>CM031963.1:5955159-6290159 GCA_018749465.1 Paracanthobrama guichenoti
GCACTGCAAATACTCACAACACAAATACCAAACCGCGCTGCAAATACTCAACGACATGCAAATACAAAACGTGCTATAGCCTACTGACAACACATGCAAATACAGAAACGCACTGCAAATACTCACAACACATGCAAATACAAAAACGTGCTGCTATAGCCTACTGACAACACATGCAAATACAGAAACGCACTGCAAATACTCCCAACACAAATACAAAACCGCGCTGCAAATACTCACAACACATGCAAATATAAAACGTGCTGCTATAGCCTACTGACAACACATGCAAATACAGAAACGCACTGCAAATACTCCCAACACAAATACAAAACCGCGCTGCAAATACTCACAACACATGCAAATACAAAAACGTGCTGCTATAGCCTACTGACAACACATGCAAATACAGAAACGCACTGCAAATACTCACAACACATGCAAATACAAAAATGCGCTGCTACTCACAACACAGAAACGCGCTGCTACTCACAACACATGCAAATACAGAAACGCCCTGCTACTCACAACACATGCAAATACAGAAACGCCCTGCTACTCACAACACATGCAAATACAGAAACGCCCTGCTACTCACAACACATGCAAATGTACAAAACCGCGCTGCAAAGGCCTGCTCATAATGCACACCTCACCTTTCCGGTGTTGTGCCGAATTTTGACCCCCTGCCAAATTATTACCCCCCTCGTTTAAATCACTACCTGATTGCCTAATCCTAACCCCACCCCTAATCCTAACCCCTCCCTCATAACTAATCCTAAACCTACCAATACTAGGGGAGTAATCATTTGGCGGGGTCGGAATTCGGCACAACACCGGCGCCAGGGCAAATGATTTGGGGGGAAGGGGCAATTATTTTCCGTTAAAAAAATATTGTTAATAAATTATTAATAATAAATATTTACTTGATTTTATGTCTCAAATCCAAGTCAATCATTCACTGCAGAAAGTGAATTAAAAATTCAGCGATGAGAGCTCTACTTCAACATGTTCTGATAACACTATTTAACCTTAATTTATTTCTTAATATTTCACTTGTGGCCAGTAGTTTAAAAAAAAAATGAGAAGAGATGTAGGTGTTAAACAAGTTTTTTCTTATTACAGTGCGTCGGTATGCATAATGTGCTATACATTATTGCAGGACAAATTAAAATATGAATTTAATTCTAAAAGTAGCCTAATCATCATCAGCATGTGTTGTGAACTTTTGCAGCGCATGTGTTGTCAAACCGATGAAGATGTTTTCTTTATTTACTGGTGTTTTTTTTTTCTATTTGCATGCGTTTTCTTCATTTGCAGCGTGTTGAGCTCTCTTTGGCCACCGTACTATTGTACTTTTTGTAACATCTAAATATTAAGGAGAAAATTCAAAGTGAAGTAACCTCAAATAGATAACTTCAGCTGTTGTTTTCAACGAAATGTAAAGCGAGATCCCATAAGAGTCCTGGGGTCCGTTCTCCATACCTCACTTAATACATCTGAGATGATTTGACAGATCCCAGATCTTCTAATTGTGATAACTGATCTCTCGTTCTTCAAACGAATTTACGGATTGGATTAAAATATCTGGATTAAATTATCTAAGATTACTGCGCGTTCTTGTGTTCCCTGAAGAGGGCAGATGCATCGATACTCAAAACCACGATCAGCGATGCAGTGATTGGCTGGCGTCAAGACAGCAACGTAATGACATCATATAATTAAAAAAGCCACATGGCAAAAAAATTTACAAATTACACAAAAAAACCCACCTGGACCTTTATAAGGAAACAGCCAAATGACCAAACCAACATAAAAGTTATAATAGATAGATGAAAAATTCGTTTTTTTTTTGTTTTTTTAAACATGATCCCCAATTATTTATATTTAGGATTTTATAGTGTTTGTACACCCTTTAAATTTTTATTTCAATGTTTTAATTAACTATTCATTTAATTTTTAAGTCAATTTGATTTGTTACGTGACAGTATTAAAGTTTCTTAAGGGTCAAGATCAAGTTCTGCGTCTCCAGCGCCGCATCAAGCCATCCCATAATATCCGTCATCACTCAAATGAATGCACGGCTCAGAGTAACGTTACAGCATGTGTGTAAGACTCAAATACTATTATAAAGTAATTATTCCATTACAAATAAATCTCTCAATCACGTGGCTGTGTCTATAGTATTATACACAACATTATAATATTATAATATAATTTTTATATTATTATTGTTATTATTTAAAATTATTATTTCCCCTGGTTCGGTAAGATGCTCTTGTGATAAAGTAGCAGAGGTTGGGACACATTTTTTAAGTATCAATTTTTTAACGCCGCTTAAAAAGATACAATCTAATCCTGTTTACATGAAATAAGCCTGCTCCCAAGCAGGTTTGATCTTACGGACCTGTTGCTATGACAGCAAGTCCAGGATAAGCTTCAAAGAACCAAACAATCCAAGATCATGCCAAGTCGTTAACAATCAAATCCAGCTAACTGAGTTAGCGACGTACGAACAACGGACCCCTGACATCTGATTTTTACCAGGACACTGTATATATGGATACAACCCCGTTTATTAGACGCCTAGTTATTCAAAAATAAGCATATGCATGATGGGATGCCATATGAGTCACTGTAACTTTGTCTGTCAAACTGAAACTCTAAAATCATAAGCAGCACAAATTTTCCAGCTCGGAGCAATATGATAAAACACAATTAGCTCAGGCAGAACAAAAAGTTTGCGATAAGAAGCTCCCAGTACAGGTTTTTTCTTCTGTTGTTGTTGTAAATCTTCATTGACTGAGCATCTAGGGTACGTAGAGATTAAACTCACTACGCCACAGTGAGTATTAGCAGCCGAAGCTTAAGCAACCGGTTGGCAGTGAAGTGTTTATCACTCGCCAGATTTAATTAAATAAAGGGAGCGTGGCTCTCACGACCTGAACGGCATAATTGGATGAGCGCTTTCCATGCTCTGAGGTTACCAACTTGTGACTATCTCACAAAGAAGATGACACGATGCAGAGCTAGTTTAGGCCATTTCCCTCTCCGAGCATCAGTGGTCCCTTCTTACCTCTTGTTTCATCAGCCAGCTCTGCTGCAGTGGACCTGGGCAGCCCTCAGTGGCTCCACGTGTGACATGCCTGTCAGTCTAACCTCGAATCATTGCGAGTCACCAGCCAACCAGAGGCAGCCGCTGATAATTTAAAGCCGCAATGTACTGTCACCAAGACAACCATGCAAAAAAAACCTAAATATGATATGGGACGGCAAACTCTGGCGCTGCCTGTCACTGTTGAGGTGTATAGAATGGTGAAAATTGGCATCTTTGAAACACGATTGAATGAATACACAACGGGGAACCTAGGGAGAAAGTCGTGCCCTGTTAAAATTCAACAATATTAGACACTCTCTGCTCGGCGGAGCAAAGAAAAACAGCCTTATATAGTTATGGAAATTTTGTGAAATTGGAGGGAAACAAGCCTGCCTCGCCATAAGCTGAGGATTGATTCGGCTTTGTGCTCTTCATCTCGAGCAGGCCTGAGTCTCATGCAAAGTTGAAGCCAAATAGTGGTAAGAAATGAAGGTAATAACCACTCTGCATCAAAAAGAGCTTTCCATTTTAGTGACTTTTGAGGAGCTTATGGTGAAATTCGTAATCAGGCTCAAATCTAGCTTGAAGAGAAAAAGAAATCTAATTTGATAAGGAGGTAATGAAGCCTCACGGTAATTATCCAAGATAACCTATTTGTGGCACTGGTTGAGCAGTGATGAAAATTCTATTTAACATAGTTGGGTGATTTCTCTATTTTGATCAGTGCAAATCAAGAGACGGTGTGCTTTATAACCCTTGCCAATTTACTTTGAACTCCCCAAGATGCCAGGGATCATTACTTTAAGGATCCTCAAACACCCTCCTGTTACTAGGTAATTCAAAGCAAGAGGTTTGAAGTCTCGGCTGATAACTTGGGTATTGTAGCCAAGGTGCTGAAGTATTGTTGTGGAGCATGCATATGAAACAGGCACTTCAGAGTGGACAGTGGAGCAAATACTTCACCTGCGTGGCCAGGGCTGTTATTTTCCTCTGATTTCGCCTGGCTTGTAACAAGACAGAAGAAACAGAAAATATTTTCAGTCTGTAAGCCCACAATTGAAATATAGCAGCATTTCTGCTTTTGTTTGACTTCTGTGAACAGAAATAATAGCAAGCATCTACGCTAATTTGATAACTCGTGCATTAAGAGCTCTGGTTCAATGAGCGTTTAGTGTTTGTGGAACTGCGCGGTTGCCATAGAGGTGCACTACCTTCACCGTCAATAAACTTGCACCGATCTCCGTTGTTAAATGAACAGAGCTGGTTATTAGAAGTGACATGATTAATTAAACAGACATAAATTAAAACATTACGAATCCATCAGATGAAAGCGATGGCATGTAATTAGCTGCAGAAGTTAAACTGCATACTGGTTGCAGTCTATTCTGTTGGCAGGGAAACATGTATAATATTGTATTGGAAAAGCACAAACTCTTCTCTGGAACTGTCCAACACTCTCAGTTCTCTAAAGACTGAATTACCATCTCAAATATGAGCAGCAAAAAGAACCTTGACTGTTGTATTATCCCACTACAAAAACCCTTAATCCTCATCATTGGAGAATTAGTTTAGTTGTAAAAAAAAAAAAAAAAAGAGCATCTTTTCCACTAAGCAGGGATTTGTTACTCAACAGTTTCAGGATGTTCTGAATGGCTCTTAGTTAAGAATCTTGCATTTGGTTTATACAGCTTTCTTCTCATTTACCTGCCCCAGTTGTTTTTATTTCGCCCCAGTACAGACGTATTCACTACCGAGTCCATATAAATAATATAAGGGAGCAAATATCTTTGCGTTTTCTCACACATGCCAGGCTGGGGAAGTTACTTTGCCAAGCTACATGTCAATCATATTTCAAAGTACTAGTACTCTTTTGATAACCACATTGACTTAAGGGAGCATTATCTTTTAAATACATAACTAGGATTTATAAAAACACATAGACTACTTTTCAAAAGTCTGGGGTCAGAAAGTTTCTTTTTGTAAAGAAATTAAACTAAACTAAGGACACATTAAAATGATCAAAAGTGACAGTAAAGACTTTTATATTGTTTCTGATGAACTTTCTATTCATTGAAGAATCCTATAAAAATGTATCACAGTTTCCACAAAAATATTAAGCATTAGGCTACTGTATTACTGTATTTTTGATCAAACAAATACAGCCTTAATGAGCGTAAGAGACTTAAGCCTGGTTTACATTCACCGTGTCAAAAAGGACGTCATCGCCAGTGATGTAGTGTCTGGGCATGCAGGGTATGCATGCGCATATGAGCCTTGACGGATTGGGGCTGCATTGAAGCACATCAGAGATCACACAGCGCACACAGAAACATTCAGGAGTACAGGTACCTGTTGTCAACACTGCCCATGACTTCATTCAAATAAATGTAATCTTTTCAAACTATTTTATTTCTGATTTAAAGCAGCCAGAATGCTAGATAGGCAGATTCTTTGCCACCATTTTGTGCATTAAAATCGTTTAATGCACATCTAGGCGTGGAATATGCCTTACTTATGTTAGTTCCGTTCTGGTTGGGAAAATTTTTTGGGTAGAGTATGCCACTCAAGGTTGCGTTTTATGCTGCCATTATTGGTTTATTAAATTTATTAGGTAACTTGATTAATAGACCGTTTTTGACTGGTGCTACTACTAGCCTATTCTTGTGTTGGATCTGGATTGCCTGTCACTTTAAAGAGAGTATGTAGCCTATTTATCATATATAAATGCCCTTTGCGAAGCAATGTGTTTGGTATGGTATTTTCCTGATATGCTGCATAAATGCTTCTTCATCATACTTGTTTGGGGCCCCTTAAATCTTTGCATATGGGCACAGGGCTGACTTGCTATATCACTGGTCTTCGCGGTGTGGGCGGTAGTACATGTTGAGCGTGCGAGACCCCATTTCGTGTAGCAATGTGCAATAAATTTTTTTGTAACTTTGCACGTGGCTCGGCTTCCGAAGATGCACTACTTCAAGGCAACTCTGGCCTCAGAGGTAAGTTCATGTTTAAAGGTCTCAAATATAAATATATCATATAAATAACTATAAACTATAAATGTTCATGAAATGAAATGAAAATGTTTAATAAAATTAGAAACTATTTAAGAGATTATTGTTTATAATGTCATAGTTTTACTGGGTTTTGCACGATTCTTTTGTAGTGTGGGTTTGGAGAACTGCACTATAAAGAAATATTGTCATGTGTGTCCTCCAAATTGACTGACAACCTAATCAGTTTATATGTAAAGAAATGTTAGCGTCCCAGACAGAGACAAACAGTTTAAACAGAAATGATAGCTTTTAGCTTAAGTTCTACCAGGAAGACTCTAATGTCATGTCATTCATGCATACTAGTAAGTCTGGCCAAGTACTGCTTGGCATAAGCACTGAACTCTCTGTTTTACTTTCGCAGTTGATGACGCTGACGTTCCCTTCCATTCTCCCCACCACCACCACCAAGTTGGCCCCTGTCCATTCATCGGGGTAGGCTCTGCCCACCTTCATCTTCAGGCACACTCTAAAAAATGCTGGGTTAAAAACCACCCAAGTTGGGTTGGGTTAAATGTTTGCTTAAAACAACCCAATTGCTGGGTTAAAACAACCCAATTGCTTGTTAGTCCATTGGGTTAGTCCATTTTCAACCCAACTTGGGTTGTTTTTAACCCAGCATTTTTAGAGTGCAGGATCAGCCAAGTCTGCATCCCCCAGGATTTGGACTAAGTACAGGGCTTACACCCAACAACTTTTCTATACAACTAGACATGAATCATTGTAGTTCTCTACCATCTGTTAATACTTTACGGAATAAATACCATGCAAACAGTCACCTGCCCTATGAGTCTTTCTGATAGAACTATAATATGATCAGGGATTGTTCTATGAGCATTTTAGTACCTATTATATAACAATAGTAAATAGAACTATAGGTTTAAGCTTTGCCTTATTACAAATGTTGTTATAATGACTTTTACATCAATAAAAATATTTTAAAACACACAAAAAAAAAATAGACAAGACAACAACAACACTGTTCAATTGGATTTCTGATGACAGAGGCCGTGTCCGAACACTTAATGCTGCCTTCAGAGGACGCATTTCAAGGTAGGAAGGCATCAAGGAATGTCTGAATAAAATGTTAGCCTCACTTCCTGCCTCTTGAGATACCTTCATCTGATCGATTTTTGAAGGCAGCATAGTTGTATACTTCACTGCCTTTGATATCCCACAATTCTGTGCTTTCAAATCTGTGACAGTTGAGCTAAAAAAGAAAGATCTGAAAGTTGTGGTTGGTGGTCAGTTTGTGTAAATGTATGTTTTTGACCAATATTTTCAAGTTCTGATGTCATTAGTAATTAAATATTCGCTTAGTTTACCAAAGCTCTATTTTGCTGTAGATCACTGTTGCATTGCCTGACTTGACTCAGGATTCTATCCGAAATCAGTTTTGTGAGGTACCTTCGTGCACAAACACTGCCTGTAAAGTAACTGTCTGATAGGGCAGCGAGGCAACAAGTCAGATGTTTTTGGAGGTCCTGCCAAGGTAAAAAAAATTGTGTGTACCATGCTTCTTATCACCGATCTCCTGATGGTTTAGAGGACAATTACACTGAGTCGCCCCTGTTGTTTCAAAGAATGAGTACAACACCGCCAGTCAGCGTGCCAATATTAACCAACTGCAGAATCGCAGAGCCATACGTCACAGCAGTGTGAGGACAGCAGCTCCAAGCCAGCAGTCTCAAACCGGTATTGAGGTGGAGCTTATCACATTATTATGGGTAGGTTTAGCTGTGGGGTGGGGTTGGGCATTTGTTAAGGTACAGCTTATAGTTATTAGTGCGGAGACAGGAGAAAGTATAAACAAGGCTTTAAGAGAGTACAGTACCACATATCCCCATATTTTATTTCAGTATGTTTTGAAATGAAGAGAATGTATTTTCAAATATATTTAAAAAGTTTTATTGTCTTCGCGGTGTGGGCGGTAGTACATGTTGAGCGTGCGAGACCCCATTTCATGTAGCAATGTGCAATGTATTGTATTGTACAATGTATTGTATTTTTGATTAAACAAAATACAGCCTTGGTCAGCTATATATATGTATATATAAAGCTACTGTTAAAACTATAGTATTTAAAAAAAAACTAAAAACATTTGAGCTACCGAAAACTTTTAGACATTCCCAACACTGCAGACACCCTTAACTAGTTTCCATCCCATGAAACATATCAGTCCTCCAAGAATGAAGCCCAACTAACTGTAATATTACTTTCTAGGTGTTAAAATGCAAAAGAATGACCCGTTTCAACAGAGTATATTTGAAATGGCCACGTAGGCAACGTCTTCCTCCCCCCCCACCCCCAACCCCCTTCCAAAAAAGGATTTTCTTTTTAATCCATTTCTCTTTTGTAAACGGACTGATGAAGTGGAGTCCCTCCACCTGCCAGTGTGTCATGACTGACTGGTCATGTGTCACAGTTAGAGCCAGCTCAAACACACTCACCCAGCAGCATATCTCTAATAGCAACCAGCTGTCTGCTCTGTGCAAAGAGAAATATTGACAGAAGTGTCTGCTGGAAAAGTATGCCCGTCTTATTATCTGCCCGTTGGCAGGAGCTGAAGAGTCTTGTGGCTCGAGGAAAGCTTCATTGCCCATATTTGTTGAGCTAACAAATCTGGAAGCTCAGTTAGTGCAGGATTCAGTGGAGCCACTATTGTCTGTTATATTTCTATGGCTAGCCCTGATAGCATACAGCTAGGCTGGCTAGGGAGCAGAGAAGAGATTGGATCACAACAGAAAGCCAAGTCCCTTCACAAACCTGGATCCCCCTGGCATAAAATGCCCCATGAATAGTCCAGTTTGTGTTTATTTGTTTGCATTTAATCATTCGAATGAAAGCTCCATGGGCAACGTGACTGAAATACCAAGACTGGCTTTCAAAGTGGCCACACTTTAGCGTAGCCGAATGCCTCCATACCTTTTGATTTGGGTTCTGGGCTGTTAGCGCATGCCAAATTTAGCCCGGCCGGGTTGTTTGGTTGCTAAATGAATGCACGAACATGCGCCATCTTCGCTGCAGCAGGAACGTGATGTGGAGTGTGCTGTTCTGACATCGAGCAGGAGTCTACCTGTTATTTTCACTATATTAATATTCAGCACAGCTTGTTGCTCTAGTGCAGGCAGCCAGTCAGAATGACAATGTAATTGGGGAAATATGGGGATTTTGGAAAGCGGCTAGAACAAAGTAATTCAAAACTGACAACTTTGAGGAAGATCAAGGTGTATTTCCTTGTTTTGGCAAGGTTCAAAAAACAATTGCGCATTTAAAGTTTCCATTTTATATCAGTTTAGTGAGAATTACAGTGCTTGCCTGACTAAACATCTTAGGCAAGGGGGTGTTTTGTCACAGCTGTTTGAGAAACTGATCTGAACCTCTTGACAAGACAAACAAATATCAAAACAGGGTTTTGTGGCGTGCGTGACAGGCACGTTTGCGCAAGACGACAAATGACAGCGCACTCGTTCTCGGTGACTTGAAGTGAGACTGTGATTGTGCATAACAACGTGGAGAAAAGGAATCGTAATAAAGAGGTCAGTTAACGCGGGAGAAGATGAAAGAGAGAGACTGCTCGTTTAATGTCAACTGAAGGAGAGGCAGACGTATGGATGATTGAATTCTGCCATTACTGCATCTGGTCATGCTTGATTTCAAATAATGACAGCAGGTGCTTGGATATCAGCAGGATATATCTCCTGTTTGCAGTCTGTCAGTTGACAGAGGTGGAAGACAGTGACAGGAGCCAAACCTGGACGACAGGTCAAGCCATTTACACATGACAGTCAAGGCAATGACATGTGGGAGAAAATGACCATTAGACAAAAAAAAAAGAAAAAAGTTTACTTTCTTTTCATATGTGGGAATTTTGTATAGGAGCCTGTCCTGTGGGATGATATGCATGTAGATAATTAAAGGATTAGTTCACTTTAAAATGAAAATTACCCCATGATTTACTCGCCCTCAAGCCATCCTAGGTGTATATGACTTTCTTCTTTCTGATGATCAGAGTTATATTAATAAATATCATGACACTTCCAAGCTTTATAATGGCAGTGACGGGGTCCATTGAGTTGGAAGCTCAAAAAAGTCCATCATAAACATACTCCACACGACTCCGGGGGTTAATAAAGGCCTTCTGAGTAAAATATCTAGCTCCCGCCAGACAGCCTTCCGTATTCATCCAACGGAAAAAGTGTCAGTATGACGTCAGAAGCTTTCTGCGTAAGTTGAATATGGAAGGCGGTCTGGCGGTAGCTAGATATTTTACTTTATAAAAGTTTTAAATATGGATATTTTCCTTACACAAATGCAACACTTTGCTTCAGAAGGCAAATAACAGTCCCTCCAGGATTTCACAATGTTTTTGTAAATTTGCGAAAAAATTTTTTTATATATAATTAGGATACCACATTTACCATATTATGTATTATGTTAGATGCACAATAGCCATACACACGACAATAGAACAAACAAAATGCACAAATCTTGTTTATTTTGGTATCTTACTAAAAAAGGCTAGTCCAGTGGTGTACTATAGCTTTAATAACATGATCACTTAGGGTGGGAAATATGACTGGGAAAAGTAAATCACAGCAATAAGCAATTGCCTAATAATAGTAAAAAGTTCTCAAATAATGAATTAATCACATAAACAGTCAGTAATAACATAAGAACTAATAAACAAATGATAGGAGGACAAATAAATACAACATAAAGATACAGATACAAACAGTGCTTTACGTTTAAGTAGGCTACTGTTTGTGTTTTCCAGTTGTTGTTTGATGGGTATAGGCTATATTAGGTTGCTTTCACTTTAAAGACCTACAGTAATGCACAGACCCAATACTGTCACACGTCCCAAACTTATTCACTCAAGACATAACCACCAAGGTGGACATTTAGGCATAATTATGTGTATTTGATTTCGATTGTTCAAGGGCATTAAGCCTATAAATAGAACAGATTTCTGTATACTCACGAGCGCTGACAGGCGGCAAACGCACAGAATCCTCAGCCAGTCTGACATCGGTCCGTGTGTCAGTAATGAATTGAATTTGTGGTATACAGTGCTTATTACGTTTTTTGTTTTGTGTGTTATCGGGCATATCATACTTTTATTTGGTCATTCACCCATCTTGAGTAATCGCCCGGTCCTTGGCACTTATGAGAGACGGCAGGTGAGAAAGATTCGCTTTCGCTTTCATAAAGACCACATATGCATGCACCATAAAGTCTGTATCCTCATGAAAACAGTGCATTACAGCTTTAAATAAATTAGAGATATTCAATTAGATAATATTGTTTATTTTTTGTGATTTAAAATTATGTTTTTGTGATTATTTTGCAGTGAAATTACAAATTATGCAGGATCGCAAAAAAAACAAAATTTTGCTGATTTTGCGTTGTATTCAGCGATCGTGGAATCACGAAAAACTGGATGGACTGAAATAACCTTGTTCAGCTTTTCAAATAACCCAGCGTTAAGGAAACAGTGGATGCAGTTTTTTAGCAATGCAGCAACGGAATTCAGCAAGTGTGTTTGTTTGTTCCTGGTCACGAGTCGAAACCGCAGGCGGTGAGTGAAACTGCATCAAAGTGTGTATGTCAACAACACGAACGTATAGTGAATATAGAAAGTTATCCAGGGAGGGATAATGGCATGAATGTATTTTGTTTGTGTATGTGTTGTGTGTGTGTTGTCTCTTTAGCTCCGCCCACTGCACGTCTCCATGAGTTCGGCTGTTTTTGGAAAGAGACGGTACAGCTTATCTGTATTTTATAAATCATATAACTATGATTGTGTTCATCAGAAAGAAGAATGTCAAGTGATTAAATCATGGGGTAATTTTCATTTTAAAGTGAACTAGGTTTTCAGACTTTTTCCTTGTCCCCTTGCAACGGACTGATTCCTAAAATGTAATATTTTCTCTCACTATATATAAAGCTGCCTGTATATTGTATAAAGACCCTTTAAAAAATGACTGAGATATTATAAAGTCAACATGTGTCCAATTTTAAATAAGTGATTTTTAAAGATAATATATTATTCAATATCATCTTCTAGAAGATATTAAAATATTCATTTAAGGTTAATATTAATTTAATTTGATATTCATATTAATATTATATGCGTTATTACATTTTTAAACCATATTATTTAAATATGATCTGGAAAATATTTACGTTTGATCAACTTGATAAATGACCAGAAAATGTTTCAGTTCATGCAACTGAAAATCTGTATCTTTTAAGGTCGGCACAAGTGTGGAAAAAGCACAGATCTTTAAAGCTTTAAAGTTTACTTTCATAAACTTGTCAATGACACAACCAAGAGGTTTATCTTAAATACTAACATATTTCCCATATGTCAAAAATGGCTGATTTTATAAATGATTTCATAAAAAGGCAGATATAATGGGTTTTCCCGGTAATACAAGCTGATCGTCAGTGATATTGGATTGCTTTACTTCTCTGTGATTTGAGTCACTCAGGGGACTATGAAGCGTTTAAGACAGCTGAGAGTGTCCTGCCTATAATACAAATCACATTCCCTCAAAACACAACTTCATTGTCAACAAATACCAACACGACCCACACAACCCCTCACAGAAGTTAGACACAAGAACTAAGAGTATTACATACTATATCTTTATAAATATTCATGTGTATACTTACAGACTAATGATTACAACAACAACAACAAAAATCATTCAGGACTTTATGGTTATAGTATCTTTGTGTACTAATAAATGTGGCATTACAACTGTTCCGGTCCCCAAATTGTATTGGCTGAGCGGCGTTCCAAGTGTGTTTATTCAATTCAATAATAGTGCACTATTTAGATCTGTGTTTTTCTCAGAGACGCCTGCTAGCTTTGGTTTTGACTGAAACTATTATTCAAAAATAGACAAAGTTACAGGCAATATTGTGTCTAAAATGTTTAATACTTAATATTAAAGGTACACTATGTAACTTTTGACCCTCTAGCTGTCTAGCAGATAAAAAACAAAACTGCATGCATTTTGTGGAAGAACATTGCTTTGGTTGTGCTCCAGCTCTGAGTTTGTCACAATGAATGTAGTTCTTTATCATAATTTAAAAAAGGGACATTATCCTACTGCTCTTAAACCATTCACTACTAGACTTAAGAAATATAACCAGTTTAGATGGAAAGGATATCAAGCTGACTAGCTGAATACCTTACTGTGGCAAAACCCATTAATAGGCACGGTACTCCCTTGAAAATAAATTTCAACAAAGCACTATAACAACCATAATTAAATGAACCTTCACAATAGATAATGCTTTACAATGAACCCTATTAGAGAGCTACATATGGCAATTTATTTGTTCAATAAAATACCTTACTCACCTGTTAATGAATAAAATGCCATTTCCGTGTCGCTTTTACAACATATCAAATACGAATAAAAACGTAATTTCTATATGAAAAAGTTAGTTAAGGCAAGCTTGTATAAATTAAAGTGTAAATATCAAAGTTATAAAATTAAGTAAAACTACTAAACTTTTCTGATACTGTTGTTCCCATCATGCACTTGGGCTTGACTAATTTATATGTTTGATATATATTTTCGCTGTTTTCCAGCTGCATTTACACTGTTTTATCATTGATTTTCTTGTTAGGTTTAATAACTTGCCATTTTGTGACATTTGGAGTTCATTTTCTACTCAAAATGACACATTCATACTCAAAAAAAACTACCCATTGAATGTTACCGTCATTGTGTATTGTCTACCAAATAGAGGTATCTGTGTTCATATATGCCGTGTTACATCTACTATGTAGATATCTATCGTATTATTTAATTATGTTTCATACACTGAGTCAAACATGTTTCTTACACGGGCAATTGACATATGTACACAATTTCCTGCAAGGTCTAAAACATAAACACAATAGGCGTACCATAGTGAATCAGGGTAAGACAAAAACTGGTTTTGGAAAGAAGGATTGATGATGCGTTTGAACAAAAATATCAACAGTCAGCACAACGCTGCACTTTCCTGTATTGCATAAATGTGACACATAAACCTTTTAATTTTGTCCATTATTAACCTATTCACATGTTCCTCATGCTTAAAGATATTTAAAAAAAATTCGGTCTCAATTCAGGTCCACTTAGGTTATCGTTTTTGTGCACTTCACTGACAGCACTCAGGTATATAACCACTGACACCCTGGTCAGTTTAGATAAACCAAAATGAAGTCCATTGAGGAATATTATCAAACTTGAGCAGCTGCGCTCTGTAAAAGAGATACCCACACATATCACTCCATTTAATTGCGGGTGTGAGAGAGACTGTGTCCATGCCACCCTCCGTAATTTTGTAAGTATGGCAGTGCCAGTGTAATCTGATGACCCCAAAGCAGATATTGCGTAATGTATAGTAATCTGTAGAGTGGGCAGGATGTGATTCTTGAGGTGTGTGATTGACAGCTCTTGAGCTTAGCTTAGCTTGGCTCCAGCATTTATTCAGAGCTCAGAGAGCTGCCCTGACTGTCTGCGCTGGTAACGGCGCTCAATGCAACTCTCTGCGACTGCTAATGATTTACAGAGGACTGCATGTATTCATCTGCTATGAAAGAGGCATCGGGATACATGACATGACAGAGACTTGAGTATTCTCGCTTAATGAACACACTCCTTCTTCTTTTTCGTCGCGGTTTATCTTCTCATGAATAGTTCCATGTGAAGTCATAAAAATAATAACAGGATATATATTTCCCCCCCATTGCGTCATCCCAAAATATCTGGGAAAATTTCCATTTGAAAGATATTTTTTTCTCAGGGATTGGTGTCACTGAGTGTTTTTCAAGTGACAAATAGATGAGACATAGATAAAACATGTAGACTATCTCATCCCATCACACATCTCTGTCAGGGCTGAGAGAGGAGAATTACAGAATGAAGAAAACCAGACTTAAACTACTATAAAGTAAAGCTGTGCCATTATGACAAAAATAATTGTGAATTATTTCCATTGATACTATAATGGGGATAATTCATTTCAATTAAAAACATTTGTTTTATTAATATTTACACTTATTTTGTGTACAGAAACAAGGACTGTTCATGATTCTTCAGCACATTCAGACATTATCCAGTCATTTTCCGTTACCCTAAAACACAACTAACACAAAAATCAAAATACAGGATACAAAATACAAATAAAAAACAGAAAATGCCGTCAAATTAATATAGTACATTATGCCCTATTTTTCCCTGGATATTTTAGAGCATTTTTAAATATTTTTTAAAGCAAGACAGTATACTGCATAAAAAATACAAGTCTTGCTTTAAACTCATTACAACAGCTTACTGATCGGCCTACAGACTAATTTGAATATGATGCTCAACAGCTCCAAAAAAGTGTAAATGTAATGCTGTATTCAACTATTTTTATGATTAGTTAATCACAGCACTTTTAATTTGATTAATCGCGCATCTCTACCGTAGGGGTTGTCTATCGTCATGCTTTGATTTAAAGATGTCTACGTCAATGCACGATCAATTCTCAACTGTTCAAGTCTGGCACTTCATTTTCATTTCATCTTCCATCTGAAGATATTTGAGAGTCACTTCAGACTTCACTCGCTTCCTTTTAAAATGAAATATCACTCCCACATAGAGCCATCCTGGCATGTTCAACCTTTAAAAAAAAAAAAATCAGAGACCTAGAGAATATTTTGTTGAGTTGTTGGAGACTGAGAACCAAAAAAAGCAGCAATGCACGTATTCCTCTGAAATGATCAGGGGTGCTGAAGACTTCTGCTCTTTGCTGTGCCCTTCCTTCTTTTTATACCGTTAAACACAAGTCTTGTTGTGGGAAGTGTTTAGCAACTGGCACAGAATTCAAGGCAACTGGATGTCCTGGAGCAAGACTTGCATCCACAGAGAAGCTGAATCATTTTCCATACAGAGCATGTGAGCTTTCAGATGTGCAGGATCTAATTAGAATCACCTCCTCTGCCTTGTCAAGATTGGTTTGTGTTTGCGTGTTCAAAAGAGGTCTTTTCACAGTTTGCCAGGTTTGAGAAGCCAGCAGTTCAGGAGCCAGTGGACTACACACATGCATAATCAAAGACATTCTCTCTACTGCAGCCAAGGAGGTCTATAATACCTGGAGACAGCTATCTGTTCATCTCAACGGCAGTTGTTCGCCTGGCGCAGGACTCCAGGAAGTACGTGATTTGAAATCTGCCATCTTTGCCGCCTGTTTGTTTTGGGCCAATCAGCTGAGCCGTGACTAATGAATCTAGAGCCAAAAGAAAATGACATCATGGCAGCACTGACTGAGCTGTGGCTTCAAAGCAGGGCTATTATAGTTTTGAACTATAATAGTTTTACTTTCAATTTCTTTTCTTTTCTTTTTTTTCTAGTTTCAATGTTAAGTTTTAACATGTTCAAGTTTAATGTTAGACAGGTTGTAAAACTTTAGTATGGGGAACACATATTCACTATTAAGGAATTGGTAATAGGTCATTAGGAGTAAATAGTTCTCCCTTTAGATTTTTTTAACTAACCTTTATTGAACATTAATTGCACTCATATTCAGTGTTGCTTAAAATGTCTACAAATACATTAAGCATGCACACACACACGCACACACAATTTAAACACTTAATTACGAACTTATGAGCTATAATATAATAGTGTTACAGTTACAATGAATGAAGAACTTATTATTTGTATAGTACAGTCTATGGCCTATTATTATATTAACAATGTAGAGACTACAATATATTAACTATGAATTAACTATAGTTTGCAAATGATTTGTAAGTACTTTATTACTGTATACTTATTATAAAGTATTACCGTTTTTTTTTTTTTTTTTTTTGAAATTAATACTTTTATTCAGCAAGCAAGCATTAATTTAACCAAATGGTCAGTAAAGACTGTTACAAAAGATTTCTATTTCAAATAAATGCATTTTTTTTGTGTGTGTACTTTCTATTCATGAAAAAATGTAACATGGTTTCCTCAAAATATTAACTTTCCCCCCATATTGATAATAATAAGAAATGTTTCTTGAGCACCAAAGAGCATATTAGAATGATTTCTGAATTAATCATGTGAGACTGCAGACTAGAATAATGATGCTGAAAATTCAGCTTTGCCATCACAGGAAAAAATGCATTTTACAATATTTTAAATAGAAAAACAGTTGTTTTAAATTGGAATAATATTTCAGAATATTACTGTTTGTACTGTAATTTGATCAAATGAATGCAACCTTAATGAGACTAAAAATAACAGACACTAAAACTTGAATTTGTTATGTTATTTTAGTTAAGTTTTGGAGTGATAAAAAGTATTTTTGCCAGTTATGCAAGTTATTTTATCAATGACAATACCACATCATAGGAGCAGACAAAGAAAAAGGGTATATGGATACATGGATATTGGATACCTTTGAATGGTTGCCAGTGGATAAAGATGCTTATTGCAGCTGAATGGTGTAGTTACAGCAAACAGTGCCATGCTAACCAGTCAGGCCCTGAGCCCTTGACTGCAGCTCACAATGTAACATGGATCTGAAGAAAAGCATCTGTCACATGCAATAAATAAATAAATAAAGATATTCTTTTGCTTATTCACTGATTTATTTCTTAGACAAAGTATGAGTTCTGAATCAGTGGGGATTAGATTGCAAGACATGTCTGCCTCTTTCTCATTCCTTGAACGGGGACTCGAGGCCCCCTGATTATTGCATGTCCTTTATTCAGCCTTGAGCTCGCAGTCATGGTAGGACTTGTACATCACTCTTTTCTGATTTTGTAATAGAGGCACCGAAACACTAAAGAATCCGTTTGATACACCATGGACAGGGCACATATATGAGTAGCAAAAGCAGCGAGAGACAGGGTGCATTTTAATGAGAACTGAGCGGTGTCTCAGCTAGAAATTCAGAGAGAGACAGGGCCTGTTTGGCTCACTCTCCTCAGCAGTGTATTGCTCTGACAAGCTCCCAGTTTTACTGAAGTGTGCACTTGTAATAACAAAGCCCCATTTCTACCCAGTCACTTGGTGGCATGAGATCTGCCAGACTTGATGTCTCGCTGCCTTCACCTTTTTTCCTTTCTTTTTTCTTGTAGCTCTGTGTGCGATACGACGTGTGCCAGCATCTCTGGCTATGCTTCATGTTTCTCCTATGTCTGCGCTGTCAAGTCAACACCGACAAACAGGATTTGACAAACAAGTGATACGTGAATACTAAAATCTGTGAGACGACTTCATGTGCCGATGAGCAGCACTTCTACTCAAAGCGATGAAAAAAAAAGATGTCATTTGCTGCATGAGGTGATTAGAAACCCATATAAAGTAACAAAAAGGACAGCAATCGAGTGACAGATTGAATACCGTAAGTCATTATTTCACAGAACATTACAGCACAGAGAGATGCGAAAATGTCTGTAATTTCTGATATTTATTCATTGACGGGAGATGACTTCCTAAAGAGAGCAGGAAATTGGAATTCTTCATGTCCTCACTTACATTAAATATGGATTGAGGAAGCGTATGATAGGGCTGCTATTTAAGTGGCTGGGGTTAAAGTAGGCAGTGATTGACCACCTCCTGTTCCTGCATGACAAAACTCCATTTACATGCCACATCTGAAGACACGCTGATGTCTCGACGGAGACACTAATTCTCCACTTTAGCACCAGCAAATGAGAGTAACATAAACGAGAAGATAAATGTCATGAGCAACATCTCGTAGACATTCCGTCATGGCATTTTGTGTACTATTTCGACCACACGAGTTAAGTCATTCTGACTCCCCCTGCGAGACCATACTGGATTGATAACACTCATGGGCAGAACTAATATTGGAGATTGAACTAGGGTGAAATTGTGTACTAACAGCAGGGAGTAAGAGCGATGGAGCGGATGGCTGAGGAAGACAGACAGCGAGAGATCAAATAAGACATCTGAAGATCCAAGGCCAACAATCTCTGATTTCTACCCCCGAGTGACTGATGATTTGCCAAGTCAAAGCAAACCTTCTCATCTGTGAGCTTAGTTAGCTTCCAAACCAAACCCTCATTTGGACGTCAGCAAGCCTCTGAAAAGCCTATGAAGGCTGCCATTTATGGAAAAAAGAGATGCTGGTTGATACACGGCTTCAGACTTGTAGTTTTGCGCCTACTTTTGGCCAAGTCAATGAGAGGAAACGAGAAATCCCAGAGCATTTTTTTTTTTATAGAAGACAAAAAATGAATGAGGAAATGTGTTGGTATGAATGAGGAAATAAGGTGCATTCACGACATGTCGGAATTAACGTAATTACGAGATTTTAACTTGTAAAGGTATTTGTCCTCATAGAACTTATAATTACAACGTGTAAACTTGTAATTTTCTGAGAGCTCCGACCTGATGCGGTAAAATGTAGTTAAGTAGTTGTCTTATATCGTAGTGTTCCAAATAGGACAATTTCTTAGAAATACAACTGAAAAAACGGGTTTGTTTTAGTTCAGGGTCCAGACTTTTACAAACCCCATTCCAAAAAAGTTGGGACACTGTACAAATTGTGAATAAAAAAGGAATGCAATCATTTACAAATCTCATAAACTTATATTTTATTCACAATAGAATATAGATAACATATCAAATGTTGAAAGTGAGACATTTTGAAATGTCATGCCAAATACTGGCTCATTTTGGATTTCATGAGAGCTACACATTCCAAAAAAGTTGGGACAGGTAGCAATAAGAGGCCGGAAAAGTTAAATGTACATATAAGGAACAGCTGGAGGACCAATTTGCAACCTATTAGGTCAATTGGCAACATGATTGGGTATAAAAAGAGCCTCTCCGAGTGGCAGTGTCTCTCGGAAGTCAAGATGGGCAGAGGATCACCAATTCCCCCAATGCTGCTGCCAAAAATAGTGGAGCAATATCAGAAAGGAGTTTCTCAGAGAAAAATTGCAAAGAGTTTGAAGTTATCATCATCTACAGTGCATAATATCATCCAAAGATTCAGAGGATCTGGAACAATCTCTGTGCATAAGGGTCAAGGCCGGGAAAACCATACTGGATGCCCGTGATCTTCGGGCCCTTAGACGGCACTGCATCACATACAGGAATGCTACTGTAATGGAAATCACAACATGGGCTCAGGAATACTTCCAGAAAACATTGTCGGTGAACACAATCCACCGTGCCATTCACCGTTGCCGACTAAAGAGGACAAGGACTCGTAGGAGAAGGATCCGGGTACTGAAATGGCCAGCCTGCAGTCCAGATCTTTCACCCATACAAAACATTTGGCGCATCATAAAGAGGAAGATGTGACAAAGAAGACCCAAGACAGTTGAGCAACTAGAAGCCTGTATTAGACAAGAATGGGACAACATTCCTATTCCTAAACTTGAGGAACTTGTCTCCTCAGTCCCCAGACGTTTGCAGACTGTTATAAAAAGAAGAGGGGATGCCACACAGTGGGAAACATGGCCTTGTCCCAACTTTTTTGAGATGTGTTGATGCCATGAAATTTAAAATCAACTTATTTTTCCCTTAAAATTACACATTTTCTCAGTTTAAACATTTGATGTCATCTATGTTGTATTCTGAATAAAATATTGAAATTTGAAACTTCCACATCATTGCATTCTGTTTTTATTCACAATTTGTACAGTGTCCCAACTTTTTTGGAATCGGGTTTGTATGTTAATAATCCAACAATAGGTGGTGCCAAATACGCATAAAACGAGTGTGTCAAGAAATACGGTATCAAGAGTGTAATGTTACAAGATCAAAAGCGTAAAAAGATAGTTATAAAAATGCTAAGAGTCAAAGAAAACCATGTAACAGCTGTGTGACTGTCATGCTTGCGTGCCTCGCTGACAGGACCAAACTTCCCCTGTAAATGATTTTAAAATGTAAGAGTACCCAGATTTCACTTCTACTGTTAATGACATTTTGGTAGGCTACATGGTTTTCACTATATATGGATAGCCTAATTGTTATATAATTCAGACGGGCTAGGTTATTTTTATGGTATATGCCAAAAAGTGTTTATTTTTAAATGTGATCATTTGTACATTTTACCAGTATTTACCATACTTTCAATACAAAAATTAAAATATGAAATGTTTTTTTTTTTTATTTTTTAAATTTTTGAAAATGTGAGAATTTTTTCATAAGAAAATATCATTGAATTAAATAATCATTGAATTCATAAATGCATAATTCGATTATTTGCTTGATTTATAAGAAAATATAATTAAATTCAAAAATCATTTAATGTGCTCCAAGGTTTACGTGCAAAAGTTTTACATTGTACATTTCAATAAATATGCATCTATAGTTGCATGACATCATAATGGATTGGAAAAGGCTGGTTTATTCTACATAAAGCAGGTTGCTTCATACAAATTTACCTCAAACTGACAACTTGCCAACTTGTTACGGAGTGCACCGGTTACCCTGCAGTAAAATAACAGGATAACATCACACAATGGGTGCTCCAGAGCTGCTGGGGTCAGCAGAGAGGGTAATACTGTTGTATTACTGGTTGCTTAGAAAGAGTGAGACAAACATGTCACAACTAATCATAAAGTAGTACTGCACTTCAGCAGTCATTGTTTATCGATATAGTGAGGCAGATCACTGAAGCTGTTGCATTCCTTGCACTGCTCTTTCGCATTTTGCATCATGCAGAGCAATCCTAGCCAAGCTTTCGGTCAGTCTGACAGTAATTTCCACAATGAATGTGTATGATTGCACAATTGAGCACTGTGGTGTCATTCTCTGATATAGTGTCATTCCTATTGTATGTCATAAAATCCAGGCTATTCTAAAAGATACAAAACAAATTGTTTGTATTTTAAAGCAGAACCTGACTTGCGCTAGAGTGAGAGAAGGATGCAATCATTATCCTCATCACCACATTTCATTGTGTCAATCACAGTAAATGTGAGCCCGCAAACAAAGCTAGAGAACATTGTAGTCATGGTGCAATGCTGGGAAACCATTTTAAAGCAAGGACAACTTTTGTATGTGTTATTAATATGTTATTGAATTCATGTAGTCAGTGCACTTTGAAAATGTGGGATTCAAAGTCTAATTTATAACTGTATAAGTTATTGAAAATGCATCAGAAATATACAATTTTAATGTGGATTCTACAATTTGTAATTTAAAAATGCATTAAAGTATAATAATGCAAAACAGAATCATTTTCACTAGAGATCATTTTCACAAACGGACCCCTTTGTATGTTACATATCTGGTCATGCGATTGAGAAAACACACACTGTGACATTTATATCACAAGCAAACATTGTCTTCTTAGTGTCAGATCCATAAGGGATGTCCTTCACCACTATAAAAACAAATATTATCTGAAAATCTCAGGCATGCATAGGTCAGAGAGTCAGTCAAAGAAGCTCTAGCTGACATTTAGTTGCACTGATAAATACCATGACATTTTACAAGATGGCCTTGCCTTAAAAGAGGACCTCCAATAAGGGAGTGTATCAGTCAAGCCATCACACTATGCTCAGCATGTAACTGATTTAAGTGCGTTTACACTGTATCCTGTTATTTACAAGCTCAGGAGAGTGTTCCCTCCAATTACGGACAAATCAGCCAACACGCAATGCCTTGAAAGTGACGTTTTACTCCTAACTCGCTTCCCTTGATCAGAGAACAGCCCAGCTTTTATCCACTTTGGATTCACAAACAATATGCAAACTGCATTCCCACATAAAAGCAGTGTGCCGTCTTTGTTCTGTCACTTCTTAATGTCTTCCATAAAGGCTTCGCTTATTCATTAAGAAGGTTATCTCGCCCGCAGCAGAATTCCTTCAGATTGAGACTGCCACCCCTGCTGTGAGGAACTGCGCAACTGACGCTGTGGATAGATCATTTTTTAGAGTGGATATTAAAGAATGATGTGTGCCTCACAGGTTTCAGTGTTGACTGGAGGAAATAGCCAGAATTCCCAGGCTGATCACGCACTCCTGTAAGCTAATTTATGTCACTTTTATCCTGTGCTAACTCAAAATGCTGTCAGAAAATGCTCAGAGTGAACACTGAATATGAAAATAGGTATTGATTATTATTGGTTTAATTCACCTGTTTGAATGGGGAAGTCGGCATAAATTAGTATTTTTTTTCTCTCTTAGGCCTGGGACACACTAGACGATTTTCAAATCTTAATCGTGGGACAGCACAGATATAAGGGCAGTTCCAACTGATTTTTAGCATTATAATCCTCCAAATGCCCACACCAGGGCTGAATCCGAAATCGCCCCCTATACCCTTAAATAGGGCACTATTTGAGGGGACAACCATTTTTAGTAGCGTCCGAAACCATAGTGGACGTTATCGAGTGCACTCATTGCACCGCAATAATGAGTGTATAGCCAATGTACACTACGGCTGTCCGGATTCGCTCACTCGTTTTCATTCACTTCAAGTGAACTGTATTAGTGGACTAACATAGGGAATAGTGATTGAGGGTTTAGTGGGCGATTTCGGATTCAGCCTAGAAGATTTGTCCAGACCGCGAGACCACACACTTAACATTTTCACAGTGAGACGAGATCTCACAGAGACTCACAAGATCAAATGTGACTTGAGAAAAACTGCCAAGTTTCAGCTATAGAAGCAACATCCGGTTGGTGAAGCCTTCTTGTTCTCATTGGCTATCACGTCAGAGGCAGCCCGACCAAACATGCGTGATATTTACGATTTGGGATCAGTAAAATAATTTTAATGACACCACACAATTGAGGATTTTTTGGGACAAAAAGCCTCGAATCGGGCCATACCCCTCAATGATCTGAGAATCTTAAATTTAGGCCTAAATATTTTTTCAAGTGCAGTTGGAATGCACTCAAGACGAATGTCTCTTAAAACAAACATTCGTCTTGAGTGCATGCCGACTGCACTTGAAAAAATATTTAGGCCTAAATTTAAGATTTATGCTTTTGAATTGCATATAAAATTGGCATCCATTTTGATAACAGTTTTACATAAACTTAAAGGCTGTTTACGCGGCACCATTGACAACTAAACACAGAAAACTGCCATTTTGACCGTTCATTTACATGTCAATGGCGTTTTGGGCCCTGAAAATGCAAACTTTCGAAAACGGGTTTAAAAGTGCACGTTTTTGAAAATGATATCTCCGTGTAAACTACAAAAACACAAATTTGTGAAAACAGTGACATTATGCGCATGCATATTTCACATTCAGTCTATAGGCACGTAGTGTTTCTTTACAAAGTGACATTGTCATCTACTGGCTTGGCATGCATAAATACAGCGTTTTTAATCGTTTTCACGAATCCGTGTGAACAAGGATCGCTCCGACAATGTTGTCGTCTGTACGTGAAAAACACAAAACAAAACCTTTCCATTTTTAGTACACTGTCGTGTAAACGTACCCCCATAAACTTAGTGTGATGCATATCTGGCAGTCATACATACATGAAATGGTAAGAATCTGTTAATTGTGAAAACAATTAAATGCATTCAGTAAAAAGCAATATTAAATCACTTAAAATAATATAACCCTCATAAATGTATAACCCTTATCCCTCCCTCACATTTTGCAACAAATCCTTTCCTCGCGGGTCAAAATGATGAATGATTTTGTTTACCTTTAAATTATTTTATCAATAATAAATAAATAATAGTTTAATCAAATCAAATCAAATCACCTTTATTTATATGGTGATTTTTACAAGTCCAATTATTTCAAGGCAGCTTTACAGTGTTAACAGGAAAATAATGCAACAGAATTTGATTCGGCTGTACAGCCGCTCTGGTGAAAACGGTGATGTTATCCAGCTAATTTCAAGTATCATATAGTGTCAATGCAGGCAGATCAGTAATATAGTTGAAATGTAAGTGCCTGATCTGATCTGGATACAGCCCGGATGGCTGCAGTAAACCTCTGAATAAACAGAGAGACTAACATTAGTGTAGATGCCATTCTTCTTATGATGTAACGAGTACATCAGGTGTTATGGGAAGTGTTCCCGGTTCTGGTTGACCTAGTTAATGCAGCCTAACAATCATTTACTGATTTGAATAATAGAAATTGATAATGTTTTATGTGTAATCCATAGTAAAGAGATGCGTTTTTAGTCTAGACTTAAACTGACAGAGTGTGCCTGCTTCCCGAACAATGCTAGGAAGACTGTTCCAGAGTTTAGGCGCTAAATGGGAGATCGACCACCTGCAGTTGATTTTGATATTCTAGGTATTATCAACTGGCCAGAGTTTTGAGACCACAATAGACATGATGCAGTATAATGTGTTAAGAGTTCGCTCAAGTACTAGGGAGCTAAACCATTTAGTGCTTTGTAAGTAATAAGCAAGATTTTAAAATGTATACGATGTTTAATAGGGAGCCAGTGCAGTGTTGACAGAACCGGGCTAATATGGTCATACTTCCTGGTTCTACTAAGAACTCGAGCTGCTGCGTTTTTGGACCAGCTGGAGTTTGTTTATTAAGCGAGCAGGGCAACCACCCAGTAGAGCATTACAATAATCCTTGAGGTCATGAATGCATGAACTAAC
Organism: Paracanthobrama guichenoti; assembly: GCA_018749465.1. Taxonomy (NCBI): domain Eukaryota; kingdom Metazoa; phylum Chordata; class Actinopteri; order Cypriniformes; family Gobionidae; genus Paracanthobrama; species Paracanthobrama guichenoti. Next base: position 5,980,878 of record CM031963.1, read on the forward strand.
TGTTCAGCATTTTGCATTGAAAGCATGCGCCGTAATTTAGATATATTTTTAAGATGGTAGAATGCAGTTGTACAGATGCTAGAAATGTGGCTTTTAAATGAAAGATTGGTTTGAAGACTAAATTTAAGCACACTTTTCCAACTTAAATTCAAAATAACTCATATTTCATCTTATCTTAAATATCTTCTGAATATAAGAAAATATGTTGTCTTGTGGAAAAAAAGTATATATTTATATATATATATATATATATATATATATATATATATATATATATATATATATATATATATATACACACACACACACACACACACACACAATGATATTTCATGACTCTTGCTTAGAGGGCCTTATCGCTCTATATGGAGCAAATGAGCTGTTCTGCTGGTTGACTATGCATTCAGATACACAAGTAGACATTACACAATCATTTTATTTGGTAAAGTTTTAGCATTGTTAGTTTGAATTTTGAGCAATTTTTAGGTTTTTCTGTGTACTGAAGCATTCCTCAACGTTTAGCATTGTTAGTTTGAATTTTGAGCAATTTTTAGGTTTTTCTGTGTACTGAAGCATTCTTCACATTACATTCATTACTAAGGGGGTCAAATTGACCTGTGAGGGAAGGATGTGTTACTTTTTTGAATTTCAACCACAAAACTCCTTGAATCCAGTCAACTTTTGTTTGTGTGTGTGTGTGTGTGTGTGTGTGTGTGTGTGTGTGTGTGTGTGTGTGTGTGTGTGTGTGTGGATAAAATGTATATATGCAATTAAAATACATAAACCTTTTTTGAGTGTGTGCACAATATTGCATTCCAGCTTTATTCAATCAACATGAATTATCTTCATTACTTATTTTTATCTTGATGCTAATTCATTGCAATAGTTCAGCTATTTACTGCAACAGAAAATGAAACATTAACTGTGGTTTTAATATGTAGTTTATTTACTTATTGTTATTTTGTAAATGGTATGTGTAAATGCTGTTCTTTCCTTAACTCAGTCTTTTATGTTTGTGAATACAATCAATTATCAGTCTAGCAGCACAGTTCTGTCTGGGTAGCACAGCACGGGCCGCAGAATTGATTTTATAGGGAGGTCATTAACTGAACTATTAAATGAATTATGGTTTAAACATTTTAGCAAAATGCAAATCTGCACTTTTAATTATGAATCCACGAGCAACATGCACCCTCAGGGATATCACGATAGTGAATGTTACCCTCTTTATCAGTAGTTCAGCCCGGTGCTAGCAATAAACAAGTGTGGCAGTTCATTTCTAGTATATTAGATGCTCACTGACTGTATCAGAAATAAAAGTATACAACTGTGAATGCAAACAAACAAACAAACAAACCTCCAAAAGAGGCCATTCCGTTTCAGTTTGATGCTCATAATAAATTCAAAATGACATCTCCAATTTCTTCACATTATAAGAGCGCTGCTAAAAAAGGAAGAGGAATTGTTCTTCATCTAAGTGGAACTGATAGACAACCTCAGGTGTTTGCTTTGCCTTTCATTTTTGATGAAGCAGGCAGAGCTAAAAGAGCTTTTTATACAATCCACTAGGGAAGAAGGCAGTCTTTTACATACAGTAATAACACAAACATGATCATAATCCTCAGGGATGAATGCCATCAGCACATGTCACATTGTGACAACAGTAATTGTTATTTTAAAAGCCACCATTGCCTTTGAAGTGTTAAATTAATACTTGATTGCTTTTAGCATAGTATTTATAGAAATGTTCACCCCAGCAAAAATGCTTTTATTTTGATCATTTAAGACAAGAACTCAAAAACTGCATAGATGCTATTATTTTCCTCTATGCTTAAATTTAGATTATGGAGCCATATATATTGAGTCTTCAGTTACATTGTGTGCAGAGAGTCTTGTCTCTGAACATACTGTTGACGAACATATATTACGAGAAAAAATACAAGCTAAAAAGAAACAGAAAGATGCTAAAAGTGTTTTCCAAAGAAAAGTCTAAAATGACCATGACTGTTTCAAATAATCCAATCATAAATAAAAATTACGCAAATACACAAGATATGAACTAATATATATTATATATAGATATGAACTAGTAAGAATGTGTAATGGGGCGTTTTGAAGTCTTCCTGGGCATGTTTAAATCACTTTTTTGCAGAGCAAGATGACGATGATGTATGTTTTTAAAAAAATAAAGCAAGATGAACAAAGTGCATCAAATTTGCTATTGCATTTTATGTTTTTAATCAATTTATGAAGCCACTGTAAACTAAATTGTTACACAATTTTCAACACTCATATTTTGTACATGCAATTTAGCAATACAGAAGCTGCATCCATATGGCGTCCGCCATGTTTTCTCACTGACACACTCCCAACAGAAACTTAGGGCTCAAAGAAAATCCAGTTTCCCACTCGACTGTGCACTCAACTAATAAATACGATCTTTCCAACATGAATTTAATGCCCCATAAGTCATGTTATCAGGTGAATACATTCTTTATCGAACAACCCACTAAAGCACAGACAGCGAATAACTAAAACGCATAAAAATGTAACATTGTATTACAATTGTGACCTTATTATAATGTTAAGAGCTCTGGTTATTAAAACAAAAATGGTTTACAAGTGGTGTTTTTGGTAAAGTTGTTACATGTTTAAATTAATATATAATATTTGAACATTTGTCTTAAAGGTATACTATGTAAAGTTTTTTTGTTCATATTTTGTTAATCAATAATGAGTTAATAATCATCAATTCTTCTTCCAAAACGTGTCTTACCCTTATTCACTATGGTAAGCCTAATATAAGTGTTTATGTTGTAGACCTGACAGGGTGGTTTTCGTGGGAAATTGCATACATACATCACTCACCCGTCTCGTCATATCCGTAAATAGAGAAAAGTTGTTCCAGCTACTTTATGGTGTGGGAGTGGCATAGGTTAGATGTCACAACTGGTCAAGAAGGTTGACATGGAGCACAATAAATATTGAAAAAAAAAAAAAATGCGACAGAGCAATAAAATGAGAATCAGCACTGGCTTGGCTTTTCAGAGATGGCGAGAACTGAGGGATCTGAAATGTTGTAAAAGCGACATGGAGGTGAGGCGACTCAACAGGTGAGTAAGGTATTTCACTGAACCGATAACTTGCCATGTAGAACAGAGTTCATTGTAAAGCACTATTGCGAAGAGTCATATTCATCCACAGAGCCGAAGCACAACCAAAACATTTTTTTTTTTAACCGCTAGAGAGACAAAAGTTACATAGTGCACCTTTAATTTCTCGTCAATTAAAATTATATATCCGTAGACTAAAACTAATGAATAGGACATACAAAAAAAAAAAAACACCACCAAAAAAACCCATACACTCGACACTTGACTTCCCGCTCAAAACAAAAACAAATCAGCATCAACCGCCATACTACATCTCAAATAGGATTTCATACAAATGAAATGAAATGAAAAGATTTCCTAAAGGTTTTACTTCATCTTATTAATTTGTGTGGAAATACATTCTGTGGAAGGGACATTTGTAAACAGCCTGGAGATATCATTAGAAGCCCAACAGAATGAGCATTGGTCTGTGCTGTAATTGAAAGATAGTGGCCACAGCTTGCAGTACAGCAATCTCTGTTCAGCATGCAATGATACCGATTCAAATAAAGGGTGGAGATTATTCCAGGTAGACAGAAATGCAATGATTAATTTCCTCTTTGGGTTCCACGCGATCATAATAATGGGTAAGAAAATGTGGCATTGTTGTGCACAAAGCAATAGTGCTCCTGGTGGTACCCACAGTGTGAACTTTGAAATTATGTGTTCCTGTACCTCAGTTAAGCTGCCAGGATACAAATGAGTCACCCAGCATCCCACGCCTGCATGCACATCCACCGTATAATAAAGCCATTTCACCCAGCATGAAATAAAAGACCATTTTCAAGTTCAGTGATTGGGTTCATAAACTCTCTCACTACCTAAAACACGCGCACAGTTCGCATATATACAAGAGCGCGGTTGCAAACTTACACACTGTGACGCCAATTTTAGACAAAGAGTAGCTCAAATAATCACATGCGAGATAAGCAAGAATTGCTATATAAATTAACCAAACAAAACAGACACATAAGTGCTTCACTTTATATTAAGGAAATTCATTAAAAGCATAATGCCATCTGGTATTCACAGCATACAAGCTGAAGGAGCGCAGCTAGCCCACCCACTTCAATACATAATAAAGCTGCCAGTTTCAACTAGTGAAATTATAGAAATGTTCACCCCAGCAAAAATGCTTTTTATTTTGATCATTTAAGACAAGAACTCAAAAACTCTTCTATAAAATATGACTCCAACGGTCATGTGCCTTTCAGGTGTGCACATGTGCATCAAATGATCTGGGCTGAAATTTAACAAGCTCACACAAAGGTAAACACACCTTAATCAAAGTTTGCAAGCATTTTCATACAAGCGATTCAACCGCCTTCACATCTTAGTTCAAATGTGCACCTTTGTGGCAATGCATTAGTCATAAAAATCATAAACTGTTACCATAGCCACTAATAAGCTTGCCAGGATGTTTTTAACGGGAGCTTGAATTAAATTTGCCTAACAATGCATTGCCTAGAGGTTTCTCTCCTCATTTAAATAATGAAGAACAAATACGGTTAATTTGAGTTTGTTTGTTTGTTTTACGTTTATAAAGTTGTATGATTATTCCTCCCCTCACGTTATTAACAAGAAATAAAATTGGTTCTTTTGTGATGTAAATGTGATGGAAACAGTTATTCTGGCAAATGTTGTCCTTTTCACTGCTTTGGTTTGTCAATAAAACTACATTTCTTCTGCACCTTTTGTTACTTCAAATCACAAATACCTGAATAATGTGTGATTCAACAGCACCCTCTTGTGTGCGCCATGATGCTCTACTGTTGCTATGCTATGAAGGACAATAAAATGCCAGAGATTTCAAAGCTACAAAGTTTGGCATCAACGATCATGTAACACAAGCAATTTGTGCTTAATTACATGACCTGACCTCAGATTTCCATGCACAATATTACACCAATGAAATATACAGATACTTTTTTTATTTGGAAAGAATGTGCATTTCATATCAAAAGCAAACCACAGAATCTCTTTTGAAACAAGAAGATCAGTACAAACCTTCACCTGGCCTCTGAACCCTTGACAAGTTCACAGATAAACAGAGCTGTGGAGGAACACGAGTCTTGTTTACTTTAACAACGGCATACTGCTAATAGAAAGGTAATCTGAGGTTATGTCAAGGGATGGTCCTGTCAATCTTTATACATTCTTTGAATGTTTATGATTGCGAAATTATAGACGCTTACTTGACAGAAGCCTGTTAATTTAAGTCATTCGTATTAAGTTACACAAAGGCAAAAATACCAACAGGGTTGTCATAGTGAATGTTTCTATTTGGCAAAGATAGATACGTTTTGTCCTTGCGTCCTTTAGGCAATTGTAAGCATGACTGATTATTTTAGTGCTAAGTAGAGCTTCAGAGTCTCTTATGAATAGGGACATATTTTAAGAGCAGAAATCTTACCTTGAAACCCACTCATGTTGCTTTTATGTGCCTACCTACTCTTTCTTGACATGAATGGCATTTTTATTATTATTAGTGTGGCCGTTTATGCTGTTTGAGCTCAGCTTCCCTTCTGCCGTCAATTTCTTGATGTGGTCGTGTGGCCCGTTTCCCATCATGGCTGAAGGGTAGCGGTAAGAGCCTCCGATGCGGTCCCACAGGGTGAAGTACTGCCCATAGTTGTAGTCAAAGAAGAGGTGGTGGTCAGTGTGGTGAGCTGAACCGTTGATGATTTGTTCTATCAGGCTGGGCACGCGGTAGTCCCCGTCATGGATGGAGATGGTCCATACGTTGACGAACACGTACAGGGCTAAGTACAGAACCTTGTGTAGAGGGAAGAGGAAGGGGTAGATGTGGTACGGTAGGCCCTGAAGAAATCCGTCCACGGGGTGGAAAGCGTGGCTGGCGAACGGAGTGGGGATCTTCCACACGTGATGTGGTTTGTGAAAATACTGTATATAAAGGATGAAAAAGCATGAGTATCACAAACATTAAAGGGGACATATCATGAAAATCTGACTTTTTCCATGTTTAAGTGCTATAATTGAGTCCCCGGTGCATTTATCAACCTAGAAAACGTGAAAAAGGACAACCCAGTAACTTTGTTTTGGTAAGCCTTTTTCTACAAGCACGTGAAAAAACGAGCCGCTCAGGTTTCTCTCCCCTTCTGACGTAGGAAGGGGATCTTATTATAATATTACCGCCCCTTAATCTTCACGTTTCCACCCACGGCGCTGACAAGACAGCTCCGTATTAGCATTGTTTCCGCCATCAGCCAGTTGTACACTGTCCACCATTTTCTCCGCGCTCAAGCTCAAGCGACAACAATGTCTTGGTTACTCGCAATACAGGTGCATTGACTGAATGAGGGACAATTAAAGGCAGGTTTTGCTAAAAAGTTAAAGTTCAAGGATGGATCAGAACCAACTATTCGTGATCCAGCTTGTAGTCTCTGGAGCGATACTGGCCATGGCAGTAATGAAAGGGAGAGCATGCACTTCATAATAGTTTATCTAAGTTGTTTTACAGATATAAAGTTTACCAGTTTATTAAGCACCCCCTGAAAAGGCATAAGGTCTGTATATATTTGTTTACTGTTAGTTGTAAGGAGTGTTTTTGTGTAATTCGCTGTGTATGCTGATGATAATGCAAAGGAGAGACAGTGTTTATGGAAAAGACTTTAATGCATACTTCTTGTACTGTGTTTTATTCAGCTCTTACAGTGATTTTCTGGAGTGACCGGAATTAAATTAATTCCGGAATTAAACTAAACTACACCTGGTCTATCTCCATGCAGCATATATTCTCTGGCCCTGTAGGCATTATTGTCCGAGTCCGGTTTGAACTGAACACTGTTCGTTTCTGACATGTTCTGTTGTTGTTGTTTTTGCACAAGCTCTTGAAGCTTCTTGAAAGAACAGGCAGGGAGCACCAGCTCATTTGCATTTAAAGGGACATACACAAGGGACATGCTCACCCCCCAAAAAGTGGCAATTTTAACAGGCTATAAAACATGATCTGTGGGGTATTTTGAGCTAAAACTTTACATACACACTGTGGGGACATCAGAGACTTGTGTCATCTTGTAAAAAGGGGCATAATTCGTCCCCTTTAAAGAAGGAATATACACCTTTTTTCATATTTTCTGTAGGGGGAAATCTGAACAATTACACAGAATGGTTTTAAATATGGGAAAATGTGTTATATGGAGCATATTTTTATTGGTACCAGAAATTGGTACCCAAAATGGCGCCGCCGTGTTCGGTCGCCGTTCAGGTCGCTCCGCGAAGACTGTGCTTTTATTTTCTATTTTACTTTCTTTTGCTCTCAATTTTTACAAACTTATCAACTGCATTGATCTGCTATGACAGCAAAACTCTTTTGGACATTGGTTACCTCTACACTGGACTGTTTCAGGACACTTTCACCGATCCTCTGTGGCCATCTGAGATCCTTCGGAACGCCGAGTTGAACAATGGACAGAGTTGAAGGCAAAGAATCAAGAAACACTGTGGGAAACGCGCGGGGATCCGTAACAGACTGAGGAAAAGGGCATTCAGCCCTCCTCTCCCGAGCATTCTGCTAGCAAATGTTCAATCCTTGGAGAATAAGATGGACGATCTTAGAGCCAGGATAAGTTTTCAACGGGACATGAGAGACTGTAACATCCTTTGTTTGTCCGAAACATGGCTCACGCCCGCGGTCCCGGACACAGCTGTGACGCCGACAGAGAACTTCTCTGTTTTTCGGATGGACAGAACAGCCGAGGCCGGTAAATCCAAAGGTGGTGGAGTATGCTTCATGATCAACAAGAAATGGTGCGACCCCAGGAACATCACCATTCTCTCGCGGTCCTGCTCGCCTCATCTGGAACATTTAACAATCATTTGCCGCCCATTCTATCTGCCGAGGGAGTTTTCTGCAGTCGTCGCGACCGCTGTTTACATTCCACCGCAGGCAGACACAGGGCTGGCTTTATCTGGCCTTCCTGATGTTGCCAGCGGCGTCATAAAAAAACACCCCGATGCGGCGTTCATCGTCGCGGGCGATTTTAACAAAGCAAACCTAAAGAAAGTCTTGCCAAACTTTCACCAGCATGTCTCCTGTCCTACACGAGGAGCAAACACGCTGGATCATTGCTACTCTCTGTTTAAGAACGCCTATAAAGCGCGGTCACTTCCAGCTTTCGGCAAATCGGATCATGCCGCCATTTTCCTCACACCTGAATACAAACAAAGGCTCGTTCAGGAACCCCCGGTGAGGCGGGAAGTTAAGTGCTGGTCACCCCACTCAGAGACCGCGCTACAGGCAGCTCTTGATGACGTCGATTGGGACATGTTCCGGGCGAGTTCAGCTGACGTAAGCGAGTTCATGGATGTGGCGCTTTGCTTCATCAACACGCTTACAGAGCAAGCCACGCAAACAATAACAATAACGTCCTTCTCAAATCAGAAACCGTGGGTGGACAATTCAATCCGCGTTGCAGTGAACACACGCACTGCCGCTTACAACGCCGGTCTCCTATCGGGGAACATGACTGAATACAGAACGTCCTGCTATGCTCTGCGGCGTGCAGTTAAAGCCGCAAAGCTCCGTTATAAGGATCGAGTGGAGTCTCATTTCCAACTCAACGACTCGCGGCGCATGTGGCAGGGTCTGAGGTCCATCTGCTCTTTTGGTTCTAAATCCTCTGCAGAGGTCAGAGCTGATCCGTTGCTTGTGAATGAGTTAAACTCTTTCTACGCTCGCTTTGACTGTAATCGCGGCAACGCGACTCCGCCAAGTGGCGCGTCAGAGGGAATTACTCAGAGCAGCAACAACCACGTGATCTCTGTCTCGGAGGATGAAGTTCGGAGGGCACTCAAGCGTGTGGACGTCAGGAAAGCTGCTGGGCCGGATGGTATTTAATGGTATTTAACTTTAACGAGTCCCTCGCTACATCTGTGGTCCCCACCTCCTTCAAAAAATCCACCATCATCCCTGTCCCTAAGAACAGTAAACCCTCTTGCCTAAATGACTATCGTCCAGTGGCTCTCACATCTATAGTCATGAAGGTCTTTGAGAGACTCCAATTTAAAAACACCATTTAAACACCATTAAAAACACCATTTGCGCCTTCATTCCTGACACTTTGGACCCTCTTCAGTTTGCCTATCGTCCCAATAGATCGACTGAAGATGCCATCTCTCATGTCCTCCACTCCTCCCTCACTCACATCGACAGCAAAAGTGGGAACTACGTAAGGCTGCTATTTATTGACTATAGCTCAGCCTTTAACACCATAGTTCCCATTAAGCTAACCGCCAAACTCCTGGATCTCGGCCTGAATCCTTCTCTCTGCCACTGGATTGAGGACTTCCTCACTGGCAGGCCTCAGGTGGTGAGAGTAGGCCAGTCCACCTCCTCCTCCATCACCCTGAGTGTGGGAGCTCCACAGGGCTGTGTCCTGAGTCCCCTGCTCTACTCTCTCTACACGCATGACTGTTTGTCCACACACAGCTCCACCTCTATCATCAAATTTGCTGATGATACTGTTGTCCTGGGCCTCATTTCCAACAACAATGAGACGGCATACTTGGACAAGGTGGAGGATCTAACATCATGGTGCCAGGACAACTGTCTCTCTCTGAATGTTGGCAAGACCAAAGAAATGATTGTGGACTTCAGGAAGAGACAGCAACGGACATACTCCCCCCTCATGATCAGCGGGTCACCAGTAGAGAGAGTGAGCAGCTTCAAGTACCTGGCTGTAAACATCTCTGAGGACCTGACCTGGACTGCTCACATTCAGACACAGGTGAAAAAAGCCAGGCAAAGAATGTACCACCTGCGCGCCAGCTGAGGAAATTCAGGGTTTCACCAGCTATCCTGAAAATTTTCTATTTAGGGCGATAGAAAGTGTATTAACTCAGTGCATCACAGCGTGGTATGGGAACAGCACCAGTCATGACTGCAAAGCCCTGCAAAGAGTCGTGCGCTTATCCGGCGTATCTCAGGGTCAGCTCTCCGTCTCTGCAGGCGTCTACACCAAACGCTGCAAAGGTAGAGCTACTAAGATCATCAAGGACTCTAATCACCCTGCAAACCCTCATTTCACGCTGCTGCCATCTGGTAGCGCTTCCGAAGCCTGATGGCCAAAACTGAGAGACTCAGGAGGAGCTTCTTCCCCAGGCCATCAGACTCCTGAACTCAGTCACTTAACATCACGTGACCATCGATATACTGACATTGCACTGCACTTTCTGTTCTCGTTGTTACTGTGTAACAACCTGTTATAAACCTGTTTGCACATTATACTCTTTGTACATTTGTTAACCACATATTTATAAGTCTACAGTTTACTCACTGCACAGTTTACTCCACTTATTGTATTCCACTTCTTTATTCTTATTTTTACTTTTTTCTTCTACTTGACTTGATTATTTATAATTCTACAGATATATATATTATATATATATATATATATATATATATATATATATATATATATATATATATATATATATATATAGTACTTTTTATTCTATTGAATCTTGAAGCAAATTCAAAATCAAAAACATATTTAGGTGTCATATTTTGACCCGTGTAGGTGATTGGATGTATGGATGTTAAAACAGTGGATAAAATATACAAATTCACCATAAAATATAAATATCAGATGAAAAAACGTACTTAAATAAATCAGATGATGAACTAAACTTAGTAAAAACTAAAGCTTTACAGAAATTAAAAAAGCAAATGACACTAAATAAAAATAAACTAAAACTGAAATATTAAAAATAAAAGCTAATTCAAATATTAATACTATAATAATAAAATAACACTAATGACAGTACTACTAATAAAATAATAATACTAAAATAACACTGTTCTAAATTACAAATTTGTTTACTTTCTTATTTTCAAAGCATGTTTTCTTGGGAATATTGTTTTAATTGGTTAATACGTTTTCCTGTGTCTATCTGAGCTTGACCAGAGCATACTTACTAAAGTCGTCTACTGCCTTTAATAGAACGATAAAAACAACTAAAGAATATTCATTGAACCCAAGCCATGCGATTTAATTATATATGAACTGCCTTGCATTAACATAAATACCTACCTTATATATCAACTTGTGGTGAAGGAATCTGTGGATCCAGTAAATGCACATGTCAGTGAAAAACAGGAAAGAGATCATGCTGAATATCAGCCCCGACCAACCTGAAAAATAAAAATAAATAAATAAATAAAATAAAAAAGTTTATGCCCATAGCAACATGATTATCTCATGCATATCTGACAGGCTGCATCACTGGCACTTTCTAAAATTAGGGCTGTCAGTTTGCTGGATCCAGATTGAGTCATTTTTAATGTGTCCAGTTTTGTTTTATGTTTGTAAGCCAGTGGTTTCCAGTGCTTTTTTGAAAGCACTTGCTTAGCACAAACTTTGATTGACACATGCTCTGTTCTCTTACCAAGGGGGGATTCATCGACACGGTCGTACAGTTTGCTGTATCCTCTGACCTCCACGAAAAACAATGCTACTGTGGGTATGCTGATATAGGGCAAAGACCACAAAGCATACTTTATTTCACGTTGCACCTGGTTCTGTGGACAAAATATAACACACACACAAAAAAAAAAAAATATATATATATATATATATTTATGTCTCTGATCCTAAACATGTGAAAAGACACCGTAGGTTGCTAGATGCATAAACAAACCTCCAAAAATTGAGGGTGTTGCATTAATTTGTGGTCAAAAACAAAGAAGTAGCTCAATGCACCCAGGCCTAGATATAAGATTGCAGCACCCAGGTTTGTGACAACCATCAATCCGATGATCTGTCGCAGAGGCTCATCTTCAGGCCATGATGAGGGATACACATATGGAGTGAAGAAGTAATCATCTGCAACGTTCAGCACAAGGTCCATTTTTTACCTTAAAAGATGACCAGAAGTGTGACATTAACTGTCTACAATGTGAAAAAAGATTCAATAATTTGAGCATCATTGCTGTATTGTAAAAAAAAAAAAAAAAAAGAAGAAAATGAATGATTAAAAAGAAACACTGAAAAAGAAACACTCAAGTGCACTATCCCTAATATTGTAAGACAAAATGATTTAGAAAAAAGTATATACAGAATGAATGTAAAGTCTACGTTGTTGTTGATAATAGATATTCATATCTAAAAGCAAATGCTGTAATTGTAGGAAATCAGCTCACCTGTAAAGGTGCTACTGAAGACACGCCAGCGAAGAAAATAACTGAGGTTTAAGCCCTCAGAGGCCGTCCTTCTGCTCTCACTGTAGAAACACAAACGGACGCAGCCAATAGCAGCTCACTTCCTCACAGCGCGAGCCCGTTTCTTGACATCTCATTGGACAGATGTGAGATCTGGTCATGGCGCTAGTAATAGGAAGTCCAACTCCTTACCACGAATCGGTTCAAAAACAAGAACCGGTTCAAAAACAGATTCTTTGACGTAATAGTTTTATTATTAATAAGATATTTATTGTAATTTTATCTGCCCCAGTTAATCTTGTTGCCATGATGAGTCAGCTCATAAAATATATATATATATATATATATATATATATATATATATATATATATATATATATATATATATATATATATATATATATATATATATATATATATATTTACTATTAACAGTACTTCAGTTCATTTACATCTATTGGCTGAAAAGTTGTTGTGCGTTTTAGTAAAACCAACTCCGTATATAACCGATGTAATCGTAAAAATATTTCCAGTGCGTCTTGTTCGATTCGATCAGACGGAGTTTATGAACCGGTTCAACAGATTCAGTGAAAAGATCCGTTCACAAATCGAACATCGATATATGGCGTTACAGATGAATCAGAGTAAATTAAAGAACCACTGTGATTACTTGGCTTTATTAACCCAGGTGCGTCATTGACTACATGTTGTATGCACAAATATATGTACTAGGAGTTTTATTGCAGAAAAGGTACAATGAATAGGATATGTCGTCATCAGAAAGCGACATAACAAACGCCTGCGCTGGATACAAGACTGCACGGGTTTGTATAATTACACTACTGTCACTGTTCACTATTAGTACTGCACTCCATACCTTACGATACAGTGTTTTAACGTAGTTTGGTCTTTTGATTGTGCACCAAAGTCTGATCATGGACAGTGAAGTACAGAGAGATGGAAGAGTTCTTGATCTCACGGACGATGCCTGGAGAGAAGACAGACTGCCATATGAGGATGTGACAATCCCACTGGTAAGCCTTCATATTTATTTTTGCATATGCATTTCGAAGTATACATCAAAATATGCGTAATCTCAAGTAACCATCGCAATGATTAGCGAGTAACTTACTGTAAGTAACGTTACTGCAGTCAGCAGTGGAATGTGCACATCAAATGATATTTTATACCGAGTCCCCCCAAATAAGGTAAAGTCAGCCACATATTTCACACGTGAAAATATTTGAATTAACTATTTGAGCACTTTATATTTATATAATGTTTGATTTAATTGTATTCTCGTTTTCTGAAAGAGTGAACTTCCAGAAGCAGAACAAGACAACGGCGGATCAACCGAGTCAGTCAAAGAGCAGGAGATGAAGTGGTCCGATCTCGCCTTGCAAAGTTTGCATGAAAACACCCCAAACATCGGCACTTGAGATGAGAAAGGCGCAGTCCTCTCCAACTGATCCGCAGCCGTTTAAATCTGCTCGTGGAGATTTATTTATAATAAAAAGAACTCGAACTCGTTTCTTTAAATATGACATTAAATAATTGTGCGCCACTGTGATTTTTATTAAAAGTGTTTTGATATCAAAATAACTAAATAAAGTTTTTAAAACTGAAGTGCAGTATCAGTCAGTTTTGTGTTAAACTGCCAGACAATTGGCATTCTAACAATTCCCATTTAAAATGTTCAAGGTTTCAGATTAGTTATCTAAAATGCACAATACTTCTTAGATAGATTTGTTACTTACCACCTACAATGGGTCAAAAGTGATTGTAAAGACATGTTATTTATTTTTATTTTTTATATATTATAATTTTATATTCAAAGAATCCTGAAAAATAAATGCCTTCAACTGTGAAAAGATTTTTAAAGCACCAAATCAGCATATTGGAATGATTTCTGAAGGATCAAGTGACAGTAATGGCTGCTGAAAACTGAGCTTTGCCATCACAGAAAAAAAATTACATTTCAAAATATAATTACATTTTTACTGAATTTTTGATCAAATAAATGCAGCCTTGGTGAGCACAAGAGACCTTTAAAAACATTAAAACATCTTACTGACCCCAAATTTCTAAAGGCAGTGTACATTAGACTGATTTCAGGAACAGCCATCCTTATACTGCAGTTGTATTAGAAACACAAACGTTAGACTTGAGCAGAAAATTATAAATATAGTTTGTGATATTTAACTTTGTACTATGCTAAAACGAAACGTGCTATTAGTTACTGGAAATATAATGTAAGCAAGCATAAAATAGATAATTGAATTAAATGTATGTGCAGAAAAGAATGGAATCAATAAATCATTCCTTCTCTCAGGCTAAGCTTAATTTTATTTGGGTTCAAAGGTGACACTGAAATCCTCCAAGTGTTATCACAAATATATTTAAACCATGGCTAACTGCGAGCATATCATGTTTCAGTCATAGTCAACATGTATGATAATACTTGGTATTACAGTCAGAAGTGTGTGTTCAGTCAGAAGTGTCCTTAAGCAAATGTGTAGAGGTTTGGGGAAATATGACCAAATAGCTATAGACTTGAAGTACAATGGCTTGCGATTAACATATCAAGTGCTATCTTGGAGATCTTTTTTACAACAATCCATTTTGCAGCCAAATTAAATCAAGACTAGCTGTATTATACTAAAAAAATATATATATAGGTAAAGTTTATTCATTTGTAAGCTATACTTGAAAAGAAAACAGTCTTCCCCAAAAATGTGCATTCAAAGACTAAATGTAATCAAGGCCAAAAGAAATCAGACTGCAGGTTGATACAAGCTTGATTAAATTAGGCCATGAGGCTTTAATGCTAATGTTTTGGGTCAAGTCCTCATGAGGAGAATGCAAGCATGGAGATGCTGCATTAAAATTTCAGTTTGGTCCCATAAAATAGAGGTTACATATGAATGCCTTTATTTTTTTGTACATTAGCCACCCAACCATTTTTTTCACAGTCTATAATAAACGAAACAAAAAACGAGATAACACAGCATATTAAATGTCAATCATAAAAATGCTGGCAAAATGAAAATGAACTTCATAAGACTTGGCAAAACACAAAAACAGATGTTATCAGGGAATCGAGCACACGCGTACAAATTATGCCATTGTGAGCTTGGGCTCATTTGAATACTCAAACATGAATTTCAAAGTTATCGCTACGCAATAATAATTACTGTCTGACAGAACGGTAACATGCAATGACTTGGCAACAGAACAAAACTGGGTCCACTGATCATAAACGGTCCTCTTAAATAACTAAAATATAGGGCTATCTCCATCTGACAGAATAATTCTGAGAACAATGTACATTGTCCTCATAGTAAAAGCACACATTGTTAAGCAGAATGAAATAAATGGCACTAGCTTTCTTACAGAAGAAAGTTTATGGATCTATGTGAAATTTAGTAATACAGTTTGTTACAAAAATGTAAGTATGGCGTTGGTCTAAAATCAGTCAGATACATATTTTAATCACTAAATGTATCAAAAGCTCCCAGTCAACAGACTTCTCTGAAATGTGTCTGAGTCACACAGGCACTCTCGCTTTCAGTCATTCTCCAACACCTTAATGAATATTTCTGCAATCAAATCTGCATTCATTGTTTGGTCCATCAAACAACAAAGAGCAACCCATCCAAACATAGTTCAGTCAAATCTTTTCAAATGAAGAAAGAAATCCAGTTGCTTATGATTAAACCCTATCATACGTAATAGTAATGGCACAGTTTGGACACAATGAAAAATGCACATTTTGGGCCCCCAACCTGAAGGCAGAAAATTAAGAATTTCATGTACCACCTAGTTGTGTACACGGAGTGTAAAATGAAGGTAGGGTGACTTAAACAGGGGTTCCTTTCCACTGTTACTGTAACATCCAGAAAGTACACAATAAGGTACACAGAACTGTTCTGTAAAAGATTACATGCATTTCTAAAATGCAAACCTTTACACTTCATTTATACCCCATCCCGGACCTTTTCAAAGTAATGAAACACAACTAAAGAATCCCTTATATCCAGTAGTACTTTTCAGATATACATCATCATTTCAGATATACATCTGGTTATGAGTCAATATCACAGAGTATCTACAGTATATAACAAGTTACATCTCCATGTTTAAACAACCAAAATTATGGTACATTCAGTTCAGTAAAAAGTCTTAAACATTTCTTTGTACATTTAAAAAAATGAAACTGAATGTAAACAGTCAGGCAGCAGTCCACTGTCCCGCAGAGGCTGCTGAATTATTATAATTATTATTATTGACACCTACAATAATGTTCCAAATCTATCCCATTCGTTGTTAAATGACTGTTCACTCAGCATTAATCTCTGGCTCTGGCCTCTGCATTGAAAGCTCAGCTTGTATGAAGGCGCCCTGTCCTAAGGCTGTGGAGTATGCACGATTACTGTGTGGAGTTGAGAAACCAGGGTTATGATAGGAGCTGGAACCACCCTGATTAGCTAGTGAGGTTTGGGACTGAGGTACCGGATGGTAGTCATCCAGGTTGTCGTAGTGTGACTGTAAAGTAACAGAGCTTTGTCTTTGCCCCTGTGACTGACTGGAGTAGGATCCACTATGGTCTGCATTGTCTGGTAAATGTGCGGGAAGACTGGACTGGTTGTAATGCTGCCTCTCTCTAACACTATGGGATCTCTCAGGCTTGGGTGGAGGAGCTGGCTTCACAGGAGCTGCTTGTTCATCTTCACTGGCGCTACTTGTGGCTTTAACCCTGCATATGTGGCGATCCAAATCAGGCCTTTCGTAACGAGGTTGGGCACTCCTGCTCTCTGAGTGTTCCTGCCAATGTTTACTGGTCCGTTGCTTTTCCCCTGGCTCAAACTTTGGGTCAAGATGGCTGCCCTCTGGTAAGTGCTGCAGACTTCGTGGTGGAAGTTGCGATTGATGTGAATGGATGGACGAATAGGTCCTGGAGCTGCCTTGTTTGGTTGTTTTGTCGCCCACTCCATTTCCTTGGCAGTGCTTCTCTGTTTCCATATACAACAGGACATCTGGGTCGGAGATCAAGTGCCTGGGAGCATGCTGAGATCCAGGAACAATATTATATCTGGCCTCCTTGCTTTCAGCAGCCATCAATACGGTTTTGCTGGGATCTGATTTGCTGTGCAAGTGTAACATATCTATATCCACTGGCATGTAGGGTCCCACATTGTCATACTGAGACATAACAGAACCCTTTACCTTTTGCCTCGCTCGGCTTTCCCTGCGGATAGAGTGTATGCGAAGCCTCTCTGCTTCCTCTGGGTCCCACGCAAAGTAAATACTCCCCTTTGAACCACTGTAAGGTGGCATGTCCCTGCTTACGAAGCTATGCTCCTTTAAAGGAATAAAATGCCGTGAAAGGTAGTGGTAGCCTCCAGATTTGGCTCCAGATCGAAGGAGAGGGGCACTGTCCCGACCGCTGAAGGAATGGACATGCCGTAATCGGATCGTACCGTAATGGTCCACATCATAGAAAGGGGCATCCAGAACGTGAGAACCAGAGTAGGGGCTATAGCGGTACTGAACTCTTCCATTCTCAAAGTAAGGCTGCAGTTGTGTGACATGATAGTCAGCTTGAGAGGGCGGTTGGTGAGACTTGCAGTGGTAGACTGGGCGCTGGTAGTAAAATAACTCATCATCTGGTGGAACCTCGGTTCTTGTGACCGGCGTTGAGCGGATAGCCGTGGGTGCCACATGTAGGGAGTGGACTCTGCGGATTGTTGGGTACACGGTAGGTCCATCTACCTGGCTGTAGCCATGGGAGTGGTGCACTGAACTTGGAGAAATGTACTCACCTCTCGGAGGGCCACGAGATTTGATGGACTGGTGGTAGGACCTGGGTCCAATCGTATTGTATCGGCCATCACCGTGGCCTCTATAAGAAATCTGTGGCTCCGATTTCGATACGTAAGAAACATGAGGTGGAACACTCTCTGGCCGGTAATGGTACCCCATTGTAGCCTGACCAGAGGCAGTTACTCGCTGATGGTAATATGGCTCTTTGGTGGGCTCCAATAGGGCTGCCTCCCCTTTTGAGTGGTAAATATAGCCTGATTGATGAGTAGAAGATCTGCGGTGAGGTGGATTAGACTGTGGGGGAGTCTCCTCCACTGAGCCCCTCATGGATGTGTCCAAGATGGCATGAAAGTTGGTGGGGTTTGCAGCCTCAGTGTTGCAGAGAGCCGCCATTGCTAGTTTACTTTCAATTGAGCGAACAGGGGGTGTTGGCGGTGTCACTCCCTGAGTGTGGTGTTGAGGAGCACTATCTCCCTTTGGATGGACAGGCTTTATGGCTTCCCATGGTTTTTCCACAGGATCAAGAGGTGCTGCTGGGGTTGGCGCAACTCTAGCATTGGGCTGCGATTTGGGCTGAAACTGAGGCTGTGCTTGTGACTGAGAATGAGGCTGAACTTGCAGTTGAGACCGAAACGAAGCATTGGGTTGAATCTGTATTTGAGGCTGAGGCTGAAGAATTGCGACTAGTTGATCTGTGGCCTTTGTGGATTTTGGTGGCATGACCGTTTCACTCATACGGATCTAAGGATTAAACCCAAACAAACACTGTTAGGTGTCTTGCAAATTTTTTCTTTGATATTTACATGTGCTGTAAATTTAGTTAATGATACCAATAACAGATTGATTTAATGATCAAATTATTATTGACACCAATTTTGATGCAATATGACAAACTGAAATGTCATATATCAAAAACAAACAAAAAATATACGTAGTCTGAAAGTTCACATAAATACAATTTTTTTTTTTTAATTCAAAATACTTCCATACATGGTTCTTTATGTTTTTCTTTTCCTTAGAGGTACTGGCAGACAAACAGCACTTATGCTTAAGATGAATTTACAATGGTGAAGGCCTGGATCATGAATATAAGGACTGCACGATATATTAAAATGTCACAAGCGTACATATCGTGATATGCATATCGCAATGGCTTACGATAACGGAATGATTTTAATACGTCAAAAGATTACGAAAAGTCTTTCGTAATTTTTAGGTCGACGCAGACAGCAGAGAGTAGACTGGACACATGATTGTTACATACATGTGAAATGCTTAAATGTTACTAGGCGCAATAAGCGAAATAGGGCCTACTCACGGGTACAGGAAGCCGCCTCTCGGACAGCGCGTAATCCCAACTTCAGTTCTCTTCTCCAGCTTATATAGCCATATACACACAAAATGATGTCAAAATGTCTTGGTATTCATGTAAACACAGTTATGTCTTAAGTGGAGTATAGCACGCATGTAACAATATATTGAATCTGTGCAGCTCTTAAAGTGACAGCAGTCTAATAAACCTGCTTCTGTCTGTGTGCTTAATGTTAAATCAAACAACAAAAGACAAAGAGAAGATCACTTACTGCTTTTGGCGGAATAACTTTTGTAGCTTCAATAAGAATCAGTGTATATTAAATTCATACAATGAAGACTAAGTAGTATTTTATTTTTTTAATTTGATTACTCAATTTCTGCTGTTAAATAAAACTATTGTAGGCCTACCTGAAACCCTAAACACCCCTGGTTTACACTGACGTTAAAATGACACTTACTTTTTATGTAGCTAATGCTACAGTAACTGCTGTTCACTTTCAGAAGTTGTAGAAATGCTTTCTTCTCAAAAAAGAATGTGAAACATGTTGGTTATATAATTTTCAGTTTTTAAATATAATTTAAATAAATTTTTACACACTTTTACACAAGATTTATTGTATCGCATATCAAATATTGCATTATTTAACGGGTTATTGCATATCACACAAGTTATTTTCTTCAATATCGTGCAGCCCTAATGAATATTTATAACATTGTAACGTTTAGCCTTGGTACTGAAGTACTAGTGTGACTGACATCCCTGCATGTGCCACTGCTTACCTCAGAGCTGGGTTGTTGAATGACAGCATCCTTGCTGCTGATAGTTGGTGTGGTGGTTGTGGTAGTGGTTTTGGCTGTGCTCACAGGTGTTTGGCCCACAGCAGGCTGCTGCCTCTCTGGGCTTTTTTGTGTCTGGGAAACTTGAGAAGGTTGACTAGAAGGCATAGAATTCTGGCTTGGGGTCTCTGGTGAGACAACATCCTGGTTGTTGTAGGAAATGCAGGATGGCTTCCCACTGTCAGCTGTGCTAATGTGCAGACTGACTGAGCCAATTAGTTTTTCAGGTGGGGTGGATGGTGGTGAAGACATAGGAGCGAATATCTTTGACACTTCTACTGCAGCTTCCTCCAGGGATGGCTGTGATGGCAAAGGAGGAGGAGGAGGCCAATCCAGGGTCTCCAGTAACTCTTGTGGCTTAAGAGGGGACACTGGTGTAGGGGGTCCAGAGGATTGCTTCTGAGAGAGAATGGAGGCCTGCTGGGCAGATTCAGCTAGAGCTAGTGCAAGCATGCGGGCAGCGTTCTTTGGTGGGGGTTGGGGAGGGATGAGGGACACAGAGCTGACAGGGACATTGCCATTTGGTGAGTCCAGAGCTACGGCTCCTACGGATGGACAAAACAGAGGGTACTCAAACAAGAAGGCAGGCTAATATTCATGAGAAAGGTAAGAGAGGGAAAATGTTAAATTTCTACAGATAGTGGACAGATTTCTCTACATTGAGGGCACTCATGCAAAGCGTTACTGGTAAAAGCCTGGTGAACTAACCCTGAAAAATCAAATAATTATCTTATGAAATTGAAACCCAGCATACTTTAGAGGTTAATTTCACTGTAGCATCAGGGTCAATGACTCAAAAAACATCATGAATTTAAGCTATCATGTCCCTGTGTTTCAGTTCAGCTTACCTGGCTGCTCTTGAGAGCAGGTGACCTGTGGTGTCTGTGAACATTCAATGCTTGATATGTCTTTACTCTCTTTACTCTCAAAGGTAGCAGCTTTAGAAAGAAGCTCTTGTTGAATGGCTTCACTCAGGGGCAGATCAGTGGTTCTTGACAGAGAGCTCAATTTTGCAGGAGAGTCGAGAGGA
Organism: Paracanthobrama guichenoti; assembly: GCA_018749465.1. Classification (NCBI taxonomy): domain Eukaryota; kingdom Metazoa; phylum Chordata; class Actinopteri; order Cypriniformes; family Gobionidae; genus Paracanthobrama; species Paracanthobrama guichenoti. The sequence continues at coordinate 6,002,215 of CM031963.1, forward strand.
GATGGAGGGGAAGAGGGCTGAAGCACAGTTCTCTCTGGTCCTTTTCTTATCATGGAGGCAGCTGATTCAGAGACGCTTAGAGGAGCCACAACAGCCGACTTCTCACTGCTCTCAGTGGACTGAACTGGCGTTTTCTCAGAGACAGATGCAGGGGGCAGTTTATTTCTATCCTTTAAGGCTGGACTGTGGTCTGGAGACAAAGAACAGCTTGCAACTTTAGCTCTTACTGGCGAGACCGGCTCTGAGCCACTGCCCGGACTCCTCTTTAGACTGCTTGTATCTGCGTCAAGTGACAAAATGGAAGTCTCTGCCAGAGGAAGGCTACATTGAAAAGACATTGGGTCAAAGTCTAAAGAGGCCATGCCAATGTCAGGGGGGCTCAGGTCCACATCATCAGCGGAACGGGGCCGGGAGATGAGAGCAGGCACACAAATTGGACCATCATCCCCATCACTGTCCCCTTGGCCCAGGTTGTCATATGAGTTACAGTGTTGTCTGCTATCCAGCAGGTCACCGTTGAAAGAAGCAGAGAGCGCATCACTGCTGGAGCGAGGTCTGCGTGGCCTGTAAACCTTAGACTCTCCTTCATTAAAGGAAAAAAAGAAATGTCGTTATTGCACAACAGTTAATTTACAACTTTATTCAGAGCTTTTTTTGATATTTAGAAATCAGCTACCTTCAACGTTATGTAGAGAGGTGAGAGATTCCTCACTTTTGGCAGACCTAAGAGTACCGGTGTCTCCTCTTCCTCCTGAGCAGGGAAAAGTGACAGAAGTTAATAAAAATTGCTTTTAGAATCAGAATCATAAAGAGATTTATTGCCAAGTATGTTTACACACACAAGGAATTTTTCTTTGTGACAGGAGTTTCCACTGCAGAAGGGAAGTGTAGACATAGTGCAGACATGCATAGAATTACATAAAAATGTAATATAACAATAATAATAATAATAATAATAATAATAAGACATTACAATTAAAATGATTCCCTTTGTCATAATGTAAGGCCTGATTAACCACTAGGTTTATTTTGTGATAATGACCATCTGACATTCGAAGATGACAAAATGGCACAACACTTACCAGCCAATGCCATGGCCTTGAGTTCATTTGGTTCACTGGGATTGCGGTGTAGTTTGCGTTTAGACATCGAGGAAGACTTGCCCAAGTTGAAAAAAGACCGCCAACTGCCAACTGGAGACTTTTTAGACTTTATGGGCTGCCTTTTCCTAGGAAACAAACGATAAAAGGCACAAAATGTATCTCTATGAGAATAACAGGCACTCAGTTGGTTTCTTTATGACAACAGAAAAACTGACATGGTTATAGAATTTAAATCTTGCATTATACCTCTCAGTGGGGAATTCAATGACTGTGTGGAATTTTCCCTGTAAGGCTGCAGGACCCTCTCCCACCTCTATGTATTTGCTGTCTGCAGTGATGGGCGAGTTGATCTGGGCCTGGGTACGTGCCTGTGCCTCTTCAAGCGTTAGCAGCTTTGTGGATGGAGAGGGTACCAGCAAAGACTTAGGCCGAGACAAAGAATTATGTCCTAAGAAGACAAAGAAATTTGTGATGAAAATTTAGCAATTTAAATGTTTAAACATCCAGTGAAATTTGTCTGTCCATACCTGTTCCCTCTCGTATGAGTGAGCTCAGTTTGGAGCTGAAGAGAACATCCACATGGTTGAGGATGAACTCCACAACAACTGACTGAATTCGGACCTCCATGAAGGCTGCCGTTCCGCTGAAGCAAGCAGATTCTATTTGCTTTGACCTTTTTAGTTTAGAATAAAAATCGTAGGTTTTTATATTTGTAGTTCATCATCCAGAAGTATATCGTTTTCACATTGTAAAGTTGCATCAAGCAGAGATCTTACCTCAGTAAGTTTGGGGCCCAAACAATGGCCAAATTCTTCGTATGCATGTTTGTTACATAGCTAAAGGTTGCTAAGTGGGAAAGATGCCTCATAAGAAACTCAAGGGTCCTACAAGAGAAACATGAATACTAAACATTAAACCTACCAATGCATTAAAAACCAGCTACCTAAAATTACCATAATGCACTTGATTCAGGAGCATGTGAACGATGTTGTAATAACAGCCTACATTTTCCTCAGTCATAGGTGTATTTGAACTGCATTAGTAATATAATTATTACTAATAGTAATATAATGCAGTAGATTAATAAAAAGGCTTTAAACATTAGAAAAATGTGGCCATGTTGAAGAGAGAACTGCAAATCCTCTAGCAACCAACAGAGGGCACTGTGGTCATTTACAAACCTATAATGTGGAGGCGGCAGCTGCTGAATGACATCATGTATTTTGATCAGCCTTTCCTCATCAGTGGCTGCTGACACAGCCTCCTAAAAAGGAGAAGAGCGGGTGTAAATCAGGGTCACTGCATCTCGAGCAGCTCTAACCAACAAAAATATTTTCAAACCCATGTTCACACTGTACTGCGGAGAGAACAAAAGCACATGGTCAGTCCCATTTCCTGTGCGTTATAGTTTTGCTGCTGCCATAGCAACCAGAAAACATGTATGCAGTCTTTACTCTGTCCTTTTTTTTTCATTAGCAGTGACTTATCACGAGATGCTGTAAATGTCAGTACTGTGTTTGGCATGCAGCTGAACTCCTTCTGAAGAAGGGCTCTAAAAAACAAACCATTAATTTTGTATGCTCATTAAAAGCAATCAATAGAACAAACAGTCTCAAGCCTCCAATGACTAATGCACAGATTTGCCAGTTTTATCACACCAAAGGTTTAGATATCATGGTTGTTCTAGTATAATAGGTACTCTCAGCTGTAGCTATTTGTATGACAAAAAGTGTGTCTGAGAAAAGGCTCTTCAAAAAGGCCTGTCATTCTGGGATAAACACTTACAGAGAATTTCTCATACAGCTGGTAGGTGAGAAGTGGGTTGGGAAGCTCTCGAAAGTAAAGCTTGCACAGGGAGCCCACGCAGTGTATGTCCTGAATGTAAACATCTTTTGTCAGATCTGGGATTTGTTCAGAGTCAAACTCATGCCTAGAGGGGGAGAGGGGAGAGAGAGGGAGAGGGAGGGAGGGGGAGGGGGAGGGAGGGAGGGGGAGGAGGAGGGAGGAGGAGGAGGAGAGGGAGAGGAGGGAGGGAGAGAGGGAGAGAGGGAGAGAGAGAGAGGAGAGAGAGAGAGGAGAGAGAGAGAGAGAGAGAGAGAGAGAGAGAGAGAGAGAGAGAGAGAGAGAGAGAGAGAGAGAGAGAGAGAGAGAGAGAGAGAGAGAGAGAGAGAGAGAGAGAGAGAGAGAGGAGAGAGAGAGAGAGAGAGAGAGAGAGAGAGAGGGAGGGAGGGGGAGGGAGGAGAGAGAGAGAGAGAGGGAGGGAGGGGAGGGGGAGGGAGAGAGAGAGAGAGAGAGAGGGAGGGAGGGGGGAGGAGAGAGAGAGAGAGAGAGAGAGAGAGAGAGAGAGAGAGAGAGAGGGAGGAGGGGGGGAGAGAGAGAGAGAGAGAGAGAGAGAGAGGGGGGGGAGGGAGAGAGAGAGAGAGAGAGAGAGGGAGGGGGAGGAGGAGGAGAGAGAGAGAGAGAGGGAGGGAGGGAGGGGAGAGAGAGAGAGAGAGAGAGAGGGAGGAGGGGGAGGGAGAGAGAGAGAGAGAGAGAGAGAGAGAGAGAGAGAGAGAGAGAGAGCGAGAGGCGAGAGGCGAGAGAGAGAGAGAGAGAGAGAGAGAGAAAGAGAATTTTAGGTTTGAAGTATTCAGATACACAGTGACATTATAGGCTATTTGGTGAGCTTTAAACTTAAATTTGAGCCAGTTTGGAAGATATGAAGGAACAGACAACCAATATTGGTTATAAAATGGTCTATGCCAATATCTAGAGAGACTACTGTTACACGTAATATCTGATGACAGCAATTAAATGCACACAAAATTGCTGAAATAAAAAAACACATTAAATATACTAATGCACAACCTTGGGTAGAAATTTATCAAAAGTGGCAGTAAAGACTGACATTTATAATTTCACAATATTCACATTTTTGTTCAAATGAATGCAGCCTTGGTGAGCATAAGCAGCTTATTTCAAAAACATGCAAAAAAAAAAAAAAAGTAAAAAAAAAAAAAAAATGTATATCTTACCAACCTCCAACTTTGGAACAGCAATGTTAACTTTAAAGGTGCACTGTGTAAATTTTAGTAAGGTTGTGAATTGCAACCACCCACCGCTCAACCCTCCCTTTCGAAGCACATGTCCTGAACACAGGACAAAGATATCGTCGTCTGAGAGAGCAGAGAGTGACTAGCACTCTGTAGAGCAGCTTGTCCGTTTAGGGCAACTGTAGAAACAGGACTGCTTCACTGTAAGGGGACCCGCGGTGTACGGAGATAGAAATGGCTCATTCTAAGGTAATACAAATATAACGGTACATTATGTAAGGTCTTTATACTCCACTGAAAACATAGCTATGTAGATTATATTACATTTCTGTCAATAGATGCTCAAAAAAAACTACACACTGCACCTTTAAATAAAAAAATAAAAACGATACATTTAGAAACAGAGGGGAGGAAAAACTTGTTAATTGGCCAAGTGAACAAGTCAACTTAACCTGGACGTTGTAATAAACCCCATCTAATCTCTGTTGGTCCACTCATTTCCTGCTGTATTTAAGAATACAAAATTCCCATTACAAAATGTAGTTAGCAGCAGCTTAATGTTCAGCCATTGCATTCAGAGCTTCTCAAGCAGTATGATAAATCCCTATCTCTGCTACTTGCAATTAGGGAAGTGTGTTTATGTCTTACCGCAGCTTCTGAATGTTGGAGGCAATCCCAGAGAGACGGTACATTCCATCAACCACTCCATGCTTCTCAATGAACTCAGTGCAGCTCTTGAGTACCTGGGGGACTAGAGGTTTAGACAAATGTTACTGGAGCATCCTTTTTGGCACATAATGTGAGAAACTTGTCAAAACGCCAATAGAATAGAATGCCAGATTCTTTGTGCAGTAAATCTTTGATTCTGTAAGCTATAAATAACTTTGTTGCCGTAGCACAGATCCGATTGTCAGATAACAAATCCGTGCTCTCCTATACAAGCAGAGGTAATGGGTTCACATTTGCTCCAGTGGCATTAGACAAACTCCAGACCTCCGATGCAACCTTGCAATGTTTCACCCAGAGGAATCAGTCACAGACAACCCTGACTGGCCTCTAGTCTTGACAAACTTTATCCGACAAATGAGTGATTCCAAGGCTCTTAGAGGCTGCTGTTCATCTTCATTCCTGACATAGCAGTCTGAAGCACAAAATCCTTAAAAATGCAAGAAAATTCTGTCTCTAAGCCATCTCAAAAATCCTTCAGCACGTTACAATAAGGATGACCCGGGGGCCATTGTGAGTGTGTTTCAGGTCAGTTGATGGAGCCGTCACCTGCCTAGAAGGCCAGCAATATGTTGTCAGTGTGTTTTATGTTCATTGATCATGTTCATGCATTGCACACGCAAACATTTGGTCTCCTAATTTAAATGAGTCACTAAGCTAAATTTGTCACAGATACACAGATAAATTGTCAAAATTGTGAATGATTGTCTAGGCTTAAGCCTAGTCCCAGACTAAAATGCACATTTGTGCTGTTTTAACTGAAAGCAACTTGCACTGATATATCTTAAAATATGTCAGTGCCATTGTTTTGTCTCAAGATGCACACCAGTAATGTTTTTTTTTCTAAGGCACGTTTATAAAATATACTTAATGACCTAATTGAACTCAGGCCTAATCCTGGTTTAATCTAAACCCTGTCTGTGAAACCAGGCCTAAAACTATGATGGAGTTAAACGACAACGGTATAATTTAGTCATCTATGCAAATAATGAATTATATTTAAAATGTAATAAATTCCTGTGATGACAAAGCTAAAAGGTCAGTGTCACATGAAATCATTCTAATATGCTGATATGATGTTCAAGAAACATTACTTATCAAATGTTGAAACTAGACTTAAAGATGAACAAATCATTTATTTGAAAAATGAATGGTTGTTACATTATAAATGTATATATCGCCACTTTTGATCACATTTTTTGAATAAAAGCGTTACTTTTTAAAAAAAACTTTTTTATTTGTACTGATTCCATACGTTTGAATGGTAGTGTTTGATGCACAAAAAAAAGCCTTTTTTTTGCAGTGGAGCCAGTAGTAACATCGACAAACAACAAAACTAATGGCTTGATTGCAAAAAATGCAAAGCCTTTTAAAACATGCTTACAAGTTACAACACATGCAAACACCCTAATGGCACCAACTGAGAAAGAGGAAAAAAAAATTGGATTAATATGTTTAAGTGCATTGCAGGGAGGTCTGCAGAGCTTTATGTTAGTATGACTGATCCATACTAATGGCTCACTACTTGAACAAAGTGTTTAGCCATGTCGTCTCACGTTCCTCTGAGATCAGAGTGTCTGAGACGAAGAGTACACAGGCTTCCATTACCTGTTTTACAAACACATTAACGCTGTATGTGTTCATGGGTGGGAGAGGGCAGTGAAAGGAGCAAAAGGTTCAGATCTAGGTAATAAACTTAAGCATTATCATCTATATAACCCACTACAATGGGTGTCCTCTTATAGCAGTTTTAGGAACACATTTTAAAAGAATTCCAGGAATTTCCAGTTTGAGGATACTTGCATCCTCAGGGAAGGAATGTCCATTCTTAAGCACTTTAATAAAAGTGATGGGTTTTTTATACCCTTCTAAATGTAATGGTCGAGCAGTCGCACCAAGTTGCGTGGATCCTGTTTGAAAAGGACAAGGCTTAGATTGTAAGGGCAGGCAATAGCTCAGGCAGGATTTGAAGTCAAACAAATAGAGCAAATGCTGAAGGCTGCCAGGGAGCTTTGAATCAATGGGGAAGAAATCTCCAGACACGGCCCCCTAACTATTCTTACTGACCTTTAGACCCCTTTAAGCCAATCCGTTGCTACAGCAACCCATGCAGGCAGATCCAAGTGTGACTCTAGGGGAGGGGGTTAGCTATGCTTTCCAGCCCACCCACACAGTGTCAAAGAAACTAGTGTCAAGCACCATCTGGAGCACGGCCGTGAGTTTGAGTAGGACCGGAACGGGCAAAACTCACCATCATGGCCGGAGTTGAGAAGATGCTCTCCTAGGTCACAGCCAAACACCCTCTCCCTGAGGATACCTCTTTGCTTCAGCTTCTGCTTGGTCGGCCTGGACTTCATGAATGTGCGCAGAAAAGTGATCAGTTTCCCGTGCTTCTTGGACACTGAAAGATAAAAATGAAAATATGCAGATTTAAATACATATTCATGTCAGGGAATACCGCAAGCAGTGCAACGATAAATTACCCAAAGAAAATCCAGTTTAACAACACAGGCCAGTGCCAGCCTCACCATGTGAGTGAGCCAAGATCTTATGAAATGAAAAGTAAAAGCACTGGTTTGTGTGAAAATAATGGGTTTATGCATTAACCCTGTTCCTTTACTGAAGGAATTTTTCAAATCCTACATTGTAAGTGTTGCTTGAACTTCATCAACCAAACAAAATTACTGGTAGAGCAAAATCAAACCACTTTATTAAAGGTGGATCAATGCAACGGTTATAGAAACCAAAGTACAGTATAATATAAATCAACTATGAATGATGCTGAAACTTTAAACTAAGAGCTCGGAGCTGTTGTAGAACATCTGTGAAAGTCTTCTTAAAGTAATAAATGCTTCCTTTCATTTTATTTTTGAAGTAGGCCAAGAAGCAGGAAGGACGTCTCGAGCTGTTTGGTCTCCAGAGTAGCTTGCGTTGACATTACACTGACAGTAACTGCCTGTCAGCGGTCAAAAATCAGCAGCCTGACCTAGAATTTGCATGAGAAACTCTTGGACGCCACAGAGGAAAAGTATCAAACAAGAAATTCCAAAGATTTTACAGGAACACACAAACCAATCCAAATTATTCCACTGGATTTGCTATAAAACCCTGAATTGCATTTGCTCATTTAACTTGTTTGTTTTCATTGTTTGTCATAAAATATTAGCAAGCTTAAATATTGCAAACCCAAGAACTGTTAGCATAATGAAGCTGTATGAATCAGCAAACAATCTGGTTGCCGGAAACAATTTCAAAGCTATTACACATGCAGCTGGGATTCCTGCAAACCATAAACTGGTTCATCTGTGTTGATGTTTGTGTGGGCACATGTGGTGGATTTAGCAGTAGAAAGAGTAAAAATGATTAGCAAAATAATTGCAAATATCACACTGTTGATTATTTCAACAGTTCAAGTCCCTGTTGATTTTATAGATGTGTGATCCTTTGCATGCTGAAACCACAGTGGACGTGGCAAGGGGACATCTGCCAGCTGTGATCTCATCTGTTCCTTTGTGCGTCTTTACCTTTTAAAAAGGCACATTAGTCAGTATTTTTCTTCATAAAAGATATTGAAATTTCTCCAACAAGCAGTTGTAACTGCTCTGAAGGCAATTAATTCTTTCATATCCAGTCAAGGTTGATAAAAAGAGCTGTTGTAGGAATTTCCTGTTCTACTTTTTAAGAGCCAGTAAAATAACTGCCACGCATATCACAGATCCTCTTATTCTGAGCACTACAACAAACCAAATACAGGGCATGTGTTGAAGTTCACCAAAGCAGCAAGACAACGTTTTGTTATTGAAGAATGTGTTTCCTGCAGACTGCACTTTACCTCAGCTGAGGAGACACTGATGACGTCAGAGCACAACGTGACTGACGGACTGACACATTATACGTTTTTTCTTTTCTTTTTTACCTCCACATCAAAGTTCAGCTTTGTTTTGAAGCTCTTTTATGTGAGCTCAGATGACTTGCCACACATTTCTTTGGATTTAGTAATAAAATCACTAAATTATAATACAAAACTTATTTTACTACAGACATCAGCATACACAAATCTATTAAGAAAAGACAATTAGAAGAGGAAAAAAAAGTATTCAAGGCAGCAAAATGCATGTATCGCAAGTTAACACCAGTGTGCAAATATTTTAAACACTAATTTTTCAGCGGAGCAAATGAATAAACCCCCTAAATAATTCCTAGACAAATGATTGCCTATTAAAAGCATTTTAACTGCATATACAAGTCTGTATTAGCACTAAAAAGGCAACTTTATAACTTACCTCAATGTTAAATATCCATAAAAAAGACAGAAAAACAGTGCTTGAGTATTTTTACGTTTGTCAGGCTGCAGCTGCTGTAGAGAGCTTGAGACACTGCGGTGAAGGATCATCACAGACTGCTTTCTCACTCGCTCTCCCTGCCAGCCGGTAAAAGCTAATAGTCAGCATGCATTCTTTCCTCTTTGCTTTTTCCCTCCTCTCTGAGATTGGCCAGCCCCTCATATCAACTTTCAACAGCGTTGGCTTCTAACTGCAGAGATCGGGGCGTGAGCAGCCGCACAACCAAGAGAATGTCAGTTTTTGCATTTATCAAATATCCAATGTCGAATGTGGTTTAAAAAATAAACAAAAAAAATAAAAGGCAGTACAACACAGCTTTCTCCTGTGATGTTCTAATAGGCTATAGTCTATATAAGACGTATAATAAGCAAGTCAGATAATAGTCAGTCAAATAATAAGTCAGACTAAGATACATATATCTCATTTGACTACCCCACCAGGGCAACATCAATTCACTTTCTAAATAAACTCATTCATAGCCACGGTCATGTTCCATTCAGCTTTTACAACCCAGACTGACATGGTACAGCCATAAGGAATTTACAAAGACAACCTTGTCTGAACTCGAAAGCAACAGGTTTGTGGCTAAACTGTCAAATAATACAAAGATATGCGTTGACAAGAAAAAAATGTTCTTATCAATGTTGAAAATAGTTGTGCTGCTAAATATTTCTGTGGAATCCCTGATATTCTTTTTCAAGATGCTTTCATGAAAAGTAAAAAAAAATAAAAATAAAAATGAGAACAGCTATTTGAAACAAATCTTTTGCAACATTATAAATGTATTTACTGTCACTTTTGATCAGTTTAACACATTCTTTCTAAATAAAAGTAAAAATCTTTTTTTTTTAAATAAAATAATACTGACCTAAACGTTTGAATGGTATATGGATATACACACACATATACAGGAGTAAAGGGATTTGGAGAACAAACAAACCTTGCACACTACAAGCTAATCATAATATCTGCTAACTTCGTGAACCATTAAAAGAGTAATAGGAATGAATAGGAATGTGTAGGAGTACAACAAACAAAAATAAACCAATCTCCCAACCCAACAGCTAATCAAGTCCATATAAAAGTCTCTCTTTTCATAACAGGCCAGTAAGGAAGTACACAATCCCCGGACAAATGAACACGTATTGCTATGTAAACCTAACACAATTTGTCTCTCATTCTCTCACAGTTCCTTCCAGCTGTCTTGGCTTGTTCACAGAGGCAGCTGCCCTTTACTCCACAGAGTAGAGACATTGTTGCCCCACAAGAAAGTTAGGAAGCGAGAGGGAGCTAAGGGAACTACATCTGGAGCAGCACCTGCTATGGCAGAGAATAAGGGAATTAAATAAATGCAATTTATTTTGTGAATGTGAAAGTATGAGAAATAAATTATTATACTTATACATTTTCATAACCTAGAATATATGACCTTGCATGCTATAAAACTTACACCAACCTTTATCACTGTTACACTGCATGATAGGACATTATGAGGTTAACCATTTACATGGGGCATTTGCTTAATGAGGTGAATGATTCATAAGGTGTTTTGTGTTATGCGATAGGCGTTTGTTGCTTGGCTGAAGCTCTGCAGGGGAGCGGAGAGGTATGCTGTATTTGAGCATGCACAAAGGCTGAACATAAGAATGTGTTCGAGTCACCATGGTAGAGACTGTAGTTCATATTGCCAATGGACAAAGCTGGGATTATTTTATAGCCTTTTTTAACCAGGGTCATGTAAATCAGCCAATGAGTGTGTTGCGAAATAACTTCACAATGGGGCTTTCTGGAAAACACAATGTGGTGCACTTGAAAGGGCAGACAAACTGTGCCATAAACTGACGTCACAAACCTCTTTTCAAATACAGATACATTGAAATGTAGACTTAGTCAAAGTAGAAAGCTGAATGCTAGACACACTGACATTAAAATTCTGGTTGATACTGATAATTATTTTCATGCTATGGCCGATACCTGATAAATACCAGACATTAAAGCTGCTGTCCGTAACTTTGTGTTCAAGATTTACAAAAGTTATATAATGAGAAGGTACAACATGAATCCATTTTCCAAACCGTGTTTTTGTCTAATCATTATGGTACACTTAATATGTGTTTATATTGCTCCGGCTTCAATGTTCTTCGCAAGATGCATGCAGTTCTGTTTATTAACCGCTAGCGTGCAAAAAGTTACGGACTGCAGCTTTAAATAATAAAATATTTTTGCCTAAATAAAATAAAAACAAAAAGCTAAAAATCAAATCAAGTGATATTTATACTTCATAGCATTATAGTGTATGAAAAATTATTGCACTCTTAGATTTGCTAAAGATTACATTTAACAAAGTTATTAAATCATTAGTGTTTTCAAAGATTAATTTGAAATGCCCGTTTAATGATGGCAAAGATATAAATGTAAAAATAGGGACAATGAGCATACATAATGAAATATCCATTATTGGCCAAAATTTCCATAATAATGTCTGATTAACCAATAAATAGCAGAAATTAAAAACTCAATTATATAAATAAATTAAAAATAAAAACCCCAAATCTAAAATCAATCAAGTTAAAGGATTTAAGTGAAATTAGCAGTCACAACATTATAATGAAAAATATGAAAAACTGAAGATTACATTTAACATTATTATTATTAGTGTCCAAGTGCATTTATAAAGATATTTTTAAGTGAGCATTCAATAATTGCAAAGGTACCGGTAATCTAAATGTAAAAATAGGGGAAGAGAGCATGCACACTTAAAATATCCAAAATTGTCTAATACTGATCAATTTCAAACCAATATCTAATATTGTTCGACAGCCTAAATATCATGCATCTCTGCAGAGAGAGATTGATTGGTAGTATGGCAGCATTACAGTAAAATAAACTGCAAAAACACTGACAAAATAATCACATGCATTCAAATGCAGGTCAAAACAGAGAGAAAGAGTGCTATCAGGGTAAATCTATAAAGACATGGGTCAACGTCACAGACACCAGAAGAGTGTGAAGTGAAAAGGGAAAAACAAGACTCCATAATTGTTGTGCTTACACCAGATCCTATAGAGTTAACGAGTGATGTTAGAAAAGACCAGTGAAACTACATAATTCTAATGCTATGGAGTGCCAGTAGTGTTCAGAGCACCCGTGAGCAGCAGGCGACTGTGCTGAGATGCACAGGAGAATTTGGGGTTAGTCCGTGTTAGACGTAGTACATGGATAAACAGTTTGGTCTACCTGAGCTCAGCCTGTAGGGGTTTAACGGGTCGGGTGCCCATGCACTGTCCTGCTTTATACTCTCCATCTCCAAATCTGCACGCCAGGGGTAGAGAAAGGGAGAGGGAAGGAGGGAGGTACCATGAGTCAGAGAACATGAGAACAGCAGCTGCACATGCAGCTCTATTAGCTTAGCAATCGTTTAGGAGAGTTGTCCCCCTCACTCCACATTTCCTGTCCATTAGGAAAATTTCACAACAGTTCTGAAGGTGCCATAAATGATAAAAGCTGGTGCAGTATAATTCATGTCAAACACTAGTCTATTAAGAAATGAGAGTGCTCTAAGCTGCAAAGCAAGAGAAACACTGTTTTATGATACTGCCAAAGAAAAACTGATGCATACAGGGAGAGTGTGATGAAAGAAAGATAGTAAGAAAATTTGTGTGTGTGAATGAGAGAGAGAGAGAAGTAGGAGACAGAGGGTGTGTGACTATCTGTTTGTGTGTATGTGTTTGAAGGAAAACAAAAGTAAAATGGTCATCATTTACTTGGCCTCAAGTCATTCCAAACCGGTATTACTGGTAAGTCTTTCCAGCTTTTAGAAAAAAAAATAATAATAAAAAAAATAAAACAAAAACAAATGAGTAAATAAAATAATTCTAAATGTTTCATGCAAAAAAAGAAAGTCATACAGGTTTGCAAAAACATGAAGGTGAGCACATGATGACTGTTTATTTTTGGGTGAACTAGCCCTTTAAGGCAAAAAGGGAGGCGTTGGGGAGAATATACCAGCACGCACAGGGTGGGAACAGACTCCAGGAGGCCGGCCGCAGACCAGAGCAGGGGGACGCTGAGGGAGCAGTGGAGGAAGCATGGTCAAATAACACATCACGCATGCAAAAAGTGCAAAGCAATGCAACATACATTCCAAATACATACCATAGAGTCAGTAGGTGTACAAGCAAGCAGTAAAAAAAAAAAAAAAAAAGCTAAACCCCAGCAAAAAGCTTGTGCAGTGTCAAAGCTAATCATATAAAGTCTGTGTACCTCATTTTTTTTTATTGCGTAGCCCTTAATCATGAAACCGTAAAAAGCATTGCTGTAATTACGCCCAAGAGCACCAGCTCTTTTCCGGGCTGATTGTGCTGTGCCATGTCATTGCATCTCTGCGATATTACTCCCACAAAATGTATACCACAGAGCCCCCCCCACCCCCCCCCGACCCTCTTACTGCAAGCCAGCATTCTGATTGGTCTGATGAGTCATGATGATGATGATTCACCCTTCTGCAGATGCCAATAAGCACTGATTTGATACGCAAGAAGGCCGAAACCAAACATAAACGGCTGAAGGTGATTGACAAGTCTCTTGAGGGCTTGTTAGGCCGGTTAGTCCAAGTTATGATGTAAACTGACCGGTCATAAAACGGTCTGCATGGTCCACAGCCACTCCAAATATGACTAAATAGATTACTATTGTTAGGATTGTGAAAGCTAGCAACAGTCCATTTGAGATGTCTATTAATCAAGTTGTTTCTTTTGACATATCAGTACTCGGACAGCCAGTGAGATGTTGTTGGATAAACCGTACCATGCTGCACCACAGTGTGTTTTAAAGGCACATACACACTCTCAAACAAACCATTAGGAATAAAATCAAATAACAGCACAACACAGATTTAACTACGAATGTGATAAATGAAGAGGGTCAAAGGGTTCCTATGCGAGGAGGGAGGAGAAAAAGAATGTAGACTGGGTGCGAACCACAAATTTCCCATGCAGTGTGTTGGCGACATGCTTTGGGATCTGAAAACCTTGCATGTCTCACACCGGTGGTGTTGAAATCTGAAATGACATTTTCTTAAAAAGCAGCTGCACCCTTCCCAAGGACGTCAGGCTCCAAAAGACTACAAGCTGCGATTTGATGTTTTCTTTATGGAGGTTTGAAGATCTGTGATTCATGCAACAGGTCCCAGAGGCTCCAGTCAGCACCTGTTCCAGTTCACTCAAGTACACACACCACACAGACTGGATATGTGGTTGATTCAACACGTCACTTTTTTCCCATCCACTGTCTCTCGCTCTCTAACATGATTAATATCTCACTGAAACACATGCGTAACAAGCTAGCCTTCAAAACGGCATCTTTTCAAAGGCCCAACAGCCTCGGGAGGAATATTAATGCTTATGAACAGCAAGTATGACCTTGTGTTTTGTTTCCTGATAATGGTTGCTCAATTGGTGCGGTTTATAATGCCTTGCAGTGGAAGTAAGCTGTTTTGGGATGGTTAATACAGACGTGAGCAGAGGAACTGATGAGCTGTCCCAGCAGGATTTAAGGTACTGTATGTGTATGTGTGTGTGTGTTTTGTGGTACCTGGTTTTGGCACTGAGTTGGTGACAGACTGTGGGACCTTGTCGTTTATCAGCTCCACACACTCGCTGGGAAAGAAGCCAACCTGTGGAGATCAGAGAAGGTTTGAAAAACTCCTTTTTTTCTCTGCAGACAGACATGCCAAGGCTTCATCATATCACTTTGTATCCTGCACTTAATCACATCCAGAAAATAGCATGTTGTCATAATACAAAATACCACAGAATGTCAATGTTATAATAATTCTTCTCAAGACAAACTACAAAGCTAAAATAATGAGAATAGCAAACTTTTCAATTTGGACATTTTAATGGACAGTCATGTGACAATATATGGTAGAAGCTACTTATGGTAGAAGATGCAGCACAATCTATCTTAAATTATTCCAGCCCCTGGAATGATAAATTAGTGTACAGCAGAAACGGGCATCTATTAGTTGGGATGAAATATTGTGCTGGGACATTGTTGTTTTGGGCATTGATTACATTCTTACATTGATCTAAAATCTTGATACTGATCTAATTTTATGCTTGCAAACTTAAACGTTTGGCTTTCAGTGATATAGTCTACAGTGTTGTTGCTTATAATGATGATTTGATATAAAAGACAATGTTATTTAATTAAAAAAAATAAATAAATAAAAAACAACCTTGCTGTTGAGTCCTGCCTTATGGGTATTAATTAAGGAGCCTTAAAGGGATAGTTCACCCAAAAATGAAAATTATCCCATGATTTACTCACCCTCAAGCCATCCTAGGTGTATATGACATTCTTCTTTCAGATAAATACAATCGGAGTTATATTAAAACATGTCCTGGCTCTTCCAAGCTTTATAATGGCAGTGAATTGCAGCCCAAAATTTGAAGCTCATAAAAGTGCATCATATACACCTAGGATGGCTTGAGGGTGAGTAAATTATGGGATAATTTTCATTTGAGTGAACTACCCCTTTAATCCGCTTAAATGCTATAGTTTGTCAATATATTTCTAAGTCTGGTGCTGTTACTGAGGTATATTTTTTTTTATGTTGAAAACAAATTCAAATCTACTCCATTGTAACATTCCAGTATCATATTAAGGGACAAAATCTTAGAAAACACAAAGGTTCGTACATTTCAAGGCCTGTCCACCTTGTAAACCCACCGATAAAAGAAAATGAAGATTCAAAATTCAGCAGTCTCATGCACAAACATGAAAAAAATAAGGACGCACAGATTAACTAACATGTTTGCCATGTTTTACAACATATAGATTTTTTTCATCCCATCATCTGCAAACCAATTGCAGATTACTCATGAATCAAGATCACAACAAAAGCCTTGGTTTTTTGACATAAGTCATAACTTGCAGAAAACATTAACCCATGTCTATTAGTCTCAGACCTTTTTTAGCAAAGCTCAGTCTCTTCAACACAAGAGCTTGATTACATCGCTGACATTCCATGAGCCCCTGCTGACTGTGCACTCATGCTCCATCCAGACAGATGCTGGCTACCTGACTCAGCTGTTGCCTGCCAGAGCTCAGTGCCAGACTGCCCCCCAATGGATCCAGCACACATCTGCCACCATGAGCCAGTCTCACTACACAGGCCCAAGCAGTGACTCAGTGGAGAAGCAAAAAATGGCATAGCATGCCAAAGCACTGCACACTGACAGGGCAAAACAAAGACAGCAATGCTGGACATATGCTTGTGGGGCAATAAGAGAGAATGGGTTGGCAGTTTGGCATGAATGTGAAGTGACTCACAAGTGTGTTTGTGTACCCATGAACACAGGTGAATGAGCCAAATTCATTGAATATAATATAATGCAGCTCATTTTAAACATGAAACAATCTCATTAATTATCTATTAATCTCAGAATTAATCTCATTAATTCTCAATCACAGTATGTTAGTTTGAAGTTAGCTATTTTATATTAATGTAATACTAGATTTAAATGTAATTTCAAGCATGAATTAAATCATTTTAAATATGTATATTTATTTTAAACATTACTTAAAGTATTTCATGTCTATTTTTGTTCATTTGAAAAGTGTCTCAATGCATAACTATTGTTTTAAAATTAAATTACCATCAATAAACATTTGGAATATTTATAATTATTTGTCAATATTAAAAGTAAAAGATTTATCTATTTACATTTATTTATTTATTTTTAATTAATACACTGGTTTCTTCATTTTATCGGAGTAGCACTGCAAGTTCCTCCATAGCAGTCAATTGATTAAAGATCTGGGCCGGCAGCACCATAGTTTGCAGGTTCAGAGCTATGATCAGAGCTATGATCATCGTGAAAGCACTTAACCATCTGTTGCTCCAGGGGGACTCTACCTGCAATTTCTGAACTTCCATGTACACTTTAAATAGAGGACTAAATCACATGGAACAAACCTGGAAACCGTGTTTTCCTCTCCACCAGGTGGTGTCCTCTTTGGGTGGCATGTCTATTACGGAAACAATATCGCCCACCTGACAGAGAAAGACAAAGAGAAAATTATCAACAGCACTCTTCACAAAATAATCGCTATTAGTATGGCCATCACAGATCTTCGATACAGCATTGATCTGTCTTCATTTTTAGCCCAGTCACCTCAAATGACAGCTCATCAGCGGCCTGGGCAATGTAGCGCTTAATCACGTGGGCCGCTGCGATAGCTGGAACATTTATGGATGACTCCTCATGCACCAGCAAGTGATTCCCTTTGTTGTCAACCTGGAGAAAGAGATGAATTATGTTCAGTGAACATTCCTCATCCTCACTGATTATTTAGGTAAATAATAAGCGACCAATCAGCTCTTTCAGCTGGCATCAAATCAGTACCTCCATCCATGTGAGGGCTGGCCCACAGTTGATCTTGTTATCAGCAATCGCTGAGAGACGGGAGAGGTAAGCCATCAGCATCTGGGAAACTGCCTGTTGGGAGAAAAAAAAAAAAGAAGAGCAAGAGAGGGAGGGTTAAGCAAGTCTAACAGCTTCCAAGGGGGTAATTCTATAAATACAGAGTATTTTTACAGGGAGGTTAAAGGCGCACATAAACGAAGAACGATTGGTTTGAGTTTGTATACTTTCTCGTTATAAAATGGTAGGGTAGGTGTAAGGAATGCAGCTTGTAGAGTTTCAGCATAGCACACATCAAACATGTAGAATTAAAATCTATGTATATTTAAGTATGCAACTCATGAAAACAGCTGTTCGTGTTTCTACACATTTTAAAACAATGCTAGTCTCTTCAGTGAAAGACGCAGTAAAGGGCTTGGTACATATTTATTTGCGGCATAACAGTCTGTCTTTGTTTTTTGGAGTATATGTTTGGTGACTGTGGTTACTTTAAAAGGGATGAAGTTGCACTCAGAGATATAAAATGATCTTGATTACTTCCACACAGCTTGCCTAAAAACTAATATAGCAGGAGGAGAGGTGGAGCTGTCTCATATTTATACAGGTCAAAATATCTGTCTAATAAAAGAGCTCTACCACACATTTCATTCTAAAACATTACATCCCATTTAAACCCTATTACATAAAGCTCAGTCTAAAAATACAAAAGATATAATAAAGTCTGTCCTAGTGGAAATTAGAGTAGGACATCAGTTCATTAGCAAAGAGCTAAAATGTTAAAACCTGCAAAATTCACAGCACTAAACCTACAGAAAGCCCTAAAGAAAGCGTTTCTTTGTGTGTTTTATAGAGGATTTTTTAAGACAGCGAAAATTAAAGAGCGCATTTCTTAAATCTCAGCTTCCAGAATTTACTGAAGGTTAAGTTGCTCTGTAAAACATGAGCATGTGGCTTTGTGATGCTCCACATCCCAGTATGGTCTACTTCATTTGTTTTAAACATTTTAATGCATCCCTGTGTATTTACAATGCATTGCAAAAACTATGCTAAATACAGACAAGGAAGGTCAAAAAAACTAAAAACTAAAAATCTAAATCCATAATCAAGGTACATATGTCTCTCTTTCAGAACATGTCAAATTGATGCACTTTGATACAGAATGGTAAAAATGTTTATACAAATATTTCTCAAGTCACAGCATATATGCATATGGCAAATATTGGAGGGTATGTGTCAAATTTAAACCATAACATTGTATGAGACATGGCCAAAGATACACCCTACTGTTTAATGCATTCAATTTATCAAATGGGACAAATGTAGACATTCAAAATGTTATAGAATTTTTTTTTTTTTTTTTTTAATGTTTCTTAACTAGCCTTTATAAAATCACCCCCAAATAAGGGGTCTGATGACACAGTTTAAATATTAGTATAATAAATATGAAAAGCAAGTGTTTTGGTGACTGGTGAACAGCCTACGAGAGAAAACACAAGATTAAATGTACCAGTGAAAGCCCATAAGAGTTTATTCAAGATCTACAGAGCACTGATGGGATCTGTTCCAGGTGAACAGGTCCCAGGATCCACACTCCTGTCAATTCCTTCCCAGATATATGCTGGCACAGACTCACCAAAATCTAAAACTTAGGCCAAATGGAGCTGCAAAGGAAGTATAATTAGGTCAAAGAAGACCATATAGACAGCTGCAAGATTTCTCATGTTCAATACGGCTTTATGTACCTCCCGAATCCAAGGCAACACAGCTTGTGTTGACTACGCTAGAGAACAATGTGAAGAAAGTATGTAAACAGAAGTTGAACTGCTCTCTAATGATACGGTTGCCTGCTTCAGTTATTTGCTCATGTTATATTGCGCTCGTGCTAACAAGGCTCATTTGTGAGGCATCATATATCTAATGAATAGGCAAGCCTCATAATGAGATCGTTTGAGGTGTTTGTTCCTATAAATCAGAGCCAGTTAACCTTTTAAGATCATCTTATGACTTGTAATAATAGGTTCCCCTTTCAAGATTCAGATCCATTTATATCAAGATCTCTACATTGTCTATCTATAAATAAAACTGCACAATCCAATAGGTGAAATATGACCTTAAAGCCATTTTTCTGTATCAAGAAGCTCAGCACGCCTGGTTATACAGAAAAACCATCATGGGAGCTTCCACTTAGCTGCTCATAGAGACTTCCATTACTGCAAATTATCAGCATTATCAGCCACTCAAACTTCAAAGCAGATTTTCACAGCTAAATTAATATGCCACAGTTCAAGTATACTACTCTGTGAAACAAATGCTGGTTATGCCCAACACAGCAGGGAGAAGTAGTTTTTCCCGTATACTCCAGGGATATCCATCTGACAGTCTCAAGGAACACCATTAGGTGCTGTTAACCAGCCTCACTGAGCACTCACTCATCACAGATGACTAAAACGGTTCTAAGAGGGGCATCTTCCAGGATTAGAACCTTGTACACTGGGTATAAAAAGGTCTGACCATTAGGAGTTTACCAAAAAAAAAAAAAGATCCTAAAGTGAGCCTAAAATGGCTCATTGGCAACAGGGGAGTGCTAAAAGAAGAGCGCTTGGGGGTCTTACCTCTGCTCTCTCCCTCAGGCTGTCAAAACGGGGAAGCTCAGGGAGCTGGGAAAAGCGGCGGTCATAGATGCAGAGATGAAGATGCTTATCCAGGACTCGGAAATCTTCATAGCTCCGCCTCACGATCCAGCTTCGTCCCTGCGGGGCGGCAAAAGAGGGCAGTAACTCAAAAGGTAAACAAACAAGTGTTAGATTGTGTTAACGTTTGGTCTGCAGGGTACTGTAAATATGAGGGCTTGGTTTTTGGATAACCCTCAACTGACCAGTGTAGCACCACGATGACCACACACACACACACAACAGCCACATCACAGCTGTATGTGTGTGTGTGTGTGTGTGTGTGTGTGTGTGTGTGTGTGTGTGTGTGTGTGTGTGTGTGTGTGTGTGTGTGTGTGTGTGTGTGCGTGTGCGTGTGCGCGTGTGCGTGTGTTTGTGTTTAATTCTGGATATAGCAGCATTCAAAAGCAATGAGGAGAGGAACAGTGACCACACAACAGCATTTTTTACAGTTAGAACTAGATTTGCATTTCCTTCTGGAAATACTAATATTTTTAAGGGTAGAAATAGAATCCAAATGTTTATTCTGGATGTTTGACAGGCAAATACCAATTCACTTCAGATTTTAGAACGTATTTTAAAACATCCAGAAAATTATAGGGGAGAGTATCGTGTCATTCTTACTGGGAGGAAAAAGATTGGGCTAGATTTTTCAATGTTGCATCAGAAGATAGATATGTTTAATGTTCAGAAAACAACACTGGCTGAAGCAAGCAGGCGAGTTCTGGATTTTATCAGCTAATATGAAAAATTATAAAAGGAATGTTGCATATAAGGGAAGAAGTTACAGCACAAAAGTTGGGGTCAAACTTTAAATAAAAATATTGAGAGCACAACCAACTTCAACAGTGATGAAAATGTTACTTGAGCAGAAAATCTGAATATTCGATATCTGAATGATCATGTGACACTGAAGACTGGAGTAATGGCTGCTAAAAATATTAAAATAGGAAAAAGTTGTTTTATATTGTAATAATATTTTACACTATTACTATTTTACGATCTTACCATCCTAACCACTTTGAATGTACTGTATATCACAAAGTGAATCAACTCAAATGTGTACATAAGTGTCTCTTAAAGGGATAGTTCAATGAAATGAAAATTCTGCCACCATTTATTCATGCTCCAAAGTTGTTCCAAACCTGTATAAATTTCTTTGTTCTGCTGAACACAAAGGAAGATATTTGGAAGAATGTTTGTAACCAAGCAGATCTCAGCAGCCATTGATAGTGGGAAAAAAAAAAAATACTATGGTAGTCAACGGCTGCCGAGATCTGCTAGGTTACAAACATTCTTCCAAATATCTTCCTTTGTGTTCAGCAGAACAAAGAAATTCATACAGGTCCCTTTAGAAGGGCTAAATCAACATAACTGCTGTCTGACAACAGGATGCAGCTCTGATAAGAGCATCAGCAGCTGTATAAAGCACTTGAGAATTCCCAATTTGAAGAATTAATGAACATGAGACTGAATATGCTAATTCAATTTTTCTATGGAGAAGTGTGGGAATAGGCTGAGTATGCTAAGTTTCTCTTTCCTGCCTCTTATGGTGGATTCCCTTTGACCTAATGCCTTTCTGGCTGCCCTGTGTAAAGCATCAATCATCCTGACAGTACTGTGCCGCTTGACTAGAACACATTGTGCACTCATGTAGACCCACGGTTGACCACAGCCGACCAATCAGATTTTCTAATTAAACGACATACAGCAGCATGTGTACATTTGTTAATTACAAAACAAGTTTTTTGGTGAGTATATAGGCTAGACCGACATGATACCAATCCAGGATTAAAAATAGCTGCTTGCACAGCAAATCAATTTTGAATACAGTTTTGTGGCTAGTAAAAATACTTACAGTGATACACTTTCTCAATTCACCTGCCATTAGCGTGAAGATAAGGCACAAAAACTAATTTTGGTCCCTTGTACCAATATGTGATAAGACCATATTGAATTCTATTCTCACTCAATTTACATTGTATAGACCTATTATCCACTCAAACGAACCTCAAGTCAATTTATGACACCACCTCTTTTAAAAACCATTTAGTATTTTTCCTTTCTCTTTTGGAATATCTACACTTTTCCCTTCCTTTCGCCAAGCCACAGTGTCCATATCCACAGTAAATGGAAAACCTCAATGTCTTTGATTCCCCCAAAACATAGGAGAAAAGGGCTGGGAGAAAAGTGGTGTACTTGTGCACCCATAGGGAAAACAAACACAGTTGTTCAGCCATCCTGCTTCCAATGCATTTCATAGGGGACTGAGTGGTGCATTTGTTTGGAAAAACTGCAATGAGAGTGGAACTAAAGTGCTTTTCCTGTGTGTCTGATCCCTGTTCATTCAGACATCTCCTGGCCAAATATGCACCCTCAGTCGTTAATGTTTTATTTTTTTCTCTCATTTTAAACACACAGGAGCAGTGCTGTGGATTTGGATGACTTCTCACACGCCAGGATGGAATGAGGTTTCCACACACAAACCAAGACTTCAGATATTTTTCCACTGAGTTTTCAAATCAGATCTGCCAGTGCACAAATCAAGTGCACAAGCAGCCAGCTGCCTGAATTCTGTACCAGATTTAGGTACAGTTGAAGGGACATTTCACTTAAAAATAGACCGTATGCCAGTTTAGTTTTTGAGTGAACTATGCGTTTAAGTAGCTACTCTTTTACTTATTTTGCAAATAAAGGAGTGTTCAAATTTTGTAACAAACTAATGCGAAAATTAAGGTCTGCATCACTAATCTGTAATAAACAGCACATAGTTGGGTGTATTTTATAGCTTTACTGGGGTGTCAAGTGGATGATTTCATCTCTTCCTTTACTGTGAGAAATCACTCTTGCATTTGCAGATTGGTACTAGATTCTGCTATACTTGTTTTTGGAAGTTTTTATTGACTTTAGACTTGGCAATCAAAACCAAATCATTATTTATTATTCTCAGTGGCTTTCATACCCATGCTTGTGTACATACACAAACATAATTACACAAGATTTTCTGTCTTACCTGACAGTAGATATGAACCAAATACACAGGCTCTTTTGACTCCAGGCCATTCCGTATCACTTCAGTCTGTTCATCTGCGAGGCTTAACTATAAAGAAATAGATGAAGGAATGAATGAACAGAGAGAACAGTGCACTTTCTTTTTTTAGTGACAGCTGTAGGCCGCTAATGCTGAAAACACATAAGACATCTATCATATCCTGTTGCTATTATGAGAAGCTTTTTTGCTATTGGTGAAAAAATGACTAGCAGCGCTTCTCTGTTGTCAGGTGACAGAGACTGTTCCTCAGGTTTGAAGATGTATTAAATGATGTGTCACCAGCTGAGCATATTGTCCGTATATTATAAATAA
Organism: Paracanthobrama guichenoti; assembly: GCA_018749465.1. NCBI lineage: Eukaryota > Metazoa > Chordata > Actinopteri > Cypriniformes > Gobionidae > Paracanthobrama > Paracanthobrama guichenoti. The sequence goes on from CM031963.1 coordinate 6,025,881, forward strand.
TAAATACAGAAGCGCTGAAACAGTGAATCCAGTGACAGACGGAGCACAGACTGAGCCATGCATATATGATATAATCATGATATTCTGATAAAAAAAAATTTCATATCCTAATCATGATATTCTATATATATAAAAAATATATATAGTCCATATATATATATATATATTATAGTGGTATATATATACACATACACACACACACACACACACACACATATACATACACACATACATACATATACATATATATATACATACACACACATACATATATATATATATACATATATATATACACACACACACATATATATATACACACACACACGTATATATACACACATATATATACACAAATACACACACACACCAGGCATAACATTATGACCATTGACAGGTGAAGTGAATAACACTGATTATCTCTTCATCACAGCACCTGTTAGTGGGTGGGATATATTAGGCTGTAAGAGAACATTTTGTCCTAAAAGTTGATGTGTTAGAAGCAGGAAAAATGGGCAAGCATAAAGGATTAGAGCGAGTCTGACAAGGGCCAAATTGTGATGGCTAGACGACTTGGTCAGAACATCTCCAAAACTGCAGCTCTTGTGGGGTGTTCCCGGGCTGCAGTGGTCAGGATCTATCAAAAGTAGTCCAAGGAAGGAACAATGGTGAACCGGTGACAGGGTTATGGGCAGCCAAGGCTCATTGATGCATGTGGGGAGTGAAGGCTGGCCAGTGCAGTCCAATCAATTAGACGAGCTACTGTAGCTCAAATTGCTCAATAAGTTAATGCTGGTTTTGATAGAAAGGTGTCAGAATACACAGGTCATCGCAGTTTGTTGTGTATGGGGCTGCATAGCTGCAGACCGGTCAGGGTGCCCATGCTGACCCACCACTAACAGTGGGCACGTGAGCATCAGAACTGGACCACGGAGCAATGGAAGAAGGTGGCCTGGTCAGATGAATCACATTTTCTTTTACATCACATGGATGGCCGGGTACGTGTGAGTGGCTTACCTGGGGAACACATGGCACCAGGATGCATTATGGGAAGAAGGCAAGCCGGCGGAGGCTGTGTGATGCTTTGGGCAATGTTCTGCTGGGAAACCTTTTGTCCTGCCATCCATGTGGATGTTACTTTGACATGTACCACCTACTTAAGCATTGTTGCAGACCATGTACACCCTTTCATGGAAACCGTATTCCCTGGTGGCTGTGGCCTCTTTCAGCAGGATAATGCGCCCTGCCACAAAGCAAAAATGTTTCAGGAATGGTTTGAGGAGCACAACGAGTTTGAGGTGTTGACTTGGCCTCCAAATTCCCCAGATCTCAATCCAAATCGAGCATCTGTGGGATGTGCTGAACAAAGATGTCCGATCCATGGAGGCCCCACCTCGCAACTTGCAGGACTTAAAGGATCTGCTGCTAACATCTTGGTACCAGATACCACAGCACACCTTCAGGGGTCTAGTGGAGTCCATGCCTCGACAGGTCAAGTACGTTTTGGCAGCAAAAGGGGGACCAACACAATATTAGTCAATGTTATGCCTGATCGGTATGTGTGTATATGTTTGGATTTAAAAAGGCAAATGCTTAAGAGTCAATGATTTGATCATTATTGCAGTGATTATAATATTTCTAGCATGTTATATGTTTGGCAACAGTTAATCTAACCCTAATTGATGGAGTGTGTAGCTTCTCATTTCTTAAACAACCATGTAGGAAGACACATCAATTGCCATATTCCAGGATGACAATGTCAAGATTCATCAGGCTCAAATTGTGAAAGAATGGTTGGGAAGGAGCATGAAGAATCATTTTCACACATGAATTTGGGGTGTGCTGAGTAGACTTCATAGTGCTTGACTCTTACATTGTCAATACAAGATCTTGACCAAAAAATGATGCACTTCTTTATGGAAATAACATCACAACATTTATTTCCATCAAGAGATGGATACATTTTTGGTCAAGACAATGCAAGATCTATGTAAAAGTCTACCTCCAGCAAATCTCAAAGACTTTCAATTAGGGAAATTCCGGCTGCTGAAAAAATATACATATTTTTGTTGTTTAATCCATCCAAAGCTATAGCAGCAACATTGAAAACTCCAATCTCTGTGTTTAGCGCCAAAGCTCACGATTGCTGCCGACCTGCCATGCAGTAACTACAGTCATGCCGTGTACCAACTGCTTTGACATGATTATCAGGACAGGTCAAAGCAGTTGGTAACGGACTCATAATGTGTGCAATGGCTGACAAGCTCCCGAGTGTCTAAACTCACAAAGTGTATGTCTGGCCTCAGAGCAATTACACACAAGTATCTGTTTGTTGTCTCAAATGCTGTACATAACAAAAGGACTCTTTGTTGATGTGTTTTTAAAGTACTCCCAATTCATGTTCAAGGGAACATAGGAGAAATGTACCATGTCTAATTATATATCATTCAAATAAAAAGTCATCTTACCCTGCTCAGAGTATATTAACTCAAATATTACCCCTTACTTCATCTCAGGGTGTTCACACACTGACTGTGTTGTGTGAGTGACAAATTTCTGCAGTGACTCATTTGAGTGTTCATACTGTGAGATAGGTGATGACCTCAGCGAGAGACACACAAACACTGAAATAAAATCTTTGTCTTGCTAAACACAAAGGGTGACTACATTCTGTCAAGTGTAGCTAGCCACACTCCCACATAAAAATAAGCTTCATGCAAAAAGCCTTTATACTAGACTAACATTGTAAACTCCATTTAAAGGGGAGCAGAACGGCACATGTATCTGCTCTTTTAGGCAGATAAGAGCTTTGACAGCAGCTCCTTAGACTTCAGTTGGTCGCAAAAGCATTGAGCTGTAAATCTTGGTAGAGTGTATAAAAGGTTGCATCCAGGTGGATCCACTGATAAATAATATAATTTATACAAATTTACCTTGAATAGTGCCTCTATCTCCATACAGCTAGTTAAATAGCTTGAATGAATTTTATTTTATAAAATTTTTATTGAATGAGGTTTACACAGCACACATATAAGAATGAAAGAGCAAAAATAAAAACAACTCTAACCACATTGTGTTTGTTTACAACTGATATTAACATCCATTTCTGGAGATCTGATCATAAGTTGTCAGGCAAGACTGTGTCAGTGAAAAGGTTAGCTATTTGCACGTAGTGTAAACAGACACTGCCAAGATTTTAAACCCATGGTTTGGTGGAATGATCACATGTTGGAAACTGTGCTGTTGTCCCGGAAACATTAGGGCATATTAGCACTTACACTACAAATGTGGTCACATCACAACACAAAATGATTTGGACCGATCTTAAACCTGTATACTTGTAGTATTTTAATGCTTCCCCCACTTACCTAGTTGCTTAAACAACACTATGCAGTCCTTTGGGCCAGAAATGTGCTTCTAGAACAGTCTGATAAAGACAGTCTCCATTTTGTACCTGAAGGCTATATAAAACTATATAAAAAGTATCAAATGTTCCTTTAAATTAGAAAAAGATTGTGTGAACTCTGAAATCTGCAGTCAAATCTCACCTATACGAGTGTATGGCAGTGTTAATTACACTTGAGTTCAGAAAGCAGCCGTTAGGTTGTATTCCTGTCACGATGAGTGAAAGCTCGGTGGCACTGCACTCTTTAGAGCAAGAGGATTATGCCCTTAAAGAAGGTAGGGTTACAGAGAGCTGTGAAGTATTAAATATCTGTATCAGTGTGTGTGCAAGTGAAACTTTAGACATCTTAACAATACCACATGAAGGCCCGACTGAGCCACGGTCTGAGACTTCTGTTCATTCCACATCCTTACAAGTGAAAAGTGAAATCTAACGCTACTCTGACGCTAGCAAAGAAACGGACCTCTGACCAGCAAGGTCTATTTGAGAAGAGTGGGAAGAGATTAGAGAGAAGCGCAACCAGGTGTATGTGAAATTTGGAAGCCGTGTGCTTCAGTAAGGTGCAGCTCCTCGGAAAACCCTGGGTAACGTGAGAAGTAATGACCCAGTTATTCACAGCACAGTTTAAAAACCAACTCTTGAACAGCTTGCCAGTGCTGAGAGAAAGAGAGGTACCCCCACCACAAATGCCAGAAAAATTAACTCGGATGGGCTTCCATAACCTGAATAGTAAGGGAAATATACTTTAGCAGTGACCACAAAAGGTTTTTGATGTCAAGTCCCATGAGACGCACAAACAAATTAATTTGCAGAAGTGGTCAGCGATCCTTGCTGTAACAGAGCGGATGGAACACTTATGAAAAGCATCTACACTTTATGGGGATTCTTCAGCTAATCATTTACAAGCACTCGCAGGCATGAAAGATATTAAAGCACTCTGGTTGCTCAGGAGGTACGGAGCTCCCTGCAAGAGCTGTTACAGAAAATCCATTTAGTGGTGTAAATCTCTATAGCGCATGGTTACGCAGCACTGATCTGAAGTACAAAGCATGAAGTCAATGGCCCTGGTGAGACTTGAAGACATTAGGTGTTTCTTAAAAGCACATCTGCAGCTTTAAGTGTAAAAAAAGTGAAATAAAAGTGAAGGTATGTCCAAGAGCAGAATAAAAGGATGGGAAAATAAAACAAGCAGCGAGCAAAAGGTGCAAAGACGACTTACAGAGGCACAACATCCAGTCTGCTTTGATTAACGCAGCATCTTTTGTTCACCCCGAGATTCCGGCTGCGCGCTGGAAGCTCAGTTCAGAAGCCGTACTCCAAAACATGGATTCCCGTCTTCAACATCCATCAGTCAAGCATGTGTGAGAGAATAACCGGTTGTTTTTGTCCGACACAAATCCACTCGGCAGAACACAGATGTCAGTTGAGTTTCCCACCCCCTCCAGAGTGCCGTCCCAGATAAGTTGTTGTGAAGGATTGAGGTTCCCCCTTTGGTGCTTTCTTGCAAATTTACACAGAGTAAAGCGCTGGCTGGTTGGCTTTTTGCAGAAATCCAGTTATCAGGGACTTCATTGCAGTTGCATTTTCCTAATTTGTGATTAAATGCCTCAGTCCTTTTCACTCCATGTTATCTGAAATTCACTCACTTAGTTTGCTGGCCAAAAGTGGTCTGGAGAACACATAGAAGAAAGTATGATGAAAAAGCAGTTCTCCCTTTGCATCTGTTGTGGTGTCCTTTCACCATACACTCTCGTTTTCTCCGGACTCTATTGGTCTCCCCCCGTTCCCAACCCCCAGCGCCTCCCCCATTCGCTAGCTCTTAGTGGTACAGTCCCTGGGACAAAGCACAGGGCCGGTGAGCCAAAAGAAACAGTGGGGAGAGCTGTGAAGAGGGGGTTGCCCTTGTAGGAGCACAGAGCGGTTCTCCAGCATGTGCCCTTCACTCTCTGCCCTGATCCTCTGGGACCAGTGCAGTCAAGAGCGAGAAGAACAGAAGGGACAGAGAGAAATGTTAGTGCTGCATTTAGAAGGTCTGGAGAATCCTTCATGAACGACAATGGCTGCTTGAGGCAGCAGGGCTGCATTGTCTGATAATCACACTATTGTAGTAGCACAAAAGACAAAGAACGGAAACAAAGAGCCTCCATATGTCTCGTACTTTGGCAGGGGGGCGTTTTCTGTTCACAGCCATTTTAATGACCTAATTATCGTGTTCATTGATGAAGAGAAAGACAGGTTAGGATAGTGAACTAATACAACAACTTACTATTCAAATGGTGAAGTTGACCAATTAATGTAACTATGACACTTATTGTATGGACCAAACAATTTGAGACAACATATTTTAGAACAGAAAAAAAGAAAAAAAGTATAATAATAATAATAATAATAATAATAATAGGAAAAGAAAAGCCTATAGGTTTAGACATGATGGTGAGTTCATGACAGTATTTTAATGGTGGTTAAAGGGGCACTGCTTTTGAATGAAATGTAACATCCACACATCAAACATTACTGTCAGTCTGCTGTGAGCAATGTGCCCGTTACTATACATAATTCAAATGCATGTTCATGAGAATTGTGGTAGTCTTATGTAATGAAAAGTTAAAGCTATTTAGCCTATTTGTTGAATATTTGTCCGCTAACTGATTGTAGGGCTGCACTTAGCGTCCATATCACTAAGATTTAATTCTGTTGTATATGATCTTAAAGTTGCCAAGGAAATTTTTAAAGTTGAATTTTTTTGGCTTTTAGAATGAATATGTTCGCCTTACTTTTATCTATAAGCTAGTGTGCTCCAAAACAATGACACAATTGTATTTAGAAGATATAAGTGTCTCTCACTTCCGCCAATATGGATCAGTGATTTTGATGACATCACGCTGCACTTCAGTTCAGTCATCAGATTTTCTATTCAATCAAATGCTCTCTAGAATCTAAAGCAATCCCGCCCAATGCAATATAAATAGCTGCTGAAGCTGCGGCTAAAACTGGTCACTTTCTACATGGTGAATAGCACAGACACGATATAGAGGATATAAAAATGTAAATATGCTTTCCATTAGGGCGCATTAAGTCTGGTTTTGCATTTAATGTCATACAAACCTCCGCAGCACACACACACACACACACACACACACACAGCTCCGGTCCAGTGACACAATAGCACAGAGCAGATCATATGCACTAGTCGACAAAACATATTGGACGCATTTGAATTCTACACAAAATGCTAGCTTTTAAAGCGATAATGGAGGATATTAGGAGGAGAAACAGTTAAGAGATTATGAGGAAATTGCGGCTTACTTGGCTCTGGCTGTGGTATAAACTAAACGCTAATGGCCATTTAAGAAAAGGGGAGGAGCTGACATACATGTCCCACCCTGTCTTCCTGTTTCAGTGGAAATTACGTCAGCACATTAAATAATGCTGCGTGTTTCAAGGCACTTATTATACAGCACTTTCTTACCACCAACTAGTCAACTACAGTACCCATCAAAAGTTTTTGAAAGACGACAGTATAAACCGTAATGTTGTGAAATATTACAAATTAAAATAATTGTTTTCTATTTGAATACATTTGAAAATGTAATTTATTCATGTGATGACAAAGCTGAATTATCAGCATCAAAACTCCAGTCTTCAGTGTCACGTGATCCTTCAGAAATCATTCTAATATGCTGATTTGGTGCTCAAAAACTGAAGACTTGAAGACCTTTAATCGATAAAACGTAACGATCATTGATTAAGCAGGGTCAAATGTGTGCATGCTGCTCAACGGCAAAACAGACATGAGGAAAAATTAAGCGAGCGTGCTTTTTATTAAATTATCAAATCACATCGACTAATTTTACAATCCTACTAACCTTTTATTCAGATTAAAAACCCTTCTCATTCATTTGGTGAGGAACATGGCGTTTTGAACAGCATTTGGTGAGGTACTGGAGTTGTTGAGACAAATCATTAAATGAGTCTAAATACATATTTATAATAAAGCTAGAGTGGGCCAGATGTTGTCCGATTAATGTGTATATATGCTGGACAAAGCCAAGCTACAATGAAATTATCTTGGTTAGTCCAGCAAAAACCAGACTGGCTTTTTAGTTAAAACTAAAGCATTTACAACACTTTTTAAAAATTTAGTCTGACTGAAATCAAACTTTTGCAACTGTAACTACCTGTATTTGTTGTTTTTGAAAGTTTAAGGTCTTACAATGATAGGATGTGGCCTAAGGCAGTGACTGTGACAGAAGTACACAGATACACATTTACTCAACTTTCAGCCGTAAATTAGTGGAGGGAAGAGAGAAAAGCAATGGGTCACTCCAAATTACATCACTTGTGCCATCATAGCACATCTGAGGGTGATTAAAAAGATTTTCCTGGAGGAGTGTTGTGAAATGCGGCAGCCAACCACACGGAACGCAAGAGAGATCCAAGAGTCCTGCTATTCGACCTGCAGAAATGAGAAATCCTTCCCTGGAGTCCCACTCGCTCAGAAACACATGGCTGCTTCAGTGTGAATGTGTGGGTTTGAGGAGGGAGGCTGGCTGGTATCAGATGTGTTTGGATGATTTCATGGAGGTGGAAGAGGTCATGCAGACCAAAACAAATATGAGAGCTTAGAGACTTAAGCTGAAATGCGAGGATGAGTTTAAAAATGCCTTGGCTTAAAACTATGACATATGATGTACCATTTGCTAGGGTAATAGAGTATGTTCCAGCAAGATTAAAAACACATACAATGCAAGTTAACAAACGTTAACACATTTGCAAGTAAAAAAAATAAAAAAATAAATTCTCCTGCAAAGTTACACAACAATGACCTTTAAAGGGCCAGAATTGTGATTCCACTGCATATAGAAATGCCAAGTTGTATGATTATTCATTTTCTCACTAATGTGTCTGGGTGAGCTGCAAAAGAGCATTCTTAAGGGTGGACACATTCCAGTGGAAGATTTAACACCCTTAAGAATCCAGTTCCAGAGGCCGAGTGTGGAAAATACACATTCCTTAAATGGAGAGGAATTCACTACGGATGGGACAGGATTAGCCAATTAGTGAGGTTGAATAGTTTATTTATTCTATATCATTTATTTTTTAACATCTACCTCAGCATATAAATGTTGAAACTGGGCTAGGTAAGAATAGTTTTTCATAATTTTATATTCAACACTTATATCAATTATATTTAATATTCTGGGTGTTATTTCAGTCACGTTTCACACAACCAGTCAGCATGCTAAAACCCTTTCTGCAAGGACCACAAAAAAAGGTTCTGTATCTGTGAATTTCAATTGAGCCTGACAGATAAAAGGATTTTTAGGGCCGATACCATATATCCATATATATAAAATGGTAATGGGTCGATATAAACGATATGCAATATAAATGATACAAAATTGGCCCATGATAGAGATTTTAATTCTATTGCACTATATATCGCGATATCGTGAAATTTAGAGCCACGAGCTGCAACTGGCTGCAACGTATCATCGTATTCGTCATCTTGAGTAAACATGGCTGAAAGCTAAATGGAGGAGCTGGTGAAACATCCATTATTTGGATTTAAGCCGCCCGACAAGCAGCAGCAAACTATACTGTAGAGTGTGTGGGGCAACAGTTCCGGCTAAGAGAGGTAACATGACTAATCTGTTCTACCACCTCAAATAATTGCCTAATACTGGAAGCATTTCCCTAATTCACAGTATCCATACCTGTGCATTACACAAAATAATTGTCTTTGCCTAATACTTATTGTCAGTATTGTCAGTACCGTGTCTGTTCCTTACTCGCACTTACTCCTGTGAGCGCGTTTGTTTCTATTGAGCCTGATTTCTCAAAATGGTGTGTGTGTGTGTGTGTGTGTGTGTGTGTGTGTGTGTGTGTGTGATCCTGGGTGCCATGACAACAGTGCGAGTTATAGTTAGGGGTGTTCGATTCCAGGTTTTTTGGAGTCGACACCGATTCCCAACTCCCACTGTAGGATTCTAATGGAATCGACTCCTTGACTCCATTTACTTCACATCAAAACAAAATTGCAGTTGTTACACACCATTATTTTTTTAATGGTGTGTAACACAAAGCCGACCCAAAGCCTTAAAATCCCCTTATTAAAACCGCATATTTTTTGTGTGACTGTACAAATTAGTCCAATTTAGCAATGACTTGTAGGCTAGTTGATAGCTTGATGAGTGGCTATCAACGTATACCTAGCTGTTGCTGACACCTAATTTTACAGAAGAAAGTCACGAAAAAAGCAGTTGTCGAGTGATGACGCTAAACGCACATGATCATTGTCTTAGAAGGTCAATTAAAGATACTAAATACTAAAATATATACAATAATGTACACTTATTGATGTGTTTCTTCTTGATATGAGTTTATGAGTTAATTTAATGATTATGAACACAAGGTTAACCATGGAAAACCAAATCTATATTTACTGAATTAATACCATCAATTAAACTAAAGCTAGCATGGAGGAAGCCTATGTATAATTACAAACTAAAGTCACTGTGACTGTTTTCTATTTCTAAAGTAAGCACTCAAATAAATGTGTGTCAAAGTTTCTGCGACAGCTCTCTTCCTCGCTTCTGATTAGAGAATCGGTAAACAAGTGAGCAATTTTTGACACAGCAACAGAGTCGACACCGAGAGTCGATTCCTGTGCTGGAACTGACCCTGACTCTGATCGACTCCGCATCACTAGTTATAGTAAGCACGAGCCTGCTGTCGGATCGCACGCACTCACAGAAACATGTGTGCACAGAGTTATGGCCAAGCTCAGTATTTTGACTGAATAATACGGTTTCTCTCTCACAAAATCTTACAATATGCCTCCTGAACACTTTTCATATATGGCACGCATCTCCCTGTATCATTGCGTGATACTTTTGTATCCTTTTCGTAAAGTTTTAGCCTGGTCACTATTCACTGCCATTATATGGAGGAGCGCGTGCAGAACTTTTTTTTTTTTTTTTCTGCTTTTGAGGTCAGAGAAAGACAGAAGGACATAGGGCATTAGAACAACAGCAGGGTGAGTAAAGATGACTATTTTCATTTCAAGGTGAACCATCCGTTTAAGCTTTTTCTTTGTTAAAGTCTCTGCAGCTAGTGTACTTGAATTTTATTTATCTGCAACATTATGTTGTATAATTACAGCTTTGCACAGTAAATGTTCTCAAAACTACATGCGTTTCTTTCTTTAAAAAAAAAAATACATTTAACTTTCTTTAGGGTCTAACCTGTTCTGAAATGGTTCTATTATAATTTATATATTGTGATGTATATATCGTTATCACAAGAAGCTGCAATGTATAATCGCATATATGGATTTTATATATATATATATATATATATATATATATATATATATATATATATATATATATATATATATATATATATATATATATATATATATATAAAAAAAAACAGATTTCCCTTACATTAGTTCTTTGTAGCTATTCATGATCCCTCAGCCTCTCTAAAATAATATAATGCAGCTTAAAAATAAACGTGTTTGTTTTATTGTCACAACAGAACAGAGGAACATAAAAATATATTTTAATTCTATCCATCAAGCTACAACAAACCATTTTCACTCATCATTTGCTGCCTGCCTTCTAAAATCTACTACTTAGTGATGCAGTAAATCCATTATGTGACTCGTTAATGCTGCCTCTGAACGAAGTCAGCGACGCACTCCTCACGTGCCTAACTTACGATTTACAATGCAGGGACTGGAACTACAAATATACTAGCTATAAATACAGTAATCATTACTTTATTTAGGCAGAATAAGTTTGTTGTGATTTCCAAGCGCATTAATGTTAGCGTTCTTCCACTGATAGCCATTAGCTAGCTTTGTGGTTAGCTAAAGTCTATGATAAGCCATAATTTAGAAATGGACAACATCATACTGCAAAATATTGTAAAACATACTTTTTTCAAAATAACAGGCAGGGGAGAGATGATGCATCTCATGCTGTCAAACTGTCACTCTATTAAAGAAATACATCTTATTCAGTCACATTGTCAGTCAATTATACTGTAACAACCTAACGTAATTACTAGCTAATTCCGTTTCACTCTTGGCTTACATGTAACAGCAAAACTGGACTTGGCAGTCACAAATTTTGTCATGCTTATTTGAGTTAAGAGAACTGATGGGGATGTTCTTTTAATTGTTATTCAAGCAATGTATGTCTTGTGACAGTTGCCAACTTACTACGCACTTCATGGATGATCTCAGTTGTGAATGTTCGCGGCGCGCAGCATGATCAGCTGGTGTTGCCAACGGCACGTTGTAGAGTGCCCTCTGGTGGACAAACTATGAAACGCCAAAACTCTCATAATGTGGTTGAGCGGTGTTTCGTCCATTTGTATTATTTTTTAAAATATTAATTTATCGGTATTAATATATTAATATAATTTATAAATGCCGATACCGATAGTTTGGAAAATGCCTAATATCGGCCCGCCGATATATCGGTCGGGCTCTACATTTCAAAGCTCAAAACCACCATGTATAATACAACATTTGCAAGATTACCAAAGATAATATCTTCAAATTCATTCCCTTTAAAGTGTCATGAACCTACATCAAAGTACTGATTTTGTAACAAATTGCAAGACAATTTCCATTAGACTTTAAAATTGCCTGCTATTATGCATAATCTTAAAAAATTTGTGCAATAAAATAGTAATTTTGTCTATGCACTTCTATTTGAAAGGCTGTACAGGCTGATCTATTGAAAGGCTGATTAGCGTACACTTACTTGTTGCTAAGAAATGTGTCTGATTAGGGTCTATAAAAGTGAAGTGATGTGAAGGGCAAGTATGGTAACCCATACTCAATTTGTCCACTGCATTTAACCCATCCAAGTTAGTGCACACACATTAGGAGCAGTGAGTGGAAAACACACAGCAAACCGTGGACATGCACACCCGGGGTCAGAGAAGTGGGCAACCATTCACTGCAGCGCCCGGGGAGCGATTGGGGGTTAGGTGCCTTGCTCAAGGGCACATCAGTAGTTTCCTGCCAGTATTGAGAATCAAACCCGCAACTTCCAAGTCCGACTCTCTAACCATTAGGCCACAACTGCCCCAAAAGATAACCCTAAACCAGCCAAATTATACAGTGGTTACTTACCACTTGTTTAGTTAGTTACCTCAGCCATACACATCATGTGATCACATCATCACTCCTAATCACTTTGGAGTCACGGGTTTGGCTGATGGAAACAAGAACACTAACTCATTAGTCCCAAATGAGCTGAAAAGTTTAAAAAAAAAAAAAAAAAAAAATACTCAGAAGTCCACATTTGAGAACCCTCGGTTTTGCACATCCGCTGAAAAATTGCTGCAGACAACCAAACATAATTCCCTGAGTAATAGATTACCTCCAAACCTACATTTTAAAGCAGGAAGAAATCAAGAAAAAAATAAATAAATGATTCTGTGGCAGCAGTGCCAACATGAACTATAGCGCAGGACACAGCATCATCCACTGGATCATACGTTAAAACAAGACTCTCTCTGTACAGCTATAAATATTATAACATTAAAATCCACTAGTGACCTAGTTTGACCAGATTTGCCTGAACAGAAGTTGGGCATCCTTCCAGCTTTGCCATGGTAAATCCTTTACATGATTCCACAAATCACACTTTGAGAGGACATTCAAGGAAATGGGATGTCACTGAGATTGAAAATGTCTGGTGAGTCCGGTCAAGAAACTGTACCATAACCTGTAGCCAGATGAATACATTTCATATTCTAGAGTGATAATACAAACAAAATATTACTGTGCTGAAAAAAAATTCTGTGGATAGGGCGGGACTGCAGAGGTAAGAGCAGGTCTATGCGTCTATAGTGGTCTTCCCACAAGCTCTCCAACCTAAGGGGGGTGGAACAAGTGGTATTTTCGTCAGGCTGCAAAATGGTTGTGTTTTTGAGTGCATTGCCTTGTGGGCAATAGTGGAGTGCTCCATTGTTTCATTGCAGAGGAGGGACCCAGATACAGCAGTGCCTCTGAGGATGACATAACTAAGCAAGGTAGCTTTGAAAGGGTATAATGTGGATGAGAGATTGAAGTTGATAAGATTATAAAACACGGAAGAGGGTAACAAACTAGAACTATAAATTGTTGTTGGATGACCAGTCATGACCCATCTCAGTGAAGTTGACATTTCACTACTGTTCAAAAGTTTGGGGTCTATAAGACTTTTTTATTTTTTTATTTTAGTCGTCATACATTTTTATAAGGCTACATTTATTTGCAAAAATAGTAAAATTATAAATATTTTAAATATTTGATTTCTATTTTAATACATTTTCAAGTTATTTTTTTCCTGTGGTGGTAAAAGCTGAATTTTCAGCAGCCATTACTTAAGTTTTCAATGTCACATGATTCTACAAAAAGAATTCTAATATGTTGATTTGGTACTCAAGAGACTGTGCACTGAATAAAATATTATAGTAACATTTGATCAGGATTCTTTGATGAAAAGTAAAAGAACAGTATTTATTAGATTTTTGTAACAATTTAAAAGTCTTTAGGTCACATTTGATCAATTACATTTAAAATAAAAAAATAACAAACAAATAAATAATTTCTATAAAATCAAACAAAAAAAACAACAACAAAAAAACAAAACGTTTGAATGGTAGAATTTAGATTGAGTTTTAGCATCGGTACATTAAAGGGTTAGTTTACACAAAAATGAAAAATTCTGTCATGTACTCACCCTCATGTCGTTTCAAACCTGTAAGACTGTCATTCATCTTCAAAACAGATGAAGATATTTTTTATTAAATCTGATAGATTTCTGTGCCTCTATTGACAGTCCACGCAACCACCACTTTAATGCTTCAAAAATTCATAAAGAGATCATAAAATTAATCCATATGAATTTAGCGTTTAGTCCACATTTTCTGAAGAGACACGATCACTTTATATATGAATAAATAAAAACTGCTCATATAAACATCCATCAACACACATCAGATATGGTAAACGAAAGCTCAAGCGTGATGTGCGAGCACATTTGAGCTTCCGCAAGAACCAATGTGGTTTGTTCTTGCACATCAAGCAAGTACGGTTAAGCTTCTGTTCATGTTCGCTGATCAATGTTTATATGTGAATAAAAAGAGTGATTTTTAGGACTGGAACGACACGTCGACGTAACCAATTACGTAAATTAGTCAACTGAAATCAAATGCGTGGAAAAGTGTGGACATTTTTTTTTAAACTGAGGCAAAATAAAATGGTGCTCTGCACACGCTGTAAAACTGAAATAGCAAACTACAGCAGCACAATTTCTATGCAGGAGCATCTGAAAAGAAAGAAAACATCCCGTGGTTGTTACCTCAAAATGAAGAGAGCATTCTGCTTTTTACGAGCTGCCGTGGGTACGCTCTGCAACTGGTTACAAAGCATTTAATGCTATTGTTGGTTGTTTAAAATATCTAATGGATGAACTTGCGCCTCAGTTGGATTATACGTGCTGTCGATCATGGTAAAATGTTATATTTACAGTATATGTTTGATACTGTCGCTTTGGTTATGGTCAAGCAGCTACTTTAACTTCCTGCCTGAATAAAACATTTCAGGATTCTCGCTTGTAAGCAGTTGCAGCTGTAAATCCCAAAAAGTGACTGTGAACGCAGCCAAAGTAAACGCCTTTCCTAATTAGGCCTACACTAAATAAACCTCATCTTTTGTGATAAACTATCATTAGGTAAAAACTCATACATAGATTAGTTACTGGTAAATTATTGGTTATTATTTAATCTGTAAATTAACCAAAATATCAATCAACAGGAGGAAAAAAGAATCATTAGATTAATCGATTGAAAAAATAATTTGTTTGTTCCAGCCTCAGTGATTTTAAAATGTTATAAATGTGATTTTATAATGCCTAAATATAAATCCAACAGCAAAAAAATGAAAAGAACTATATCAGGGAGTGAAAATTGCAAATGAGCCAGTGAGTGATCCTCTGCAGCCATCTACTGGTTATAGAGGTAATATGTCATTTTCATATTAAAAGACGAAAATTATGTTTGTTTTCCCACAGGTGGCAGAAATCTTCCACTTAAGCATGGAACAATTTCCATGAATTATCTCTATAATAAACCGATCCGAGGCAAATAAGTAAATAAAAAATAAATAAAGTAAATAAATCCCTTATATTATAGCAATATGTATTGTTTACAAAATTACATGTATTGTTTGAAAAAAACGCTAATGGGGGGAGGGCAGTCGCATTTTCACTTTTCTCACCCGACATGTTTGTATCCCTCCAAACACAAGCTATTAAGGCTTTTGGCCTCATCATCTGTTAAATGCAGATCATGAGCATGTTATGTCTTGCAGCATGCAGTCAAACATGATATCAGAAATGGTTTAATGTGCAAGTAAATTACCTCATCCAGACATGATTTAATAATTACAGAGGGCAAGTCATTGACTTGCATAAAGTTTTCTGTTAGGGTTAGTTAGGGGATAGAATATACAGGGCGGCAACAAAACTGATTTTGCACATCCCTCAGCAAATGTGCAGATGTGCCCCTGTGTGTACTAAACAGTTCTGCACTGTTAATGATTTAGGCTAGTTTGTCAGCTCAGCCCTCAGACATACAAAGGTGCTTGCACAATGAAAACACATTGTACTGCACAGATCGATAACAAAGCCAGCTCAGGAGCTAGTAAACATCCCAAAGAGATCTTACAACATGGTTTCTTCAAACAAGGTCCACAGCCGTACAAGAGCAGAAGCTATCAGAACAGCACATCACGGGACACAGGTACAACAGCGTAAGGCTTAGCCAAACATGTATTCACTTGCATGCAGCCTGAGTGGCTAGCTTTTCTACAGAGAGGAAGTGGCTGCAAGTATCCATTTACAAGCAGCAATGCTGAAATGCCAGTAGATGGACTGCATGGGGTAGTCTGGTGCTTTACAGAGACATTCTTCAGTGAAAGGCTGAGACCGCTGTCATTTGCAAAAGCAGCTTGATTCCTGAATCAGCATTGTTAATGAGTAGAGGGCATGAGGCAGGGCACAAGGGAGATTGGAAGGGCAGTCAGGATCCCCTCCTCCAAGGTCTATTTCACAGGCCATTTCCTCCTGAAATCTCTACCCCACAATACCAGCTGAGGCATTTTGTCATTAACAAGCATACATGGGGTCAACTGACTGACATGATTTATGTGGCCACACATGCACACACGGTTGGGCATATATGCATACTGCAGTCTGAGATGCTCTGATGGAGAGAGGGGCAGGCCACATGGGACATCATGCCTTGACTGTGCACAACTTTTTGGGGTTTGTGCATCCACAATGCTGACTTGGCAACAGTTATGCAAAAAAAGTTAATGTAAAAAAAAAAAAAAAAAAAAAAAAAACCTGCTTGCAAAAGTAATAAATTTTCATGCAAAATCTCACATTGGAGAGTTTGCCAAATATTAAGTCACAAGCTGCTTTCCACTTCACAGGGTCTTTATGCAGCGTTTTCTGCTTCCTACACACACCAAGCAAGGGATATGTAGAAGTTCACTTTATTTCGCAAAACCTTTTGAAGTGCCCTGCAACATCACACACAAATAACACTAAAGTTGCACAAATTAGGGATTTCAAGTATGAATATGTCCGGTTTGGGGACCATGTGATTTCGTCGCTGTTTTTTGCGGATGACGTTGTCGTGTTGGCCTCCTCAGACTAGGACCTTCAGAGTGCACTGAACGGTTTGTAGCCGAGTGTGAAGCGGCCGGGATGAGAATCAGCACCTCCAAATCCGAGGCCATGGTTCTCAGTCGGAAAAGGGTGGCTTGCCCACTTCAGGTTGGTGGAGAATTTCAGCCTCAGGTGGAGGAGTTCAGGTATCTTGGGGTCTTGTTCACGAGTGAGGGAAGGATGGAACGGGAGATTGACAGACGGATCGGTGCAGCTTCTGCAGTAATGCGGTCGATGTACTGGTCTGTCGTGGTGAAGGAGGAGCTGATCTGTAAGGCGAAGCTCTCGATTTACCGGTCACTACTCTCACCTATGGTCATGAGCTGTGGGTCATGACCGAAAGGACAAGAGCCCAGATACAGGTGGCCGAAATGAGCTTTCTCCGCAGGGTGGCTGGGCGCTCCCTTAGAGATAGGGTGAGAAGCTTGGTTACTCGGGAGGAGCTCAGAGTAGAGCCGTTGCTCCTCCACATTGATAGGAGCCAGTTGAGGTGACTCGGGCATCTATTTCGGATGCCTCCTGGACGCCTTCCCGGGGAGGTGTTCCGGGCATGCCCCACCGGGAGGAAGCCCCGGGGAAGACCTAGGACACACTGGAGGGATTATGTCTCCCGGCTGCCCTGGGAACACCTCTGCTTAGACTGATGCCCCCGCGACCCGGCCCCGGATAAGCGGAAGATAATGGATGGATGGATGGAAGTATGAATATACATCATTAGGGGTGTAACGATGCATTGTATATATCACAATATAAAAATGCAACAATATGTTTTGTTGATTTAAACGATATGATTCGCGATATAGAGTTAGTTTAATCCAAGGCTCAGCTTAGTGTACTTAAGGTATAATTCACCTCAAAATGTAAATTCTGTCATCATGTATTCACACTCATGTAATTTCAAACCTATAAAATTTTACTTCAAAACAAAATATATTTAAGAAACCAGAGAAAGATTTCTATATCGCCATTTAAAGTCCAATCCTCTCAAACTTAAAAGATCGAAAAAATCTCTTATGAAGAGACAGTGGCTTTATGTGATGAACAGATTTACAATGAAGCGCATACTGTAGTAAACACGGTATTCAAATGCTTGCATGACGTGCTAAAAACAACATGAGAGTGAGTAAATGCTGAACTATTTACAGTTTGGGAACAGTCATTTTGACTGAACATGTATGCTCTCTGAGATTTGGATTCTCACTTAAAATAGTTGAATAACCTGTGAAGTCTATTTGCCGGTGCACTATTGGAAGACGTACTCAATATTGGTACGTACTCAATGTGGCAAGTAGTGCTGCAACTAACGATTATTTTGATGCTCGATTAGTTGGCCGCTTATTTTTTTGATTCATCTGATAAAAAGAATTTTTTTTTGGACAAAACACACTATTCTCCATCCTGCCCACTGCTGTCCTTCAAACAAATGTGTCAGCTGAGTGCTGTGAATACACACATAGTGAATATATCTACCTTTACACAAATTAGCCATGGTTTTACAATGAACAAAACAAACAATAATAAATAAATAACTGGTATGACCATTGTAGTTATTCAATGGTAACCACAAATGAACCATAGCTTTGCTTCAAATCCATAGTTTAACTTTGTGTGGTTATACAAATGGTAGTCAATACGGCAAAAGCATGGTTTTATTATAATAAAAACATGGTTTTACGATCTAATAGAACCATGGTTAATTTCCATAAGTGCATCTGTGCTATAGCCTACATTATGTGCAAAAAAAAGGTTACTAAGCAAAAAGGAGTTTAAATCCCTACATTTAAAAAAAAAAAAAAAAAAATCTGCAGGAACACACACACACGCTCTCTCTCTCTCTCTCTCTCTCTCTCTCTCTGGACAGTACCTGTTACTGTCATTTCTTTATCCTGTAGAAATGTCTTACATTTATATTCAAATCACACACTGTTATCCCTTTACAGTTACTACTCTCATAAAATACTTTAAATTACATGTTGACTTTTAAACCTAAATTTAGTGTCCAACAGCAGATATTTAAGCTAAATTAATGTTTTTGCCCTGAATATTAATTACGTCCCTCTCGACTGCGTTCTGTTTGTTTGACGCGCATGCGAACACCCGCCGCTCCTTCAGTGAAGCTTAGGATGCGCTTTAATGCAAAATGGAAATACTCGCGTGAATTAGTAGCATTTACAGATGAGGATATCACTACTGTTCTCTATATAGATCAGTGGATATAGCCTGTAAACTGAACGTTTTGCGCTGAGGACGCACACGCATCTATCAAAGCACATGACAGGGTGTGTTAAACGCTAATGCATTCGCTTGAAGCTGAAAATAAACAATCCTCATGTTTTGGATGCTTGGATCATGTACCTTTCCTGCATCAGCTCACTCTGTTTCCACTCCACTATTTCTAGACGCACATTTTGTCCATAAAAATGCATTATTCAGTGCTGTCATTTGGTGTGACGGGTAGAAGTTTTGCGAATAGAGAGCAGACCCGACTGATCGATTAATGAGAATAGTTATCGATGATTTTCATTATTGATTTTATCAATTAGTTGTTGCAGCCCTAGTGGCAAGCTATCAATTTACCATTAAACAGGATAGGTTAAGGTGTGCCAATATGCATAAAAGCCTTTTGAAAGAAATAAAACACAAGAGAGTACTCTGTGAGAGAGTGCCTACAAATATCAGGACACCAACAAAAATCAGAAAGAGAGCCAAGCATTAAACAACCAAGAACTAAATGGTTGGAGTATTCATGTGTGGAAATTAACTCCTGGAACAGATTAGTTTTATGCTGGAACACAAAATATAGATACTCAGTCAGCTAGGAGGCAGAATTAAACAAAATATTTCCTGTCTCATAAATCTGGATAGCAATGTTAACAAAGCAGATGCTATTTCCTATAACTTGCCCATTAGCACCAGATGGTGCTGATCAACACATCAATATTGCCCTAAAATAAACAGCTGACCGGTCCAAAGCAAGACGAGAATCCAAGCTTTCATGGTCTGTGGTGGGAATGAAAAACAAGCAGAGAGTTTTGTCTTCGTATTCCGTTCACTCAAGAGCCCTTAGGTCGCAAACACAACTACCACCCAGTCCTTATTAAACTAGCTGATTTGATAAAGGGTGTCATGCTCTGGACTTGCTGTTACGTGACTCCACTTCAGATTTACATTGGAGGGCATAAGCAAGTGCTCATGTCAATGTGATGGCTGAACAGTGACAGCAGCCATACTGGCCTGTCTGACCTGTAGGTTAGAGGCTGCATCTCTGCTCCAGGCTGCCTAATAGCTCAGGAATTAATATGTCATGTGCACCAGCTGAGTGGCAAGGGAATTTGACTTTCTCCACAGGCAATATAAATGACTAAGAGATGTGATAGAATGTTAGATAGACAGAGAGGGTAAATAATAATAGTCAGGCTATGGACGGTAATTCAAACAGCCTGAGACAGAACCGAGAATAGCACAATATGAGCCCTGCTGTTGAGAAGCACACAAGATTGATGTATCATAACTCGCTGGTGACTAAATTTAAGAGGATGAGAAAGAAAAATTGTTTTGTGTCAGTGGAAAAATCCAGCTTCTGATGGTAGCTGGTTTTACATATAGCTAGTCAAAACTGGTCTTCACCTGGTCCTAGCTGGTTTTGGTGGCTGGTAGACCTGTACCTGGCTAAGCTAGTTAACACTGTTGCAAAAAACAGCTTAGATTCCTTGACTAGCTGGTATGACCAGGTTTCTTCCAGCAATGGACTGTTTAGCCTTAAAAGTAAGGATGCACGATTTTAAAATTCTGGCAGAAACTGTATTTTACGGAACAATAATTTTCATCTTATGGCCAACTAGTGGTATTAGCCAGTATTACATTTTCCATAAATTAATAAAACAAAAATTAAAATCAATCATTTAAAATTATTTTTAATAATAAATAGTGTTAAAGTGTTAGATGAAAGATGTAATTTAAAGGGGTGGTAAAACACGATTTCACTTTTCTAACTTTAGCTAGTGTGTAATGTTGCCGTTTGAGCATAAACAACATCTGCAAAGTTACAACGTTCAAAGTTTAAAGCAAAGGGAGATATTTGCTTTTAAAGAAATCTATTTCTAAGGACTACAGCAAACGGCCGGTAGGGACTACAGACATTCCTCCAGGGTTGCTGACATCACCAACCTCAATATTTACATAAACCCCTCCTCCGAGGATATTAAATAAGGCCGAGGCCATTTTTTATTGCTGTGGAGGAGAGTTGTTGTGGTACAGTTAGTAGGCTGGAGTGTTGTTGCCGCAATGCCGACGAAACGCTGTTATTTTCATCCGGATTGCAGGTCCACTTTGTTCATCCTTCCTAGGGACGGGGCAGTTAGGGATCAATGGTTAAAATTTATTTTTAATTTGGTCCCTCATAATTATTACTCGCTCTCTGTGCTGCACATTTTACGGAGGAAAGCTTCCACAATCTTCACAAGTTCAATGCAGGATTCGCACAACGGCTTGTCCTGAAAGATGGAGCAGTTCCAACTTTAAAAACAGAAGCTGTTTACGGGCCACAACCTGTAAGTATGATTTATGTTTTCCTGTAATAGTTTGTATTGTTAATTGTATGTTGTAGCAAGGAAGTAAACAAATGACAACACTGTTTGGCTCTGCAAAGCAGTTTGTTAAATGCTCATTCATACTTAACGTTATCCGACAAACACCTAACGTTACAAACTTTTTTTTAAATCTCAACAGCGAACTTGGAATTAGTGTAAATTATTCTTTGATTAGAGCTTTTATGTATTGTTTATCTACATGCTTGTTTATCTACAGGCATGCTAAACATGGTTCTGTGTTTGATTTGGCTACTATAGTAAAGCCAATGTTTAGTGATCGTTTTGGGTTAATGGTTCTTGCGACAGATATTTGCCTATAATTCAATATTAATCTATAATATTTGCCTAGAATCAACATTGTTTCTAATACTACCAAAGCACAGACTACCGGTAAAGGTAAGGAGCGTGACGTTTCTGAAAAACGTGCACTAGGCGGTTAGCGAATTACAGCACACTGGGCCAGCTAACCAATCTGAGTCCATTGCATATTTTTGAGGACCAGCTTCATAGAACCCGGAAACCATCAGACCGTTTTTACAAGGAAGGACAGAGCAGTGTAGAATAAAGGTAAAATATATGAAAAATAATGCAATTTTTAAAAACGAAACATGAACACGTTAAAATATCAAATATTTAAACAAAATTAGTCTGACTTGTATAGGATCAAGACCTAGCACTCCTAGCTAGGTTTAATGAAAGTAAATTTAAGACCATTTGAAGACCACTTAAAGAAAATTTGAAAGAATAAATTGAAGGGAACATGACACATCAATATGTTCTCTAAATGTAAAAGTTCAAAGTTTGAAAATACAATTTCAACAGATCTCCATAACTTTTAACTTATTAAAAAAAAAAAAAGCTTAAAGTTTGAGGTAAGAAATCTCGTGAAATATTGTGAAAGTGATTTTTATGAACCCATTGGCAGATTACCTTTTAATCATAAAATCAACTCAAATCAAATGCAAGTTATCTTTATACCCATTGACATTTGTTCTTGTTTTAAGCATTAACTTAATTTTGTTCAATTTCTCAGAAAACAAGACTTAATTTCTTCATTTTGCATCAAGTAAATCTTGTTTTTTTTTTTTTTTTTATACTTTAAGACCCGTGGAAACCCTGGAAAGACTTTAATATTCGAGAACAGAAGCAGGTGGAACTGATTTGAGACAAGCAAGCATATATTATAAAGAGATGCATTATGGACCACAGCAAATACTGGGCATTGAGCACATTCCCTGGCACAGGCCTGACCCAACGAAATCTCTGGGTCGAGGGGTCGTATATCCAGAGAGTATACCGAGTAGCTATATGAGCCTGGAGCAGAAAATGGGGGAAGGGACAGTGGCACACTAAAAACACGGCCATTGCCCTCACTCATTCAAGAGCAGGGAGGGGTGCCAATGGAAACTATTTCCTCCGGTACCAGTCTCAGAACACTGGTACAACATACACGTGTCATCCACACACATTTCTGAGCGGCTGGTGAACTTAAGACATATCTGTAATTGAATCCAAGTTGCGCTTTTGTTTTCAACTGGCTGTGGTTAGCGGACGGTGCCAGTTACCACACTGCTGCAGTACAAGGCTGAGCAATGGCCATGAATGGATCCAGAAGACAAGCCCTCCATTGTGTGCAAGAACAAACCAAAATACAACTGGCGGCCGTATCCAACAACACAATTAAGACATCAAATGCAAAGTCACCTCCAGAGCTTTAAACCATAATTGTTAAAATGTCATACAACATAAAGCAGAGGAGGGCACAAAAATAAAAAAGCATTTAAGAAAATCTAAACCATGTTTTACTAAAAGCAATGCCGTATGACCATGTACAGCAATCTAACAGTAAAAATCAATGAGTGATGCTACAGGCAGAAGGGTCAATGCCACGTGAGCAACGCAGCGATTATTGCTAAACGTTTTGCTGTGGGGGACATGAACCCCTCCCATAGTGGCACACATTAATATGGGCCACAGCTTCAACAATGGCCTGAACCAGGCCTCCAACCAGGGCCTGAAATTAACTCGCCAAGAGCCAAATGAGTAAAATCGGCGATTGAGAGTATATAAAACTGTCACTCGCCATTTGGCCGGTAACATTTTAATCAATTCTAACAATGCATGAAAGTGAGGGGTGGGAATCTCTAGGCACCTCACGATTCGATTACGATTCATAGGGCTGCGATGCGATGATAAAACGATTATCGATGCATCTTTTTTTCTCCCATGGAACTTTTAAAGCAAAGTATTTGTAATGACCCATAATGAATTTACTTCCAATATCTTTTATTAATAAAACAAATGGAAGTGATTTGCCAGAATATGTCCCAACATTGCAAATCACCAACAGGAAAAGTGTCTGTAGCAGCATAGGCTACTTGTAGTAAATTAATACAGACTTCAGCATATTCTGAATCACTAACAAAGTCGCTTTGGATAAAAGCGTCTGCTAAATGACTAAATGTAAGTAATAACAGCCCTCCTGTTATATGCAATGAGCAATATAATCAGACAAAAAAATTAAATACTCTCTGAAGAAAATTAAACATTTTGCTATCCCAAAATCACAGCTTTTAAACAAAAATATAGAATTCTGCACCAGCAGCTCTCATAAAAAAGTAATGTAGGACTGCTTGTGGACTTCAGCATATTCTGAATAATAGTAACATACAGCTGCCCTTATACACAAATAAATAATGGAGTCCAAGACTTATGACTTCATCTAAACAACAATCAACTAAATTTTTTTTTTCAAAAACAGCTTTTATGAATTGATCTGAACACTACATTAACATCTGCAGAGAATACAGACGCAAATCCTTAACCATCAAATTTGCGATTTTGTTTGTGGTCCTCCTGAGTGTCGGAAAACATGTAATATGGTTTCTCATGTTTGTCGTGTTTCGAAAATATTTTAGTTTAGTTTGACACAACTTGCGTATAGTGTGGCTCTTGTCCAGGTCACTTTCCCCTTCAACTTCATAGAAGCCGAAGTGCTTCCATACGTGCTTTTAATGCAGAGGGTGCCGGTCGGATTTCTCGCTCAGCTATCATGCGTTGTGTGCACACCATAGACGGTCCGGGCGCTGCACTTCCCGCGCTTCAAAGATGCGCCTTTTGCATTCCGCTGACATTACGTTATCAACATTTAGAAAATCGATTTTATTGACATTTGTGAATCGATTCAGAATCGTCCACGTCCACATCGCGATGCATCTAAGAATCACATTTTCTCCCCACCCCTAATGAAAGTGAACAAAGGTGAACTCTGCTCGGGGCAGTTGATGGCCCAGTGTTGCATCATCATGAAAGTTTCAGCCTTGACAATTTAAATATTCAAATCACAAGAAGACGCGAAAGGAAGCTCATTTAATTATTTGCTTTATTATTTTGTCACACATCCGAAGCATGCCCAGAAAGCCAAGTCTCAGACAATGCTTGACTGAGGCTAAACTGAGCTCTCTTTATGTCATCTTGCACTTGAGTGGACAAATTCACATAAAATTATGTAAAAAAAAAAAAAGTGAGTATCCTAGGAAACACAGTTATGTCTTAAGTTAACGTAAACAGCTGAGATAGTAGTAACTTTCTATTCAAAGAATCCAGAGAATACACAGTTTTCACAAAAATATTAAGCAGCACAAATTTGTACATATATGTTTTCAACACAAGAAAGGTTGGAAACACTTTACAATAAGGTCTCATTTGTTAACATTAGTTAAATGTATTAACCAACAAGAGTTTAATACATGATAAAATTTACAAACTAAGATTAATAAATGTAGTTCATTCTTAGTTTGTTAACTAAAGTTGACCTCATGTTAACCTCAAAAGTGCTGCCAAAATGTTTCTTTAGCAAATTAAAAGGATTTCTGAATGATCATGTTACACTGAAGACTGGAGTAATGGCTAATTAAAATATATTAAAATAGAAAACAGTTACCTTAAATTGTAATAATAATAATAATAATAATAATAATAATAATAATAATAATAATAATAATATTTCGCAATATTACGGTGTTTAATGTAGTTCTGAACAAATATAGCCTTGGTTAGCATACAAGATCTTACCAAAACCAAACATTTGAATTGCCCTGTATATTGTGCATCCCCTAGTTACTTTTTAAATCAATGTCATACTCAAATGTAAAAATAAGGAAAATGAGCATGCACAAATAAATCTCAAATCAGCCGATACCAATACATTTTTATTTATAAATCACTGATATATCTATATTGTGCATCCTTAATTAAATCAAGTTCATGGCTAACACACTCAGTAAAAAGATTTGTGGACAACAGTGTTTCTCTGGAGCCATTTCTGAATGCAGAGAAACCCAGTCATTCTGCTGCTCTTTTGGGAGTATCAGCGAGTGATCTGCCTGTAATTACAAACCATTCATAAATCACCAGCAGAAGGATGACTTGCTTCTGGTAGAAACTCAACAAACACGGCTGATGTATCCGTGCCAGCTGATGTTGTACAACTGCAAGCTCCTTCATTCAGGGCTGTAAAGGAGTTCTCCGGATTTAATTGTGTTTTGTGCATAAACCACGATTATGTAGCAGAGTAAAAGAGAATTATTTATGTTTTTCATTGTCGCCATGGTACCCTGCTGAACTGGTTGGTACGAACTGGTACAATAAGAGAAAGGAGCTGCCGCCCTCTACTGGACGCCAGTGCAGGCTACAACCTGCTGCACCTACACAATGCTAGAACGACAGTAATCTATAAAGAGCAAGGCAGAAATGACGACACTGCAACATGCGAATGCAAAATAGCTGTCTCATATTTCGGCTTTCCCAGGGCAATTCCTCCAAAAGCAGGATTACTATTCAGTGTGAAGGCCCCCTGAAGAAACCACAGCTTCACTCCCTCCCAATTGTCTGGCCCTCGACACCATGCCAATCTATTTTCTCATTCTGTGAGCGCTCCATTATACCCTTAATCCCAAACACAGAGGCACAGAGATCTCTGACACTGTCGCACCACCCCACCTCCTGTCCCTACACAACAAGGCGCTATTCAGCATTCCCACCAATCCTTTTAGGCTTTCACTGAGCCTTGATACAGTTTATAATGAGAAATGTAAAATATGTGAAAGAGAACAACAATTCTGAAAAGACACTGAAGAAGCCGAATCTATTCACCTAGTCTGAAGTATAGAGTTTTCCTTCCAACATCAAAAGATGTCGCAAGTAGGAAAAGCATATTGGGTATTACAGGCTCGCCGCTGCTGCTTTTTTTTTTTTAGCATCTAGCACCATAAGCGTCATGTTCTAAAATGTAGTCAGGTTAAAAATAGCTGTTTAAAAAACACTGTCTATCTGTTTTTGAAGGGGAGAACATGTCCTGTGAATGCCCTCTAATCCTCTCCAGAGTGTCGAGCTTTGTTACTGCCTCACACCAAAAGTTATCATGCACAGTTCTGACCTAAGCTGTCACGCTTCTCTAACCTAGTGGTTCCCACCCTTTTTCTCAGGGGACACAAGTCATATGCTTCACGAGTCATATGTTTCACAACAAGTTATATGCTTCACAACCACACCTTTAAAAGTAAACTTATGCGTAGACAGGCTTTTGAAACAGATAGAAGTACCAAATTTTGCTTATCCTATTTAATTGCTTGCCAGTTCATCTTTACCAGGAACCCTATGACTGCATTTTTTCAGTGTTAAATAAGCAGCGATTTTATGAATATAAATTGCAGACTTTCAGTCTCTCATGTGCATTTGTTTTGATCACAGCCAGTTCACTGAACAATAATAATTTTTATTCAATCTGATATTTTCTCATGGTTCTTGCAGCTAGATGGAGCTCAGCAGAATTGAACAGAACACAAGGGACTTTTTAGAAGTTTAAACTACTTTTAAATGGAAAATTACACTGGAAAAAACAAACCTTATTTTTACCATCTATGAAAGGCATCGGTTTATTAGCCTGGATTATTTGAACATGACTATGAGCAAAATCGTTAGCTTCTTTAAAATCAAATACATTCTTCGACCCCTTGGACAGCCCTGATGGGGTGACAAGCTGTTCTAACCAAGCCGACTTGTGAATTTTTCTGATACTGAAAAATATATACACTGATGAGTGAATATCAAGATCACATTTTAAGGTCTGGGTAGATTAGATGGTAAGCAAACAATCAGTTCTCATAACTAATGTGTTGGATGCGGGAGTAATGGGCAGGAATAAAGATCTGAGCAGCTTTGACAAGGGCCAAATTGTTATGGCAAGGCTACTGGGACAGAGTATCTCTGAAACGGCAAGGTTTGTGGGTCAGTCCTGATTAGCAGTGATGAGAATTTTTCAATAGTGTTCCAAGGAGCCCAAAGCTCATCGATGCACAAGGGCAACAAAAGCTATCCCGTGCAGGTCTGAACCGACTGAAGGTCTACTGTGGCACAAGTCACACAAAATTTTAATGACGGTTATAGGAGGAATATGTCAACACACAGTGCATCACACTCTACTGTATATGGGGCTACGTAGCCACAGACCAATCAGAGTGCCTGTGATGACCTGTCCACCATCGAAATTGCCTACAATGGGCACGCAAGTGTTGGAACTAGGCCTTGGAGCAGTGGAAGAAGGTCGCCTGGTCCAGTGAGTCCCATTTTCTTTTATATCATATGGACAGCCGTGTACATGAACACAGTTTACCTGGGGGGTGTGATGGCACCAGGATGCATTATAGGAGTGTGATGCTCTGGGCAATGTTCTGCTGGGAAACCATTGGTCCGGCCATTTATGTGGATGTAAATTAGACATTTGCCACCTACTTAAACATTGTTGTAGGCCAGGTGAATTCTTCATGATTGTGTTCCCTGGTGGCAGTGGCCTCTTTCAGCAGGATAATGCACCCTGCCACACTGCACACATTGTTCAGGAAAACAATGAAGAGTTCAAGGTGTTGCTCTGGCCTCCAGATGACACATCTCAATCCAACTGAGCATCTATGGGATGTGCTGGACTCATTTTAGCTCATTCATGTATGTGTGAATGTATGTATGCATGCATGTATAATAAACAGTGTCTCATGTTATGAATGCCCTGTTTTTAATTAGTGTCTTTTCTGAGAACAGTGGTTTAGTTAAAATAAAAAACCTTATGATGCATTCATTTATATAATTTCCTACATTTAGTGAAGATGGATGTCACCTAAATAAGTGCAAACGCTAAAACATGTTTTTCTTTCTGTCACGCTTCTTGTGCAGTTTCAGTTGAGATCCAATTATGATATAGCGATGTACCACGACTAAATCGTGACATATGTATCAAGGTGTATTGTATGGTGAAGTAGCTGGCGATGCCCAGCCCTAGCAGAGGAAATAGTCATCTAGTGCTACTGTTTCTGTAGGTTTGAGAGGGACGTTATAATCACATTGATCCTCACTTTTCAATTCCCTGAAGCTTTGCATTGGAGACACTGCTGTTCCTCTCCCAGCTGTCGCACTCTGGTCTTATCTGCACACCCTTGACATTTTATTGCACACAAACATGCATGCACAATAGAATTTAATCCCTTTTGCCTAATTTTTAACACTGTCCCTTTCAAATCTGGTCACTAAGAGCCACTCTGTAGTTGAAGCAGGTTTATTGTTAGGGCGTAAGATCTTACCTGTATTGTCCCAAAGTCAACATTTTCATAGTGGAAGTGGGCACATTCGGCTAACTTTGGGAAGTGACCCTTGGTGAACGAGAGCCTGAAAAGATTACAGGTCGGTGAGTTTAATATTCAGCTTTTGGAAACATGAGGATAATATGGTTAAGCAGTATTCTGCAGAAACCTTTGTGACTTTGGGTATGTAAATGCCTGACACTTACTTTTTGACATTCTTCACCTTCATACTAGCGGTGCTGCTGCAGGAACGCATGAGAGGCTCAGAGGTCAGCTCTGGAATTTCAGCACTTCGTGCCTGAAAGAAAAATCAGCAGGTGATCAGCTAAAGGAGGAAAACCGAACACCCACCATCCAAGACAAAAAAAAAAAAAAAAAAATATATACACATTTTAATTGTGCACATCTCAATTGCTATGACTAAATTGACCATAAACTTCTGTGTTCATTAGATCAGCATCACCATTTAAAAACCTAATCGTTCGACTACTAAACTTTTTTTTTTTTCAGACTTTGTGAATAGCCTTTTACAATACCATCACTAATACTCATGCAATTATATGGGCAGGGGCTTAGCCCAAATGATAAAGAACTTGAATATAGTTTTTAACAGGACAAGAACAGTCACCTCCTGTGCAAATAAGAGCTAAAGAGAGACAAATCCCTCTCACCCACAGTGCCATCCTTAAATTGCACAGCACAGTATAATAAGAATATAATTTAACACCACTGAGCACCTGTAGGAATCATAGAACAGATCTGCTGAGTAATGTAAGGAAGGAGAAAGCTACAACAGGGTCAAAGATAGGTTAAATGGATATGCCAAAAAGCTGAATGGCCCTGAACTGTGGTTTACAAAGGCTAAGCATGCGTCCTGCCACTGAATCTTTTGACATCTGGTATGCCTTATAAAACTATCACCAGTCTCTTCAATGCCTAGCCAAATGAAAGAAAGTTACCTGGCAAGGCCAACCAAAACAAGCTAGTGATTCAGAACGCCCATGAAATATGAATAACGCTTTGAAAGTGTGGCTCTTAGAAACCAGACACAGGCTTTTTAAAAAGTCTCTTGACCATGCAGCCTTCAAATGAGCCATGCGGCTGAACAGAACAGTTTCTGCTAGTGTAAAACATGGTGTGAAAGCTTGACTGAGTCTGGTCCAAATCTAGTTCCGTTTCATTATTTGTAACACCCAGTCTGTTGATCATCACAGTCTCACTTCACTATAAGTGACAGCAAAACTAGGTCATAACAGTGAAGAGACAACAGCGACTGGAGCTTGATGACCTTGACTGTAAAATTAACAAGTGAAATTAATACCCTGGTAGTGGTACACAATGGTATAAAACTTTGCCAAAAAGCATTAAATTAATTTGTCATAAGAGTAAGCTGATACATGGTGATTCCCTTGATGTCCCTTCGCTAATGTGTTTGGGCTCAAAACAACATCAGCCAACAGTCAGGTTGCCATGGAGACTTGCACCACTGAATGCAAGTATGTCAGTGTTGGTGAAATCATCATGAATTCAACTAATTTAGTATTGAACAAAGGCTGGGGAAAGAACATTATAGATGGTGTATCGTCAAAGCAGTGAAACAGAGTCATTTATCACTACACTGCTCTCCGGAATACTCCATTCTAATAGGTCTTCTGCGATATATGTCATCACTCATTGCAAAAGAGTCAGATGCATTTTTTTTTTTTTTACATTAAAATGTCACATTGTACACCTTTCTGGAGTTTTATTGTAAGTTTTGATGTACTTAAGAATATGTATTTGCGGTACAAGTACAAAAACCATCTCAATATATTTTTACAACTCCTCTCTCAGGAGTTCTGCTAAGAACAGGTATATTTTGGCATGTCTAATATTCATGAGCCTCTCTTCTAAATGGCCAGTTGTTTTCTGAGAGACGCACAGCCAGGCCAACCACAGGCCATGCTAGGGTCATGCATGCCTTGGTGATACTCACAAGGTAAATAGAAACACTGGTAATGATGGTCACTGCTGAGTTGTCCGGTCTTACATGTTTGAGCCGAACTCAGACTCAGAATGTGCGACGACAGAAGACAACCAACCACCTCCTCGCTTACAACAGGATGTTTCAGAATGTAATACATTTTTTTTTATATATATACACATTCGGCATTAGGGTGAGGAACACGTTAGCGTTGCATAACCGTTTACATGCTTTAATTTCAGATTATGT
This sequence comes from Paracanthobrama guichenoti, assembly GCA_018749465.1. NCBI lineage: Eukaryota > Metazoa > Chordata > Actinopteri > Cypriniformes > Gobionidae > Paracanthobrama > Paracanthobrama guichenoti. The sequence continues at coordinate 6,057,467 of CM031963.1, forward strand.
TGGCTCCATATTATAACATTAAATGTGTGAGAAGTTTACTTAAGGATTGAGGATTTGAGGTCAGACCCAACAATGTAGGGACTGCAGTATCTTTGATGAGCAGCTTCTTTTGAAAAACTGGCACTGAACTGTGCCTGACTGACGAAGCAGTCACTTGTGAAATGTGCAGAACAGACAGTTAAAGTCAAACTAAATTGCTGTGGTATTTGCAAATAAATAAACATTGGTCTATTATAGTAATGCTGTTTGGAAGCCTTTGCAATGTCAAAGCGTATTTTCCTGCCATCCATCGACTGAACAAGAGTTCTCTCAACATGTTTCTGTGTTGTTGTTGCTCAGCAATAGCATGGACGCAATGTTGTCTGGGGGTTTGGCAAAAGGAGAGTGGGACAGTGGGACGGTGGGACGGTGGGCAGAGCTTGGGGTGGTGACTGAAGGCGGTGACTGAGTAGTTCTGATGTCACAATTTTACGGAAGTCCCAACGGCTCATGAAAAGGCACAGCTACTTTATGCAGGCTGCGTGCATTTGACTGTGGATTGACTGTTTTGAGTTATGAAAAAAGCCAGGAAATGTCAAAACAACTGAAAACATGGGACCTTTAATGAATGACTGACTACATTAATGCTTTACATATTTGATAGCAAAGAGCCACAGCTGAACGCTCAATCAATAATCATTATGTGGTATATTAAAGGATTAGTTCACTTTTAAATAAACTTTTGCTGATAATTTACTCACCCCCATGTCATCCAAGATGTCCATGTCTTTCTTTCTTCAGTTGAAAAGAAGTTAAGGTTTTTGATGAAAACATTCCAGGATTTTTCTCCATATAATGGACTTCAATGGGATCCAACGGTTCAAGGTCCAAATGACAGTTTCAGTGCAGCTTCAAAGGGCTTTAAACGATACTAGATGACGGATAAGGGTCTTATCTAGTGAAACGATCAGTCATTTAAAAAAAAACCAAAAAACAAGTTTATAAGCACAAATGCTCATCTTGCTTTGTTCTGTGATGCACGTTCGTGACATCACGTAATCACGCAATTACGTTGAAAAGGTCACGCTTGACGTAGGCGGTGGAGGTGTGGAATGTGCGGAAGGAGGAACATATACACATATTCAAATGTCTTTTTGTCAGTTTATCATTTAAAATGCCCATTTCATGTGCGTATCCTGGGTGTTCTAATATTAGAAAGCCTAAAAGAAAATTTAAGCGTGACCTTTTCAACGTAATTGCGTATTACGTGACGTCACGAACGTGCATCACAGAAGAGAGCAAGAGGAGCATTTGTGCTTATAAAACTTTTTTTTTTGTTTTGTTTTTTTAAATGACTGATCGTTTCACTAGATAAGACCCTTATCTAGTCGTCTAGTATCGTTTAAAGCCCTTTGAAGCTGCACTGAAACTGTCATTTGGACCTTGAACCGTTGGAGCCCACTGAAGTCCATTATATGGAGAAAAATCCTGGAATGTTTTCATCAAAAACCTTAACTTCTTTTCGACTGAAGAAAGAAAGACATGGACATCTTGGATGACATGGGGGTGAGTAAATTATCAGCAAAAGTTTATTTAAAAGTGAACTAATCCTTTAACATTACTACCCAGCAAAGATATAGAAACAACATAGAAACAAAACTTATTTTAATGAAACACTACCGTTCAAAGGTTTGAGGATCAGTAAGATTTTATATTTTAATGAAATGAATCATTTCATTTAGCAGGCATGCAATAAATTGATTAAAAGTGACAGTATTTTTTAGAATGTTTTACATAATGATCACTAAACTGTATTATTGACCATTACCCCAGGCAACCAGTATCCTCTTACATCACTCTGCAGGCTTCTTACATAAAATAATTCTCAATAAAACTCAAATCTACATTTCATGTCTATTCATTCTTTTATTTCATAATGCATGAATTATATAAATAATTCTGCTTTGTGTCTGCTTTATAATGACCAGATCTACATTATCCCTCTGCAGGTATCTGACAAGAGCATGTTCCCACGTACAGATAATAACTGCACTAATATGAGTCTTACATTAAAAAAAAAAAAAAAAATCCATCCAAAAACAAAAAAGAATGAATGCAATTATCCTTCAGAAATGGCAATAATTGTGTATTGTCCCTATCGGCAATAACCAGTCAGTCTTTAATTTTCACAGCTTCAGGATATGCTATCTGCTCTCTTTACTACTGGAATTGTAAGCGTAGGGTGTGGGAGGGAGTCACTGAATTTGTGCAAGACTGAGTACTTGGCTCCTCACCATTGCACTGATGGTTTCCTCCCAGTCAGGTCGCTCTCGGGGGTGGATGCTTCTGGCAAGCTCTGGCACGATATCGTCTTCTTCCGGGTGCCGTCCAGGTCTCAGGCCCCTGAGGGTAGAGGGGAGGGGAAGGGATATAGAGGTAGAGAGAAGCAGCAGGGTCAGTCTGATAGCCTGTGAACTAACCGGATATAGCCTGCTTTGCACCTGCCTTTGAGAATTATGACAGCGGAGCTGAGTGGAATATCAGATAGGCAGTGTGACAGCAAAAATGACACGTCCTCTGTGTAAGGCGGTGAATTAGAACATCCCATCCTTCACAGAGGTGTTAATAGAAGCATCATTTCAATTATGCAAGATGTTGAAACTAATCACAGTGACACAAAAGGAAAAAATTATTATCCAGCATGCACAGCAGGGAATCAACGCGAGATCCCTACAACAGCATGTAGGGATATCTGCCAATTTAAGTCAAGGGATCTTCCGTTTCTTTGGAAAATGCCTGCAGCCTAGAAAAGTTGATGCTGTTGATTTACTTCAACAGTAAACATTTTTTTAATATAAAGTCATATGGTCTAATGGGTAATATGAAAGACAGCAAATATATTATTTCCTTCCAACCCTGATGAATGAGAGAGTGGGAGAGACAAAGTAGCAGTCTGGCTTGTCTCACATTGGCAAAATGAAAAACCACCGCTGATCAGAGATGAAAAGCTCAGCGCGGTCAGTGGTACAGTTACACTTTCCAAAGTGGGGGATGTTCTGACAGAACAGAAAATTGTTTCCATAAAAAGACATGGAACGAATTACATAAACGTTATACGATATGGATTAAACCAATCTGGATGACCTGGAAAATGGCTTTGAGTGTTTATTTATCTACTTTAAGCAGAGACACTTGCGTTGGAGTATAATACGTGATCCTGCAGTTTAGGCACAATAGTGGCACAACAGCAAATGTCATTAACTGAGAATGCGCCTGTATTTTATTTTAACTAGATGTTGCCATATTACAAAAAACAAGAACTTGACACCACCACACAAATCTGGGCCAAATTAACGACACCGTTTGCATCCTTGCAAGACCTTTAACTACGCTTCTGATTTATGGAGCACAGTGAAAATGGTTCGCCATAAGAGATGTGCCAGGGAAGGTGCTCAAGATGATTTGACGACTGGGAGCAATGTACTGACATGAGTGCCATTTAAAATCATTCTCGTTCATCTGACATTAAGTTAGACAAAATTATCTTGAAGATGACCAGAAATGAACATCGAAGTAGGACCTTAGACAATAATGCAAAAAACTTAAGCGAATAATCTACAGGTCTGAAAATGCCCTGTTTCAAAACAAGGACTTGTGTTACAAAGTTGTATTTTCTTTCACAAGGCAACAATCCAAACTGTACCAAAACATGTTTATTTAAGTCACATGAGAGTAAAACTGTCCTCTTATTGGTCAGTTTCCTCTGCTTCATTCATCAAGATGAATTGACAAGTTTGCTCTGCAAGGTTATTGTGGCAGTGATACACTTGGCACAATGCAGTCAGGCAAGTACCGTTCTCCTGGCAACTGCCAAACCCAGACTCGTCCATCAGATTGCCAGACAGAGAAGCATGATTCGTCAATCCAGAGAACATATCTCTACTGTTCTAGAGTCCAGTAGCGGCATGCTCTACACCACTACATCCAATGCTTTGCAATGCACTTGGTGATGTAAGGCTTGGATGCAGCTGCTCGGCCATGAAGCTCTCTACTAAGTCTGCAAGACCAGTCCTGAAAACTGAAGCCAATGCATCTTGATCGCCCCCAGGTGACTGGAAGCAGTATAGGTCATAAAGCCTGCCCTCTTCATGTATTCTAATGGGACATAGACAAACTAAATCAAATTACAATTCAAATAAATAAAAAGTGGTTTCTGTCATCTTAGGCTGTTTTTATCACGCTGATGTTAGTTCAAGTGTTCGTTCTTTAAATAAGTTGTTTTAGTTAGTTATTTGATGCTATAAAAACAGGGGTGTGATGTTATGATTGCCAACTGAGCTTGACCGCTTCTCTAAGCAATGTAGTCACTGAGGCACTAACGGACATTTTTCAGGAACTTCGGGAGGAGATTAGAGCTTTAACTTAAATCTCTACATTTCCATACCTGTTTATTTCACAAAAAGTAGTTTACTAGGCGGGAGTGATGGCGGGACCTTGATATTGCGGCTCAACTTTGCGTTGACTACTGCGCAGACTCAAGACCCAAGATGTCAATACCATATTTGAACACTGGCGGCTTCAGTTACGCCAACGGAAGAAAGTGAAGGTTGCGTCATCCATCTTTTTTACAGTCTATGCTCTCTACGCACTGTTCTTGCGCTAATCTGAAGGCCACACAAAGTTTGGAGGTCTGTAGCTATTGTCTGCAGAAAGTTGGCGACTTCTGCGCACCTCAGCATGCGCTGACCCCGCTCTGTGATTTGGCCTACCACTTTGTGGCTGAGCTGCTGTTGTTCCCAATTTCTTCCACTTTGGTGTAAAACCACTAACAATTGACACAGTTGATATTTAGTAGTGAGGAAATTTCACGAATGGACTTCACAGATGACAACCTATCACGGTACCACGCTTGAATTCACTGAGCTCCTGAGAGCGACCCATTCTTGTAGAAGCAGTCTGCATGCCTATGTGCTTGTGCTTGATTTCATACACATTTGGCCATGGAAGTGCTTGGAAAAATCTCAAGTCAATGATTTGGAGGGGTGACCCAATACTTTTGGCAATATAATACACACATATATACGTATACGTTGTATACGTCATATAACATATACATGCATATACGTATACACATACACATATATTTACACTTTAGTAGGTACACCTGTTCAACTGCTCGTTAAGGCAAATATCTTATCTGCCTATCACATGTAGGTATGTAGACATGGCCAATACAATCTCCCGAGTTTTAAACGGAGCATCAGAATGGGGAAGAAAGGTGATTTAAGTGACTTTGAACGTGGTATGGTTGTTGGTGCCAGACAGGCTGGAATGAGTATTTCAAAAACTGCTGATATATATCCAGTGAGCGGCTGTTCTGTGGGTGAAAATGCCTTGATGCCAGAGGTCAGAGGAGAATCAGTGGCCAGACTGGTTCGAGCTGATAGAAAGGCGACACCGCAACAGTAAATCAAACAACCATCCGTTACAACCGAGGTATGCAAAAAGCATCTCTGAACGCACAACACATCGAACATTGAAGCAGATGGGCTACAGCAGCCCATTCCTGAGGCTACAATATGTTCAAGTTCAACAAAACTTGACAAAAGAAGATTGGAAAAGCATTGCCTGGCCTGATGAGTCTATATTTCTGCTGCGACATTCAGGTTGGCATAAACATGAAAGTATGGATTTTTGCATCAATGGTTCAGGATAATGGTTAAAATGGCACACTTTAGGCCCCTTAGTACCAACTGAGCATTGTTTAAATGCATTTTTGCTGACCATGTCCATCCTTTATGACCACAGTGTACCCATTTTTTTGATGGCTACTTCCAGCAGGATCAAATGGCCTCAACAGGTCACCAGTTCTCAATCCAACAGAGCACCTTTGGGATCTGGTGGAAGATTCGCATAATGGATGTGCAACCGACAAATCTGTAGCAACTGCGTGATGCTATCATGTCAATATGGACCAAAATCTCTGAGGAATGTTATCAGCACCTTGTTGAATCAATGCCACAAAGAATTAAGGCAGTTCTGAAGGCAAAAGCGGGTACAAACCTGGCACTAACAAGGTGTACATAATAAAGAGGCCAGTGACATTTATAATACTGTTAGAGTGAGAATCTTCGTCAGGACAGCATTCTTGCAGTGCATGGAGAGAAATTATACATGGAGAGCAATTATACAACAACATTTTAAAATAAAGAGGCGCTCTTTGGATTTCAACTGTGATAACTAATATGCTCAGTCACAGAAATCAGACTGCTGCTTTTTATATAACACGTCGTCTCGTTCAGGCGATCTCAGAGCGATAGAGCACAAAGACGTGTTCATATATGCCTAAACAAACCAAACTAAAAACACAACAGGTTTCGAAACAAACACTCCAAACGAGCCAGGTGTGAAAACAACCTTAATCAGCATTTTATTCAAATTTTCCAGTCTAATAATATCTAAACATCCTTACAAGATCAATTCCCTTGAGAAGCAAAACTGTGACCTTACAGAATATATCTTAAAATTTAAATCTTTAGCCATTTTTGCAGATTTCTCTTTAAAACAAGAAAGAAAAAAAACGTTAATAGGCTGTACACAGTTTTACTCCAAGCAAATTGTTTTAAGGGTGTTTAAGGGTTAAGATGCAATATTGTTACTGGAAAATGCAATGATTTTGTGCAGTGTATGCATCAAAACAGCATGGAGGATTCATCCACGTCTCTGTAGTACACGTACATATCTGATCTCTCTCCTCCTCCCTCTTGCTGTCAGTTTCAGGCTCACATGAACACAGATCCAGCTCTTCGAAGGGGAATAGAGGAGGCTGGGTTGTCCATACGTTGATGACCTCAAACTGTCATCCTCCATGCAGTTCTGACACAGAGTTTGTATCCATAATCACCAAAATGGAGGATTTCCAGAAAGCAACAGCGTGCTGCATTATGACACTGCTGCCAGGACTCTTCGCTGATCCAGGTGCAACCAACTGCAGTGCTTAATCAATAACATGATTAATCTCATTTGCTTGAACTACAATGCACAGCGGCCCCGGGCCTGTGTATATTTTGGTTAGTGAATCATTCATGGAACAAGAGCGCTCAATGAGGCATGGTGTGATGGAGCGGGAGAGTCCATCACGTACATGTGGAGATGAGCAGGGTATTCTGGGGTGAGGTTAGAGAGATATGCTAATGACAGGCCCACAGAGTCACCGCCAGCGTTTTTGGTCATTTTCACAAGCTTCATGGAATATCTGAACATGCAATATATCAAAAGAAAGAACAGACCCTCTGTTTTATTCTAGCTTCATGCATTCTTTTTTATTAACACTTAAATGTGGATCAGTTTCATTTAACAAAAGCAACATTGAGCAAAAAGCTGAGAAAAATCACGGTTGTCAAAGACTACATACAGATGAGATTCAGAAAGATGAAAACACAGATGGAGTAGATCGAGCCCATCAACACCTCAAAGCTTCAGTCCTATAGCTCGTCCTGGGTCGACATTTCAATCAATAACAGTCGTTTTGATTTATATGCCGTTTAAATGTTGATGATAGCATTATTTTACAAATGCATGTGCTTATATGAGATCGCTTGTTTCTGTTTCTTCGCCTTTTTTGACCACAGAATCTGTACTCGTTCAGGAGATGTGTAATAGCGCCCCCTACCGCATAACAGTGAAAACTTGGAAAGCCGGAAAATCTCGACAAATGGCAGGCAAGCCTTTTCTCATAAAAGACTAGTTATCAAAAGACAGGAAGAAAAAATAAAGAAAAAAAATAGCTCACTGTTCTTGACTGAATAACTTTAATAAGAGTTGATCTATATTTATACAGTGAAGACTATGAAGTGATATTTTACATTTGATCACTATTTCTGTAGCCTACCTGATAATCTGAAATGAAAAGAACCTGAAAAGAACTTTTTCATTTGTATGTTTGGATGTGTATACCACAAATCTCCAAACTGCAAGATGCTATCCTATCAGCACCTTGTTGAATCAATGCCACGTAGAATTAAGGCAGTTCTGAAGGCGAAAGGGGGTCAAACACAGTATTAGTATGGTGTTCCTAATAATCCTTTAGGTGAGTGTATACATATATACACACACAGTACCAGTCAAAAGTTTGGACACACCAATGGGAAAGTGTGTCCAAACTTTTGACTGGTACTGTACTATAATATACACAAAGAATATCAGATAATATATTTTTTACTCCCTAATATCAGTATCGCCCCCAAAACCCCATATCAGTCCGGCTCTAGTACTGACAATTTTACACTGATTACACAATGATTCAGGGCTGCAGAAAAAAAATTACTAAGGAGCCATTGGCTCCTAAAATAAAACATTTAGGAGGCAAATGACTCCAGTTGACTAATTACAGACCAGTTTGATAAAGGTGGTATTTGAAAAGTGCTTCAGTTCATTGAGTAGATACCTATTGGACTTCATATGCTAATGTAACAGAGGCCAACTAGTAGTCGCTGTGCGAGTAAAACCTCACTCCTCTGATCTCAAGAGGTGCTCTAGCAACTGACACTAGAGGTTGCAGCCTTTAGCCTCCTAGTTAGTGTCTGACTCTCATGCAAGTGGACCCGGGATCGAGTCCCCGCTTAGAGCAGTTGGTTTGAAAAGGAGGGGTTACTCTAAATTATAACGAATACATTTTTGTTTAAGATTTGAATTTTATTTAGAATAGCTTTTTAAAACGGCATTCATGAACAAAATGACTCACGGTTCAGCAAGGGAGTCAACTGTGAACTTCGTAATGGTTCTCAACGATTCACACCACTTACTCAGAAGAGAGTTTGAAGTGGTTTCTATGAATCTTTTTGACTGACTCACTAAAAAGAACCATGTCAGAGTAATTTATTTATGAATTGGACACTGAAGTGCAAAAAAAAAAGCAAAAAGCAAAAAAAAAAAAAAAACCTGCAACTTTGAATATGGTACCATTCTGGCCTAGTGACTCTTGATGACATAATAGTGTGGAAGGTTGCGTTTCAGCCACTGCAGGACAACATAATTGGGATGTTTCTTAGGTCGAGATGGAGTGTTCACCATTGTGTTGTCACAATATTCTCATCACATCCCAATGGAAGTCATTAACTCCTGGAGGCCACTGCAGTTCATGCTGGGCCTTCATAAATCACAAAAGCACCTCTATTCAGAGTCAGCCACTCATTAACACTGATTATAGAAGGAAAAAAAGATGGCAAAATAACGAGAAAAGATTATGTATCAGAGCTCCTCTTCTTCTGAAGATCCTGTCTGAGCAAGCTCCAGAGACTTCTAAATGTCGAAGCAGGTCTCGCACTGTCTGCACAGATTCCACTAAGGCAGTGGTTCCCAAACTTTTTAGAGTGGCGTACCCCCTGAGGCATTTAACATCCTTCTCGTACCACCTTTCTTCAACTTAGACTGCAGTCACATCTTTTCCATTAAAGGACAATTTTTGCCACCTTAAATTGATTTTCAGGTGCATTTTTTTACTTTATAAAGGCAAAGTTTTCTTACCCTATTAAATGTATGTGTAATGTTTTGTTAAATTCTGAAATCTATTAAGTTAATTAATGAGTAATTAAACTAAATCAATGATTTCAATTAAATGAAACAGAAAAAGCCATCTTTGCACAGCATGCATGCAATTACAATGGGATAAATAATGTTGAGACAGACTTAAATAAAAATAAAAGAAATTCAATAGAGAAATATGAAATAACGGTAAAACAAAAAGTAAGTGATGCTTTTAATTAAACCACCAGTAGGTGGCAGCAAGTCACTGCCTTAATGAGCGAGTCATTGAATCATTCATTCATTCAGTAAAGCAGCAAGTGGCTGTATTTATGAATGAGTATTTAACCCTCATGTTGTGTCAACACCACAAGTGTATGACTGCCATTTTGCACAAAATAAAAAGCATTTCAAAACAAATGTGCTGGTTAAATATTAAAGTAGACTACTGTGATCAACAGTGCATTTTTTCTATATTCTATTTATTACTGCCAAAATTATTCACAAATTATGCTTTTTTTCATAAACTGAGGTGCATAAGCTCAGGGCAGGCTATATTTACATGCACAACTTTTGTTTCAATCGGACTGAATTTATTCCAATTGATGAATCTGAATGTAGTGTTTACATGGACTAAGTGATTGGGTTGATGTGCTCGTTTGTCACAATCTAGCACACACTTTCCTGTAGCTCAAACAATAAGAGCGTGGCACTAGCAAACGCCAAGGTAATGGGTTCGATTCCCAGGGAAAGCAAGAACTAACAAAATGTAAAAATGTGTACCTTAAATGCAATGCAAGTCGCTTTGGAAAAAAGCGCCTGTCAAATGCATAAATGTAAATGTAAAATGCACAAATATGCAGAGTTTCCGGCTGTTTGAGCATAACTATTCTCCTACATTGGTTCTTTATTTGTTTTAAACAGCAGACTTAATATTTATCCATTTCAGGTCATAATTTGGAGACAATGAGCATATGAACCACTTTGCCGTGCTGCTTAGATTTATCATGCAGTAAAAATGCCCCTCCCCTCCCCGCACCCAAAACCAGTCATCTGTGGATGAGCATCCGAAACAAGGACTGGTGGGACCATTGACCTGCTCCACTTCACAGACAGATAATTTTAGAATGATGGGCCACTCATTTATGACACTTTATTCAACAGGAAGAACAGCTCGTTCCACGCATCATACGTCATTGCACATGCGCAGTGCTTTCAATTTCGATTTTGAATCTGATCATATTAACGTCCTCTCGATCGGATTAGAAAAGGAATAAACTACCCCTTTCAATCTGATCGAAATTTCATTTGGATCGAGCTCAATCAGATCGATTAAGGTGTTTACATGAAGGCTTTTCGGTCCAATAGAGCTGTCAATCTGATAATGGATTATTTGTTTGCATGTAAATGTAGCCAATAAGGCCTACAATTAATCGGTTAGAAGAATAAATACAAAACCTAATTGAAAGAAAACAAGTTGATGAAAAGATTGAATCCAATATTTGGTGATAATATAGCATAACAAGTAAGTTATAAGCAATTTTTTGCAGGCTGGTCATTTCTGACCAGGAACACCACAACATAACAAGGCTCATATCACTGACTCTCACTGAAACCCCACTTTTACAAAAGGTACATTGTCGAGAAAGGCATTAATGTAGCACGATTTGACATCATATGCACACTGCTTGTGTGGATGCAGTCAGTTTTGACCGCAAAAAGTTGAGGCAATTTGATTGGTCATGTATTTGACCTTTAACGGCATTATTACCACTTCCCTGTTTTTTCACTAGATGCACCATTTTGCCTGTTAGAAATATACGTTTTAAATGTTACTTTAGGGATAGTTCACCCAAAAATCACCCTCAAGTTGTTCCAAACCTGTATGAATGTATTTCTTCTGCTGAACACAAAAGGTCAGTAACCAAACAGTTGATAGACCCTATTGACTTCCATAGTATTTTCTTTTCCATACTATGGAAGTCAGTGGAATCCATCAACTGTTTGATTACTCATATTCTTCAAAAATCTTCTTTTGTGTCCACCAGAAGAAAGAAAATCATACAGGTTTGGAACAACTTGAGGGTGAGTGTGTCCCACTCTGTCTGTCACCTCATGTACTCCAGTTTGGGAACTACTGCTCCAAGGCAACTTCCCCTAAAACAAATTACTGTAAAACATTTTCATTAGGTAGCTTGTTCTACTCTCGAGAGAAGATAGCAGGAGGATCAGGAGAGCCGGTCTAAACGAGTGCACAAAGACGACACCAGGCCTAGTTTTCGCTGTCCCCTGCAGGGCACTTTCTATCTGTAAACTCTAGTGACAGTGTCAGTGAAGTAATGCAAGTTAAACCAGTCCATACAGAGTAACACTTTCCTATCAAACTCACATTACAAAAATGAAATGATTAACATGAGAGGCTACTGGCACTGAACGGCACAGACCATATGCTTCTGCAACTCTTCGATCCTGAAGAGGGATTTGAGAAATTAAATGGTGGCCTACTGGAGGACTACTGCAACACAATCAGACAAAGCATTCTCGCTTGCTTTCACATGTGATTTTGAATCAATCTGTGGGTTCAAAATGAACAGACTTTACATTTAAAAGGAATAGTTTATCAAACAAAATAATAAATAAATATCCCAGTAAATAATATCCTTCAGACCACTTTATGGCATTGTTTTTTGGGTTATTTGGAAAAGAGATAAAGTTCACTTGCAATTCTAGTTTTGTTTTGTATGAATAACAGGTTGCGACATCAGAGATTAATAAATGACAGAATGTTCATTTTTGAGAGAAGTACTGCTTTACACGCAGTGCTCTGTCTCAAGCAGGGGCAAGTCCTGCAGGAATGCTTCGTCACTGTGAGGACGAACAAATTGTCAACTGCTAGAAAAATGCTGATAGAAATGCACTCTGTCAGCTTGCAATATTTCAGGAAGCAGAGTTCTCCGCTGTTTGCTCAGTATTACCCAATCACTGACACAAGAAGATTCTGGGATAAAACAAGTTTATTTTAATGAACAAAACAAATATGTGTGGCTTGGCTTGTCATACAGAGCACTTAATAAATAGTCACTTTTCCTATGCCGCTATAAATCTACAGTACCACATCAAAAGCAATTATATTTTACCCAAGATGTGAATTTGCAGTATGAACTGAATGTGATAACAAAAAGAGACAATACAAGGAAAATATAGAGACAATAAATAGACATCATATCTTTGTATTGCATTGTGTTCACTGGCTGTAAGCAAAGCAAACATGTAGCACTACCACTGCAGATCGACTACGTTAACCTGCTAATAAAAGTCATTTGTTCACCAATGACCCATGGGTTATCAGTTGAAATCAGTTTAACAAATTACTCCCTGATTAACTAGCAGTTACAAAGCACAAATCATTCTGACTTCACTGATCAAATTACTATGTTACACTGTGCAGTAAGGTTGTAAAGTTTAAGAGCCGATTAAATACATTGTTGTCGGTTACATTGTTGTTATTGTGTTATTGTTCAATGTAGTATTGGTAGTTCATAATGCATTAATGTTCATGTACAACTACAGTAGTGTACAGAGTAGGGATGTCACAATACCAAAATTCCAGTAGTCAGTACCAATACCATTAAACTTTTACGGTTCTCGATAGCAATTTCTGTACCACAGTAAAATCTGTTGGAACCATTTTACTATTTGAAATAAATATTAAAATAAATTCAATAAGCTTATTATTTAAGATTATAACCATTGTAAGAAAATAATACATATAAACATTTGAAGGCTACATGCTACATGCTTATTTAAAAGTAAATATTGTTTATAAAAAAAGATCAAGTGAAAAATAAAGCAACCATCTAGTCTAGGCACACATAATAATAATAATAATAATAATAATAATAATAATAATAATAATAATAATAATAATAATAATAATAATAATAATAATAATAATAATAATAATAATAACAACAACAACAACAACAACAACAATAATTAGTAGTAGTAGCAGCAGCAGCATTACATTGAGACATAACTAAATCTCCTGTACAACAGTAGCCTAATATATTTATGTCAATTTCTTCAAGTTAAAACAAACTTTTATTTCGACAGGTTTCTTCACATAGTGACACGGCAGAGGCTAAAAAGACAGCAAGTGTCACGCGTGCGGCAAATGAAACTGCGTATCTGCTCTATTCATGCACACAGAGACCCACAATATTAATATTTAAATAGTCTTTTTTGGTTTATATATATATATATATATATATATATATATATATATATATATATATATATATATATATATATATATATATATATATATATATATATATATATATATATATATATATATATATATTATATTATATTATATTATATTATATTATATATATATATATATATATATACATACATACACACACACACACACACACATACACAGTCTGGAGTCCTGTGCTTAGATAAACAGGCGACCGAAAGCAGCTGCATATTAGTGAGTACCGAATGTCCTTGGTACTATAGAAATGCTAGTATCATATTTTCAAAATTTCAGTACCAACTTGGTACTGAAGTACCGATACTTGCGACATCCCTAGTACAGAGTATATATAAATTCATTATAAAATGTGAAAATAACACTTTATTTAATTAACATTACTGAACAATAACTATACACATTACATAATAAACAATAGTGAACGGTGTATATAGAAATTAATATTAAACATGGGCAACGCTGTATAAGTTATTTTATTGTTAGGTCATGGCAACTAATGCACTAATGACTAATGTTAGAATTATATAACCTTATTGTAAAGTGTTAACTAACAATCAATGAATGGCTAGTCACACATTCATGAAAGCTAAAATATATATATAAATCCTAAATTACAACTACACAATTAACTGCTTGTCAGTATCAATGTCTCCCAGATATCATTTGCATGAGAAAAAAAAATATATACACTTCAAAAGTCCCATTTAACCTGCAAGCCTTACATGGAAACGGTGACCTAATGATTAAGGATTAAGGTAGTGGTTTAAAAATCCAAGATCACAAACCCATTTTATCACTTTAGTGCCCTTGAGTGAGGCACTAAACCTCCAAGTTGCTCAGGGCAGACTGGCCCTGCAATCAGTGCACAGTGAGCTTTGGATAATAACGGTCTCTTAAACGACAAGTAAATGGCCACGCGACCAACTGATCTACTTCAGAGGTCTCGCACTGCAACCTAGACGCCGTCGATCAGAAAGCTAACAAAGTTTAGTCAACAAAATGAACTATTGCATACTCTTTGCAGAATGTTCTGAACTTTAAAAAGCAAACTACTTGCCTAGCTGGAGGCTATTCAATGTCAGTCCTACTCTAGAGGCTGCTTATTTAAGATACGCATGCGGTGCGGCGGCAAGACAGCATATTGAAGGATTGCAGAGCTCTAGGCCATCAGAGTACCAGGGACTGTGAAAGCAAAGCCTCAGCACAGCTTAAGAGTTTCCCCTAGTGACTATGAATCATAAGCATGGGTGTGTATGAAAATGACCACCAAATCTGGAATGCTTTCCACAACAGCTGAGAGAACTCGCTGCCTCCCCTTGTCCTTTTCCTTGCCTGCTTTCGCTGATGTTGTGCTAATATTTAATATATGCTAAGCTGTGGCTGCCATGGCAACCCTCAGCATACCAGATTTGGACTGTGTTCAAGTGAGGCTGAGGGTGAAAATGGCTGGACAATAATCCTCAAAACTCAGGACAATTGTTGTAGAGCCCAAAACCGTTGGCGGGAAGGTGATAGGAGAGGGATTTAGGGCAGAATTTCCGAGAGGAAGCCAAAGCATCCAGGCTCTCGTGAGTGCTGCAGATCACGTGACTTTAGCTCAGAGCTCAGCCGTGAGAGTGGGTGGGTGGGAGTGTACAGGCATTGTAACGCTTTTTATTGGCTGCCACGGCTTTACTACTCAGCATCGTGGATTTTCATACAGGCTGTGCACTATGTTATCTGACAGCAAAATTTGGGCTTTGAAGACAGCAGGGATGTATATGAGAGGAATTAAGTTATTCTGAAGAAATGAATGACCTCATGTTGGGTATTTATCAGTGCTAGCAGCTTGGAGATGTCTCTCTGCGTACAATATGTTGGATATATAAGCGCAACTCTCCAAGAACCTTTAGCTTACATTGTTTCTGCGGCATCTGTGCGCATCTCCTAGAGCTCGCACTTCTGACATTTCTCCGAGCCCCTGGAGAGGAATAGGATGTACGTGCCCAAGCCTTCACTGCGCACACATGCTGCACACAGAAATAACCTCTACAGTTATGAATGAAACAGCAGGGAAGCAAAGGGCATGCTGAGGCAGGGACGCAAACACTCACACAGGAGCAAGAATGCAACACGCACATAGAAACAAACAGGTACCTTAAACGAGTAAAATAACCCAGGTGAGATAGAAGACCCTGGGGAGGTCTGATGAGGAAAGACAGTGAGTCTTACCTGTCACAGATGTCATGACTTCCTGTGGCTCCGAGCAGTCCAAGAGCTGCACTTCCCACCACTGCAGCAGCCCCACTGCCAGCCTCCATGATACTGACTCACTGCAGGAACAGCCTGCCAGAGAGAGAGAGAGAGAGAGAGAGAGAGAGAGAGAGAGAGAGAGAGAGAGAGAGAGAGAGAGAGAGAGAGAGAGAGAGAGAGAGAGAGAGAGAGAGAGAGAGAGAGAGAGAGAGAGAGAGAGAGAGAGAGAGAGAGAGAGAGAGAGAGAGAGAGAGAGAGAGAGGGGGAATGATGAGAATAAAAAAAAAGATATAGGAGTTAGCAATGAGTTCGAAATGAGAGACGAAACAACACAGACAGGGCGAACATGAGAGTAAAACAAGCAGAGGAGGGCGGCAACAGTGAGATTGTGTGTCTGGAAGATAGCAGAAACCTAGATAAATCTCTGATCTTCATACTCTATTGGGTACTTTTTCAGGATGATTCTTAAGACTTTAGGAAAATGTAATTCGTCTGTTTTCAAATGGTGATATATACACACACAATTTAAAAAATATATAATACAATTAAAAAAAAACAACAACAAGCAGATTAACCAGGTTGCTTTGTTTTTCTGAGAATATCACATCAGCTAATTTCCGTACCTGTGTGCTTGATTGCTATTACGTTGCAGAGCAAAACTTTCAAGTATTGTCAAGTTGTTTACCACAGACTTAATTTTATTCATAAATTGATAATCCCCATTATAAAAACCCATAGGAACAAATCGAGGGAACCAGTGGCAAATTAGTCTTAGTTTTGATGTCATTCCTGCAGCACTCTATAGAGATGCCAACTGAAGTAAGCACAAGTGTAATCTCTTAGAAAATATTATAACAACATTACTACAGTTATAATAATATAGTATAATAGTAACCCACTATAATATACAGTTATTTTAAACAAAGCATAATTTAAAAGATCATAGAACATAGAACTGTTTTTGACTAAATTTTTCCTCCATCCTCGTCTCTTAACATCACAATCGGCTGTTAAAGATCCTGTATCAATCGTCAATAAAATCAATAAAAACATCCAGTGTAAGGCAGTATAAATGTGCCCTTCCCTTGTGCAAGTGGAGGTTATTAAATCATGTTAATAGTACCATTAATGTTGCCACCCAATCAGACACAAAGCTAATGGTTGTCACACAGAAAAACTCCCACCCCAAAGCTCTGTGTGGATTTAATTGCAGAGACAGGAGATAAATGACAAGCTGAACAAGAGAACATTCCTCATCCATTTAAAACAACAAACCCCTAAACCCACACAGCCATCCTCCTTTAGTAGCCATCAACCACCGCCATGTGGCTTTCTTTGTGTCCTTTGAAGCAGACAAGGGGAAATTTATAAAAGACTGGCAGGCAGAAAAATTGTAGGAAGCGTCGTACACCCACGTATACTCAAAAAGCAGCATCATGTCAATGAGAGGGATGGGCTGTTGTGAGGGTTTGGCACTGGTAGAGAAGAACTTGCAGAAAGTTTCCTTTGTGAACGACTCTTCCAATAATTTCAGTGTTGAGCAACTGGTTGCTGGGACTGGTTTAGACTAACTGCATCATACAAGATCATTAAAAAAAATTAAAGGATGCCATATTCTATATAAAAACAAATTAGAGTACTACTTCCACATGTTTATTGCTCGGTAGCGCCTAAAGGATTATTAGGAACACTATACTAATACTGTGTTTGACCCCCTTTCGCCTTCAGAACTGCCTTAATTCTACGTGGCATTGATTCAACAAGGTGCTGAAAACATTCTTTAGAAATGTTGGCCCATATTGATAGGATAGCATCTTGCAGTTGATGGAGATTTGTGGGATGCACATCCAGGGCACGAAGCTCCCGTTCCACCACATCCCAAAGATGCTCTATTGGGTTGATATCTGGTGACTGTGGGGGCCATTTTAGTACAGTGAACTCATTGTCATGTTCAAGAAACCAATTTGAAATGATTCAAGCTTTGTGACATGGTGCATTATCCTGCTGGAAGTAGCCATCAGAGAATGGGTACATGGAGGTCATAAAGGGATGGACATGGTCAGAAACAATGCTCAGGTAGGCTGTGGCATTTAAACGATGCCCAATTGGCACTAAGGGGCCTAAAGTGTGCCAAGAAAACATCCCCCACACCATTACACCACCACCAGCCTGCACAGTGGTAACAAGGCATGATGGATCCATGTTCTCATTCTGTTTACGCCAAATTCTGACTCTACCATCTGAATGTCTCAACAGAAATCGAGACTCATCAGGCCAGGCAACATTTTTCCAGTCTTCAACTGTCCAATTTTGGTGAGCTCGTGCAAATTATAGCCTCTTTTTCCTATTTGTAGTGGAGATGAGTGGTACCCGGTGGGGTCTTCTGCTGTTGTAACCAATCCGCCTCAAGGTTGTGCGTGTTGTGGCTTCACAAATGCTTTGCTGCATACCTCGGTTGTAACGAGTGGTTATTTCAGTCAAAGTTGCTCTTCTATCAGCTTGAATCAGTCGGCCCATTCTCCTCTGACCTCTAGCATCAGCATCAAACTGGATGTTTTTCCCTTTTCACACCATTCTTTGTAAACCCTAGAAATGGTTGTGCGTGAAAATCCCAGTAACTGAGCAGATTGTGAAATACTCAGACCGGCCCGTCTAGCACCAACAACCATGCCACGCTCAAAATTGCTTAAATCACCTTTCTTTCCCATTCCGACATTCAGTTTGGAGTTCAAGAGATTGTCTTGACCAGGACTACACCCCTAAATGCATTGAAGCAACTGCCATGTGATTGGTTGATTAGATAATTGCATTAATGAGAAATTGAACAGGTGTTCCTAATAATCCTTTAGGTGAGTATTTATCTGTTGAGGCGGCGTTTCTGCATTCTATGTCAATGGTCGACATATTCTGAGATTGAGCGTTTGCTAGGCCTGGTGTCAATAAAAGCTTTTCTTTGACTAACAAGGAAGCTTTTAGCTCTGAAACTTAAAGGATATTCTTATATCACGATGAGCTTTTATACATCAAAGGCTCAAGAGAAAGTTGATTTCTCAATTCATCACCCCTTTAACAGCCTATACTGTTCTGTCCCATCTATCATTTTGTTGCCTCAGAAAAAGCTGCGCTATACATTTAAAAATGTCTTTTCACTTTATAGTTTATATAAATATATTTACTTGTTTTGCATCGATTTATTTTATAACAATACAAAGAGCAACGTGGAACATTTTACCATTTATCTGTTCCGCACTAATGTTTTTTTTGTTTGTTTTTTTTTACTTGATGTTCAGATTTTAAAATTTTTTTAATTGTGCATGACATGACTTTTCTACAAAAAATGCTTCTGAATTATCCACTAACCTAATTTTTATTAGTATTTTAGCCATAGATTTCGAATGTTCTCTTACTGTGACAGTTTAAATCTTTGCAAATAAATATCTTCTGAAATTAGTTTTAACAGAGATGGTTGGTTGTTTTAATTTTTCAATTCCTCAGTGTGTGAGTGTGCATTATTCTTGGGTGGGGAGATTTAACCACCACAAGAACACAGCATGTGTTTTTAGTGCTAAGCCGGTCGGCAAGGTAGCCAAGACACACATAGCCTTAAGTCACTAGTGTGTTAAGCTGGTCGGCAAAGTAGGCTGATTAGATGTTTGGGTTAAAGAGGGCTCTGCCCGTTTCTACGGTCTCCTGCTTTGTTTGGGGATTAATTCATGTATGTTACATGTGCAGCTGCAGACATACTTTAAGCAACAGGTAGTCTGTGAATGTATTGGCAGGTGTTAGTAATCTGTCCTTAATCTGTTTCAGAAAGCCATAATTAACTATTCTAGATTAAGGCCTACTCCTGTTTTAATTTAAACCCTGTCCGGGAAACCGCCCCTAAACGCACACAAAATGTCTCATGAGCCAAGCATATCGTCATTAACCCCTTGCTTGCATGCCGGGAGAAATCAGGGCAAGGGGTGTCGATCAGTTCATGCTTAAGCCGTTTATGACTTTACTTCGATAAAGGAAAACGGGTTAAACACGTATACATGACCACATGCATTGTCATTTTATAAAGCATATGCTTATAAACACTCAGTGTCTCTTGACTCTTGTACAGCAGGTTTCACAGAGTCGTCCTCATTTCTAGTGTTTGTGAGCTCAGTGAAAGACCTTCTCCCCACCTCCCACCATTCAGCAATGGGTAATAACTCCTGACATTTACATTGCATCAGAACAATTCAGTGTTTCATAAGATTCAAATTACTGTATGGTCAGCTAATTCAACTGCAGAAGAAACCGGGGAAAACATTTCAACACTTGATGCTTGTCTTTGACAAATGAATGGCTCTCTGATCAGTGTTATCCAAACACTCCCAACACTGTTTACTCAAAGCTGTTTCAATATTATCAGTAAAATAAACAGAAAAACATATACCATTTTGTTCTTGGAATAGATAAAGAGCATGAGATGCTATAATTTTTTAGTTTTGATTTCAAATTGAAAATTGATCTTACATATTAATTTATTTGCTTCACTTCATTTTCAGACTATAGTTGCCAGAGGAGATGGAGATATAGATACAGATTAGGGTTGCACAATATATAAAAATTATCGAAATATTGCGATCTGCATATCGCAATGGCGCGCAATATCTGAATGATTTTAATAGGCTACTTCAACATTGTAAAAAGTGTAGTGTAGTGTTTTAGGTCGACGATATAGCAGAGAATAGACTGGGCACATGGCTGTTACTTATGTGACTTTCTTGATGTTAAAAAGAGTTATTAAACAATAACTTGCGAAAAACAACTCCAGCAGTCTCGCACTGTCTGCTGTCAGACACACACCAAAACATGCGCACAAGCCACCTCTCTGAAAGCTGTGATCCCTTCAGTTCTGTTTTGTGTCTTGTTACACTCGAACTGTCAAATACACACACAGTTGTCAAAATGGCTGTCTTGAGTATTGATGTAAACACAGTCGGTTATGCTTTAAGTGAATGATATCAGATAAGGAAAGAAACCGAATGTGTGTCAATAGGATCCGTGCATTAGGTCTTAAAGTGACAGCCTGCTAATACAGTAAACCTGCCGCTGTCTGTCAAACAACAAAAGAAAGAGAAAATCACTCTGTGCTCTTGGCTGAATAACCTTTGTAGCTTTATTATGTATCAGTGTATATTTAATTAATGTGAAGACTACTGTTTTTAGTTCTTATTTTTAATAAAGATAAATAAAAATAATCGTCCACCCCTAGTTCAGGTGTCTGTGTACCTGGATGTTCTTGATGTCAAGTTTTAGGTTGATATAACGATGTATTACCAAGTCAAGCAAAGTGTTTTTGGTATTTAAATATTTGCATTAAATTTTTATGCATTTACATTGATGTTAAAATTAT
Source organism: Paracanthobrama guichenoti (assembly GCA_018749465.1). Classification (NCBI taxonomy): domain Eukaryota; kingdom Metazoa; phylum Chordata; class Actinopteri; order Cypriniformes; family Gobionidae; genus Paracanthobrama; species Paracanthobrama guichenoti. Next base: position 6,078,871 of record CM031963.1, read on the forward strand.
ATTGTCAGATTTGTGTCATTAATTTTTGCTGAAACACTGCTGGTCACTTTCAGAAGTTGTAGCGATGCTTTCTTTTCCCAGAAAGAATGTGAAACACATAAATGGTATCATTCTCAGTTTTTAAATATTTATTTTAATATAATTTAAATAGATTTTACACACTAATAGCAATATTGTATCGCATATCGAATATCGCATTATTTAACAAGGTATTGCATATCACATTTTTCTTCAATATCATTACAGCCCTAATACAGATATTACAAGAATTGCAAAGGCAAAAAAAAAGGACAAATACATTTTTATACCTAACTGTTCCAGACCTCTAGAACCCCATAATGGAGCATCAGCTTCATGAAGATCTGGTTGAAATATGATCTCACTGACAGGCAGACAATCTGTCTGGTGTAAGTCATGGTGGCCTGCACTAATACAAAAAAGATGGGATTTGTTTACATGCCATTACATCAGAGGGCAAAACCCTGCCTCTGCAGAGCATTACCTCAACAAATGTAACACGAGGCCGGTCAGAGAATCTATTAAAATATCCGAAGGGATACACAGCAGTTTAAAACAAGGAATCATGTTTCTCCCCCATTTCTCACAGCTGTCAGGCAACATCTCAATAATACAAGATTCATATCTTTATATTGTCTGCTGCTGGCAATAGCATGTATTATTTCTGAGTGAAAAAAATGCATAAGCATGGAAAAAATAATCAAATACATTGGGTGACTAAGGATCTGTTCATCAAATAAAAGACTGTTTGCCACATCGAAACTAATGTACACTCCAAGGCGAAAATCTGTGAAACTCGGTGAACCAAAAAAAAAAACAACAAAGCACAGACTGAGGGCTGGCGAACAACAGAAAAATTATTGTTTGACAAAAGAAAAAAAAAAGACATCTTTACTTTATATGAACAATTTACTTAAGTAGCAAAATTATGTAATATGACTTTCCTGAGAATTTAGTTTTCTTGTTTTAAAGCATAAACCTCACTAATTTTTTTATTCAAAGTTGTAGAAGATATCAAGTATGTTTAGATGTTTTCTCTATAATGAAGGATTTTTTTTTTTTTTTTTGCTTTTGAGCATTTTTTTATTAAATTGTTAGCTGATGAGCAAACTTGTACTTGGTAAATAGGTAATTACTGGAGGTTGTGTTAAATAGAAGAGCAACTCTATAAATCCAGTGAAGAGACCAGAGATAAAGGTAAACAGCATGTAGAGTGTGTGAGTCTATGAGCAAAACACTGCCAGAGCTCTGATGAAACCCTGCCTCATTCAATTATATGCCAGGAATACTGCAGCTTTGAACGGATTTACACAGGATTTGTATTGTTAGATCTTACATCTGAAAAAAAAAAAAAAAAATCCATATTATATCTAGGTTATTTTGAGCATCGCTGACCTGTGAAAAATGACTGTGCTGTAGGTCAGATGCTGCTGTGTTTATCAGATGAACGTACAATTAAGACAAATGAGAAAAACAGCCACTCAGCCAACAGCAAAAAAGCCATAATTTCAAGCCCCAAACTTGGAAATAAGTACAACACATCATGTGGCAGATACAGAGGGATGCGTTTTGGAAATAGTGCTATAATATCACTTTCTGTGAGAGGTGACTCAGCATGTCCTGCCCCTTTCATTTTAAGTTTGGGAAACTTCTAAAAGCCCTGCCAGATATAATACAGTGTCCTGCCAACTTCGCAAAGAGGAAATACTGTATTTGCAGTCATTAAAAGTGTAAGAGTTAGGTAAACAGCATCATCAAGGTGAGACCTGTCAGTGTGTTATGATCTATAAGGTTATTTATCATGCCACTGTCGCTTTAGCTTGGAAATCTTAGACCCAAATCCTGTGTACGAGAATAATTAGCATGCTTTGAAACACTTTGCTGCCCGCCCTGTGGGAATCGCTATTAGATGGCCGTTCATGCTTAATTAGACAGAGAAAACAAAGGGAAACCAACCTGAACTTACTATATTTAGATATTTTCATGCAGACCCCTGCCCCAACCCCGAACCAATTTAAAGCAACAAACCCAAATGACTAATGAAAAATCCTAGCTTGTAGTATGACCCATAGACATTTTAATTAAAAAGGAGGCTGTGTGTGTTACGTTTATAGTGTTGTGTTATTTAACTATTTCAAAACATACGTTATGGCTGAATGGGTATGTCGCCCCGCATCAAACATCAGTTATCAATAGGGCTGAATCTTGAGAGAAAAGGTCAGTGCTGATGAATAGCCTGGGCTCTGCTTATATTGCTGGATTACATGGGAAGTATGCAGCAATCTGAAAGAATGGGAACGGGCAAAGACTGCTGGGCAGTGAGACTCGAGCCTGGAGGAAAAAGAAGAAGAAAAAAAAAAAACACACACACACACACACACACACACACACACACACACACACACACACACACACACACACACGCAGGCTCAGTGGGCCCACAGAAAAGACTCTCTACTCCAAACAATACAAGCCGGAAACCTACGGCTTCAGCAGATCGCCTGTACAAATCCAGCAGAGTGGGGTCGTCGAGAGATCAGCCCACAGTCCCACAATGTGGCCCCTGCGTGGGCTACAGGTCACTATCAGTCCAGACTACAAAGTTGGGAAAACGTATCTTGCAACCGTTTCATGCATGCGAATCTACAAACCCGATTCCAAAAAAGTTGGGACACTGTACAAATTGTGAATAAAAAAGGAATGCAATAACTTACAAATCTCATAAACTTATATTTTATTCACAATAGAATATAGATAACATATCAAATGTTGAAAGTGAGACATTTTGAAATGTCATGCCAAATATTGGCTCATTTTGGATTTCATGAGAGCTACACATTCCAAAAAAGTTGGGACAGGTAGCAATAAGAGGCCGGAAAAGTTAAATGTACATATAAGGAACAGCTGGAGGACCAATCTGCAACTTATTAGGTCAATTGGCAACATGATTGGGTATAAAAAGAGCCTCTCAGAGTGGCAGTGTCTCTCAGAAGTCAAGATGGGCAGAGGATCACCAATTCCCCCAATGCTGCTGCCAAAAATAGTGGAGCAATATCAGAAAGGAGTTTCTCAGAGAAAAATTGCAAAGAGTTTGAAGTTATCATCATCTACAGTGCATAATATCATCCAAAGATTCAGAGAATCTGGAACAATCTCTGTGCGTAAGGGTCAAGGTCGGAAAACCATACTGGATGCCCGTGATCTTCGGGCCCTTAGACGGCACTGCATCATATACAGGAATGCTACTGTAATGGAAATCACAACATGGGCTCAGGAATACTTCCAGAAAACATTGTCGGTGAACACAATCCACCGTGCCATTCACCGTTGCCGGCTAAAACTATAGGTCAAAAAAGAAGCCATATCTAAACATGATCCAGAAGCGCAGGCGTTTTCTCTGGACCAAGGCTCATTTAAAATGGACTGTGGCAAAGTGGAAAACTGTTCTGTGGTCAGACAAATCAAAATTTGAAGTTCTTTTTGGAAAACTGGGACGCCATGTCATCCGGACTAAAGAGGACAAGGACAACCCAAGTTGTTATCAGCGCTCAGTTCAGAAGCCTGCATCTCTGATGGTATGGGGTTGCATGAGTGCATGTGGCATGGGCAGCTTACACATCTGGAAAGGCACCATCAATGCTGAAAGTTATATCCAAGTTCTAGAACAACATATGCTTCCATCCAGACGTCGTCTCTTTCAGGGAAGACCTTGCATTTTCCAACATGACAATGCCAGACCACATACTGCATCAATTACAACATCATGGCTGTGTAGAAGAAGGATCCGGGTACTGAAATGGCCAGCCTGCAGTCCAGATCTTTTACCCATAGAAAACATTTGGCACATCATAAAGAGGAAGATGTGACAAAGAAGACCCAAGACAGTTGAGCAACTAGAAGCCTGTATTAGACAAGAATGGGACAACATTCCTATTCCTAAACTTGAGCAACTTGTCTCCTCAGTCCCCAGACGTTTGCAGACTGTTATAAAAAGAAGAGGGGATGCCACACAGTGATAAACATGGCCTTGTCCCAACTTTTTTGAGATGTGTTGATGCCATGAAATTTAAAATTAACTTATTTTTCCCTTAAAAATGAAACACTTTCTCAGTTTAAACATTTGATATGTCATCTATGTTGTATTCTGAATAAAATATTGAAATTTCAAACTTCCACATCATTGCATTCTGTTTTTCTTCACAGTTTGCACAGTGTCCCAACTTTTTTGGAATCGCGTTTGTAACACTGCCTGTTGCTTAAAGTACACTCACCTAAAGGATTATTAGGAACACCTGTTCAATTTCTAGGGGTGTGGTCCTGGTCAAGACAATCTCCTATCTCCTGAACTCCAAACTGAATGTCAGAATGGGAAAGAAAGGTGATTTAAGCAATTTTGAACGTGGCATGGTTGTTGGTGCCAGACGGGCCGGTCTGAGTATTTCACAATCTGCTCAGTTACTGGGATTTTCACGCACAACCATTTCTAGGGTTTACAAAGAATGGTGTGAAAAGGGAAAAACATCCAGTATGCGGCAGTCCTGTGGGCGAAAATGCCTTGTTGATGCTAGAGGTCAGAGGAGAATGGGCCGACTGATTCAAGCTGATAGAAGAGCAACTTTGACTGAAATAACCACTCGTTACAACCAAGGTATGCAGCAAAGCATTTGTGAAGCCACAACACGCACAACCTTGAGGCGGATGGGCTACAACAGCAGAAGACCCCACCGGGTACCACTCATCTCCACTACAAATAGGAAAAAAGAGGCTATAATTTGCACAAGCTCACCAAAATTGGACAGTTGAAGACTGGAAAAATGTTGCCTGGTCTGATGAGTCTCGATTTCTGTTGAGACATTCAGATGGTAGAGTCAGAATTTGGCATAAACAGAATGAGAACATGGATCCATCATGCCTTGTTACCACTGTGCAGGCTGGTGGTGGTGGTGTAATGGTGTGGGGGATGTTTTCTTGGCACACTTTAGGCCCCTTAGTGCCAATTGGGCATCGTTTAAATGCCACGGCCTACCTGAGCATCGTTTCTGACCATGTCCATCCCTTTACGACCATCATGTACCCATTCTCTGATGGCTACTTCCAGCAGGATAATGCACCATGTCACAAAGCTTGAATCATTTAAAATTGGTTTCTTGAACATGACAATGAGTTCACTGTACTAAAATGGCCCCCACAGTCACCAGATCTCAACCCAATAGAGCATCTTTGGGATGTGGTGGAACGGGAGCTACGTGCCCTGGATGTGCATCCCACAAATCTCCATCAACTGCAAGATGCTATCCTATCAATATGGGCCAACATTTCTAAAGAATGCTTTCAGCACCTTATTGAATCAATGCCATGTAGAATTAAAGGCAGTTCTGAAGTCGAAAGGGTGTCAAACACAGTATTAGTATGGTGTTCCTGATAATCCTTTAGGTGAGTGTATGTCTGCTTGCAAGGCCAAAACTCAAAGATGAGTTTTAAGGGATACAATTATTGACTAAAGGGGACTTTAAACTCAACAAGGCTGGTGAAAAAAAAAAACAACAACAGTAAAAACAGCAATACTGTGAAATATTGCTCGGTTATTTAACACACTGTCAATTGTACATTTGTACTGATAGATGCCTTTATATTTATTAATCTATCATCGAAATAATACTCAATTACTGCCAAGCGGCAACCTTTCGTTCTCTCGCTCTCTCGAATCCAACACGGAAGTGACTTAAACTTCAATTCATCGACTGGCCATTAGAGACTCCAAAAGGGAGTCAATCCCATAGACCAAAGATTCCCATAGAATCTTTTGTAACATTATACATGCCTTTCCTGTCACTCTTGGTCAATTTAATTGAATTTTGCTGAATAAAAGTTAATTTTGTTAAAAGAAATAAAAAATAGACTAACCCCAAACTTTTGAATGGAAGTGTGATACAATATAACATTAACCACAGATTTTATGACAAAATAGCACGAACATGCAAGATGGTCACAGATTTGACCATCGATAAAATAATGAGTTTGATTTATTTTCTTGCACAATTACGCAGTTCATTCAAATAGATTACTGCAAGGTCTATTAAACGGCAATGCTACATGCAAAAAAAAAAAAAAAAAAAAAACAATGAGATTCAAAACAACAGGAGAGAAGCAGAAACCAAAAAAAATTGAGAACACAAAATGACTCCGACTGAGCTGGGCACTGAGGGTAATTTTCTATATGGCCTCTGCAGTGCTTCTCTGGAACGGTTTAGTGATTTTACTAATGTAGTTCATCACTACTTTCTGGAGCCAGGTTCAGTGCTAAATAAACTCTACAGAAGTTAAATGAGGAAATTCTGGCAGCCTGATGCAGTTTCACACTTCAGACATTAAGCCTCGAAGGCTGAACCTCAGGAACCTTGTGGAGTGGTACAGAGAGATAAATTACACCAGTTAGACGGTTTATCAACTAGATAGAAAGGCAAGCATATTACAATGGCCTTCAGAGGACTCTAAATGCAATAACCGATAATGAAGACTCCTTGTAGTTATTGTCCATCTACTCGCTACTTATCAAACATGGGCAGTTAGCACTGAGTGTCCTGTTTATTATTTTGTTTCCTTGCCAAACCTACTGTGAAATCTCATTGCTCCACACAACTGTACATTAACATCAAATCTCTTTTGACTTGCTGTGATTGTCACATTGTGCAGCAGCATCACGTTCAGTGTGGATGAAGTGGTCAATCAAAAGACCTGCTGGCCAGCGGTGAACACAAACTGCGTGAGGTCCCTGCATGGATTAAATTCTTTGTGAACTGTCTCGATCTCATCGTCATGCCTTTTACTTTGATTAATGAGGCAGAAATAACACAGCATGATAATCCTGTCAGTGCCATCCCAGCACTAAACAGGAACAGCACCTCATCTAAGCTCTTCCAGAAGAGATTCACAGGCCTGATAAGCATCCCTCTCCCTTAATAAATGCAAAAAAATTTGTTCTCTTCATCCCAATCCATAAAAAAAAAAAAAAAAAAAAAAAGAGAGAGAGAGAGAGAGAGAGAGAGAGAGAGAGAGAGACAGAAAGAAATCTAGGCCGTCAACCACCAGCATACAGCATTAATATTCATGAAACAGAGACTGTGTGTTTCATCAGGGCCTCACTTTTATTTCACCGGCATCTTTGCTCAAAAAGACAGAATGATGCACTACCTCATTACATGGGGAAGTGAACCAAAAGCCTGTTGCTTAAAGTATGTCTGCTTGCAAGGCCAAAACACAAAATCCTGCTCAGGCTCTGAGTCATCAGCAACACGGCTGATTTGGGAAGTGAAAACCTGCCATCATCTCATTGTCATTTGACTGCAGCACTGGAATGAATGCACTAGTTATTTTCAAATGCACAATCAGATCCATACCCCGTGTCGCTGACATTAATTATCCCTCAGTGTGCAGGAAGAATAGGTTATGTCTGCATGCATGGATGCATCATTACGCTTAATTGCTTCACAAATTGTGGCCAACCTCGTTTTCGCTTCAACAGAAATTCAAACTATGGATATATTTAAAATAAACATAATGAGCAAGGAAATTCATACTTTTTCCTCCAGGAAGGAAAAAAAATGTTAAGTAAATTCCCGACTGACCTTTCTTATGCATGCAAGCTACAAATAATGATTCAAATGAAACTACAAAGTCATATCCTGTTACCTAAAATGTAGGTTACTCATTTGTTGGTTTGTGCTTGATGGTGCCATAATAGATACACATTTGCATACTGAAAGAAAGTGAATTGAAATGAAGGAAAAAAAAGGTTCAAGGATCTCAAAACAAGAGCAAAAACATCCCTTTTACAATGATGTCCAGAGATGATAGTGCTTAATGGCTTTCAATAATAATGTTGATTATCGATTTTGCATTTGCTAAATATTATCTTCTTAATGAACTACTACGGTGTCCCTCTGTCCACAAAGCTCCACAATGGTGTGAAGTTCAGCTTTTGAGATTATATTTAGAACAAAGTCACCCAACAAGATCTTTACGGTCAGTTAAAAATTCTATACCCCCATTTTTTTCATAACACCAATATTATACAAATAAAATAAACAAAAAGAGCCGCTCAAAGTGTGGTTTCTACATCTCTGGTTTCTAGATTTAATTGAGAAAAACTAGTCAGTAGGAGCCGATTCTTCAGATTACTCGAATCCCTTAATTAGGACCCAGCATAAATAGAAAAGCAGACTTTTGAAGAACTCTGCATTTATTGAGGGGATAAAATTAGTGTCCCAACATCAGAAGAGGAGAACATGGCTCCACTTGACTTACCAGCCAGTAACATGGAGACACAGGCTTCACAAGCATGAAGATACTGAAACAGAACGTCAAATTCAGCTCTTTGCAGTGTGGATTCCCTGGTAAAGGGCTCCAGTCTACTGCAAATATCATGCTACACTGCAAAACAATTAAATGCAAATTGTTTTATAGGGTAAAAAAACTTCTGGGGAAAAAAAGCTTCTGAAAGCAAATCTTAAAATATTTTTTCAATGTTATGGCTGATTACTGATAAAATAGTACAATACATTAATAGAACCTGAAGTGTCATTAAAAACAAATATTGTGCAAATATCCCCTCTAGACACTGCTTTTGGCTACTACTGTATATACTATTTAGCTACTTAAATGTAACACTAAAATGAATGGCCAGACAGACTTTGAAGTGAGCTTTAGATGATGGCAAAATAAATGTAAACGCGGGAAAATATTCAGTATCACATGATTAAAACTAGTACCAAAAATGTATAATAATAATAATAATAATAATAATAATAATAATAATAATAATAATAATAATAATAAATAATAATAATATATTGTGCAATATAAATTCTTGCTTATAGACATTTTACTGTAAAATAACACAATGTTCACATTTTATTCAAAAGACAAAAGTCTAGGGAAAGTGTGGGATGGTATAAAATAGAAATACTACTAAAATGGAAATGGACTGGAGAGCTACATGTTCCTGCACTTGTCCAGAAGCTTCCAGGTTTTGATTTCAGCTGCACAATGGCAGGATGCCATCTCAGTGTTTGCACCATCTCTCTCATCAGACAGACCTGTTTGATCTCGCTTTTTAAGCAGCCTTGACCCTAATTCAGCAAGTAGCATGCATTTATGGGGTAATTCATAACAGAGCAGTGGAGGAAATAGGCCACCGCTTCAAGGACTGCAGCACATCTCAATGAGGTGCCACAGCAAGACCGTCTGGGTTTCAAATGGCAGAATGTCTAAGCCTAAAGCATGAACAAATACACACACAAAAATATTATACAAACACACAAAGCATAAGAGTGGAATGGTTTTAGACTAAGATGACAATTTAAAAAAAACATTTGTTTTTTTATCTCATACATAAACACTGCTTGTAATAACAGGAATTGGTTTATCAACACGACTAATGTTTTGACTCCACAGAAATCTGAGACTTTCAAAAGTGAGATGCAGTACAATGCCTCTCTAATGCTTGACAAAAATATTACAGGAACGACCAAATATGATAAAACTTCTCTGATAAGTGCTGTCAGACAAAACAAATCTGTTCAGTATCTCGTTGGGCTCAACCGTAACCTTAAGCAAGATCCATGTGTCCTTCTGTGTCACTATGAGACCCTTGAGGAGCCTTGAGGATCCTGCATCCAACCATTCCAGCTGCCATGGCATTCGACACTAAATCAATACCACTGCACCCATGAGGAGAAATCTGATCTTCCCCTTCTGCAGTCTCGAGGGCAGGAACATTACACTTGCCCATAATATCGAAATTCATCCTCTATTAACCAGCCAATTGGCATCAAGTAGAGCAACAACTTTGTAAATAACATTCAGTTGCTCCAAGAGGAAAGAGAGCCTGGCTGAAGACACAACAAACGTGAACTCCACTTGACGCCCGTCAAAGAGTGAACTTGCAGCTCACAACATCTTGGCATGAGTACGATTAAGTATGATTATAGTGAATTAAGTTTTGAGGGAGGCCTATTTTACATGTCAGTATAAAAAGCAACGAAAGCATCTTCAGCAAATAAAAGAGAGTCTCAGAGATCAGTGTGTCCGCATTAAATCAACCCTGTGGACACACTGAAGCTTAAGGTCACCATTGGCTAGTAAAGGTTTTATTTAACTTGCCAGAACTTTTACATGGAATGCAAGAATGATGCAAATGAAAGCAATCTAATATAAAAATGTACATTTCAAACATTAATGACTACGGCTGGGCGATATGGCTGAAAACTGTATCATGATATAAGGGTTTCATATCGGTTGATATCGATAATTATTGATATTTTGACCTATTTTGATATTATGACCATTTAAAATAAGGACCAGGAGAAAAATATATTATTTTTATTTTAAACTTAACCTTCCTCTGATTATAATCCCCTCAGTTATAAAGGCAGAAATGTCAACAACTATGGAAAACACTCAATTAAAACGTAAACATGTTTATACAAGGGTGCGCGCTGCAAAATTGGCGTCAACGCGGAGTGGGGTCTCGCGCTCTCAACGTGCACGACCACCCATTTCTATGGATGGCTCCACATCCGAAAATGCATGAGTTCGAGGCGAATCTGGCCAAGCTTGACGTCTCATCACACCGGCACCCAGCTTGTGCGTCTAAATCAGTTGCTAACATTTACAAAATGAGCCAACAATAGCAGAAATAAGCACTTTTAATGAAAATAGAGAAAATAAAGATACATTTTCACAAAACTAATTGAAAATGTTTCGAGAAATTAGAACATGTTTAAGAGATTGTTAATTTAGTTGTATCTCCCATCCATATATTCTGTTCTAATGTCACAAGTAATACTGGGTTTAACACGATTCTTTAGTAAACTTTACCAAAACCACACTACGAAAGTAAACATTGTCATGTATTTCTGTCCACTGTTTCCTCATGGTTTATAGAACAATTACCCAGATTCGCCCTCTGTCATTTCAAAGAATATTACAACAGCGAGCGCGTCCCCAAGCGGTCGAGGCGCGCGCAGTCAGCGGAGGCTCGCGCTGCGGAGCCAGATGAAAGAAATTAAGAAAGATAAGAAATTATTGATAGATTACGCGTCTATCACGTTACATATCGTTGCCCTATTAAAGACAAGGAAATAAAACTACAAGCAACAGCACAAATAAACACAACAGAACTAAAATACTAAAAAAATAAATACAAATAAAAATGTAAAAAAAGTGATTTTCAGGTAGTTATCACAGTAGTTTGATATAGATTAGGTACAGAAACTGAATTAAGTAATCAAAATGTAAATAACACTACATTCACCATCTTCACCATCTAGGTCTAAAGCTAGATATTTTAGTTTATAAAGTTTTAAACATGGATCTCTTACACAAACAACACAAAAGCGACAGAGGGCACTCTCAGTCATACGACAGTGTGTAAAGCTCAGCAGGTAAATCAGACAATTTACTTGCCAGTGGCAAACTAAACACATTTAGTCACCTAGCATGAAATGTGGTCACATATGCGAGTGATTTTCTCTCATTTTAGAGGGTTGATTAATGCTCATGGAGTATAAAATATGCAGTCTCTAAGTTAGTCTAAGCCTCAGAAGTAACACCTATGGACCGTCCAAAATCCATCACTGAACATCTGAAGCATATGGCACACTAAAGTAGAAATACCTTTGTGAAGGCAAAAAGCTAAATCTGATTTGCTGACTTCTAAACATTTTCCAAGAGTTTTGTGTGCGGTGATCTTTAACTCTATCCCTGCCATTGATGAGTTAACTCGTCATTTATGAGACAATGCTTCTCTGCCAATGACAAGTTATCACTGTTATACACTAGTACACATCTCCTGAACAAGTACAGTATTCTCCAGATCAAAACACAGACAAATAAGAGGCAGAAACAAGTGCAAGTAGATGCATTATGAAAAATAAGGCAAACATGAGCAATAAACAGCATAAAAAAAACAAAACTGCCTAAGGTTACTGAATGAAATGTCGACCCAGGATGAGGTATTTGACTGTATAAGCTTTGGGGGTGTTGATGGACTGAATCTACTCCATCTATGTTTTGATCATCTTTCTGAATGTAGTTCAAAATTATGCTTTTTTTTTTTTTTTACCTGCATTTAAGAGTTGTCAAAAGAATGCATGAAGCTAGAATAAAACCGATTTTAGTTTAAAAGCAGAGGGTCTGATCTTTTTTTTGGATATATTGCATGTTCCGATATTCATACAACAAAATATTCTGGGGGCCATTCAACTTTTGTGAAAACGACTAAACTTTTTTTTTTAGCTGCTGTCGGGGAAAAAGTATTTTTGTTTTCTGGCGGACCATTAACTATTTTCCGAGATTGGCTGACCTTTTAGATTTCTAAGTGATTTTGTTTCATTAGTTGTGTGTCGTATTACATCTATAAAATGGAAGATCAGGTGAACTACCTCACTGAGAAGGGAATATCTGCAGCATATGATGGTAAATATGAAAGTACCAGGTACCAGTACCAGAAAGGTGTTCTGTCATAGCACGCCAGTATGTTATTGTAGCAACATTTACACACCCCATAAACAAAATAAGAAGAAGAAAAAAAAAACAAAACACTGTGAATGGCCAGTCAGACAGCCTCTTCCTAACTGAGTGGGCAGTTCTTTGCTAACTGCAGCAGCTAGAGAGCCCAGACCTTATGTCATCAGGCAGTCTGGCTATGCGAGTCTTGCTTGTGAGTAGGCTTGTTGCAAATATTACACAATTGCTTAATCATTTAAAATATATCTATTATTAAAGTCATAATTCATTATTAGTCATTAATTATCATATTAATATAAAACATATGATTGGCATACATTAAACAACTTTGTAAATGAAAAGTTGATTCTTCACGCATGTTTCATTCCTAATGACTGCCTAAACAACTATAACCATTTACAACTCCAAGCTTGAAATGACAAAACAGCATATTATTTCAACATTATCAGTAAGCCAGACAATCTTTTCCTAAAAGAAGATTCACTGCTGAACAAAAGCACAATGTGACTGTTTGATTGACAGGTGGTTTGACACAAGGCTAAGGAAAGTCTGTGCCTCAGTGACAGCACAAGATAATCGCACTGATATCAGAGGATAGATCTAAGATAAAACGGGAATGCAGGCTGTTGACAGCACAGGGCGTTTTATTCCAATAGAACTGGCTATTATGCACACTAGATGCGGAGTGCAGTCGACCCCGGAAACCTTGCAAATTTCACATTCCTTGTTCAAAGCAGTGTTTTGAAAGTTGACAGCAGGATGTCCTACAGGGGGAAGTTTGAGCCAGTGATAGTGGTTGGAATATTCTGACAAAGACAAATTTGCTAACTCACACAGGGCACACATTGTGAGTGAAATGTATAAAAATAGTCTCCAACATAAATATAATTTGTCCTAACCATAGCAATAGGACTTTTTGATCAAACTCTTGGGGCCTGTCTCAATACCCACACTTGTGGTCTTGGCCACTTGATAGTGCATGAATGTGACTATGTACAGGTGTTGGACAATGAAACAAACACCTAGACCACAATACATTTATTAGTATGATGCAGGGCCTCATTTTGCAGCCAAAACGGCATCAAATCGTCTTGTGTCATATATCGTTGAAAAGGTCTCAGCTAGCAGAACACAACAAGCATATTTGTTTCAGTTAGAGACCAAAATAATTGATTTTACACACTTAAAGCATTATTGTATCATTATTGTATCACATAACAAATATCACATTATTTAACAAGTTATCAAATTTTTCATCAATATAGAGCAGCCCTAATTATAAAATACAACTATACATTAAACATGAAATATTGATTGGGTAATAAGATTGCCTTGTGATTTGCCAATCTCACCAAATCTGTACACAATGAGTGAGAAAATGCATCAATGACAACTTGGTTGTGTTGCTATAGTGGTTGTCACAAAATTTCTGATGCTGAAGGAATCTGGCCAAATGTTATTTCTTTGTTTAATAAAATATTGGATTATGATTTTGACTCAGTTTGCACTGCCAGTCTTTGAAGACAGAGACATTATTCTCTGAAACAATCAGCTTGTGCTGAAAGCTGAACAATTCAAATGATTCTCACTGATTATGACTTCTCTTCCCCATGATATGCTAATTCCCAAATAAAATTTAATTCTGTTGCACTAAGATTTGTTATTCATATTCTATCTCTATATATACACACAAGGTCCAGCTATGTTTGCTGTTAAAAGCAAACACTTCCAAAAGCAAAATCTGATCTAGCATCAATAAATAAAGCCACAAGCCAAAATTGCTGTTGTGAAAAGGCTCTAAGGGATCCAGAAACAAGCAGTACAGATCCTATGTGATCACTCTGAAATACTATACATTTATCCTCAGCAGCTGAAAAAGATGGTAGGTTTCAAAGCATCTGAGAGCGTGACCAAAGCTGGCTTATTTCGCTTGCTCGTTCCACAAATCACAAAGTCAATGTTCCTGACAAAGTACCAGCACCTTCCATTCTACTTTGACCAGCAACATTTCTTCCCGTTACAAGGAGTAATCTTTGACATTACATTTACAGTAGATAGAGATACTATGAAAGGCGTTATTGATTATAAATGTCCGAGTCAGTTCTTGACTGAAATGAACAGGAAAGTCTTTACAGGTATGTTCTAGGTTATTATTATTATTTGTATCCAGAGCTATGCAGGATCAAATGCCCGATTGACATGCCCGCAGTATCCAAGGACGGGTCACTGCTCATTAATTCAGCACTGCATCTGAGAGCTGACAAAGCAAAATACCTTTGCCACAATTGTTTGTCACAATTATTAAAGAACTACCACTTCACAATCAAGTCAAACAAAATACCCCAAAGTTATGACTGCAAAGATATGCTTGCAACTTTAAGTCAGTAAGGCAGTGTTAAACATGTTATGTTGACCATACAGCAAGATAGAGATCAAAGCATCACTCGGCAGAAGTCTCACAACACTTAGCCTTTTCCGCGACCTCCTCACGGAGCAAGAAAAACATCACGAGATGGCCTTGAGATAGGCCTACTGTTGAACAAACAAGCAGCTTTCTATTTCCAATACACATCAAAATATGGGAGGCACATTTCACAGCCTTTGCAGTTTCACAAAAGACAAACTCTGTGGGTGAGCATTCAAGTGAGGTTTGAGAAAAGCGTGGGACAAGAAGAAGAAAAACGAAGAAAAAAAAAGAAAAACGGAGTGGACACTGCAAAACCTATCAATAAACCTCTTGAGAAACGTCTGGAGGTCCTGCATCTATCAAGAACAGAATGAAATCAGTCTGATGCTCCTCACTCACCCTGGGCAGCTGGCTGGCAACAGCCTCGAGCACTTGGTGCCAGTGTCAAGTGCCAGCAGCTGATCAAAGAACAGAGGGCAGCCTGTGGCATTAGGAAGCACTCCAGAAAGAAAAATTTACTCAATTGTAGTTCAAGAGCAAAGAAAGGAGACTGTATAAGCAAAAAATTCTGTGACTAGACAGTAGTTTGGTCTTGCCTTCATAATATAGCAGAGCATAACTTTGTTCCATACCCTAGTGAGCCCCCTCGCTGTAGGATGCTGCTAGTGTAGGCAGCATCCTAACTAGGACAGAACCTCATTAGTGAATAGAATGCTCTACATGCAATAGAGTTTGAAGTTGGAATGTTACTAAGCTAACAACACAATAGTTTTTATGAATACAAATATTGAGTAAAATATTGCATCTGTCATTTTGACGAATTATCAATATTTAGGTCCTAATTCTCAATTTTAATCAATTCTCATTTTTACGAAACAATATCAATTCTTAAGTCCCAAGAATCAATTGGTCCATCCTGTTTTCCGTTGTTGAATGAACGGAATGTTGTAGTGTGCATCCCATCCAATAAAATCACAATAAGACTTTGTGCTTTTTATTATGAAATTTTTTTAAAATAAAACCTTTTTGGCACGGTTTAATGTGGTGTGACAGATCGCTGTAGTGCCTCAGTTCAAGAGAAGAGGCATGAACTGATAATCTCCTCCGCTTTAATACCAGTTACAATGTGAAACAAACATGAATGAACATCTGAAGGTATGTTAAAAGATACAGTATAACTTACCTAAATCTGTATAATGTCTCATGTAAATCACTCAGTGTTTCAACCACGGAAAGACGTCAATAAAACAGCTTGTAAACAATGTCACGTAACGTCACATTTACCTCAGAAAACATATTCAGTGAGCATAAACGCGTTAGTTAGCAAGAAAAATCAACTTTAGAGGAGCATTGTGCTAAATATGCGCACCATATTCATTATAATTGAACAAGTTTTTCAATATTTAATGCATGTTTGAATAAATCCGCCAAGTTATTATAACAGCCACCATTTAAATGTTTATATTTCAAAAAAGAATTGGAGTAGAAATATAATTATGTAATTGTAAAGTCAGTATTATAACTTTATTATTATAAAAACTTCCTTGTGTGTATAGCCTTAGTTGAGATTTGTTTTGTTTTTTTGCAATGTACTGTACCTAATATGCAAAATAATCAATATTGAATGAATCAGAATCGAATTTCAAGCTTCTGAATTGAAACCAAATCGTGAAATTTGTGTCAATACCCACTGCAAATAAATCTGGTTGTCAGTTCACCTTTTAGTGCTTAATTCCATTCCACACACAGACACACAGAGACACAGACGAGTGACAACCACATTCTACAACCGAATTAACTCCAGAAAAAAAGAAGAAAAAAAAAAAAAAAAAAAAAAAAAATCGATTCTCATTGCAGGTAGTGACAAC
Organism: Paracanthobrama guichenoti; assembly: GCA_018749465.1. Classification (NCBI taxonomy): domain Eukaryota; kingdom Metazoa; phylum Chordata; class Actinopteri; order Cypriniformes; family Gobionidae; genus Paracanthobrama; species Paracanthobrama guichenoti. The sequence continues at coordinate 6,095,692 of CM031963.1, forward strand.
CACATTTACAAAAATTCTACGCAGTGTGTACAAAAACGAATTGAACAACTAATTGTTAATGACGTATGACATGATTTATGAGATGACAGACGAGAGATATTTGAATGCATATTTGAACGTGTGGCAGAAATTAATCTCTCACCTGTATATGCGAGGCAAGAAATCACAGGGGAAAAAAAACAAATAAATGGAAATGCTCTGTGCTGAAAATAAGACAGATATCACGACCTGCACCTGCTCACTTTAATAACTCCATAAACTCGATAGCTTTATGAGCCAAGCTTAAACAACAAACCCAAACATTGCTTATAATAAGCGGACATGGCAACACTGCAAGTGCACGCTCATTACAAGCATAAACAAAACACGACGCCTCTGTCGACTATGCTTGAGTTAAAAATGTTGAACAAGTCTTTTGTCACTGTATTACTTGGTTGGAATAGGATACCAAATATGCAAGACATCAGAACGTTGCTGTGATTACCACAGTGTCAATCATTGCATTTTCAAGAGCGAGACGAGTTCCGCACACACGGAACGATAATTTAGGAAACTCACTCCCGAAATCTAAATGCGGTGGTCACTCCTGAAACTTTACAGTGTGAACGGGGAAGTACTATAGTACAATAGCAGTACTTCCAGAAGTTGTTTAAAAATATTAAATGAAGAATCTTACAGGGAAAAAACAGACACTTTAAACCAGACTGGACCAATGAGATTTAACTGATGGAGGTTATTGCCTGAATGTGCATATGAATAATTAATGCATTCAGTCTTTAATGATTAATTTATGAGTCTCAATCCATAGTATCACAGGTCTTTGCCCTCAGGAAGCAGTTCAGTGGTGCAGAACAGAAAGCCGATGGTTCCTGCTTACGTGACATTTATTTTTGAAATTCAATTCAACAGTCTTGGGGAAACTTACAAGGGCTAATCAGCTTGATTAGAAAGTAAATGCATAACTTACCCAATGAAGAAATTACAAGCCTAATTTTGTAAAAGTTTTCAGAGTGAAGCAAGCTACATCTGTAAGGAAAGAGGGGGTTTTAAATGGCAAAGTTAGATCAAGGACAAAAAGGGCTATATGACAAATTTCTGAGACAGCGGTCCAACAAAGAAAGAAAGAGCATTCTTCTCTGTCAGAATGATAGGTCTTGCAGTTTTAAAAAAGGGTCAGATGTGACCCAGAATGTCTTGCATATGACAAACACCTCTGGCAGTCAAAACTCAAACTACACGGAGAATAAAGTGTGGAAAAAAAAAAAACATTCAGCAAAGCAAGCCAGGACATTTCACCTTTAATGAAACCACTCCTAACAGAGATAGCGGATAACATCAGTGTTAGTCTAGGCAGTTCTTCGTTGTCTTCCAATCCTAAATTGCTCTGGGTGTCCCAGTTCTGTCAGGCGTGGTTTCACTCAAGATTTACATGGGTTTGGAAAAATCCTAGATCACAGCAAATGCTCTTTACCACATCACTTCAGCCAAAAGTATCACATTTTAAATTACAGTATTTGTCCATTTCACTTGGTGTGCTGATCGACAAAGATTTGAAATAATAGCAGCTCTGTCGAATAAAAGTACTGACACAGCCCTCTACGGACACACTGGAGCTCGAGTCGCCATTGGCTAGTAATTTTTTTTGTTTTAAATCCAATACTTTTTACATGGAATGCAAGAACAATGCAACTAAAAAAATAAAAAATAAAAATAAATAAAAATAAATAAATAAATAAAAATAATAATAATAATAATAAATTATATATTATACATTATAAATTCAAACATTATTAAATATAAATACTGGTAGATCTAACAGTAGTTGGATACAGAAGGTAGATTAGGTACATAAAGTAAATCAAATAAAAAATAACTGCATATTCTTCACTAAATTAAATATAGATAAATCCTTAAAATTACAAAAGTTTTTCGGTCAGAACCGGCTTTCTGTAGCCTGGTCCTACCAGACTTTCGTACATTTCATTTGTACAGAGAGTCTGGCCACTCTCCATTGACAAAGCGTTAACTTCCTTGAAGGCGGGTAGTCTGTGTACTCTGTAAAACTATTGGATCTGCCCAGAGCCACTCTGGATCTGCCATAACCAAATTGCTAACGTTTGGTCGTGACGTATCGTTAGCATTCGCCTTAGCCAACTCCTTCACCAATAATGGAGCGAGCTGGAACATCAAACTTTTCCCGAACCCCGTGGGGAGGAGGGCCACAACATCATGGCAACCAACAAAACTCAGCAAAGATAGTTCTTGCTCCAGCTAACTTCTGGATATTCTGCAGCGTTGCCACAACGGACCGAATGGCTTTGCTCGCATCTTTCTCCGCCGCCATTACTGAACTACAACTCAAACTAGCGCACAACATCAACATCATCGTTCTCAGCCACTCCCTCTGTTCGCTGATTGGACCAGTTAAAATTTGACCAGAGAAAACCAGCAAATATACCACAAACCCAGACGACGTACTGAAGGAAAATGAAAATATAGCTGAAGTACATAGGAGGGCGGAGCCAGGCTAGGCTTTCTGGGCGCTCGCCTCAAATGTGTGCTGCACTTTGTTGTTTAAATTGGCAAGACTTAAAAACACATGCATAATAAACTTTCATGATGCAGCACTGGCCCGATTGGGACAGTGAAAGTTCTGTCAACTCATGGCCATCGGACAGTCCTTATTGTCAAGTCCTGCATTTAGATCTAGCGCATACAATAATTAGCCAATGGCTAGTAAAAATAATTTTTTTAAGTCACCTTGCGTGAAATTTGGTCACATATGCAAGTGATTTACTTGCATTATAGAGGGTTGTAACACAAAGTTACAATAAAACGGGTATCCTTTTATAAGTACACATATGCACAATACAGAAGATACACCCGTAACTGCTTTGAGTAACTTTGCAATATTAATATAACATGATATTAATTATAAATATACTATTAAATAGCATAATAGTAAATACTACGGATGCTCCGGTCGATCGGCTGCAAAAAATCCTGATCTGAGCATCCCTAGAAAATACAACTCAAAAGTCTCAGTTGTCTAAGGAGTTACTAGGCAGACACTGCTCCAATAGTACGTCTTAAACTTTTCAAACATTGCATGTACAGATCACAGGACAATGGGAATGCCTTGAAAAGGATGCAGCTAGTCTGTTTTCACTATTAAGATTTATATATTATTTCAAAACTAAGCTAAATTTACAAGTTAGCGGTCATTAGCCCAATCATGACTCGTCAAACAGCTTAACATGCAGTGTGACCTTGTTTGACCCAATCTCTACATCAAAATCCAATTAAAGGTGTAAGAGATTATTTTACTCAGCACATACTGTATGAATTGAAGCCATATCGTTCACATTACTCAGCAATGCGCAGAAGTGACCAGCAATTTGCCAAATGGTGAGGAAAAAATGTTCAATATTTATTCCACATGTCCTCAGTCTTTTGTCTAATTACTAGCAAATGTTTTTCAGTGATCATCATATAGGGAAGTCAGAAAGGATATTCTTCAAGAATCTAATTAAAGTCGTTTTTGCTGACAGCTTGTTGTAGGCTATTAATTGTACTGTACCAACACTGATGGCAAAAATTACATTCACAGGTCAGTTGAGAACATACGAAAGAAAGAAAAAAATGGTAGCATGTATGCAGATTCCTTTTACATTTCAGACAATTTAAGAGTTAACAGGAAGAATGAGCAGTCAGAACAGAGACTGAAGATTCTCCAGAAATGAGTCATCCCTCAAACTGCTCTTTCCCACAGCTGGAGCATCAATCCGTATGCTTGCTGTGCTTTGGAAGGTTACACTGAATATGACAATCAGAGAGGCAATTTATATCAAGAATGATTTCAGGAGATCAAGGCAGGCACAAGACTGTTTGAATAAATTAAAGGAGGTCCTTTCAACAGCAACAGGTCTAGTGATACAAAAGAAAATAGAGTCTTATGCAAAGAGTCTACGCCTTTCACAAAATATCCATATTCTACAAGTGCCAATTAAATAAAAATATATGATTCGGACAACTTAACTACATATTTTCCAGTTCACAGGACCTTTTTTTTTTTTTTTGGTTCTCAATTCCTTTCTTACAGTGTGTAGACATGCTCAAAGGAAACCGCAATAAAAGGTGCAGACATTCCCAAGGTATCAGAGTTTTATGCAGGAGAGCTCCTCAGCACACCATGTTGCCAATTGAATACCGAATGAGAACTTCTTTTGTCAAGGCTTCCTCATTATCCCCCATTGTAGGAATTCCCTGGCTGTTCTCCAACAACCGCTCTCAATGTGGGAATTGTTTATACGCAAAGAATCCAATAAGAAATTCCAAAGCATCTCTACAAAGTGGAGACCAATGGAGATGCTTTTCATGCTCAGCACACACATGCTCACTCAGCTAGAGTGTGGAGGTCAGGGGACGGACCAATGCATGAGATTCTAGTAATTAATGGACATGTGACCTGAAATGACAAAGCACTCATTCCCGCACAATGCATCCTTAGCCTTCGAAGCTGGGGGTTAGAGTTCAGCCAAGGCTTTGTGTGTGGCAGCGCTGATTGTAAACAGACAACGAATCCTTTGATTGAACTGCAAACTTTTCAGTCTCTGAAAGGATGAGTAGGGTTTCGTTTGCCAAATGCACAAGGTTATGTAAGCAGTAGGACCATTTTGAAACTTTTAGGGAAAAAATAACTTTTTTTTTAGGTTATTGCAGAATATTGATGGAGATATTGTGAAATCCAAGCATCTCAGAAAACACATAATACCCTACTGGTCAAAATATTAGATTTGTTAAGATTTATTTTCTTTGAAATAAGTCTCTAATGTTCACCAAGGCTGCATTTATTTGATCAAAAATACAGTAAAAACTGTAATATTGTGAAAGGATTACAATATGAAAATTTCTATTTTACTATATTTCAAAATATAATTTATTTCTAATATGGCAAAAGAATTTTCAGTAGCCATTACTCCAGTCTTCAGTGTCTTCAATATGCTAAATTGGTACTGAAGAAATAATTCTTATTATTACCGATGTTGAAAACAGTTGTGCCGCATCTTATTTTTGTGGAAACTATGAATTTGATCATTTTTAATAAAATTAAGTTGTAATGAGTGAATCATAGAATCAATGATCCGTTCAAAGAGGCTGATTCATTCATGAAAGAAGCCAGTGACTTTATGAATGGGTCATTGAATCATTGACTCAAACGATTTGTTTAAAAACAATTAATCATTCAAGAATGAAACTTCTTTGTTTGGAACCATTTTCCTTGGCCAAATAGAGCAAAAACTGTCAAAATTGACAACATTTGTCTAAAAATTATCAATTCATATCAACTTATCTTATTGCAACTTATTATAAAATGAATAAATCCCATTTTGCAATCGTGCTGATAATCGAGCACTCCTGCTCATGTGATATTGCTTAACTATAATGTTATAAGCAAAATACAAGAACTCGCACAAGGGCAATTCATCTCTTGGATTTTGGGGGCATTTCTATTAACTCTGGTGGCATTTCCAACCTTTTTACTCTATTTTACGTCAATGCCAGACTAGCTTGCTTGCTTGTTAAGATTAATGAAGGGCTACTGCCTAAGCTAGGCTGGCTGTATTGAGAGTTTTAATAGTGCAATCTTGCAGAATTATTAAGAATAAGTTGTCTGGCACATGCTGAGAATTGATGTCATGGACCAAATTTAAATAAAGAGATAAAAAGTGTCTTGTAAAAAGGGCACTTGTCTAGTCAGAGGCCAAAAGGGCAGGTGCTTGAGCAGCACTTGGGGACAATCTGCCTGCTTGCTGAATAGAAGTATTGATTCTTTCGAAGTAAAATATTTATTAGGGGTGTATCGATATATTGCGATATAAAAATGCGACGATATGTATCGTTGATGGAAACGATATGATTTGCGAAAGAGTTGTTTTATCCAAGGCTCAACTTGCCTATTTATGAGGAATAATTCACCCAAACACAAATTTACAAAATGTACCACAAATGTACATTCTGTCATCATGTACTCACCATCAAGTCGTTTTTCATTTAACTTCCAAACACAAATGAAGGTATTCTTTATGAAACCTGAGGGATTTCTGTCCCTCCATTTATAGTCCATTCCCCTCAAACTTAAGAGATCCAAAAAAAATTCATAAAGGCATCATAAAAAGAACTAATCGAGTGGTCTAATCCAAATCCAAGTCTTCTGAAGAAACACGAACGATGGCTTATGATGAACAGATTTACATGAACACGGACGTTCAAATAGTGCAAGACGTGCGAAAACAACATGAGAGTGAGTAAATGCAGAATTAAAACTCTTGGATGAACTAAACATTTACAGTTTGAGAGTGGTCATTTTGACACACTTTCTTGTGATTAGAACTGTTAATTGCTTTGATCATCTGAAGTGCACGTGTTGCCAGAACGGCACTCCTCAAAGTCAAAGCGCAAACATCATTTAAAGCGCCACTCCTTAGTGAAAGCGCAAACATTTAAATCATCAGATCACATTTAGTTTTAGTAGTATGATTATTCAAAGCATTTTAGATGGTTTATTCTTATATGTATAGTGCATTAATAGCAAAAGAGAGGTGGGACATAGCAAGCACTGGGAGAGTTGCGAGTACGGGAGAGAATGCTGCCTACATTGAAAGTGCAAGTAATGCGTGTTGAATATAATGTATAATAATGCAATGGGGGAATATTTGTGGATCCTGATAATAATAATAATAATAATAATAATAATAATAATAATAATAAATAAATAAATAAATAATAGTACTATTTTAATAGTAGTAAAAAGTAAAAATACAAAAACCCTTCTTTATTTTGGCTTAAAATATTGGGATACATATCGTATGGTGAGTTCCGTATCACGATTTATATCGAGTCGTGACGAGTGTATCGCTACACCGCTAATATTTACTGACTTCAAAATAAATAAATTCATCATACTATTAATAATAATGTACATGATATCATATTAAAGAAAGATAGAATGAAGACCACTAGTCCTGAGAAACAAGATTCACTTCTGTAGGTTTGTGATGGCAAAACATGATAAGTAGCACACAGTCGTCACATTAGTCTGCTTGCCCTTACACAAGCATTTTGAGCTGAGTATTCACAATGGTTAATGAAACCGCACTGCAAAGTGCTTAGAACGCTTCTCTCGCCATCATGACATGGACAAAGTGTTGTAAAAGCTAAACACAAACAGGTAAACAGCAACACTAGTTTAACTTGCTGACACAACATATTGTTAGGGAGGAAACTGGGAGATAATGATAAGGTTGAGTACAGTACATGCTTTAATGTATAGCTAAAGGTGAGTTAGCTCTTTGCACAGCACTTTGCGGAACGTCTTTTACCTCATGTTTTCTCAGCGCCGGACTGATTTGTCTGTTTAGTTAAGCTACAATGCATCAGTCTAATTCAAATATCCTTCAGCTCAGAGGTTCTCTTAAACCTTCTCAAATAAGCAGCCCAATTAGAGCACTTCCCAGCCAAGATTACCATCTACAGATGGCCTATGCTTCTGCAAGTCCCTGTCGGAAAATTTAACATCTGACCGTGACCAAGCAGAGAGACCTTTACAATTCAAGAAGAACTAATTGGTTAGTTGTTACACAGCGAACAATATTTTTTGTACAAAAAGGTGGAAGCCATCCGTTTTTGTCTGGAAAACTACTTATAACCGTCTAAACTACACAATTCAACTTCCACAACTATGTCAGAATAACCTGAATGGAATTTAAGTCTTGCAGATGTGGGCTAACTTTGCATTAGCCTTGCTCTTTAAGACAACATGCCCATTCAACTGATAATATCAATGAAAGCATTTCAAATAGAAATGCATGTTCATTCCAGAGAGGTGGATCATATTAGTCAAGCCACAGAGTGGAAGGTTTGTATAATATATCTACCTCCCCACAATGGCTTTCTGAACAACACTGCCTTATGTCATTCTGTTTTGCATGTGTTTGCATAGACATACAATGCAAACTCTGTTCTCATCCAGAGATTCAATGTCATTAACCCAAACTGGCATTTTCAGCCACTAATGTATGAGAAGAGAGATAAAAACAGAGAATAAGATGCTTTGATATTTCAATGCGAAGATTTAAATTCTTTCCTCATTTCACAGAGCAGTGTGATGATGACCTAAAGGCATTCACCAAGTACACATGAAAAAAAACCCGCAAACCCCTCCACACAAGGAAAACAGATGGCTGGTGGAGAGAATCAAACACTAATATTACAACACACTCCATATCATACTGATATGGCTGACACTGTATCTTGAATCACATATGCTGTTTTCACCAACACAAATTAAGCTTAGTCTACTGAGAGTAGGGTTGGACAACATCGGGGACTGACATTACGATAATTTGGTTTTTCTGTATTATATTGCAATATGAAAAAATATATATACACATGGATATAATTAATTATTCTAGAATGATTGGGGTGATTTCTGCATAGGAAAAAAACAAAAACAAATTACAAGCATAGATAAATACAATAGAACACGGATACAAATGAAATAAACAGTGCTTTATGCTTTGCTTCAAGTCCAACAGTATACAGTTAAAGAAATGGAATAGTCAAATGTAAAAAAAAAAAAAAAAAAACTACATAGTCTTCACTGTATAAAAGAAATATAATTAATAATAGTTATAGCTACTAAAGGCATTTTCTCTTTGTATTTTGTTGATTGATTAACATTAATCCTTTGACACATATGATCACACTGGCATGATTAGAACGTTCAGCTGCTAAATTCAGCCACCAGAGATGGACATGCTCAGCCTTTGTCATATCACAACTATTTATTTTAGGTTTCAGACATTTAAATACACATAAGTACTAGCAAAACAATTTATTTATTTATAGTTAGTTTGTAAAAAACACACTTATGTCTATGAAAGTGGCAATAACAATCCTTTCAATTATAAACAGACAGCCTGTTTTATTATATCAGATACACAATGTGTAGGTAACAATAAAGTTTACTCTATTCTTCTCACACTTCACCAGCAACTTACTTTCATGTATTTTGGGAGAAGTGGATGAATTTACGTGTTGTAAATCCGACAGATACAGTTCTCTGAATTGAGGCACAAATTAACATGGTGACGCCCATCGCTGGTTATAGATCAACTAACATGATCATTTTAAATGACCAAAAAAAAAAAAAAAAAAAAAAAAAAAAAAAAATCACGTACACATATGAGAATAGTTGAATACTAAATAAAAGCAATACATCTGTCATACAGCGCTATTGTGGCTGCTGTGCATCATGTGACAAGCATGACGCGTCGCCATATATATAATAAGGTGATGTGTTCTAAAATAACTGTCACCATAAACTCAAGCTGGGGGGTCAGCTAGAATATTTTTAAATTACGTGTGAAAGGGTTAATGAAAACGACAGCAGTGGTGTGTTAGACTTCTGTCACTTTAATATCGAATGCACAGATCCAATATAATGATATGCATTCATTTTCTTCATTTATGTTCACGTAAGCCATAAGCCACTGTGTTTATGGGGTTACTCTCTGAGATGGGCATTTTGACATTTGTGTGTGTGTGTGTGTGTGTGTGTGTGTGTGTGTGTGTGTGTGTGTGTGTGTGTGTGTGTGTGTGTGTGTGTGTGTGTGTCAGTTAAAGCACAAATAGACGCGAAAGAGAACGGAATTCGGTGTTCACGTGGTGTCACATGCACAGAAAATAGCGTGCGAGTTCCAAATTGAGTACTCTTTCAGTGTCCTCCAAATGGTTTAAAATGAAATGACAGGACCTAATACATGTATAAGTAATGCAATTTCATTCTCTTAAATGTATCGATATAGATGATAAAACGATATATCGTGCAGCCCTAACTAAGAGATTCATTTTCATTTAAAATGGTCTAAGGATACTACAAAATAATCTAAACTTACTGGCTTTTATTCAGAGCATTCATTTTAGCGAATGTCAGGCCCTACAGAATTTAAAATATGCTGGAAAGCAAGTATGAATGGCTGAATGTTAATGGGATAATCTTCTTGAAACAAAAGTGACATCTGCCAATATTATAAAAAATAAACAATTGAGGGAGGAAATGTGATGTCGTGATGCATTAGAAAGCCAAGATAAACTCCTGTGACAGTACACTTCCCATCTTCTATAGTGATAGTGATGCACTGCTCCCAATTCTTCAACATCTAATAGGAAGACTAATCACACATCTGGATGGAATTTGTTCCAAAGTCCAGACCATTCCATTTCTCCATTAAGAGTAATAGGTGTAACATTTTGTAATCACCTTACAAATATGCATTCAATTTGTATTCATGAAGGGAGTGTCTTCACTGGTTATGTAGGTCAGATATCAATATCTCATCCCGCACTGCCTGTCTGAGTAAAAGAACTAATGAAATCGGACTTTGATCTCATGCCTTTTGGGAATGAAAATCTTCAACTGTGTGCTACAAAAACTATTTCAATATGGCAGCTTTGCTGTGAACACTTTGCTTTGGACCAGATGGGTTTACACAATAACAATTCAGTCCAATCATATTCAGTCAATTGTGCAACCTGTTTACAAGTACACAGACTGTTATCAGTTTGGATGCTTATCTCTTACCTTCAATTATAACATCATTATGGCATTAAGCATTTTATGTTACTGCTGTTATCAGAGTTGTAGCGCAAATACAATGATTTTAAAGAGTTATGCATCATCGTTCTCCAAATCACTGTTAGAGTAGCATGGAATTTGTATGCTAACCGATGCAGGAAATTAGAAATATGAGAGGTAATATGAATGGGATTCTACCACTGTGCCAATCAATAACAGTTCATCGCTTCAGCAGCTATTCACATCTTGATGACAATACGATTCAACAGGGGCAAGCATGTAAAGCACGGCACCAGACACAAAACTAAGGTAAAAAAAAAAGATTTATAACCATGCTGCACAAATACAGGTCACAGCAGGCACCAACACAGAAATGAATTATCTGTTGAATTATGGGTAGTTGACAGAATTTAATTCAACATCAAGATGTTAGGTTGAAATATACATATGAGAGGATCATAGGTCCTTTCTGACTTCACAGAAATTATTTACATATACAAAATATACAAGTATGAACTCAAATGACATGTATAATGATTATAAAAGAACTGGTGTTGAAATTAAATGTTTTGTGAAATATTTTAAAATGAAATTACATCTCACTATAGGAAATGGCTTAAAATCTCATGTCAATTACCCATGTTCCTCTTTGCATGCTGCCAATAGGAGTGTCAGGAAATTGGATGTGGTTGGCCTCAGTAAGACTGCTCAAAAACAAAATTAATGAAAGCTGCATCCCATTACAGGCTAAAGCCTTAGCTATACACATACATATTGCTGTAATTCTATCACCAAAATCAATATTTTGAGCACAGCCCAAGAGCACAGAGCTTCTTTAATATGCACACAGATGCCTCCAGCTGATTCTACAGGCTTAATGTCAAGTCTGGGAATCTTTCAGAGGCTTTAATATAATTTAGGATTCACACCGTTATTTTTCTAAAGCAAAGTGGCCAAAAGGAGAACATTTTTCACTGTCTAACAGGTGTATAACAACCAGACAACTGAATTCAGTTTAAAATATTGATTCGTGACTGCAGACCCCTTTCAGAGTAAAAAGGACAGCCAGCCCTGAATGTAAAGGTGCTGCATGAATTCTCATTTGTCTAGACCAGGGGAAAGGGCAGCAAGGAAGTGTAGGAGGTCTGTGGAAATGTTTAGAGAACAAGTGTGCATAAAAAAAAAAAAAGAAAAGAAAATCTGTTATTTATATTTATTTATATATATATATATATATATATATATAAAGTAGTAAAAAATGTTTAGCAGAACATTTTAGACATATGTGTAACATTAATTGTAGCATAAATTGTCTCCATTTCAAGAATCTAAAATATGTTTTTTACATTTCAGGATGGGGGCACACGTATGATCATATCTGGGGGTCCTTGGCATCTAAATTATTGAAACCCCCTGTTCTAGACCAAAGAGTAGACATAATACCTCAATTTTATTTTTTTAATTCGTGTCGATCTTTGCACCCTTAGACCAAAAAAATAAAAATAAATAAATAAATAACCCGAACGTCTATAGCCAGATCTCATTATGAAACACGAAACGTACCGTCTTTATGAATGGCAAATCGTTCGACACTGTTGATTCGTTTTGACTCCGTTTCTTCATATATCTCACCTTAAGGGGCGATTTAACGATAATAACTGGCGACAGCTTACGAAGTTTATACCCCCTTATAAGTAACGTTAGGTTCCTGGATAAACAGTCCACCTCCCAGAGAATATACTGTGCAAATCAATAACATCCTTATCGGTTCAAATTTCCCAGACACACCAGTATATTGACACTTAATATTGTAAATCGCAGAAAATACAATCCTGTAAACAAGCTGAAACGCACAGCTATGTAGGAGTTTATTATAGGCAAGCACGCGAGTGCACACGCGCGCGCGCGCGTACATTCAAGCCGTTCCACTTTCCCCGCTCACGCAAGCGTTTCACTAACAAGTTATGAATAAATATAACGGTATCCCGCTATGTTTAGGTACTTACCGATTATAGAATGCTGTAAATGATCGAGATAATAAATATCGGGGTGTCAATGTGGTTCAGCACCGCTCTCTCCAGTGATCCTCCACGAAGACCGCAGCAAGCCAGCCGAGAAACCCGGTGCCAGAGAGTCGCATCGTGAAATTAAGAGATTTACACGAAAAAGACCGAAAAGTCCACACGAAACTGGACTGTGTTGCAGAAAATATAGCTTCAGATAGATGAAATTATGAAGGTTCATTAAAAATCTTCTTGTGGTGAAGGGGTTTGTCGAGCTAGCTTTGCAGCTAGCTGCAGCCGACCAGCTGTTCGAGCGGCGCTCCTGACTGAACTTTAAAAAAACCTGACTGAATATGTGACTAGACCTGTCACGTATCTGATGTCCATTTTAATGTTTGCGAATATGCGAAGAGTGGTGTGCTGTCCTGTCGGCTGAGCCACGCGTACCGCCACTTGCCAGTTGCCACAGAGACTTCGGCTCAACATTCAAAAGCGTGACCGCGCAGTGGTATTCCATGCGCGTCACCGTGACCACATACGCGCGATTGGCGCAGAAGTCCAGCTGATTTTATCAGGGCACACGCACTGTACCGGTAATTCATTCCCTTTACGGGTATTTCTTGTTAGAGCGATGTATGACTTTTTAGAATCATAAAATTGTCGTACGGTGCTCATTCTCTTAAAATACTGACACATAAGAGCAGTCAGTCTCTGACTGTTAGCCTACTGTACACATTAATTATGCAAGACTTCACATAACCTACACTGGTCCCATAGTGAAATATTTGCAAGTATAAATCATGATTGTAATAGCCTAAAAAAAATGTATTAGGATACACTTAGCCCTATCCGTAGGCAACTGTAAAAAATAAAAAAAAATAAAAAAATGGGCAAATGTAACACACAATTCACTGATTCTGCTGAAGTACTGGGACCAAACCTGAAAGTAATAGCCTACTATATACAAAAAAATCAAATATTTATTATAAATAATGGCAAATCTAGCATTCACTTCGATGAAAGCTTTAGAACCGATCTTCAGCTCCATCTATTGAACTGTCACAGCAGGCAGAAAATCTTACGAAATAACCTAACCTTATTTGCACATCAGTATTAAATGTTGAATTATATGTAATTATCACGTGTTGTCAATATGACCTACTTAAAAAAAAAAAAAAAATCTGTGTATTGCCACGTTGAACTTAGTGGCTGGGAAAATATTTTTCAGGACTTTTATTTTGCCTGATTTTTAAACATTATTTTGAGTTGACCAAAAGTAGGAACACAGCTGTTAAAGTTTATATAAAAAAATAAACATTGCCCTTCTGTCAGGAGATGACAAAGTTTCTTGAAAGTTTCATCATTTTATTTCTGTTTTTATTAAGTTATATTAAGAGTATAGGCCTACTTTATAAATTATTGGTCTGAGACTGATAATGACTGGTAATACTGACTGATGATGCCATAATATTTCCTTTTTGAAAACAAATTCAATAGAACAATCTTGTCTGTCCTGATGTAAAATATTTTAATATTACTATTATTTTTGGCACATGTTTCTTACACCAAAAGATAACAGGTACAGTAGGTATATGAAGAAAATTAAAAATGTTACAATAGCCCCCAGTCTCATATACATAAGCTCACACGAGTATGCTGTCATTTTCTTGTCTCTTTTATTATCTCAAAATACAAAACATTTCTGAAGCAGGGAAAACAAAATAAAATAAATACATGGGTCTAGCATCTGAAAATGTCGATGAGCTGTACCAGCACTGGGTGATGTGAACCGAAGTGATGATGGTGAGGTCAGTATCTACTACTGTTAATCTTTTTTTTTCTTTTTTTAATAGTTATTAATGCAATTGTTTTATTTATATACTTGGCAGCTCCGCTTGTACTGCATCTATTCTATGTGAATTATATGTAAATTCTATAGCCTTAGTCTTGATGAGTAAAGCAACTCTGATTCTCTTTTTTAAAGCAAACAACATCCTAGCATCATTTCCTTGCTTCATTGTGTCTGAGGTTGTGTATCTGTAAGTCAAATTAGTCAACTGGAGAACAAAAAACAGTTGCAGTCAAAATATTGATTGGAATCTGAAACTCATAACATAAGGGCAACCATTAAAGAACGGTGCAATTAATAAGAGCACTGTACAAGAGATACACGAGAGGTAAGCAGATTTAACCCTATGGGTGCCGCTTGAAATGTCATTTATCTGAAACATATGAAAGCACATCAAAACAATACAGCAAAGCTATTGAACAGCAGTGGCAACAATACAAATGGGAATAAATGATACAGAACAAAGCAGATTCCACATTCCTTAATATGTTGTTCAACATTTTAGATAACATTCATCCTGTAATACAGAATTTAAAAAAAAATGACACACGTGAAAACATAGTTCAGCAAAAAATGAAGAATGCATCCTTTACTCAGCCTCAATTGTCAAAGCTCAAATATCATGTAGGATAACATCAAGGTGAGTAAATGATAGCAGAATTGTATTTTTGGGGTCAGCTGTTCTTTTAATGATATAAATCATATATCAAATATCACATATATGCTCTCAGATTACAATGTCATGTTTAATTCCTTTAGTTTCTGTGCAGGCAAATGTTGACAGTGTACAGCATATGGATAGAAACCCACATCAATGGAAAATAATGGCACATTAATGCCACTTGATTGACTCTGAATGAGGTCATATTGTGATGTGCAAATCTGCAAATGATTCTATAAATTAAATTAAGAGACAGTGATGGTGCAAACATGTTACATCAGTACAACATACATGTTGAGGCCACCAAAAGGGTTGATGTTGTTCCACAGTTACTGAAAAAAAAATCAAATGTAGGCCAACAACAAAAACGTTGATTGACAAATAAAAACAAAATAGAATATTTTATTTTATTTTAAGAGATAAAAAAAAAAAAAAAAAAAAAAAAAAAAAAAAACTGGCCAAATGGAAACTATTTTGCACCGTAGATATAACCTCTTATAATTTAAACGTGTTTTCCAAGAGTGTGTTTACGTCAAGTGTCAAAGCTCATCTAGTTTTTGGTAGCACATTCATGTAACAAATACACTCTTCAGGTATTCATGTGTGGTTTTCTCTCATTTTCTTTGTAAATCTACAGGAAAGCTCGATCAGTGATGACACATGTGAGGCGCAGAGTTATCTCTGGTCTGGACCACAAAATAGATCAGCAATAGCACCAAGTCATGATATGTTCAATGGTATGGCTGCTTACACACCACACTGAGGTCTCTAGAAAAAGTTACGGTATACATAGAATACATACCTACTACAAAAGCAGTTTGCATCATCTGCTATTTCACTAATGACCACACCTTGCTACCAGGAGCATCTAACAGCAGAAAGAACATATACTGTGTTTCTCCATAAACAAGACAGCTAAATTAGAACAAATCTTCTCGGTTTTTCTCGCAGTACAAAATTAAAGATTCCCCAATTCGCCTTTATTACGTAACTATAAATATCTGTTATTTATACATACAGTACACTGTCAAAATATTTCTACTGGTACAGTCTGTTGACTATAAGAATACAGAATACATATATCTTGGACTGTGCTGCTATACATATTGCAGGTGCCACACACCCTACCCCCAACAACATACCGTCAAACGCAATTTTAGTCAGCAGACACAAGATCTTGTGCTGACTGGTCAAACAGCACTGTAGCTGGACTACGTAACAAAAATCCATCTCTGCAGGTATACTGAACTGCATGATTAGACTCAGACAGACTTCACACTGATTCAGTAAATGGTCATGGTCATTGTGAACAGAAATGTGCGAGTGGTCGATTTCTGTATGCGGCAAATGATCATGAGAATATACGTATTCCACATAGTTCATTTTACATTGATGAGGTTTTCTGAAAATGAGCATGAATCATTTATGAAATAACATTCAGCACGTGCTTCCCCTGAAAATGACGATGAAACACTTTAATATAGGTTTTATCTGTCACTGTACATTGTGTTGTCACATTTTTTCTTTAGATTTGATTTTGTATTGCTTGAACCAGAGCTTTAGATGACAATGAAACAGCAAATGGCAAAAAAAAAAAAAAAGTAGATAACTCCATCCACTTTGGTTTCCGATTCTAATAGCATGTGTGACTTTTAGTCATTGTGTTTTTATAATATATTCCATCTGTAATAGTTTTATAGATATCTGAAAGTGAAGGCCTGCTACATGTTTCCATAAACTACTGAGACAGACCATAAGTGATCACTCATCCATCAACAGCCACAGTGTAGAACATAATCTCATTTACAAAAAAATATATATTGCATGATTTGCATTTTTTTCTTTACACCTTGTGGTAGTTCTGGTATGTGTGTGTGTGTGTGTCTGCTGTGGAGCTGGTGTCCTGATAAACCCTATGTGTTTCCTGCAGGCTCATGGTGCACACTAAGTGCCACGTGAGCAAATGACCGCCACACTCTCTCTCATCCTCTACATTGTGCTGATTCCATGCTTTCTCCCTCTCAATCTGAGACTGTGTACCAAAACGATGAGCAGCATGGTAATTCATATGCTTTTTGTATCCCTGATATACTATAAGAGGTCATCTTTTGAGAGGTTAACTTGTAGGTTAGTTTGTTAACTCATTAGTGGCATCATCAGGAAAAGTGTTGTACATTTGAAAAAAATATCTGCAACTGTCATGAATAAAAACAAATGGAAATGAATGAACACACAGTAAGGGTCATTTTAGGGGTTAAAGCATTCTGAATTTCATCTGCGCTATTTAAGATTTTGCTAAAGGCTGTGTTGGGTGTGCAATGCATTGTTTGTGTCACATTATTTTTGAAAGTGCATGTGAAATAATGTCTCTTCAACAAACTATCAAACATGTTACTATATCTTTTAGGCTGGTGAAGAAAAATGGGGTTTAAAGGCACAATATGTAAATTTTCGCCACTAGAGGTCGCAAGACAAAGGTGTAGCTTGATGACGCCTTGATTTCGTGGAATCCTGGGAGTTGTTGTCTTCACCTCTACAGCCGGTGGAGAAGAATCCAACAGGATATTAAAGATTTATTAACGTTACTGTTGTATAAAGCAGGGTGGGGCTGAAAGCTGCTGGGGCGGATCGAGGCTGCTGGAGCGATTGCTAAAGAGAGACAAGCGTGACACACGGCTCGAGAGCAGTGGAGCTTTTATTATGCCGCAGACGACTGCTTCCGCTTCTTCCAGTCATGCGTATGTGGGGTAACACAGCGCTGTTTTATCATATTAAGTACATTTGTGTGAGTGGAAAGCTATGTTATAATGCTACTCTATGCGTTCACTCGGCGGCTACTATGAGACACTTGTTGCACACAGCAGTAAGCTAGATCGATATTAGGCATGGTAAAATCAAGCAGCAACCTCCTCCAGTTTCTCTTGAAGCCAATATGGAAGTGACTTAAACTGCAATTCATCAACTGGGCGCTAGGGCTCCAGAAGGGAGCAGAATCTCATTGAGCCCCATGTTAAAATGTCCAACTTTACAGCAGAAAAAAACATGTTTACAGCCTGGTGCAAATTGTGGTTTTGGTCTATACAGCTAATTTTGCCCTTCATGACAACTGTGAGGGGGTGAATTTTTTTTTATAACTTTATTATAATTCGTTTACATTATATAAAGCCTTAAAGTTATAATTAAGCCTAAAGCCTAATTAAGGGCGTGGCCACTTTGAGTGACAGGTGGATAGCCATTTATCCGCTGTCTGTTAGTCATCACGTCACCTCAGCTCCGCCCACGTCCCGCCTCTTTGCCCATTGTCTGTTATCCAGGAATGACGCGCAGTGACGCGTTGCTAAGATAGCAACAGCCAGCTCGACCCTACTTTACGCTTCAGAACTGCTCTTCAGAATCCTATGGGTGACGTCACGGACACTAGTCCATCGTTTTTTACAGTCTATGGGTAAAACATGGTACTCGTCGTAAATCAAGAAAACAACTGTGTTATGCTATATAATTAATGTAATGTTAATGTAATGTAATTAATGTATCCAAACAGTTGATCACCTGTCTAATAAAACACATAATATATTAAAGCGTCTTTGGTGTTTCCATGGTCCCTACAAAACAAACCGGAAATCAAGGGTAGCGCATGTATGATGTCATTGATAGGTGACGCACGGACACGGTCCGTGTCCTGGTTAAGTAAAAATAATTTTTTATTTCTCTGGATTTAAACATTCTTGAAAACATTTGGGATAATGTAAGTACACAAGTCAACAAAATATATAACATTGTTCTAGTGGTTTTTTGGATATTTTAATCCAAAAGTCTTACATGTTGTGCCTTTAATATCATAGCCTCTGTTAAGTGGCGAGGTACAGGGACAGTTTACTCAAATAATTTAAATTCGGTCATCATTTGCACAGCCTTATGTTGTTCCAAACCTGTATGATTTTCTTTGTTCTGTGGAACACAAAAGAAGATATTTAAAAAAATGTCTCAGTGCTTTTACAATGAAAGTCGATGGGGTCCAATGTTGTTTTGACTTTCATTGTGTGGTATACTGGTATGAAACCACATTTAGGCGAGTAAATGATGATAGAATTATGTATCTTTAAGTGTATCTTATTTTTTATTTTATTTTTTGCAATCTCCCATAGTAAGCTATCAAATAACTGTAATAATAAATATAATTATATAATTATAATCAAATAATAATAATGAATTGTATAAGTAAATAATGTCATATCTTGTTGCACTCATAGTAAAAATCATTGGTTTAGTAACATTCAGCAAAATCCCAAAATCATGCTAAAAAGGTAAGAAATACTTATTATGTAAACATGTATATCTAATAAAACAGGATTAGACTTAAAAACTTCTCTACACATCTCTAAACATAATTTCCATCCCAAGCATTTTAGCTGTCTTACTTTAGCAAACAGCTAAAGTGCATACCAATGGTGGCATAAATCAGCATCCAAACATCTTCTGCAACCAAACAATCAACAGACCTGCTAAAACCAGTTTGCCTACGAGTAAAGCATCATTCAAGATAAATAGCAATATTCGGGTACTTGCCAGTTCTGCAAAATGTGCACTTTCTCGTAAGTTGCTTTGGTAAGCATGTGTCTGCTCAGAACATAAATGTGAATGCAATGTAAACATTAGAATAAAATAAATAAATAAATAAAAAAATAATTGGATGATGCAAAGTGAAAAATGCTGCTAAAATATGAGATGATTTATTCACAATCAAAACAAAGGAACAGAGATTTACTAAGATGTTTTTATTAAAAATTATGCACCTCAGAAAATGATCTGGAATGGAAAAATGCTAAGCTGTGATGTTTTGTCAAAAGTAATAGAATGATTTTCATCTTTGTGTAGATATAAATGGCATATAAAGTCAGTACAGTGTAATAAATAATTAAACTAATGCTTGAATGAATCTCTACCATGGTTATAATGCTACTAAAAGACAAAGGTTCATTTCGTCAAGAGTCTGTTACAATGAATCTCATCTTACACCGCCCATGAGTCAAATCAAGTTAGCATTAATTACCTCTCAAAATCCCCAAACAGCTAATTTATCTGGCCACGCTAGAGTTAGCCAATCTGTTCAACAATTGATGCTACAGTAGCAGAAGTTCTCCTGCAAAGCAGAATTTGAGCTAATCCTTTCAGGTTTAGATGTAGAAAACTTTCATCATTAGAAACCGACAAAATAAGTTGCAAATCCAATGTGAGAGTGAATGCAAGTGGACTGAAACATTTACACCACGTAAATAGCTATTTTGGCTCAAAAATGCTCTCATGCATTCCAACCCTCATGAAAAAGATTAGAAACTGAATCCAAAATATGACAATATGTTTTATATCAATATATTCTGTTGCGTGCATATATTGGCCAATTTATTCAAAATTACTAAAATTTTATAATACATTGTGCAATATATGCTATTATATTATATACAGTTTTTTTGACATATTACAGTACATTCCTAGCATTTTGGATATTCATTTCGATATTATTCTCTTCTATGAAGGCTTTAAATAAAAAAGGAACACAATATTTAGATAATTAAATAGTTGTATATCTTTTAGAAAGCACCATATTTGACAATTGCCCAGTGAAATGGATCAAAAATACTTAGATAAGCACATCTCCGAACTGAACGAGATGATCAGTCGCCTCTACCTCTAACAGTGTCTCGTGACACACATCTAACTTTAGAATAGAATACCTAATTTTAGAAGGTAGGTCTCATCTAATCTGGTTACTTGATTTACAGATAAAACAACAATTACAAGTATGAACGCTCAAAATGTAAAGCCATTCACACAACGCACAAATGAGACGGCTCAATCACGGTTCGGCAATCTGAGCAGGTCTCACGGCACGACGTTAAGTAAAACGTGTCAAGCTCTGAATCGCTAAAAGCTTAAAATGGTGTTCTCTTCGACAGTCAATCCCCTGATCCAAATCTGCATCTTCCACAAAGGTCGACCTTTTGGATGGATAAAAGGTGCAAAGGAGCACTTGATGCACTGGTCTGTCATGTGTAAGCTAACGTTACATCCCGACAAATTAAATAATAATCTTCACCGCATGGCAGCTGCGGCTACAACATCGCTTCCCTTTACCAATCAACATGTACGCTCCACAGCTCTCAAAACAGTAGACTAACGCTCGCTGAAGTTTAACGCTCCGCTGGTAGTCAAGTATGAATGTCGATTGATGACCCTCAAAACGGCACAGCAGACAGCAAAGGTACGGTCACATTAGCAAAATTTGGGTGAAATTTCACAAGGAAAATGGGCCATTGTCCGGTGACCAATGCTGCGAAATTTGCACAGGGAAATCATTCGCCATCGCTTTGAAACGCCAGATTGCATGGGTTCCTATTTCGAATGCGAAAATTCTACAAACAACAGTAAATGTGACCGCACTTGAAGGCTTATCAGACAGATGCAGGATGGTGTTAAAATCCTAAAACATCAAATACTGAGGTGTTCAGGAGATAAGGTGCGGTGACATGAGCGAAATTTCGCGCACAAAAAAAGTTCCATTGTCTATAGTGTGGTGATGGATGAAGCACATCTCACACAGAAGTAACTTTCAAACCTAGCAGCTTTCTTTTATTTGAACCCATTGTGAAACCTGTTGTGGGGAAATCTTTCACCCTTAAGAGAAATGACTGCATTTTGCCCTGCACAAATTTGCAGAATAACATTAAATGTGAGTGGGATTAAAAGTGACTACTGTGTGAGCCATGCATAATCGCTACACTATTGATAATGGACCCTTTTATGCTTATGAAATTGTGTTGAAACTTCGTTAATGTGACCACACTTAAAAGCAGCAGCTACTGTCTGATGGAAGATCACATTAATGATATAATATTAACAGAGTTCAGTCTGAAGACTTTTGATAGCACCTTATGTAGGCTGTTAAAATGCCTATAATGTGGTGATTGGCCATTGGTAGGGGCTTAGCCATGAACCACGCCCCCATAACCCCTTTAGCCTGCGATTTGGAGGTCAAGGGTTAGCCTTCACTTGCTTTTCGATTTAAAATCATTTCCCAGGCTGAAGAAACAGTACAATGTTCAGCCGTTTGATGCATTTTTAGACATTTTTCAAATGTACAAGCTGACTGCACATCTGTACAAGTGATAAGACACAGAACATGCCACCTCTCGTCTGACGGCCATTATATCCCCCTTTGACAATGGCTAGCACGTTAAAATGTACATTTGCCCAGGTATGTCTGTTCAGACAGTGAAAATACATGTCTTTCTGTAGAAAAGAAGCACCGTTGGATGATAGAAACACAATAAAAACCTTTGGCCGCTGGGAATAGCCCTCTCATCCCAAAGAGATTTTCCCCCAAGGGTCTTCACAGAGGAGAGAGACAGGCGCTGGGTTGCCGTTTCTGGTTTAACCAAAGAATCAAACAAACAAAACAAAAAAGGCTCGATAACGGCCTACAAAGGCAGTAGATTTCTTTTCTCTTTTTTTGTCATTTAAACAGAAAAATCCTAACAAACACAAAAGGAACAAGCATTTAGGAGCCCTATTAAGGCTGACATATGCCTTTTTTTAATGTAAGGGGGCATCGCATATTGATGACAAAAATACTATAGTATATTATGGCACAAAATCCTATCCTCCTCACAGTACAGTACACTTTATAGTCTTATTGATTAAGGAAGCTGTAGTATTTTTGGCATTACTATAGTACTTTCCAAATATAGCTTGATAACTAAGAGAAGTGAGGTTGGTGTAAACTAAAAATGTCACAGCAGTCACCAAGGTTTTGCTTCAGTGCTTCAAGTTTGTGTTCAAACTTGATTTAGCAGCTTCTGTAAGTACTCATATGTTTATCAAAAATTGCATTGGAATAAAATGTTCCCTTATTCAAGTGGTTGCCGTTGCAATCCAAGCCTGCGTCTCTGCCTGTACTGTCTCTTTAACAGATGTTGTGCTTTGTGAAAGTGTGTTTCTGTTTTTCTCCCCAAATATGGCATATTAGTGTTAGTATGTGAGTAGAGACACTAACAACACCTTAAATGAACAGTGAAACATTACTTTGCTAATATACGTTACAAATTCATATGCTACAGTTCAAAAGTTTAGGGTAAGACTTTTTTTTTTTTTTTTTTTAAGAAATTAAAGCTTTTATTAAGGAAGCATTACATTGATCAAAAGTTACAGTAAAGACATTTATAAAGTTACAAAATGCTGTTCTTTTGAACTTTCTATTTATGAAAGAATCCTGAAAAAATGTATCACGGTTTCCACAAAGATATTACACAGCACAACTGTTTTCAACACTGATAATAATCTTAAATGTTTCTTGAGCAGCAAATCAGCATATCAAAATGATTTCTGAAGGATCATGTGACACTGAAGACTGGAGTAATTCAGCTTTGCCATCACAGGAATAAATTATATATATCAAATATACTGCAGTAATAATAATTAAAAAACATAATTTGAAAATGTAATAATATTTCCCAATAGTGCTGTTTTTACTATATTTGTGATCAAATAAATGCAGCCTTGGTGAGCATGAGACTTTTTTCAAAAACCCCAAACTTTTGAACCGTAGTGTACATTTCACTTTACATGAATGGTTTGCTAATATGTTCTAAATTTGCACTACAAGAATACTCTGATATTCTGAAAATACAAGAATATTCTGATGGATAACTACTACTGTGTTTGTCAGTATAGCA
Organism: Paracanthobrama guichenoti; assembly: GCA_018749465.1. Lineage (NCBI taxonomy): Eukaryota > Metazoa > Chordata > Actinopteri > Cypriniformes > Gobionidae > Paracanthobrama > Paracanthobrama guichenoti. Next base: position 6,119,573 of record CM031963.1, read on the forward strand.
GTACTAAGCTTGTGGTGATTTTGAGCTATACCTGTGAGAACCCTGCGGTCTATTGCAAGATATGGTTGAGACTATTGGCAGAATAAAATAAGCTTGACAGCTGTCCTCTTATCTGACTCACCGTCTGATAAGAGTCACTAAATCCCAAAGATAAGATGACGCATAAAACATATTTTTTGATCGATCTTTCTGAATTTGAGGTAAATGAACTGGAGCAAAACCTTGGAACATTCTCTTGTGATACATTAAGTGTAAAGGAACAGAGAAGAGGAGTAAACCATTGGAGTCGGTGTGGACGTGAAGACGTTGGCTGGCTGAGCGAAGGTGGAAGGAGCTCAGAGTTTGGGGAGAGTGTGGCCTGTAATCTCTGGGACTTCAGAGGAGAGTGGCGTGGTCTGGGTCTGCTGTGTCCATACTAGCCAAAATGGCTTTCTGGTCTTCTCGGGGCGGGCGAAGGTACAGCAGAGCGGAGAAGCGGGCGTACGGGTCCTGGCGAGTCAACTTTTTCTTCTTCTTGCGGAGGTAGAGAGCTTCTTCTGGCTGGAGGACCTGAGAGGTGTGGGGCTGCTGGGTCTGAGAGGGGGTCACACCTGTATTGAGAGCAAGACAGATGAGAACAGATGAAAGTGAAGATGCTGAAAGTGAAGAGAGATGATAACAAAATATTACAGGTCTCTCTTACTGGTCATAGCGCTATCTAGATGTCATATGTCCTAAAATGTGTCGTAGCTCATGGCACCGTTGTATATCAGACAATTCATCTCGTAACTGAAACCTACACTACTTCTTACCTTGCATCATCATGGTTATCAACTGTAGTGAAAATGACCAGAAGATTTAAGTTTTAGTAGTATTATAGTAAGTGTTTGTCATGTTGATAGGCCAGTTGGTGTTATACATAGTAATAAAAACCTTTGAACAGTATACCAAATAATATCAAAATACATATCAAATAATATCAGTGATTAAAGGATATGTGTCTAATCTATAATATTTTGAGGCAAATTCATCTGTCACTTGGTAGAGGCAAAAACATGGACAGGCTGCATCAAATTCCATTATTCATTAACAACATTACACAAAGTTGAAGAAAATACAGCTCACATTTGATTTGCTTGCTATTACGATAAACATGTATTTGTTGGCTGTAGCGGGGAGTATAATTGTTTGCTGTCGCTACTTGATGATAATGTAAAATCTGGGTCCTGAAGCAGAACCAGCTGACATAATTTTAAGGCATCCTAGGCATGCTACCGACATGATGCCTGTACCAAAAGGACCCAGGCGACCTAAATCAGTCACATACGATGTTCCATTTGAGTTATTTTCATAGAAGGCAGTATGCAACAAAAAACGAACTAGGTTCTGTAACAGACATTATGTTTATGAGAAAATGCACATGATATTTTGTATAATAGGCTTATAGTAGTATATGAATTACAGTAGCTTTTGACTTGTTCCTCACCTGTCTTTCGTCTGGTCTTGGAGTTGTTATTGTTGATGCCAACTTTCTTGACTTTTTTCACTCGTTGATATCTCAGTGCTTCTATCCTCTCAGACCCTGCAGAGCCACTTGTTGCACCTCGACGTTTTCTGTACAGAGAGCAAAGAGAGGCAAAGCCGTCACACAAGGGACTGGTAATGCGGTGGCTCGCCATGTATATTAAACTGGTCATAGTAGTGACCACATGGCCTTGCTCAAGTCACTGTTGTTAGTGCAGGCCTACAAGCAACTCAGATTACCCATGAATCTCTTGCACTCAAATGATCTGGTCCAAGCATGGCCCAGTTTAGCATGATAAGTATGATGCAAAACGTTTATTTGAGTGGAAAGAGAGGTATACTTAGGAGTTTTTTTAGGTATTACCTGCCCAAAATTACATTTGTAACTATTTTGAACGGCAAGTTTTCATCAACTAGAGATCAAATCAACATTTAAACAGAAAAATTTGTCAAATTTATACAACAGGAAGGCAAAATGTAAATATTTTATCATATATTATTAGGAAATGAAATTCATTTTAAAATGTATACAGTACCTCAATATGGCAACATTATGTATGTATCTGTTTAAAGAGAAATATTTTGAGAAATCATGACATAGATTGGGGTAATACTTAAATACATATTACAATAATACTATAGAGGTAAAGTACTTTAAAAAAAATGTACAAAAAACATTTATATACAAAAAGCTTTACAAATCCATTCTCAGACAGTTAAGTTTGTACAGTCTTCCCATCCAAATACAGTATGGAGGCACTTAAACCGGCAGCCTGCATACTCTGCCCCACACACACGCTCGCACACACAGCTCTCACGAGGCACAATAAAATAACAGAAATAGCATTATGGAGGGGCCGTCCTTCTGCTGAGGCTGCCGAGAGAAATTAAAGGCCATTAGTAGAGGGGGAAAATCACAGCTCAGCGACAAAGCATTGTCAGAAATGTGCTCATAGACATGAATACTGTCTACAATGGGCTTCACCATGCTGACAGGGGGAGAGATGGCGGGAGGGGAAAATGGCTACTTGGGAACAGTCACATAATGAAAAATAAAACAAAGCACTTGGACAACAAATGTAACAAGAATTTAATCAGATATTTGTTGGTTTTTCAACTGAAGAGCAATATTTAGCAATGGCATGCATGGCATTTTGCACATGGAACAGAACTTTAAAGGGGAATACTCTGGAAAAGCACTTCATTGGGTGAAAGCCACAACTTAAAAAGGAGCATTTACTGGTGCCAATAGTTCTTTCCCCATTGTAAAGGAAGTGCAGGAACTGTTTTGGAAGAAAACTTGCTTCACATGATTGTGAAATGTGTTCTGCAGTCCAAACAAGTGCAGTTTTATGCATACACTGCGTGTACACTAGATCAATCATGATTATGCAAAAAATTTTGTGTTTAATTATACAAGGTGTCTGTACAAGGCTAATGGGTTTTAAATCACTTGAATTTGTTTCAAGCAATAAAAAGCACCTACCTGAAATGAAGTATAACATGCAACTCTTGCTTGAGACGGTCCCTAACAAATGGTCAACTTTATCCTGGTCAAGCTAAAATTCCCAGCCACTGCAAGTAGTGTTTGTAGTCATTTACTATAAACCTTAATTTTTTAAAGCAGATTTGTTTTATAAACAGAAAGCATAACCATGAATCTCAAACCATGAGGACTTTTTAAATGGCAGCTTCTCACAAAATCAATATTCAAGCTCGGGTGTTGACATTTAATTTTTATTGCGTCTCAAGCATGAGGTTGTGTTGACCAAATGGTATGTGCTGGGTTTCCTAATCAATAACTGGGAAACATACATATGCATACTAAGACCAGAATGCATATAGGCTTCAAGACTGCAGAACTAAAATGTGTGGCTATCTGAAAATAAATATAAAAAACAAAACACAACTTAAAAAGAACAACAACTAGGTAATAAACAAAAGGAACGCAAGACCCAAAGACTTGTATTCCCCTTTAAAGGACGAGGTGAATAAAAGCCCCACCTGCTGCCCCCCCCTTTCAGACATGGATCCAACCCTTACCTATTGCGGTGTAGAGGACCTGGTCACAACAACGCTGCCCAGATAGCTGAGATCAATCAAAAACAAAGCAGGTAAGACTCGAGGAGTCATCAAGAATGACCAAATGCCCTATTTAAGATGATGACGACATTGCAACAGATGAGAGCAGACAGTCCCTGCAACACGATTCGCCCAACAAGCCTCCCCCTGGCAGTTAGAGCTGGGGTGACCTGGGTGACAGGAGGTGGGAGAGAGGGGGGAGTGTGGAAAAGGCAACCATGCGGTCAGGTTACTTTGGAACAAGAGAGGAGCCCTGTGCCTGTTGTGCTGGACACACCAACCTCAGCCTCCACATCATACATTCTGAGAGTCGTCCTAAAAAGCCTGGAGTTAGTCAAAACAGTGGGCTTCATTTGGACTGGGATTGGTCAATTTTATTGCACATGTGGGGTTCCTCCTGTTGGGTGAAAGGCAGGGTAAAGCATGACAGTGAATGGAAAGGCTGAGATCCTGTAGTGGTATCCCTCTGATTCCAGGCTTTTTAGGGGCTTCGTTATTGCATTTTAAATAGACTTAAAATAGAACCTCTCCAGACACGTAGCCCTAAAAGGTCTGTCACCATGTCTGTGAAGCAAATAATTCATCAAGTCTTGACTTGGAATCTGTTACCCCACAGCCATTTTTTGGTTAGTCGCTCACTTTGGTTTTAAGACAAGTGCTTTAAAGTGCTTCACAGACCTTATGAATGAAATTGGATGTCTGACATGAAAAGCAGCATTAGTGACATAGAAAACTATAGCACAACTTGTCTATGTAGAAAATGGTTTTGAATGGTTTTGAATAATGCAAGGCATCTGGGGCAGTGTATCTATGAAAGCATGAGTTCTAACATTACTAAAAAAAGCTTAAGACAAGCAGTAAAATAATTTTGCCCATGTGAGCAAACTGTAGCTTTAGTCTAAAATCAAAAGTGTGGTTATTTCTGCACTGAGACCCCTGAAAGGTCCTTGATGTTACACTTAGGCCAGATGGTACATGATTTATCAATCTACAAGCTACAGGCCTAGTGCACCTACCCTGAAGCTGATAACTGGGGTGGAGAGGGTTCTGATGGAAGGATCTCCTCCTCAGTCCTCCTCTGGGTTGGCATCTGCCCAAAAATGTTGCTGCTTTCTACAGGAGGTGAAGGGGACTGTGACGGATAGCTTGCTGAGGTGGCAAATGCCATGTGGGATCGGTAGCTGGGACTTGCCCTTCGGCTACCTTGGCCTTGAGCAGGAGAGGAGGAGGGGGAGGACCTCCTAGAGAAGCTAGCTGAAGACGGAGGTTGAAGGGTGATCTCAGACATCTCAGGAGGGATTGGAGGTTGGATGACACTGGGACGGGGCCTTGGGCGTACTACAATCTCTGGTGAGCCTTCGTGAGAGCTAATAGGGCTCTGAGTTAGAGGTGAGAGGCGGGATGGTTGGAGAACAACCATGCTGGGTTCCATCCTACGGGGCTGCCTGGGGCTAAGCCTGGGTGTAAGCTCGTACCATCGGGTGTCCAGGCTTCCGAACGAGCTTGGGCCAACCATGTGAGACACTGGGTCAGGGTAAGGCAATACCGGTACACCCATACCGTGGCTTGTGTGTCTTAGCTGCCCTAGACTCTGTGCCTCTTGCATAGGTAAACGCTTGGCTGGAAGGCCCTGAGGCTTGACCTTGCTGGGAGACTTGCCGGGGCGGCTCTTTGGAGCCTCCAGCTGCAGGATACCAGGGTAAGGAGATACTTGAAGGGTGGAGGGCTGGAGGGAACTAGGAGGAAGAACAAGAGGGGGAGGAAGGGGAGGTTCCGGATGAAGATGCAAAGGATGTGGGGGTGGAAAAATAAAGTGAGGACCCTCAATGGTGGCAAAGGTGAAATCAGGTCGTTGCCAAATATCTGGAGAGCGCGAAGTGGAGGGATGTGCCAAGGGAAGGGTGTAGCCAGAGACTGCATAATGCTGAATCTCTCCCTCACCAATTTCCTCGGGGATGGTGGGATGGCCGAAAGGTCCCTCCAGGTGGTAAGGAGGAGAAGACATTACTGAGCTGAGAGGGCTGGTGTCCGGCATGTAGAAGGGGGGCGGAGGCTCAGGTTCCCCAGGACTTCCCAAATAGCTGTAGAACTGGCCATGAGAAAAGGCTCGGAAGTGAGGAGCACCACGGATCTGCCCTGTAGCCTGGAGTCGACTGGTCTCCATGATAGTCATGCCTTCCATGGGCCTCTGGAAGCGGGGACTGTAGGCTGGGGGCTGCAAGTAAGACTCCTGGCTAGAAGAAATGGGGGAGATCTGATGGGGTCTGAGTGTAGCCATCATAGGTGGCATGGGCCCCGGATCGTCATTCTCCTCATCTGACTGTCGAAATTCAGGGTACAGGTCAGACTCCTCCACAAAGGGGAAGCCCTCAATGCGCCGTGCCTTAACTGGTGTTTCCATATCTGTAGGATCCATGACAAAGCGCCCATCTGGGCCACGACTGATCAATTCGATGGGCGTAGTAGCCTCTGCCTCATGCTTAGAGACGCTGTATTTCTTGCTAATTATTGCTCTCTTGGTCTTCTTGTATAAGGACAGCTCCTTCTCCTTGGCAGGACTTTGAGGAAACTTCTTAGCTCGTAAACCATCCTCTGAAGACTCTGAAGGAGGTCCTATGGAGTGGACACTTTCTGGACTTATCTTTCCAGAAGATGACCTATAGCAATGGGAAAGAAAAAGAGAGAAGAATAGATGATGAGTCATGGTCATAGTAGTTTCAGGTTTAAATACGTCATAGACAACTGGACTTTGTTATAAATTTGATGATGTTTCATCACTCATCCAAAAGGCCTCATCTGTTATCTGATGGGGATAAACACCTGCAATTCAAACATACTTACAATACACCAAATTAGACCAACACATAGTGTGAAAGATTCTTCTCAAATGCACCCAAGGTACCACATATACCAAACTTATGCATAGCCTAGTTTATTCGTTCAATTATAAATTTGATAATTAGATACAAATTACAGCAAACGTTTATAGGGACACACTAGAGTGACCTAAGATGTGTTGCTCAAGGTCATAATGGTGACCCTTGGGGTCCAACCTTGTGATTTCTAGCACATGGTCCAGCATTAGGATACATCAAGCCTGCAACTCCCAAAGTGACAACAGGCAGCATGAAGTGAACTATAAAATCCAACAGTGCATATATACATATAAATTTGCTTATTTACTTGTATTGAAATGATCTCTATCATTGATAATAATACAATGAATTGTGAAAAACTATTCTGACATTAGAATTTTTTTTTAGATAACCAGTTGACCCCTGTGTAACTTTCTGCTTTTGGGTGTTAGAATGTCAGCATTAATCAGAATTATCACTGAAGTGGGTTGTTTACTTTAAGGTCACAATCATGGGAGATAAATGTAACCTATGGTTTAGACCAGTGGTTCCCAACCACGTTCCTGGAGGCCCACCAAGGTGCACATTTTGCATGTCTCCTTTGTCTGACACACCCACATCAGATTTTGGAGTCACTACTAATGACAGATGACTCGAATCAGGTGTGTTTGATTGAGGGGACATGCAAAATGTGCACTGTTGGTGGGCCTGCAGGAACGTGGTTGGGAACCACTGGTTTAGACTATTTACAAGTTTATCTTTTCGAGGCATCTTTATGTTACCTTACATATTGGAAACAATTAGCTATTTTCAAATCAGATTGAAAAATGATATTTAGGACAATGGTCTTGAAAACATTCCCACTGTAGTTTTAGGCCCCAGAAAGTTTCACCCTGAAACCTATCAGAGAAATAAAGTTAAATTAAAAATAAAGCCATTTTGTGCTATATACGAGTTTGATTGTTGTTGTTGTAATCTTCACTCTTTTTTTCTGGATATATCTTGTCATAACTCATCCTTGTTAAGGCCTTATACTCTCCAGTCACCACTGTTTGAATATCATAATTAATTCAGTTTTAACACTATTGTTTCCTTAAAAAAAAAAAAAAAAAAAAAAAAATTGTGTTTGTTTGTGTGAGTACTGTAGACAACATATCATGAGTATTTGAGTCTTATTAATCATAGAAGGTGACATTTTCAAAGACATTCAACTGAGAGTATTCATGTGACCAAACAACGAGAAATAACAAGCATAGTCCAGAAAAGAAGAGAAAATCAGGAAATGTTAGAGCCATAATACTTTATTCAGTAACAAATGTACATGTAATGGCTGAAGCTTTGTTTTTGCTGAATCATTACAGCATGCACTTTCGCTTGTAATGGCTGCGGTGACGGAGCTTGGTTTCCATGGCAACTGCCTATTGATGACCACCATTCAGGTGCAATGACGTTATGCCTGCTCCAAGCAACAATACAGTGCACTATTAAGCAGGCTTTTCCCGAGCCAAGAAAGAGGGAACACACAATACACACTCTTCAGTAAACGAAAAGTCCAAACTTTTCACCATTGTTCTCACAAATGTTTAAAGGCATAATATACAGTATGTTTGTTAAGAGAATGAAAAGAAAACTAAACACACAGACAGATCTGATCAGATATTGACTTGCTTGCTTAACAAGAATGCGCTTTCATTTTGCAAGTAGACATGTTTTGGATAAAAACATTAATAAACATCAAGACTGTTTTAACTGTAATTATCCTTATCAGCTGCTCATTTCAAGCTGTTGTCCTGCTAAATGTTGTGATGAAAGATAATGACCTCATATCGCTGCCAGAAAGATAGTATCAAACCTTGTAGAGAGGTAAACAAAAGGAACCGTCTCTTTCTTTACTTTGCCTTGCATACAAATTTCTCCTGGAACTTCATAATGAGTTAAAACAATCTTCAAACTGAGAATCAATTCAGATTCTACTGTACATGGAAAATTCATACAAACATATAGTTGCTATTTTAGGTCAGACCATTCACAATCTTTCTGGATTAATTAAACTGAGCATTCAAGAATGATTGTCAGGCATTACAATACCACGGTTCATACTGTGTTGGCACAGAATATCTCATTAAAAGCTCATTCTACTACTACCATTCACTGTTAAAGCTATTCCAAATAACAACACAAAGTGTTTAAGCTTCACAATATACCAAGATTGTGCAATGTTTACCATTTATATAAGTTAAATCCACTAACAAAACAATAACAAACAAAACGCAATTTGAACACAGGAACACCAGTTGCTGCACGTTAACCTCTGGTGTGCAAGGGTGTGTTGGTGACATACAGGCAGTGGTTCAGATGCTTGGGAGGGAGAAATCTGAAACAAACATTATGGGGTGAATAAGACACATGAAATACAGTGCAAGCCACCCCTTGGCAGCCTGTGGGCTTAATGTGTGCACCATTATTTAAACTACTCTGTCAATTTTGTATGTGTGGAATCATAAAAGTTGCTTGACAGACAGACAGACAAACAAACAAACATATAGACGATGATAGATAGATAATTAGATAGATAGATAGACAGACAGACAGATAAACAGAGGCTGACAGACAGACAGACAGACAGACAGAGATAAACAGAGGCTGATAGACAGACAGACAGAGAGACAGACAGACAGACAGATAGATAGACAGACAGACAGACAGAGATAAACAGAGGCTGATAGATAGACAGACAGATAGATAGACAGACAGACAGACAGACAGAGATAAACAGAGGCTGATAGATAGACAGACAGACAGACAGACAGATAGATAGATAGATAGATAGATAGATAGATAGATAGATAGATAGATAGATAGATAGATAGATAGATAGATAGACAGACAGACAGACAGACAGACAGACAGACAGACAGATAGAGATAAACAGAGGCTGATAGATAGACAGACAGACAGACCTGTGAAGGGAAATATTTGGCAGAGAGACCCAGAGAGATGCATCATGAGTGAGAATAATGCTAAGAAGAACTGAGTATAATCTGTGGAGGCTTAACTAAATAGAGAAGTGACAGCATCACAAGAGAATCAAAACTCACATCCACACACCAGCTGAGTCATCTCAAAGCGAAGGCCCAGCATGTAATGGTTGACTCGATGAGTTTGAGGAGCTGTATTAGATTTGATTCAGTGTGTAAAATATTTGTGAGAAATTTAGATGAAAAGCTAAATAATCCGGTTGCTTGCTTAATTATGTATAAAAAAGAGAGTGTTCCGAAAAGCTTTCATGACCAACTTGACCGAGTTCTGTGAAGAGGATTCCATAGCTCTTAATGCACTGCCTCATTATCAAATTAAAGGTGCTGTGTCGCCCTCTGTAGGACACATTAAAATCAATGCTTTAATAAAATTAAAGGTACACTCCAGGTTATTTTCAACCTAAAATCTATGAAGACTGCACGTTTGGTACAATCAAACAATTTTGAATCCCTCAATTTATAAATGAAACAGGTCAATACACATAATGGAAGCCTAGTAGACAAACAGTTTGCATTGTGACTAAATGTAAAAGGGTTGTTGGTTAAAATTCACTGGGCACACCTATAAAACTTTGTCCTGAGCTCTAAGTGTAATATTTCTATAAAGCAAGGGTGGTGAGTTCAGCTCCAACCCTGATAAAACTCACCTGCCTGCAGCTTTCTAGTAACCATTCAGACCTTGATTAGCTTGCTCAGGTGTGTTTGAAGCAAAACTCTGCAGGACTGTCAGTGGCTCTCCAGGACTGGCGTTTGCCACCCCTGCTATAGAGCATATATAAAACTTTTTTTCCCCATTTTTCAATCGTATTTATATAGCGCTTTTCAGAATATGCATTGTTACAATGCAGCTTTACATAAAACCATGATGTTTCATGATAATGTTATTATATCTAAATATTTTCATGCCTTTAGGCTCTGTCTACACCTGGTATTAAGAAGTGTTTTTGTAAATTTAGATCACAAGTGGATGATGCTGAATACAGGGGGAAACGAGGTCTAAGAGCTTGTCCACTTTGGACAACTTCCAGAGGTAGTCGAAAATGAATTTGACCGGATTGCTTTCATGGTGTAGACCAGGGGTCTCCAAACTCGGTCCTGGAGGGCCACTGCTAACACCCAAAAGCAGAACGTTACACAGGGGTCAACTGGTTATCTAAAAAAAAAAATTCAAATGTCAGAATAGTTTTTCACACTTCATTGTATAATTATCAATGATAGCGATCATTTCAATTCAAGTAAATAAACAAATCTATATGTGGCCCAGTTTGGAGACCCATGGTGTAGACGCTCATGTGGTCAAATGCGTTCAAACTCAGTGGCGAGGCTACATAAGGGTGGTCTGGTCCATCCACTCAAATGAGACAAAATACTTTTTTTGTTGGAAAGGAGAAAAAAAAAAAAATTATAATTCACGCATTGATTGACCCCTACTTGACAATAATGACTCAAATACAAGAATTTAGCAGATGGGACTTTGGATTCGATCGACCAAAAAAGTGAAACTCTCTGGCACACCTGGCTGCTAGGCTCCCATTATAAGTGTATTAATGTAAATGCGTTTATACAAACATTATACACACTAAAACAGAAATTAAGTAAAAAAAAAAAGCGCCTTTAATTTCACAGGGCTAATCGTAAATGTGTAAGTCAGGCAGGGTGCCAGAAGGTAAGTTTTGTGGGTCTCCTATGTGTATAGCGCATGGGTTCACAGCCTGCCAAAACAACCGTGCCCAGCAGCGCACATGGGACGCATGCGACATAAGGCAGTGCACACTGCTGAACAAGGTGCAGGCACTCACAGAGGACTGGAAGGTGGAGGCCTGTAGCTGCTCCTTTCCTGGCCTTCCCAGAAGGGTTCTATGCCAGGTAGAGGGGTAAGAGGACTCCTGTGGCAGGAAACACAATAGAGACGGGAGGGACGGGGAGGGGAGGGGTCATGTTGGCCATCAACGAAGCTGCTTTCCATACAACCAATATAACAGGAGAAAAGAAACAGTGACATGGAGAGATAGAAGTGAAGGAAAGAGGAAGGCAGAGCTTCAGGACATAAGAAATGATAATGACTGTGGGCACCGGACTATTCATTTATTAAATGACACTGTTAATCATCTTTCCCACATTTTAAGAGGCATATGCATGCAGGGATGTTAAGGCCAGCTTAGATCCATGCAGTCTCCTTGTTTTGATATACAAGTAGACATTCAGAGGCTTTTTTGAGATTCCTGGCAAAATCAGCTGATATACAGTGGAGTGCAAAGATATGAGACTAACTGCCTCAGGTTGCATAAAAAAGAAAGAAAAGAATAAAAAAAAATATATATATATATATATATTAGTGCTGGGCAATCGATTAATCACGATTAATCACATCCAAAATAAAAGTTTGTGTTTACATAATATATGTGTGTGTTCTGTGTATAATTATTGTGTATAATATATGCATGCATGTATATATTTAAGAAAAATATGTTATATTTATATACAAGATGAATTATATAAATACATATACATGAAGGGTGTGTATTTATATATACATAATAATTATACACAGTACACAAATATTATGTAAACATAAACTTATTTTTATAGATATATATTTGGATGCGATTAATCGATTGCCCAGCACTAATATAATATAATATAATATAATATAATATAATATAATATAATATAATATAATATAATATAATATATATAATATAATATAATATAATATAATATAATATAATATAATAGTGCTGTCAAATCGATTAATTGCATCCAAAATTAAAGTTTGTGTTTACATAATGTGTGTGCACATATGTGTATAATTATTATGTATTTGTATACACACATATACATGTATATAAGAAATATTTGCATGTATATACTATATTTATTTATATCTTTCACATGTTCAATGTAATGCCAAACCTTTGCCCCCACTGTATAATTTTGCAAAGCACAAGCCTATTTAAAAAGAGGTACAATAACTCAAAATATATTTAGTGAAAAATGAATTCATACTTGATGCCATAAAAATACTGTAGATACACAGGTGTGTTATGTAACTAAAATCATCTTAAAAAAATTAATCCAGTGCGATACTTAAGCACTACCACAAACAGATATATTTATATCCCAGCATGACATGAAATAAAGTGAACAGCAATAGCAGCATGTTTTCAAATGGCACCACTATGGAGGTTATGACTGACATTGTATTAGAGCTAATCCACTTAGCTTTAGCATATTGAAATATGTATGTAGGAGGATCATATAGCTACTATAAATGTAAAATCTGAGATATCACTACTGTAAATGTATGATCACAGAGGAGCACCGTTATATGCTCTATTCATTTAAAACTCATTGTTTGCATTTCTGAAGCATTAGAGGACATCAGAGAATAAATCAAGTAAAAAAGATTATGAAGAAATAATAAGAACAAATACTATGTAACTATTGAAAATATAAACAAGAAAATCCTAGTCACCGATGTCCAATGTTATTAGCACTAGGAAGAAAGAAAAAAACAGAGTTAATGTAAGATGTAAGTTAAGAAAAGATAAGTTTGTTGCAGTGAAATAAAAATACCAGAGAGATGGAACTCCCTGTTCTTCAGCAGCTTGTTAATATACCATGGTAAATGCAAAATAAAAAATATGAAAGCATGGGAAGAGGCATTCTTAAAAGCAGAGACCACACAGCATGCACATTTACCATGGTAATGGGTCCAGAGGTATTGTTGTTATTAAAGGGATCACCCAAAGTTATAAAAGAGATCACCCAAAAATGGAAATTCTGCTATCTGGGCTTTTCATACTACATTAACTCTGGATTATCGTGATTTTAAAGGCAGGATTTGACACTGGGTTAAGCTACGTGACGCACTTGTAATTCTGAAAAGCGGTTAGCGCCATTTTTAATGGTGGCTTATGAAACCCTGCTTGATGTTGAACTAATCAAACAAGCCTCAGTGCTTACCTCATTAAATATTTATGTGCTTATAAGCCATTTTATGTTTATGTTCACTGAAAAATGTCTCCTCTGCCATAGCTCTCAGATCCTATTTGAGCAATTTATATATGCACATACAGTATCCATTTTGGAACCAGTTTTGGGTGAACTATCCCTTGAAGGCTTCTGATAAGAGAGGACACTTCTTCACACAATCTTCACACAATAAATTGATAGTCTGTGTGTTTGGATTACAGTAAACAAAATTATTTTTTTTTTTAAATCACTTTTAACACACCTATAATTCAAAATCACATGTTGCACAGAAGTATATAATTTACAGAGCTTGTACTGGAGCATGTTTTTCTATCTCTTTTCAGTGGCTGATTGTTGCCATGGGAACTCAAAAGGGTCACTTTGAATCCCTCTTACTCAGTGTTTGTGTAGAAACCAACTGCTATGAGGATAAACCTGAAACCAAACCTACTTTCTTTACTGGTGTAGTAAGTGTCATCAAAACCATGAACAACAACACAAACATCAAGCAGAAATGTATCAACAGAGTATAGTCTCAATCTCACTGCAAAGCATTTGTCTCAAATGGCTCATTAAAAGCCATAAAAAACAAAATCAGCTACAGAAAAAAAATAAAAAAAATAATAATAATCAAATGGCATTAATGAATGCATGCAAGGCACCAAAGAAAACGGAGTAAAGTTTCAGAGACGGTGGCATTTATGTTATGACTCCCACATTTGAATTCAGCTCGTTTCCTGACTCCACCCCCATTTTTCTCCCCAAATTTTTCTTGCTCATAATCAATAAAAAAAAAAAAATAATAAAAAAACAAACAGAAAATGGCTTTATGAATGACTACTTTCATTCATTTTACCCATGAGAATTTTTTTTTTTTTTTTTTTGTGTGTGTAGGTGTCATGATATATATGTGAATTCCCTTTGAATGCAACACGTCCAACATATTTTGAATTTTGAAGCCTATTAAATATAATGTTAATGATCAATATAAAGCAATATAATGGATTATAAAATCCAGGGCCTATTGCGAGGCCTCAGTAAACTTCCAAGAGAGCCTTAAGATGACTTCAAATAAGACAAAACAAACATTATAAAAGGTTAAAAACTGTTTTGGGGAGTAGCTAACTACAAGTAGTGACGCAACTAATTTAAAGTCCCCATAAAAAAATCTAAATGTACGTTTTTTTGGCTTATAGTATGAATATATTACCCTTAAGGTTATCTATAAGCTAGTGTGCTCCAAAACAATGACAAAAATTTTCATTTAGAAGATTCAAAACTTTCAGTCTCTCACTTTCGTCCAATATAGATCAATGATTTTGATGACATCTCTCTGCACTAGCTTCTCATCAGATTTTCTGTCCAATCAAATGCTCTCTAGAATCTGAAGCATCCCACCCCTACAATATAAATAGATGCTGAAGCTGTGGCTGAAATCTGTCACTTGTTCACACATTTACTATTTTTTATATGGTGAATGGCACATAGTCCACTATACACTCACCTAAAGGATTATTAGGAACACCATATTAATACTGTGTTTGGCCCCCTTTCGCCTTCAGAACTGCCTTAATTCTACGTGGCATTGATTCAACAAGGTGCTGAAAGCATTCTTTAGAAATGTTGGCCCATATTGATAGGATAGCATCTTGCAGTTGATGGAGATTTGTGGGATGCACATCCAGGGCACGAAGCTCCCGTTCCACCACATCCCAAAGATGCTGTATTGGTTTGAGATCTGGTGACTGTGGGGGCCATTTTAGTACAGTGAACTCATTGTCATGTTCAAGAAACCAATTTGAAATGATTCAAGCTTTGTGACATGGTGCATTATCCTGCTGGAAGTAGCCATCAGAGAATGGGTACATGGTGGTCATAAAGGGATGGACATGGTCAGAAACAATGCTCAGGTAGGCCGTGGCATTTAAACAATGCCCAATTGGCACTAAAGGGCCTAAAGTGTGCCAAGAAAACATCCCCCACACCATTACACCACCACCACCAGCCTGCACAGTGGTAACAAGGCATGATGGATCCATGTTCTCATTCTGTTTACGCCAAATTCTGACTCTACCATCTGAATGTCTCAACAGAAATCGAGACTCATCAGACCAGGCAACATTTTTCCAGTCTTCAACTGTCCAATTTTGGTGAGCTTGTGCAAATTGTAGCCTCTTTTTCCTATTTGTAGTGGAGATGAGTGGTACCCGGTGGGTTCTTCTGCTGTTGTAGCCCATCCGCCTCAAGGTTGTGCGTGTTGTGGCTTCACAAATGCTTTGCTGCATACCTCGGTTGTAATGAGTGGTTATTTCAGTCAAAGGCTCTTCTATCAGCTTGAATCAGTCGGTCCATTCTCCTCTGACCTCTAGCATCAACAAGGCATTTTCGCCCACAGGACTGCCGCATACTGGATGTTTTTCCCTTTTCACACCATTCTTTGTAAACCCTAGAAATGGTTGTGCGTGAAAATCCCAGTAACTGAGCAGACTGTGAAATACTCAGACCGGCCCGTCTGGCACTAACAACCATGCCACGCTCAAAATTGCTTAAATCACATTTCTTTCCCATTCTGACATTCAGTTTGGAGTTCAGGAGATTGTCTTGACCAGGACCACACCCCTAAATGCATTGAAGCAACTGCCATGTGATTGGTTGATTAGATAATTGCATTAATGAGAAATTGAACAGGTGTTCCTAATAATCCTTTAGGTGAGTGTATGTGGGATAGGGAACGATTCAGACAGTGAAAATATGCTTTCTATTGGGGCAAATGAAGTCTGGTTTCACGTTATAGTGTCATGCAAACCGGTGCAGCGCGCACACAGTCTGCTCCAGTCCAGAGACTTGATAGCACAGAGCGGATCATAATGCGCAAGTCTGCGCAGACCACAAAATGTATCGGATCCATCTGAATTCTACACAGAATGCTATTTTAAAGAGATATGGAGGAGATCAGGCAGAGAAACGGTTAGACAGACTTGGCATTAGAAACAGCACTGACGAGTAGAAGAGATAACACCGGTGGCGTCATGCACCAGCATAACTTACACACTTTTCAAACTACACATCCTCAGCATGATGTTCACTGTTTTGATTTAGTAACAATTTCATATTAAATCTAATAGGGGATTCTATTAGTCTGTGGCTGTCATAAGTTGTCAAACACGGCTTTGCCAAGCTCAGGTTTCTTCAGTTTCTTTTTTTTCCAGTAGCCAACTACTTTTTCCAGCAAGCAGCGGTGTAGCATGTAAATTTTAGCGTCATCTAGCGGTGAGGTTGTGAATTACAACAACCCACCGCTCACCCCTCCCTTTCGAAGCACATAGAGAAGGTGGCCGACACAGGACAAAGATATCGTCGTCTGAGAGAGCAGAGAGTGACTAGCACTCTGTAGAGCAGCTTGTCCGTTTAGGGCAACTGTAGAAACATGACTGCTTCACTGTAAGGGGACCCGCGGTGTACGGAGATAGAAATGGCTCATTCTAAGGTAATAAAAATATAATGGATATTATATTGCATTTCTGTCAATAGATAGAAATCCTTATTCTTAATCATTATCCAGTGAATCACAAACAACTAAATTTTTTGGTGAACATTGAGTCTAAAAGGTTGAGAACCACTGATCTAAAGTGCAAATTAAGGCAAACACATGAGAGAACTATTTAGCATTCCAGACTAGTGGAAAAATTAAGAAATTAACTTAGGCCATCCAGTCTATGAACACACTACATCCATGAATTACCGGCCTATCACTGAGGAGAAATTAATGTGTCTTCTAATAGGATCTTTAAGCAAGAGCAATGTGCCTTTTGGATGCCTCGATTTATGAAGCACACTCCACTCTCGTTCTGAATGAACTGAGGTACGAGTGGAGGAAGTTACTTACGGAGTCTCCACGCTCTTTCTGCAGTGTGTTATAGACAGAGGGGGATCTGTCAAAGAGAAAACCAAAGAGAAAGAAAGCGATTAGAGATTTCACACGCATAAAAATACTAATTTCCTGATGAAAAGCATCCTGACAGCTTGTGTGGAGTTCTGCTGCATCATTTGTGCAATCAAGAACCTCTTCATACTGTAAAAGAACAAGATAGTGGGGATGTCTTGAATGTTAAATAAATGGAATGTTTTTCAGATTTTATCCAGAATTGCTTTAGACAAAAATATCTCCCAGATGGACAGCGCCTGGAAATAGGCTAACTTCCGTCAACATAACCAACGTGACAACCTGCTTACAAAGGGAGCATGCTGGGGACTATTTTCAGGCGCTGCGTAATATCGTTGTGCCTGCTGTACCCATGGTATGGCAGCTAAGTTCCTTGATTATTACGCAGGAATGAGAGTATAGTTTCTAGCCATATCGATGTAGAAAATCACAACTTTTCATTATCTGTCAGCCTAAGTACACTATGAAATTACAGAAGAGTCAAGTTTAAAATAGGAAAAATATTGAAAGTCTTTGGTCATTTTTGAACGAGATGCTAACGGTCTAATCAGATTCAATTATCTATGCTAAGCTATGCTAAAAGTGCTACCGCCAGACCCAGAGATCGGCTGAATGGATTTGAAAACGGTAAAACTCAACTGTTGAACTCAAGGGGAGTTGGAAAATGAGCCTATTTTCAAAAAAAGTGGAGTGTTCCTTTAAGTCTGTCAGTAGGGTAAGATGTGAAGTGCATGGGGATTGGATGAGAAAGAGACAATCTGGCCGTAAGGGTACCACTGACCTCGTCTCCTCTTGAGCTTACGCCGTCTCTGTTTGTTGACGAAGCAGGCTGCTAGCGTGCTGAAGAGGATGGCTGCTGCCAGGAAACAGATGGTGGCCACAATGCCTGCCACCACCGGCCGCGCCAGCCCCTCGTCTGGCACCTCAGGCGGTGGGAAGTAGTCTGAAAGATACAAACACACACACACAAGCTCTTTCATTCTTAGTTGCCTAAGACGGGCTGTTTTAACAAAAAACCATGCAGCTCATTTTGAATGATTCAGTTAATAGGAGAGAAGATTAGAAAGACTGAGACAGAATGAAATAGCCAGCTATCTTAATTCATAAAGACATTCAAAATACATTTCAAATCACAGTGGGATGCTTTGAGAAATGAAAACAAAGACTGAGCAGCCTCACACTTATTTTTACTTCAAGTGGTGATTGAATTCTGACTGCAGTGCATTAAACAATCTTTTAGAGAAATCAAACTAGAATGTGGTTACAGAACAAGGACTGTCAACAGAACAAAATATAATAAAATACACCAATCATGTAAAAACAAAAAAAAAAAAAACAGGCTTACACTATTGTTCAAAATTAATCTTTTATTCAGCAAGGATACATTAAACTGAAAAGTAAATGCTGTTCTTTGCACTTTCTATTCATAAAAGAATCCTGAAAATACATAAAGCAGCACAACTGTTTTCAACATTGATTATAATAATAAATGTTTCTTGAGCACCAAATCAGCATATTAGAATAATTTCTGAAGGACCATGTGACACTGAAGACTTGCCATCACAGGAATGAATTACATTTTAAATATATATATATATATATATATATATATATATATATATATATATATATATATATATATATATATATATATATATATATATATATATATATATATGTGTGTGTGAAAAAGAAAACAGTTATTTTAAATAGTAATAATATTTCACAATATTACAGTTTTACTGTATTTTTGATCAAATAAATGCAACCTATAGGTTATAGTTATAGTTTATAGTTACTGACCCCAAACTTTTGAACAGTAGTATTTGTGATGACAGATCTCAAAAGTGAAGCTGCTATGTAAATATATATATAAAAAGATACAGACACCAACTAAATTCTAAACAAACTGGCATGGCCATAGTCTTGTTAAATATTTATTTTGTATTTGAATTTTCAGTGAACTGTGGTTTGAGAGATTGAAACAAAAATATTGTGCAGTTGTCTGACTATATTCAAACAAAAAGGACATGATACATCCACTATTTCTGAATGTGGCCTTTTAGTGAAGACAAACTAATTCACTTTACATCCATCAGATGGCAGCAGAGTCTCATCAGATCATCACTAATTCAGAGTCAACTCGTTCCATTAATGTTTGTGCGGGCCTACACAAAAATGAGTATAGCGCAGTAAAATCTCACAGTACAGATTCAAAATACATATGGATTCCAAAAATCCTCAGTATGGATACTGACCTGTGCTAGAGACTCCCACTACATTACTGGGCTCACTGACAAGGTCCTCCATAACGGCTATCACTCTGAACTCATACCAGGCCTCCTGTAAAACAATGCAGAAACATTTACAGCATGTTTCCTTTAAAAAGATGTATTACCTGAGATTGCTAGAAAAATCGGTCCACTGAAGGTTCAGTTGAAGTAGATTAAAACACAAGGAGTGTGAAATAACTGGAATAAATTTGCATCCAAATGTGACAAATATGCAAAAATAAGTTTCTGAACTTTTCATTACTGTGAGAAAACCTTGAGTGAGATTTCCCAGTCATTTTGCTTTGTCAATTTACATTTTAGAAAATGTAATAAAAATATAATTGGCATGGCTTTCAAATGGTTATAAGAGCTCTGTTTCGGAACACCATGACTGTGACTAAATGATAACCAAATTTATATTGTTGTGTGAATGATCATTTTAGGGTTAAAACACTAAAAAAAACGTAGTTTATAGTTATAGTTTATTCTCAAACACTGCAGAAAAGCCAAATCAAGCTTTGTGTCAAACTTTTGAAATAGTGATCACAGACATACCTGAAGCAGGTCTCTAGCCAAGAGCTCAGTCTCTCCAGCAGGGATTGCATCATCAAGAACATCCCACCTTTCCCCGAGGCGGAACTCCATGATGTAGTGATCAATTGGCGAAGTGTGATTGGCTGGAGGGATCCATGTGAGTAGGACTCCCTGCTGTGTCCGGTTGGCTGTGAGGCACCGTGGTGGGGTAAGCAGCACCAGTGGTTCTGGGGTACTTATAGGAAATACTAGAGGGAAGAAAGCAAAACACTGTATCATCATAATATGCATATATGATGCTCAAGAAATATTTCTTATTATTATTAAAGTTGAAAACTGTTGTGCTGCTTAATATTCTTGTGGAAACAATGATACTTTTTCAGGATTCTATGACGAATAGAAACAAATTCAGCATTTATTTTGAAAATAAATATTTAATATCACTTTTGGTCAATTTAATGCATCATTGCTGAATCTGCTGGCCCTAACCATCTAAACGATAGTGAATATATAAGCAATAAATTTGCTAGTATTTTTCAGTATAGCTAGTATTAGAATTTTTTTCTAGTAGAAGTTTTGGTAACACTTTACTTACAGTCTTTATGTATTATGTGCATTATAAAGGTATTCATAATGTACATCCATTATATGTTTTCATAAATAACTGTAACCAAAGTTAAAAAGCATTATAATATTCCTTGTTACCTGTGAAATATGTTTGTCATGATGTGCTTTAATGCATTATACTTTGTAAAGGCATAACATAATTATTATAATGTATTATAACTGTGTTTACAATTATTCATAAGACCATACAATGTATTATAAGGTGCATTACAAGGCATAATTAATGCATTAAAATACTTTTATAATGCATTATATATAAAGGATTTTATCTGCCCAAATGACCAGTTCAAGCTAAACTTAAAAAATGCTAATAATTTAAATGTTAAATGTAATCTTTAGCAAATATCAAAATAAATACATACATTAATAAATATTTACATTACAAAGCTATGATGCCTACAGAGGACTGTAAAGAAGCAGGGCCTTAAAGTCATTGGTGATTTAAGCCATATTCTTCACAAAGGTTATGAGCTGATGCCCTCTGGCAGGAGGTAGAGGGTACCAACCTGTAAGTTGAATAGGTATACATTCTCTTTAGTTCTTCTATCAATTAAATTATTGAACAATAAGTAATGATAGGTGTGTGTGGGAGAAGTTGTGTAGGTATATAGTGAAATATTGAAATTGTGCAATGACTAAGTGTGACATTTAGAAATGTTATGAAATGTTTTGTTTTGGGTCATATGGATATAAGTGTAACTATATGCTGGACTGTAACTGTGTTATAAATTGATGGTATGTGTGTTGTCTTGCTCTCTCGATGGCCCAAGACAAATTTCTCCTAAGGGAGACAATAAAGGTTAAAGAAATTCACTTGTAGCATTTAAAATGACTGACTTTCAGTTTTTAGTGTTTTTTCTTTCCAATTTAGACAAAATATAATTTATCCATTGTTGACATTAACATTATCAGCTTATCTGTATCAGCCAGAATTTTAATATTTGTGCATCTATAGAATAAACAAAATATACTTTATGGACAAAAGTATTTGGACACCTGGCCATTACACCAACAGGGACTTTAATGACATTGCATTCTAAATACAAAGACATTAATATGGAGTTGGACTGACCTTTGTAACTATAACAGCTTCTGGGAAGGCTTTCCATAAGAATTTTGGAGTTTTCTGTGGGAATGTTTGCCCATTCATGCAATAGAGCATGGATGAAATGGCAAAAAGGCCTAAATGGACCTTGCTTTGTGTACTGGGCACAGTCATGCTGGAATAGAAAAGGGCCTTCCCCAAACTTTTCCCACAAGCATAGCATTGTCCAAAATGTCTAAGATTTCTCTTAACTGGAAGTAAGGGGCCTAGCCCAACCCCAGAAAAAGCAGCTCTATACATTTATCCCTCATCCACAAAGCTTTACAGTTGGCACAAATTCAGGTAATGGTTAATGTTTACCTGGCATCTGCCAAACCCAGATTCACCCATCAGACTGCCAAACAGAGAAGCGTGATTTGTCACTCCCCAAAACACATTTCCACTGCTCCAGAGTCCAATAGTGGTGTGCTTTCCACCACTCCATCCAATGCTTGGCATTGTACTTGATGATAAGGCTTGCATGCAGCTGCTCGGCAATGGAAAACCATTCCATGAAGCTCCTGCCGCACAGTTTTTGAGCTGATTTTAATTCCAGTGGAAGTTTGGAACTTTTCAGCTATGGAATCAGCAGAGCACTGGCGACTTTTACGGACCATGCGCCTCAGCACTCAGTGACCCCGCTCTCTGAATTTACGTGGTCTTCAGCTTCATGGCTGAGTTGCTGCTGTTCCTAAACGCTTCTACTTTCCAGTAATACCACTTACAGTTGACCGCAGAATATCTAGCAGGGATGAAATTTCATGAACTGACTTGCAAAGATGGCATCCTATCACAGTACCACACTTGATGTGACACAATGACCCATTTTTTCACAAATGTTTGTAAATGCAGACTGAAATTAATTAAGAGGTGCTTCCCAATACTTTTGTGCATAGTGTATATAATATGGTGTAATAGAGTTAGGATCAAGTATTTGTTGCATCTTTATAAGTACTAAAAGAATCATTAATAGAACCAGTAAGGATTTAGAATTGTTAAGAGTCAGAATTTCAACTGTAATTGTTAAATTCGTAGCGTTTCTATCCCTACTATAAAATGGACTTCTGTCAGGCAGAGATGAACTTGTCATTGAATGTTGGATCGCACGGGTGGCCAACCTAGTGTGTTCACAGTGACGACCTCGCTGAACGGGCCCGTCCCCAGCTTGTTCTGGGCCAGGACGCTGAATTGGTAGGCCGTCTCAGGCTCCAGGCCTTGCACCAGGAGCCAGTGCTGCCCGCTGGGCACAGGCATGGACAGCCAGTCATGCGGTCCTAACTGCTCCCTCTTCACCCTGCAGGAGGAGTCACATGCACAGATGGTAAAAGTTCAGCACTGCACAAGCACACATGGGCATACGCTCGGATAATGATTATCACGTCGCTCACAACACTGATGAGAGCACTGCCTGCAGACTGGCGTAAAAAGACAGCTTGTTTGGCTCAGTGTGAGTGCTCAGTGATATCCAATAATACAAAACTGTCTCACTATTTCCCAGAGAAAATCCTGAAGAATGCAACTGCGTTTTCAACTGCTGATCTTTACAAAAATCTCTTCATGCATCTTCAGTGGGCCTTGTACACCCTACAACCCTTTTCTCTGGCTCTCTTGGGAATGACGTATGGCTTGAAATGAGAGTCTTAAGGACAATACATCTCTTACAGGAAACAGTAAAGATGGCTGCAATGATGTGGATAGAAGTGTTATAGAAAGTATAGGGTCTAATTCTTACTATTAACTAACTATTAACAATGACTTTTGCTTCAATACACTCCTAATTACTGCTTGTTAATATTTAAGGACCGTTCACACCAAGAACGATAACTATAACAATAACTATATTGGCATTTACACCAGCAGATGATATCGTTCTGTTTATTCTAAGTGTGTGCTGTCACTTTAAATGCTCAAACTCGTTACGGCAGAATGGATTCTGATTGGCTGTCAAAGTTTTTATTGTTCATCAGCTGGAAAATATCATTCTGAAAGTGATTCCAATGATATTGTTTCTCTGTGCCGTTATCATTATAGCTGTGGTGTGAACTGCTATTTTTTTAATACTGAGAACTATATATTTATTATTATCTTTATAGTTATCGTCCTTGGTGTGAACGGGCTTTTAGTAAGTTAGCTGTTAAGTTTAAGTATTGGGTAGGAATCCTAGTAATATGCATGCTAATAAGCAACTAGTTAATAGTGAGTATATTTTAACATTCAGATTTTTTTTTCATATTTACAATGTATTGGTTTAGTTTTTTAGGTACAGAAGCCAGTTAGACTAGGTAAACACAGTCCGATCTGCCGGCGATTTGAATTCGCCCAGCAGCTCAGGCTGGAAACCTGTACATTTTTCTATCCTGCTTCCATTACAAATCTGCGGGGACCAATCACAAACCGGCTTATCCATGAACTATGAACTATGCCCGTTAATCACGCCTCTTGTGGCCTGATTGGTTGAAGGACCATCCAATTGCGTACAGAGTCATTTGAACTATGCCCGTTGATCACGCCTCTTGTGCAGTAGAAAATACAGAGCAGACTCCACAGACCAATGTTCAATCTTAAAAGATTGAGCTTGGTCTGGTGATAGCCAGACAAGAAGCCAGTGACATCATTCCCTATTGCACATATCCGTTGCAAGTGTGACTGCATCTACAATTAGTCTGCTGATAAACTACTGCTCTTGGCATGCATGGAATGACGCCTGACGGATGTCCTATTGTTCCTATTGGTGTGAGTCATAACATTCCACTGAAGTATAATTGATCATTTCCTCCATGCCCTTATAGCATGAGGCTTCACAGGCTCTTGGGATGTGTGTTATTCACAGCATCTCAGCGGTCGCTCAGCCCCTTTCCTGCAATGCACAGGAAGTAGAAGGAACACGTCAACTATCTGCGTCAACGAGGTTGACGAGAGCTGTTGTTTAATCTCACGTGGGTCACCTTTAAAGGCCATTCACACACAACCTTTAAAGCATGAGTCACACTGCCCAATGTTTCAAATGACACCTTTAGTCAGCTCTTGGCACAGGCCTCCGATCATTCGGGTACCTGTGGGGGACACATCAGGCCAGCGGATAATGATGATCTAAGAAAAAGTTGGATGCAGAGTGGTGAGGGAGGCCTGGCCCTTGGGTGAGGATTAACATGCTTTCTTTTATCCTCCGGAGGGCCTTCTATTCTTCTTTAGCGTATGCCTGTGAGGAGTGCTGCATTAGTGGAAGGATGTTGGAAGTGGAAGTTGGTACTTGGTACAGATTTTAAAGAAAGGCTAGGCGCATACAAACCCAGTTTCCTCATATATGTCATTAATCTGTCTTGGACACAGCAAACATAACATTGAAACTGAATTTAATTCTGATCTTGGCAACGTATGTGGAAATAAATATTCTTGATGAGTGATGAAAGTTCATGTCAGTTTTTCCAATATAAAGCCACATTTTTAATAATTGCATGTTTTATTCAATCTCTGGATGAAGAAGACTGAAAAAATATATATTAATGTATGGTGTGATTATTCGGTTAAAGTTAGACAATGTATATTGCTACCTCTCCATTCACCATAAGCACTCATATGTACAATATGATTTATGGATTTACAACAAAAATAAAAGACTCAGAACTTTAATAATAAGTCAGATTTGAGCAGAAAATCAGAAATTGGGCACCACCAGTTTTATGTATTTTGATAAAACTCCTTTAAAAAACATCTGAAAATCTTTACGACCCCAAACTTTTGAATGGTAGTGTATATATATATATATATTTCCCCTTCCATCTCATATAATCTCTATTTCCCCCCTTTTTCTCCATATGTGTCTCTAAACTCAAACTAAATTGCATGACTATTTATAGCTCTATAAGGTCTCCAGGGCTTGTAACGGTCTAAACCTGTTCATGCTATATTCCCATTAAACACAGCTGCCATCTGTTACCTGGTGTGATATTACAGAAATATGTTCTAAAATGAGTAGATAGCAAAGACGCCATTTGAAGGAGCTTTAAAGACAAACGATTGAGATGTTCTTGCTCGTACCCATCGAAGCAAACAAACAATGGTTATTGCGAAGCATGTGTCATTCTATAAGGGCAGAAGCATAGAGAGCTATAGAATGCTGATATTCCGGGGGAATATCACAGAGAACAGCGCCACAGGAGGAGCAGAATCATAGGGATGCAGAAGCACTGGCGGCAGAGAGATGAAGAGAGGCGAAGGAGACAAACGTGCTGAGCCAGAAGCGAGAATTTGCCGTTATGGATCATGTCATTAAAAAAAGTACCTCCGCAACCTTTAACCTCTTTAAAACCTGAATGTCACCTTACCAAAGCAAGTAATAGAAACGTATAAAATAATGGTACAGTAAATACTCACTTGTAATTGTTGGCTCTCTGCATACGGTTAAAATATCAAAAACGTTTAGCACTGAACTGCGAGAAGGCACAAGACAAAGTCTTTATATTAATAAATACTTTTCATACATCACATATCTCAGAATCATAGTTCAGAATCTATCAGGGCTTAATAAATACTGCATGAACAAACTGGAGGGTCAAAGTACCTGCCAAACATTTGCAGCTGGACCTGTAGTTCATTAATTAGCATCTGAAAAGTTATAATGTTCTTAAACATCATTGTTTATAACTTAATTTGATGTTTTGTCATTTATCTGGATTTGTATATATGTTGCTTCCTGCAAATTACAAGGATAGATCATTTACTCACCCTCATGACGTTAATGATTTCTCAGAATATCTTTTTTATGTTTTACAGAAGAAATAAAGTCATACACCCTCAGAAAAAAACAAAAAACCTTTAGGGGTACAACAGCTTGTTACTTGGGCAGTACCCTTAAAAGGACATATTTGTACATTTTTACCCCTAAAAGGTTCATAGCAGTACCTTAAGGTACATATTGATACTCTACGGTACTAATATGCACCTTATAAAGGGATAGTTCACCCAATGAAAATGAAAATTCTGTCATTAATCACTCACTCTCATTCCAAACCCATAAGACCTTCGTTCATCTTCAGAACACAAATGAAGATATTTATGATGAAATCTGAGAGCTGTCAGGCCCCTCCATAGACAGCTATTTAATTAACACGTTCAAGGCCCAGAAAGGCAGGAAAGACATTGTTAAAATAGTCCATGTGACTCCAGTGGTTCTTATGTTATGCTGGGGACGTTTTCCCCACCCCCTCAGTTTTTGCAAATCATTTATGAACTTGGAAATTAAAGAGTAAAATCACAGATTTTTTTAAACATTTGCTAGAAGGTTGATTAACAGATTTATGCAAAAAAAAAAAAAAAAAAAAATTATCTGATACTCTTTTATACCAGTTTAATATTTTCGTCTGGAACATAACAAAAGGGCAGTGAATTTGAACAATGCACAAGGGTTCATTTAATGAAGTGACGAGAATACTTTTTGTGCGCAAAAACAAACAAAAATATGAACTTTATTCAACAGTTTCGTCCTAGCCTGTGTCAGTCTCCTACGCAGTTTCCGTTTAAAATAGTGCAACACTCTCGAGATCTGCGGCAGCCGATGCGGTTCACGTGAGCACTACGACGCATGCACGGGATACAACGTAAACTGCATAGGAGACAAAATTGTTGAATAAAGTCATTATTTTTGTTTGTTTTTGCACACAAAAAGTATTCTCGTTGCTTCATAAAATTAGGGCTGCACCACTGGAGTCACATGGACTATTTTAATGATGTCTTTCCTGCCTTTCTGGGCCTTGAAAGTGTTAAATAGCTGTCTATGGAGGGGCCTGAGAGCTCTCGGATTTCATCATAAATATCTTCATTTGTGTTCTGAAGATGAACGAAGGTCTTACGGGTTTATAACAACATGAGGGTGAGTGATTAATGACAGAATTTTCATTTTTAGGTGAACTAACCCTTTAAGGGTGAAAAGGGTACAAATATGTCCTTTTAAGGGTACTGCCCGAGTGACAAGATATTGTACCCCTAAAGGTACAATTTAAAAAAAAAATTCTGAGGGTGTACATGGTTGGAAAGACATGACAGTGAGAAAACAGCCCGAAAGACAGAAAAGCGTTCATTTTTGAGTGTATACGTTAAAACAGCTGCCTTTATATTTTAGGGAGGGGGAGGCACTGTCATTAAATAAACAATAATGATAATAATAAACCTTACCCTAAAGTACTGTAAATGTGGCTTCCATAACAATGTTAGAACTATGGCATGCCAAACTCTTCTAAATCACATGAACATTATTTTTAGTGTGCTGAAGTGTTTAAAAAACAGCAGTCGAACTGCACACAACACAAAAATGGTCTTGTCATCTTAATAAGGTACTTTGCATGCAGCTCGACTCATAACGACTCAGTGGAGGGATTTTACTGCCTGATCATTCTATTCCAATTCTATTGTTACGAGCCAGATTAACATGGCCAGCATGTTAGGGAACCGAAAAAACTGGGTAATAAAGAAAACAGTGGATCTAGATTAGTCATGGAATGATTATCTTTGTTCAAGAAATTATTTGGAAGTTATGAACAGGACGCTGCATCAAACTAGACTGTATTTTATTCATTATATGCACTACAAAAAGTCCTAACCATGATGTTCTACCCAAATGATCACCTTAACATTTTAGTTGCACATTAAAAGTACGGAGGGCCCTGCTGGTCATCTCACCCCTAGGGGGAAATGTTTTGCCCCGTCCCACACCGTGCCCCCAGATGTAGCAGCCTCACAGCAGCAGCAGAGCTCAGGTCAACAGTTAGGAAAAGAAGCAGAAAGCAAAGCATGCTGGGATGACTCACACATGGCCGTACCAGACTGAGAATGTCTGCTCAAAGCCGCCATCGTAACCAGATTCCCACGATACGTTGGCCGAGGTCGTCGATACCGAAACGTGGACTTTGGCGGGGGCGTGTGGGCTTGTGCCTGTGGGAGGAAGACAGCTTGTGTCACACTCGATATAAACACACTTGTATACACAAAACCTAAAGCAAGGCCACACATATTTCATTTCCTAAAGCGTTGTCTGTAGAAAGCCCTCGGTCAGATCGATTAGCTCACTTGTCTTAACACAAACACTTGCGCTAGCACAAACAAACAGACATCGAGTGCATCATTTATCATTAATTTCTTATTTAACAGCTAGACGTTATAGCCCGTAGGGACACTTTTGAGTAAAATCCCTCTATAACAAGACACAAACATTTCTATGAGTCCGCTCACAGCATATAATATCCCTCAGAGAACCGACCTACCTACTTTTATACAGACAGCTTTTTGAGAGGAACTCACTGAATAGCTAAAAGATAAAACCTACAGTTTAGCCTAGCAGCTGCTGATCAGGGATGTCACTCAACAAAGTTTCTTTAACTGACAGCTTCACTGAAGCTACACAAATCCAAACAGTGTCCAATAGCACAGTGGATACACCAGGGCAGTGTGCAGCAATATAAGGACTGAGCTGGCAGTGTTGTTTTACAGCTGCACAGGTCGCCAATAAAAAGAGACCATGACAACATTAGCATTTGTGCTACTCCCCTCAATTAAATCTATAAGATTAGTGTGTGCAAGTCTGCATGTGCATATACTGCATTAGACACTGCAGCAGCTACTGTTAATAGCAATAGAAGTAATCTTTGCACCAAAAAATAGATACTTTCAATATAAATAAATTAAACAATATATATTATTTAAACATAAAAGTATGTTTAAAGTGATGTGCTCCATGATGACTCTAGTCATATGACCAGCAGAATACAACTCACTTTTACTTAGTAACCTGCCTACTTTTTACAAGTACATTAAACATGGGTGAGAAATGGGTAAACATTAACCAACAGATATTATTATAAACAGGTTTCCTTAGTTTTCAACCAATTTTCCTTTTGCTTGAGATACTGTATAAGAAAAAAAAAAAAAAAAAAAAAAAATATATATATATATATATATATATATATATATTTTTTTTTTTTTTTTTTAATAATTATTTAGATTCAGACAATTTGCAAATGAGTCATTCAGATTGCTTGATGAACCTGATGGACCAAAGCCTTGGAAGAACAATTTGCTCAACAAAGTTTTAGGAATAGCAGTTATTGTTGAAAATTATAAAATTGTTTTGGTAGTTAAAAATAACACTGAAATAAAGTAAAATATTAAAAAGTAGAAAGTATTTATATAAAATATAGCAATTTTAAAATATAGAAATTATATTAAAAAAAAAAAAACTAAAACTGAAATAAAAATACATAAGCTAAATAGAAATATTAAAACTAAATAATAAAAATGACAAAATTAAAAATGATAAAATATTGAAAATATAAAAATAAAAGCTAACTTTAACTAACAATAAATACTTTAATAGTTTATAAATAATACTAAAATAACACTGGGACACAGAATGAATATTTAGGTAAAAAGATTCATATCAGAACAGAACTATATATATATATATTGTCTACACAAATTTAAATTACTTTTTAAAAATTCCCTTTTCATGACTGTGGGAACCCGAGTCAAAAACCACTGTCGCCCAGCAAAATATAAACAAAAAATACACTATGCACCTTTAAAAAAAGTAACAGGGTTGAGTCTGTATGATGTAATACGTATGATCAAGAAACATTGCTGTATGGAAGAATAACTTTATTGCAAGTAGTGTTTGTAAATCATAGGGTTGCGCCATTTGTCTCAACACCTCTTACCGATTACTAGGAGGTGCGTGCTGGCAGTGATGCTCGTGGCGACATTGGAGGCGACACACTCCCACTCCCCATGGTCCTCCTTGCTGAGAGATTTGAACTGTAAGCTGCCTCTTGGTAGGACGTTGTGCTTGCTTCTGCTGGGCTTCCCTACCTTTTCCAATAAAATGTAATAAAAAACAGTTCTAGCAAGCGGTTCAGTTGGGTTGACAATGATACAGCATCCTACTTAAGGATCCTCAAGGATGTGGCACACCTTTCTCCATGTAATGTTGGGGAATGGGTCTCCTTCTGCCTCACAGGGGATGACCAGCTCTCGACCAGCCTCCTGCCTGTACTCCCCTCCAGGAACCACCAGAAATTTGGGTGGGTCCTATCCATCAGCAAACACCATGTTATATTGATGCAAATGGATTATATAATAAACAAGATGTAAAAAACAAAACAAAGAGGAAAGTGCAGCTTGAACAAAAACTACATGTTAATCTTTACCTTTAGCACCAGGGGGGCGGGAGGGGACTGTCCCATTGTACCGAGGCTATTGTAAGGCACGCAGGTGTAGGTGCCGAGAGAGTCCTCTGTCACCTCAGACACTCGAATGCTCCCATCTTCCATTTGGCTCCAGCCAGGGTACTGCAACAGAGAGAAAAGTCCCATCACACCCAGCATTCACAATCAGAGCAAACTGTTTCCTGAAGCTCAAACAGTACAGCTTGCAACGCCAAGGTTTTGATTCCTAAATTTGATTCCCAGGGAATGCACAAACTGATAGATGTTGTGCAATAAAGTTAACATTTTTGTGGTCAGTAAGATTTTTTATTGTTTTTTAAAAGAAGTCTCTTACGCTCACTAAGCCTCCATTTATTTTTAATATTATTTTAAAATGTAATTTATTCCTAGCTAAGAATTTTCAGCAATTTTCAGCAGGTATTACTCCAGTCTTCAGTGTCACATGATCATTGAAAAATCATTTGAATATGCTGAATGATGCTAATAATTATTATCCATGCTGAAAACTTCTGCTTAATATTTTCTTCTTTTCGAGGATCCTTTGATGCATATTAAGTTCAAAAGATCAGCAGTTATTTAAAAAGAAATCTTATCATTATGAATCTCTTTACCATTGACCAATTGAATGTGTTCTTGCTGAATTAAAGTATTACCTTCTTCTTCTTCAAAAAAATAAATAAATAAATAAAACACCCTGTGAAATAATCTGCATAATCTGCTATCAATTTGAGTGTAAATGGACACTGAATAATATCACTTATGTATGAATGTACTAAAAAGTGGAGGGGACATATTGTTATCTTATCAGCTTAGATCATGAATATTAATTAGGTGATGTAACAATTGCCTAATCCTTGCTGAAAGGCAGGAACAGTAAGTGGGTCTTAACCATAACCAACCAGACTGACTAGTATAAACCATCAAAAGCCATCATTTTACATGGCCGGGTACAGCTTTTTCTGCATCCGAAACACCACCAAAAAGTGGGGGAACAAACTTTTAAATTTACTAAAACCCCATTGTTATAATGTTGCTATGCCTCTTACAAGCAATACAACTATTGCATTTAGTGAAATGTATGAAGTGGATTTTCTCTCAGTGCTCTTGGGATGTAAAATGATAAGCCTGCACATTTTCAGCTGCATGGACACTATCCTTTAAAGCCAATTGCATACATGCATTGAGAATGAAAGTGATATCCTGCTCCTTCATTAAAGTCAGTTATTCCCCATTTGGCTTTACTGAAAAAGAGCCAGTGATCTTTGTCTGTGTGAGACTATGAGATCAATGTAACCTGTGAATGAAACCCGTCTCACACAGCTGCGAGAGATCGCTGAGGCCCATGTGACAGCATCTGTGAAATCACTGAGATCATTGTCCAGCTGGACTCACCTTCTCTATCCGCAGAGGCAGGCCATCTTTTTTCCACTTCACTGAAGTGACAGGCGGGTTGGCATCCACCGGGCAGCGGATGTACCCCGGCAGTCCGATGGCCACGTAAATAACGGGCGGCATGTTTACCACACGGGCAGGGTCTACAAGACACGATGATGGTACAGTAGAAACATAAAATACAGCATAAACACTGAGCTGTTATAAAATTAGACATCTAGGGTTTTGTGCATTGTTAAACTGTCTGACAGATGAGAGGAGTTTGTACTGGATGACTCGCTGAGCCATTAGTCTGGAACATTTAGCACAAATCCTTTGAATGAGTCAACTATTGATGGAGAAATAATAAAGAACTGCTTGAAATCAGAGTGCGAGATAAGATGAAAAGACTATTACTGAGCTAATCGGAGTACAGCAGAGCACAGTAAGTGCATTCGTAACAGATGGAAAAAAATTTGCTACAACCTACATAACTGAAATACAAACAACATTTTTATATTTTCAAAAGAAAATCCCCATGTTAAACTCCAAAACATAGACAGCTGAAAATACATGGCTAGGGTGTTGTGTGACATTTTTTTAAATTGAAAGACCCTACAAAAAACCCAACCGACTATGAAATTCTGATCACTAGATATGGCTTGCCTTTCCTGTTGACTAAACTGGCAGCATTTAGTATAAGAAAGCACTTTCTAAGGAAACTGGTTTAAAATCATGGCTAATGGCAAGCTTTAGAGAAACAATGTGATAACTAAATATTAGTGACTACAATGTTTATTTCACTGCAGAACTGGAGTTTAAGTAGAATACAATAAAAATAAAATAAAAGCATAATACTGTTCAAAAGTTTGGGGTTAGTTTTTCTTAACTAAATTAACAGTTGTATTCAACAAGGATGCACTAAATTAATCCAAAGTTACAGTAAAACCTTTAATGTTACAAAAATGTTATACAATATATATATTAAGCAGCGCAACTGTTTTCAACATTGATAACAATAAGAAATGTTTCTTGAGCACCAAATCAGCATATTAGTATAATTTTGGAAAAATCATGTGACACTGAGTTATGACGCTGAAAAGTCAGTTTTGCCTTCATGGGAATAAATTACATTTTAAAATATATTAAAATAGAACAGTTATTTGAAATTGTAATAATATTTTACAATGTAACTGTATTTTTGATCAAATAAGAGACACAAAAATAAATAAATAATGGAATGGCTTTTGAATGGTAGTGTAAATACAAAAACACTCCATCAGACACTATTTTATTCTTTATTCTTCTAATCAACTGCATACATAGAATTGTGTGAAATGTTCTGCCTTTAAAAACCAACCAGATGTTGTGAAAAAACACTATTAATACAGTGTTCTCACCAGTTCCTTCGGGCTGCAAAGCTTGAAAAATGACCATGAGGATGATTTCTGAAAACTTCTTCCTTCTTTAAATTGTATAAACCACATCTAAAGCAGTAATCAATAATGCTGTAAAAGAGATTCAGTCGCGTGTGACTCATAAATCACTGTCTCTCATTAGTGAAGACACCAGCCAACCGCAGCATGCTGGAGAGCGAGAGGTACACTTTGAAGAAATCCACTGCTCCATCCTAATGCTTAGCAAAGTACCCGGGTCTATTTTTAGCACAAGTCGAGCTGTGGGACAGGATGATGGGAGGAGTGGACCAGAAAGAAGTGTAGAGTTGAGAAAAGAACAGAAGAAAAGGGAGTCGTGAGGACGTAAGGACTGGTTTGCTGAAGATAAGAAAAGAAACGGAGAAGGAGGGGGAAAAAATAGGAGCAGAACTGCAATGCCGTCAGATGTCTAACGGGGCCGCCAGCGCCCACGCTAACAGCCTGCTGGAGTGTCTGCAGGTGACGTAACTGCAGAGAAGAGGGTTTCCACACAGGATGATGTCATCCCTTTACATTCCCTCCTCCCTTTTTTCCCACTTACTGTCAAATACACTTTCTCTGCGCCTCTGCTCGCTGCACACATGGGCGGCCAGACTATGTGCCGGTGGATGAGACGGTTTCAGAAAACAGGTGAAAATTCCTGCAGTCCGTCCCTCTCTGGGAATTCTGCTATGATGTAATCCCTTTCCGCCACTTCAACCGAGCCAAGCCGGTCCGACACAGGCTGATCTGCTTCCTCTGAGTGAGGGAATTTGAAATGTCTGTTGCCTTGGAGACCACAGCCAGTTTTGCAGTGCTCATTCCCGTCACTACTTACTGCAAATGCAACATGTTTGGGTTTTTTCCCCCTGCTTTTTTTCAACAACATCTAGAAAAGTCTCTACACGCGGGTTCTTTACATCAGTCTATCGGCGTGGAGGACGTGAGCCATGACTGAGTGATCTGCTAGCTTACTGACTCAAGGTCACTGTTTCAATTCTGCTCCAGACTCTGGGGACAGAAGGCCATTCCAATTTCTTGACTGTAAATAGAAAGCGTCAGCCTGCCCAACAGCAGCAGTTGAAGTTAAGGCGCCCTCGTGCCCATGTATTGAGATGGAATATGCCGGGAGACTAAAGTAACCCTTTCATCAATTACAAAAGATCACCATGCAAGAAAAATCTGTTATATATCTCTGTAATTCTGAATGCACGGTCACAATGTGAAAACGTAAAAATGATCTGGCCCATGATGAAAAGACATAATCTGCTGGTGAAGGTTGTTACTTTATGTTCATGCTCAATCCAGTGAGGCCAATGTCACAGAGGATGAAGGAGAATTCCTCCTCTATTACATCATGTATGACATTACGTAATACAATAGGCAACTGGGAATTACTGCTTCATCTAAAATGATATATATAGACCTACTGATTTAAGTGATTTTGTAAACTTATACTGAATGAAGATATGATAACAACCTTTCACTATAACAAATTCCTTTTAGGTTATTCCCAGTTGCCTATTGTATTACGTAATGTCATACATAATGACCTACTGTATAGCTACAGTACATTGGGGTTCTAACATTTGAGACCATACTGAAAATATGGGAATAAAAGGTCTAATTCATTTACTACAAAGAGGAATGATTATTATTACTAGGACACTAATCTAAACAAGATGCTTTGGATCGTCTGAAGCCGATCATCATGTTCAACAAAACCACTTTCACTTTTGCTCTCAGATTTTTGAGGGGTATAATCAGCAGGATATATTGACAGGAAGTAAAAATACCAAATCGATTCTATTCTGACGGTTTCTCGCATACACTCCAACAGTATATTTGAGCATCTGCACAGTGCAATGCAGAGAGTTTTTTTAGGGGCACCAGCAAAGGATACATGTTTTCAGATGAAAGACAAAAATCTAATGTCTGTAAGATCTAGAGGTGTATCAGCAGATTGCTCTGCAAAATGACTCACAATGCACTGTCAGGTATGCTGATGCGGAAGGTGGGCGGCCAAGACTGTTACTTGGGCTGCAGGTGTATTTCCCAGCATCCTCAGGTTTCACCTGGGAGATGATGAGCGAACCGTCGATCAGAATACTCACTCTGCGCTTTAGATCACTGGAGAGAGAGAGAGAGAGAAAGAAAGATAAATCAAAGAAGAATCAAAAGAGACAGCCGAATTAACACAAGAAATATCAATAATGATGATTCCCACAATTTACATTATTTACAAATTATTGCCACAAAGCATGCCACAAAAAAAAATCACTATTTATTCTACATACACTGCTGTTCAAAAGTTTGGGTCAGTAAGATTATAAAAAGTAATACTTTCATTCAGCAAGGATGTGTTAAATTGATCAAAAATGACAGTAAAGACATTTATAATGTTACAAATGATTTCTATTTCAAATAAATGCTGTTCTCCATCAAAGAATCCTGGTTTCTAGAAAAAAATTAAGAAGCACAACTGTTTTCAGCATATTTAATAAGAAATGTTTCTTGAGCACTACATCAGCATGATTGAGTGATTTCTGAGATCTCTGAGAGAAATGATGCTGTTGACAATACAGCTTTGCTATCACTTAAAATATTTTAAGTTAAAAATGTATTTTATTTTTAAATTGTATTTATATTTCTCGTTATTACTGTTTTACTGTAATTTTGATCAAATAAATGCAGCCTTGGTGAGTATAAGAGACTAATTTCAAAATCATGTAGAAAAATCTTACCGACCTCAAACTTTTGAACGGTAGTGTACTAGGTAGTGTCCAGAGACTAGAATGATGTGAAAGTGAGTAAATAATGATTTTGTAAACTATCCTAATATATATATATATATATATATATATATATATATATATATATATATATATATATATATATATATATATATATATATATATATATATATATATATGCCTATGTGAATTAATTTTAAGCCAGAAAATAAAGCACAAAGCCTGGTGAATTACGGTCTACTCTTTCAACAAGAACAGATGGAGTGTCCAGGGCAGAGATCAGAGAAGAAAAAAAAAAAACGCTTCAGTGGACAAAATGCCTGCGTGGCCTCTATTCTTGCCTGTGCTTCCACCTGTCCTGCTGCACAGAGCCTCTTTTAAAAAAAAAAAAAAACATAATATCCTTTTTCTATAGAGTGTACAGGCCACGCATGAGGGCATCTTGAATGGCTCAGAGCACCGCTACTTATAATCAGTGCTAGTGGAGCGTATGATGACACAAGTGCCATGTCACTAGATATTCTTGTCATGGGGGAGAGAAGGAGAACAGCGAGCCATGAGAACCTGAGAGGGTCTACGGTTATCATTTATCATATTTGATAGTCGTCTATTCAAGGTTAACACAGAGGACACAATTTTATGTAATATTTTGTTTTATGCTTACTAGTCATCAGGGTTGCCAACTTTTGAGTTCAGCTTGGAGAATGGGATGGGGGTGGTGGTGGTATTGCAACAAATGTCATTATTCGATTAATTCATAAGCTTGCGATTAGATTTCGATCTACATGGATATACAGTACAACATTAATAATTTCTCAACTAATGTAAACTATACAAGGAACCCTGTCAGCATGGTACATTATTATTAAAGGTTAATTAACAATTGATTTGTGTATACAATTTCATATAAGGAGTTTTTATAATAATAACGTTATAATAAATTTGAATGGTATTAGAGTAAAAATCGAATGAATATGTAATATAGTGCTGGAAAGGCTTTTCTGAGGTAAATGTAGTTACGTGACATTTTGTTTACAAGCTGTTTTATCCATGGTTAAACAGTTATCCGTCAATTAAACTCCCCCTGTTAAGGCCGCATCGACATGACATTAAACCCATCTCCGGCATGATGACTCCAATCTTTCGAACAATCTTACGAATATCTATTTACCTAATATGACTTAAGACCTGCAATGTTGCCAGAATTATAATTATACACTGTTTGTTCGTCGGCCAGAGGAGAACTGCCACACCGATTGAGCCTGGTTTCTCCCAAGGTTTTTTTTTCCATTCTGGCCCTGAAGGAGTTATGGTTCCTTGCCCTCGTTGCCTTTGGCTTTTGGCTTGCTCAGTTGGGGATACCTAAATTTCAACTATATTGCCGATCTGCCCGCATTGACACTATATGATACTTGAAATTAGCTGGTTAACATCACCGTTTTTTACCAGAGCGGCTGTACAGCTGAATCAAATTCTGTTGCATTATTTTCCTGTTAACACTGTGAAGCTGCTTTGAAACAACTGGACTTGTAAAAATAAAGGTGATTTGATTTGATTATTGAAACACTGATTGAACGATTACATGAGACATGATACATTTCAATAAGTAGAACTGATTCTTTTAACACCCTCTGATGTTCATTCATGTTTATTTTGTGCTGTAGTAGTAAAGGGAAAGAGTGCGCTCCCGCTTCGCTTTAACTGAAGCAATACAGCAATCTGACACGCCACTGTAAAATTTTGAAAACTTGTTTGAAAGACTGTTTTATATCAAAATATATAAATGTATAAATAATTATATCAAATAACCTGCTCTTGTCTTGTCTGTCAGCACATTGTCCGTGTCTGCTTTAATCCACAATGTTTTTTCACTGTGAGAGTTGGCAGCCCTGATAGTCATTCAAGCTTTTACCTTAACATGCTAATGCTAAAGTCAACTGAAATCAATTGGTCTGGGGAGTAGATTCCCATGTTTGCCATTCCCAATTAATCACTTATAAGTTTCTATTTCAATTAGAATTGATGGCCTTCAAAGTATTTACTAGAAAAATGTTTTTCTCCAAAACACATTGGACACAATTATTGGCACCCCTAGAAAATCTTATGAGTAAAATATCTATGAAGTACATTCTATTGAAGTATATTAGCACACCAGGGTAACAAGGAACAAAGTAAAAATGCATTTAGGGGTGTGGTCCTGGTCAAGACAATCTCCTGAACTCCAAACTGAATGTCAGAATGGGAAAGAAAGATGATTTAAGCAATTCTGAGCGTGGCATGGTTGTTGGTGTTAGACGGGCCGGTCTGAGTATTTCACAATCTGCTCAGTTACTGGGATTTTCACGCACAACCATTTCTACGGTTTACAAAGAATGGTGTGAAAAGGGAAAAACATCCAGTATGCTGCAGTCCTGTGGGCGAAAATGCCTTGTTGATGCTAGAGGTCAGAGGAGAATGGGCCGACTGATTCAAGTTGATAGAAGAGCAACTTTAACTGAAATAACCACTCGTTACAACCAAGGTATGCAGCAAAGCATTTGTGAAGCCACAACACGCACAAACTTGAGGCGGATGGGCTACAACAGCAGAAGACCCCACCGGGTACCACTCATCTCCACTACAAATAGGAAAAAGAGGCTACAATTTGCACAAGCTCTCCAAAATTGGACAGTTGAAGACTGGAATGACTAATGGTGTAGGGGATGTTTTCTTGGCACACTTTAGGCCCCTTAGTGCCAATTGGGCATTGTTTAAATGCCACGGCCTACCTGAGCATTGTTTCTGACCATGTCCATCCCTTTATGACCACCATGTACCCATTCTCTGATGGCTACTTCCAGCAGGATAACGCACCATGTCACAAAGCTCGAATCATTTCAAATTGGTTTCTTGAACATGACAATAAGTTCACTGTACTAAAATGGCCCCCACAGTCACCAGATCTCAACCCAATAGAGCATCTTTGGGATGTGGTGGAACGGGAGCTTCGTGCCCTGGATGGGCATCCCACAAATCTCCATCAACTGCAAGATGCTATCCTATCAATATGGGCCAACATTTCTAAAGAATGCTTTCAGCACCTTGTTGAATCAATGCCACGTAGAATTAAGGCAGTTCTGAAGGCGAAAGGGGGTCAAACACAGTATTAGTATGGTGTTCCTAATAATCCTTTAGGTGTAAATATGAGGAAACAAAAAGGCCAAATCCCCTTAATTCATCAGAAGATTGTTGAGCTTCACAAAATAGAAAGTGGCTGTAAGAAAATAGCTAAAGCATTGAAAATCCAAATTTTCACCATCAGGGCAATAATTATGAAGTTCCAATCAACTAAAGATGTTACGAATCTGAAGAGGACATGTCTATATCAAATCTTCTGCTCTCATCCAAAAACAAACTCCAGCATATTAAGTTGTCAGACACTACTGAAACGTCAAACGGGGATGTGATTCTGTGGGCAGATGAAAACATTTTTTGACACCAGATGGGTTTGGTTCAAACATGGATAAAAAGTACCCCATGCCCATGGTTAAATATACTCCTGGAGCTTTATTGTTGTGGGCCTATTTTTTAGGTCCTGACCGCTGTCACCGTGGGTTGCAGCAGAGATGAGACAGGATCTAAGTGCAGCAGCCG
Organism: Paracanthobrama guichenoti; assembly: GCA_018749465.1. Classification (NCBI taxonomy): domain Eukaryota; kingdom Metazoa; phylum Chordata; class Actinopteri; order Cypriniformes; family Gobionidae; genus Paracanthobrama; species Paracanthobrama guichenoti. Next base: position 6,159,871 of record CM031963.1, read on the forward strand.
AGAGGGAGAATAATTCTTACTGCTAGAGTCTGTCTCTGCTGGTTGCAGCAGAGATGAGACAGGATCTAAGTGCAGCCGTCTTTATTTAGAACCAAAAAAATGTCAAAATCTAACAAAACTCAGGACTCTCAAGAACAGGAACAAAACAACCAACATAACATGACGTAGAACTGACAATGAGCAGTAAGAAACACAGGGCTTAAATAGACAGCCCCCCAAAATAATTCTTTTACTTGATAAAATATTTACCAAGGGTGCCAATTATTCTGACTGTGAATGTGTAATCTCAAAAATGTGATTAGGGACATTGAGAATTAAATTGTTATTTGACTAATATTAATGTATTAGTTTAAACATTTGGTCCAGCACTTCACTTTCAGTCGTTCAGACGAAACACAAATGAGACAAAGGTGTGTGAGACCTCCAAACAAGTATAATGACACGGACATATGCACACATGTAAATACAAGTGGAAAACACATAGCATACTGTCATACTAAACCTCACAAAACCAAATATACCTTGTAAAATTTCAGCTTTTATTTTAAAGCAGTCAGCAGCGATTCTTTGGATAAGTTTACACTAGTGCGTTTTTGTTTTAAACACATTACTTTTGCTACGGTTACGCCTGACATCCACACGACTCCAGAGTTTTTGACCCTCGAAAATGGAGACTTTTGGAAACGCTGCAGACCCCATTTCAGGTTGAAAACTCTGGGGTTGCATTTCAGTGTAGACGGACCAAAACTGAGACTTTTGAAAACGAAGGCATGGCTGCCCACATTCGCTCCCTGATTGGGTCTTCTGGATCATTGCGTATCCTTGATTCGTCAAGCCCATAGACTGTAAAAAAATATGGATGTAGTGTCTGTGACGTCACCCATAGGATTCTGAAGAGCAGTTTTGAAGTGTAAAGTAGGGTCGAGCTGGCTGTTGCCATCTTAGCAACGTGTCACTGCACGTCACTCCCGGATAACAGACAATGGGCAAAGAAGCGGGGCATGGGCAGAGCTGAGGTGACATGATGACTAACAGACAGCGGACAAACGACAATCCACCTGTCACTCAAAGTGGCCATGCCCTTAATTATGCAGAACTTTAAGGCTTTATATAATGTTAAAACGTTTTTTATCTGCTGTAAAGTTGGGCATTTTAACATGGGGCTCAATGAGATTCTGCTCCCTTCTGGAGCCTGTCCCTAGTGGCCAGTCGATGAATTGCAGTTCAAGTCACATCCATATTGGCTTCAAGAGAAACTGGAGGATTCAAGATTCAAGATTCAAGAGTTTTATTTGTCACATACACAGTTATATACAGAATATACAACCGGCAGTGAAATGTAAACAGGTCCACTCCATGGACAGTGCAAATTCACAGTTAAAAACACAAGTAGGAAATTAAAATAGAAATAGAATAAAAAAGTACTTATATGTAGTATATATATATGTAGAATTATAAATAAATCAAGTCAAGTAGAAAATTTTTTTAAAAAAATAAAGAAGTGGAATAAAATAAGTGAAATAAACTGTGCAGTGAGTAGACTTATAAATATGTGGTTAACAGAAATGTACAAAGAAGTATAATGTGCAAACAGGTTTATAACAGGTTGTTACACAGTAACAACGAGAACAGAAAGTGCAGTGCAATGTCAGTATATTGATGGTCACGTGATGTTAAGTGACTGAGTTCAGGAGTCTGATGGCCTGGGGGAAGAAGCTCCTCCTGAGTCTCTCAGTTTTGGCCATCAGGCTTCGGAAGCGCTTACCAGATGGTAGCAGCGTGAAATGAGGGTTTGCAGGGTGATTAGAGTCCTTGATGATTTTAGTAGCTCTGCCTTTGCAGCGTTTGGTGTAGACGTCCTGCAAAGACGGGAGAGCTGACCCTGAGATACGCTCGGATAAGCGCACGACTCTTTGCAGGGCTTTGCAGTCATGACTGGTGCTGTTCCCATACCACGCTGTGATGCACTGAGTTAATACACTTTCTATCGCCCCTAAATAGAAAGTTTTCAGGATAGCTGGTGAAACCCTGAATTTCCTCAGCTGGCGCAGGTGGTACAGTCTTTGCCTGGCTTTTTTCACCTGTGTCTGAATGTGAGCAGTCCAGGTCAGGTCCTCGGAGATGTTTACACCCAGTTACTTGAAGCTGCTCACTCTCTCTACTGGTGTCCCGCTGATCATGAGAGGGGAGTATGTCCGTTGCTGTCTCTTCCTGAAGTCCACAATCATTTCTTTGGTCTTGCCAACATTCAGAGAGAGACAGTTGTCCTGGTACCATGATGTTAGATGCTCCACCTCGTCCAAGTATGCCGTCTCATTGTTGTTGGAAATGAGGCCCAGGACAACAGTATCATCAGCAAATTTGATGATAGAGGTGGAGCTGTGTGTGGACAAACAGTCATGCGTAGAGAGAGTAGAGCAGGGGACTCAGGACACAGCCCTGTGGAGCTCCCACACTCAGGGTGATGGAGGAGGAGGTGGACTGGCCTACTCTCACCACCTGAGGCCTGCCAGTGAGGAAGTCCTCAATCCAGTGGCAGAGAGAAGGATTCAGGCCGAGATCCAGGAGTTTGGCGGTTAGCTTAATGGGAACTATGGTGTTAAAGGCTGAGCTATAGTCAATAAATAGCAGCCTTACGTAGTTCCCACTTTTGCTGTCGATGTGAGTGAGGGAGGAGTGGAGGACATGAGAGATGGCATCTTCAGTCGATCTATTGGGACGATAGGCAAACTGAAGAGGGTCCAAAGTGTCAGGAATGAAGGAGCAAATGGTGTTTTTAATGAGTCTCTCAAAGACCTTCATGACTATAGACGTGAGAGCCACTGGACGAGAGTCATTTAGGCAAGAGGGTTTACTATTCTTAGGGACAGGGATGATAGTGGATTTTTTGAAGGAGGTGGGGACCACAGATGTAGCGAGGGACTCATTAAAGATAGATGTAAACAACCTGGCGAGCTGATCAGCACAGGACCGCAGAACACAACCTGAAATAGCATCTGGCCCAGCAGCTTTCCTGACGTACACATGCTTGAGTGCCCTCCGAACTTCATCCTCCGAGACAGAGATCACGTGGTTGTTGCTGCTCTGAGTGATTCCCTCTGACGTGTCACTTGGCGGAGTCGCGCTGCCGCGGTTACAATCAAAGCGAGCGTAGAAAGAGTTTAACTCATTCACAAGTAACGGATCAGCTCTGACCTCTGCAGAGGATTTAGAACCAAAAGAACAGATGGACCTCAGACCCTGCCACATGCGCCGTGAGTCGTTGAGTTGGAAATGAGACTCCACTCGATCCTTATAACGGAGCTTTGCGGCTTTAACTGCGCGTCGCAGAGCATAGCAGGATGATTTGTATTCAGTCATGTTCCCCGATAGGAGACCGGCGTTGTAGGCGGCAGTGCGTGTGTTCACTGCAGCACGGATTGAATTGTCCACCCACGGTTTCTGATTTGAGAAGGACGTTATTGTTATTGTTTGCGTGGCTTGCTCTGTAAGCGTGTTGATGAAGCAAAGCGCCACATCCGTGAACTCGCTGACGTCAGATGAACTCGCCCGGAACATGTCCCAGTCGACGTCATCAAGAGCTGCCTGTAGCGCGGTCTCTGAATGGAGTGACCAGCATTTAACTTCCCGCCTCACCGGGGGTTCCTGAACGAGCCTTTGTTTGTATTCAGGTGTGAGGAAAATGGCGGCATGATCCGATTTGCCGAAAGATGGAAGTGACCGCGCTTTATAGGCATTCTTAAACGGAGAGTAGCAATGATCCAGTGTGTTTGCTCCTCGTGTAGGACAGGAGACGTGCTGGTGAAAGTTTGGCAAGACTTTCTTTAGGTTTGCTTTGTTAAAATCGCCCGCGACGATGAACGCCGCATCGGGGTGGTTTTTTATGACGCCGCTGGCAACATCAGGAAGGCCAGATAAAGCCAGCCCTGTGTCTGCCTTTCGAGGAGGTTGCCGCTTGGTCAAGCCCCTATCGTATGACCATTATGCTACCGGAACATGACAATAACAGCCTTGACAACCGTGTAAACAATAACATGGAGACAAAACTGCAAGCTTTGCTGACTTTGTTGTCCTTTTTGGCAGCCATTGTGCAGATAAACTTTGCATTTTATAATACTGCAGATGCCTACATGCGCAAAAGGCAAGCTATTATTGGAGCAACCGCCAACTGTTTACACTTGCACGTGCCTGCCCAGTGCGCATAAATGGTCATGTGACATGCGTTTTCGTTCGCGTAGTGAGGACGGAGACCTTTTCTGAAATGCAGTGGAAATGCCAGTATGGACAAGAATTATTTTCATTTTAAACGAAATCAAAACAAAAACGCACTAGTGTGGACATAGCATATGATTTCATTTGTAGGGGGCTCAGAGCTTCACATTAAGTTTAAACATTTTTGACTGACAAGTCTTTAAAAATAAATGTAAATTAAAATGCATCTGTTTATCAATGGTTCAAAAGTTTGGGGAATGATTTTGAAAGAATTTCTAACACTGTGACTACACCGATCGCGAGTGACAAAAGACAATTGATAATTGTACTCCAAGCACTCGTGATACTACACATAGGAAGGACAAATGGATTTGCAACAGTCACTTTGTTGCATCCAGTGTACACAGCTTCTAGCTGTCAACGGTTGTTTCTGGTGTTTTGCTCAACAGGGCTGCATTTATATGATCAAAAATACAGTAAAAACTTTTTTATTATTATCAAAAATATCATTTAAAATAAATAAGCACTTATTATGAAGAACTGTTTTCTATTTATATTCATAAATAACGGTTTTATATTTTGAAATGTAATTTATTATCTATTATTATCAATTTTGAAAACAGTTGTGCTGCTTAAGATTTTTATGGAAATAAAGTTTAAAATGTTTAAAAAGAACAGCATTTATTTGAAACCGAAATCTTTTGTATTGTCATAATGTATTTACTGTCACATTTGATGAATTTACTGTGTTGTGGAATAAAAGTATACATTTCTTTCTTCTTTTTAAAAATGTTTTTAAGTGATGTTAGATTTAAACTCCCCAAACTTTTGAACCGCGCCTTTGAATGAGTTGAAGCCCTTTAAATACAGTTTAACCTACGAGTACATTTCTGTTTTCTACGAACATTTCTTAACACAAGGGCTTACAAAATGTTTGACCAAAGTCTAAAACAGTATCACAATGCCCATAGTCCCTAATGGCAAACTCACTGATGCCTCAATGACGATGACGAAACTACATGGACTGTGACAAACTCCACATGGACACAGGACAGTGGGGGTATGGTACAGTAATGAACCCGATCATAACTTTACTTCTTGAAGAAGACGTTATCTTCCTCCCAGAACCAGGTGTACGTTAGGTTGCCAGGATATGCCTCAGCCTGACAAGTGAAGAATGCGTCCTGGGATATGTTTACGGTTATGTTCTCTGGAGGTGAGACAATAAATGGGGGTCCTGAAATAGAAAAGAGACACATAATAAATCAGCATTACATATCAGGATGCGTCACATCCTATTAGAGCATATAGCAATCTCAGTCCTCTTCAAGGACAAAAACAAATAGAGCCGGAGAAAAGATTTTATATGAGTGTTTTTAATCGTATATTTTCATTCTGACATACTTCAACACGCTGGAGTCTGCCGACAGCACGACAAATGGAAGAGTGAATGAACGTTCGCGTTGAAGCGTCCCGTTTAAACAGCTCTTTTGTGTCTCTTTTTCAAAAGACTTATTTACGGACAATAGCGAGTGGAAATTGATACTGTTTCTTATGGTGCAAAAAACTAGTGAACCTCAAGGAACATATTAAAATAATAAAAAAATGTATGTCATGACCACTTTAAACAAAACATTAAAAACACTAGACAAAAACATAAAAAACGGAGGGACCCACAGCTGTACCGTACATATTTGGATCGTATGTTATATTTGAATATCATCAGCCAAGATGATAAGAATTCTACCCAGTGTGAGAATTTGCAACGGCCTACCGACAGATCTCACTGTACCGCCCACTGTGGGCATCGCTTCAGTAGGCAGTGCCAATGTAAAGAGAGGGCTCTTCTGTGGAGAAAGCCTGCAGAGAGCTCCCCATGAAGGCATGGACTCTACAGATGCTCTCTGTCCTGCTCTACAGCACACACACACACACACACACACACACACACACACACACACACACACTTTACAGTACAAAAACAAATTGGCAAGACAGCCATCATGTCTGCAAAACCATGTATCTTCAACTAGCCACTTTTGCATGTCTCAGCAGTTGAAAAAAATTATTTTGCTAATTTTTGCATTCATATATTTGTGATACTCTTCAAATGCCTTTTACTGTATGTATTGTTTTATGTTTATTGTTTCACCCTTGACATTAAGTCTTAAAATATGTGCTAAACTAGTCTAGACCAGTACAGAAACTCATGACACAGAAATACACTAGACACTAGAGCTTATTCTGGTAAAGAACAACATACTAAACAGATGAACAGACCATATGATCACCATGTAAAATGACCAAATTTTTATTAAATTACTTGATATCAACAGCCTTTGAAGTTTTTTTTTTTTTAGTTTTTTTAGTTTTTTATAATTCCATCAGTATGGCTTAAGTATGGAAGTCCAGTTTAAAAATATGATGAATCTGTAAGTAATACAAATGAAAAACGTTCTCATAATAATGACTTAGCATCTCATTAAAATGAGAATATCATTGCGTCCCAATTCACATACTATCCGTCCTAAATAGTATTCGAAAATAGAATTAGTACGTCTCAAATAGTAGTATGTTGAAATGAGTATTCCAAAGATACTACTATTTCCGGTTAGAATTCGAAGTGCAGATTGATACGCACTCTAATGTCTAATATTGCCCACAACCCATTTCAATTTGAATGAGAATTCGATTAGGACTATGGAAACGTGGATACAAACTGCTAAAAAAAAAAAAATACAAACATGACGGACGTGCAAGTCCAACGGTTAAGTAGAGAGGTTTAGATAAAGGGGTTTGAGTGAATAATTATCAGTATCTAAACTGACTAAAATATATTTATTTAATATCCACATTATTATCCATTATATTTAATCTGCAACAGCATTGTGAACTTTTGTAATGATACGTTTGGCCATTAACTTTTAAATGCATCATTATATTTAAATTGCAAACACATGAGCAGAGTCTTCGCAAGAAAGACCCACGAATGACTGATCAACGTGCTACTACATTTCTCTCCAATACGGTAGAATTAAATTAAACTGAATGTGGAGAATTTTAACTGTGACAATGATTGACAGGGCAGTTTAAACAGTGACAGGATGCACGTAACTAAGCGACAGAGTCCGTTAAAGATGACGAAGTAGTATGTTCCAAAGCTTGCATACTCTTCTGCTACACACTCAAAAGTATCTACTTTTTCTTCACAAAAAGAGTACATACTTTTAGGTCGTAGTATAAGTAGCCCGAATTGGGGCGCAGCATATTTCTCATAATAATGACTTGGCATTTCATAATAATGAGAAACTTTCTCATAATTAATGTTTATGATGAGAAACTTTCCCATAATTAATGCTTAGTATCGCATAACAATGAGAAACCTTTTCTTGATTAATTGTTAGTATCTCATAATAAAGAAACTTTCTTATGATTAATGCTTAGTATCTCATAATAATTAGAAGCTTACATAATATGTACTATGTCGTAAAATTTAGAAAAAAATCTAATAACTGACCTATCTTGTAATAATTACAAATTTCTCATAATTAATGCTTAGTATGTCAAAATGGCAAACGTTCTAATGAATAATGCTTAGTATCTCATAACAATGAGAACATTTTACTTGATTAATTGTTGGTATCATAACGAATGCTTAGCATCTCATAACAGTGAGAAACTTTCTCATAATTCATGTTTAGTATCTCATAACAGTGTGAAACTTTCTCTTGCTAACTGTTAGTATCTCATAATGAAAAAGTCTCATGATTAATGCTTACTATCATTATAATGAGATACTTTCTTAATATGTACTTTGTCATAAAATTTAGAAAAGCTCTAATAACTAACGTAATATCTCATAATAAAGAGAGAAACCTTTTCATAATTAATGCTTAGTATCTCATAACAATGAGAAACTTTCTCTTGATTAATTTTGTCTAATAATATACTTTCTCATGATAAATGCTTAGTATCTCATAATAATGAAATACTTTCTTAATATGTACTTCATATGTTGTAAAATTAAGTCTAATAAATGACTTAATATCTCGTAATAAGGAGATATTCTCATATGGTTGCACTTTATTTTACAGTATGTGCACTTACAATGTACTTATCTAAGAAAATACTGGGTAATATAAGGTAACTTAAGATTAGGTTTAGGGGTAGGTTCAGGGTTAGTACCTAGTTATTACCCAAATATTGTAATTACTGTAATAAGTTGTACATGGGGAGAGGACTGTAAAATATTTTTACAGTCCTGTTCCCATGTACATACTGTGTACTTACAATAACTGGATAATAACTAGGTACTAACCCTGAACCTACCTCTAAACCTAACCTTAACCCATGTAGTTACCTTACATTAGCAGTACACGTAATATAAAATAAAGTGCAGCCAAATAAAGTGCTACCTCTTGTATCAATGACTTAAAATGCCATAATAAAGAGAAAGTGTCTCGTAACAATGAGTAAATCATTCATTCTGTAAATCATTATCATGACTTACAGAATCATATTTTTCACTCAACTGTGGCGGAAACAGGTGTACATACTAAAGTACCTTCTCATAAACACTAAATCAGTGTTGATAGTGTTACTATTACACTGAATATCACATAACATTATAATTAACAGTATTAAATAGCCATTAGTACAATGGCAGTGATTCACTTTTAAACCAAACGTATTCAATACAGGATTGATTGGCATTTGATGGGAAGGAAAAAGAAATTAGCTCTTTATTGTTGTCTATCGTATGAATATGGCAAATATAGAGGATATTTGCCCCCAAATCTAATTCTAATATTTTGATAGCCCTTATATTTGTATAAAAATCTGTTACATATATTTATGATTATGCTTAGACAAGGCCACGAATCAAAGCAAGTAGCTAATAAAAGTCATCAATCCATTGCGTTATTGGGTTACATGCTAACATTGCATGCCAAAAGCAGCAGACAGAACAGATTAGCGATCCCAACAGGAAAAAGCTTCTTTGGCGGCACTATGGTGAAAAATCTCTCTGACAGTGAACCCATTACTGCTTTATACTGTACGAGACAGCTAACATATGGAGTCCAATTATCTCTGTAGCTCTGCAGCATGAGTGCCATGCAGCATGCAGCTTTGCAAGCATGACTGTACACAAACACACAGAGGACTGTTCAAACACACAGCACAGCACTCTGACAACATGATAGCCATGTCATTCAAATAATAGCAAACAATAAAGACATGGAGTCAAGTCAGAGTTAGGGTGCTACCTTGGACGAGTAAGCGGGTGGTATGGACGGCCTCTCCCTGCTCGCTGTACGCTCGGCATGTGTACGCTCCCCTGTCCTCACGGCTGATGGAAACAAGTGTCAGGCTGCCATCACTCACCTGTGGAGAGAGGTCACAGCATCACCTACTGAGATACAAATTAGCAATCTTATTAACATAAAGAACACAATCTCGCTGACCAGTGTTGGGAGTAACACATTATAAGTAACATGAGTTATGTAATCAGATTACTTTTTCAGTATCAAGTAATGCATTACTTTTACATTTACAACAAAATATCTGAGTCACTTTTTCAAATAAGTAACACTTCTATTGAATGACAGCGCTCCTGTGCCAATGTTGAGAGAAATAGGGAGTAAGTGCAGAGGCGTTGTGTGCACTGTATAAACATGATAGTTATCGTAGTTCTAGACTATCAGAATATTGCACAAACCTGCAATAATTAAATATGTTAAATAATACTGTGGCGAGGTGAGGGACCGTGAGAGCGGGCCGGTGGCCAATGTAACGCAATGAAACGTTCAGGGAAGAAGGAGGCGGGAACCGGCGAACATTTTAAAAGCTTTAAACAAAAATAAAACAAAACATAATGTCGGCGGCAGCCCCTCACGGACGACTGCCGCCTAAAAACAAAACAAAACCAAAACACAATAATGGCGGCAGCCCCTCACGGCCGACTGCCGCCTACATACACAAAACAAAACACAACATAAAATCCAGGCCTGGTCCCCTCTCGTCTTGCACTGTCGTTGCTCCTCCTTTTATACTCCCGTCACTCCTCCATGAGACGAGACCGGTGTGGCGCACAGCTGACGCTCATTAACATTCGCCACCGGCCCGCTCTCACGGTCCCTCGCCTCGCCACAAATAAAAATGTACTTTATGTATTTAATCTCACTTTATTATGTGTCTTTGCTGCTGACTTTTAATTATTAAATTCAACCATACCAAGAAGCAAAAATGACTTTAGATAAAGACATTTGTGCTTCATTTGTTTGTTTTTCTTGCTGTAGTAAGAGTGCTGAACTTTCTTCGCCTGTGTCCTATTCTACCAGAATCCAGAATGGCAGCACAGCTGAAAGGTATGTTTGAGCTGCGCCCTCTACTGTATAGGCGTGAATTTGCATTTCCTTCAGCCTGAGGCTTATTCATTTAACTTTTAGTTTGAAAGGGCCTTTACATTTGCCAAAAACACAAATGTAGTTTTAAGTTGAAAACTTTAAACTAAATTTTTCAAGTTAAAAAACAAGCAAGCAAGCCTAGCCCAGCGCAGGTGAGAAAAAGTAATGCAAAAGTTACTTAACCCATTACAATATTGTAACGCATTATATAAATAGAAATATTCAAATGTAAATTGTTTATCCGATTCTTTCATTAGTCAATATGAAATCCTTTTTTTTGCTTTGAGTTTTTAAAAGTTTGTTTGCTTCAAGTCAACAGGAGCATCTTGGTAATCCCAAAGTGTGTGCTACGCAATTTCTAATTTCTTATCTCTGTGACAAATCTCTGTGTGTTATTTTTCTTATATGAACACATACATCAGTAGAAATTATGTGTTGGGGGAAGCCCTGCTCAGCATCCCATGAGATCCATTGTTCCTTCTGACATACCCCCAGTTATGTTTCTTTACATTCAACACATGTATCATGAGAGGGACCACTCTTACAAGCTTACATAACAACTCATAAAGAATAAAACATAAAACATTTGAGGAAAAGAATTGTCTTGTACACAATACAAACAAAACTGCTTTGCACTGAAATCGTTGTGAACCGGAGACATAGAGGCAGAGACTGCGTAGGAGAGATCAAACAAACCAGGCCACTCCAACAAAGACTTAAAGATCAATGTGCATCTCTCTTTCTGTGCCCACACAAGAGTTATTTCCACTTTACCAATGGCAGAGTAGTTGTTGCATTTATCTAATATACTCTGGGTTATTCTTGGTTAGATGGGCTGAGGTGTGGACCAAGGAGGGTTTGGCATTTGTGTTAAACATTTTAGAAATTAGGATGCAAAAGCATAATTTACAGTGGGGATATACCTACCAATTTTAGCCATGGCCAGTTTTGTCCCCACCACTTTATGAAATCGCTTACAGCAGGGATGAATCTACTACAGATGAAGCATCTACAATTGTTGGTATTTATTTATCATCATTATATAAATTATTATTTATACTATTACATACTATTTATACATGAATAAATAAACCAGTTCACCTTCCACTGGAATTTCTTGTACTGAAAGTGAAAATGTAACCACTGGACTAACAATTAATATTCAGGGCCCACGCTCTAAGCACATGGTCTGAAGCGCAGGTGCACTTAGGGTGTGTCCAAATCCATTTTTGCTAGTTTAACGACGGAAAAAAACGGTTGGCGCGCCAAGCGCATGGTCCACAAGGGTTGTACCTAGTCTTTTAATGAGTCAATGGTGTGTTTTGGGCATAACATGCAGTAAACCCATCAGCGTCTCATATCCCTTTCCCTTTAAAAGCCAGTTGTGCTTGCACCATGGCGGATTCACCATTTACATGGTAGAATTTGCGAGCGGAAAGACTGAACGCTTCTCTAGAGAGGAATCCTTTTATTTTTAATATTACATTTTTTTGTGTGCTGCTGTGCATCCCTGTGTGTGTAACAAGCGGAGTGTATGCACGTTGTGTACCAGCCTATAGGCACATATTACACTCTAAAAAATGCTGGGTTAAAAATGGACTAACCCAGCAAATGGGTTGTTTTAACCCAGCAATTGGGTTGTTTTAAGCAAACATTTAACCCAACCGCTGGGTTAAATGAACCCATTTACTGGGTTAAAACAACCCAATTGCTGGGTTAGTCCATTTTCAACCCAACTTGGGTTGTTTTTAACCCAGCATTTTTTAGAGTGTACTAATGCACCTTTTAAATAACACAAAACACTGCACTATTGACTTTAGACCAGGTTTTTGTTGGTCAATGGAGCATTCGTTTTCAATTGCCTTAAAACAGCAACACGCCTACAATGCGCCTGAACACCTTGTTTTCAGACCAGCACTTGTTTTCAGACCCAGATGGGCGTGAGTGCATTTGCTATTTAAACAACGTGGCGCTGGACGTGAAACTGATAACTGCGTCAAGCTGAAACTAACAAAAAACACTTTTTTTTATTGCGCCGGGTGTATGATAGGTCCCTCATTGCGATACTTAATGCTACTGGGATACATCACAATGCATTTGAGTGCCAAAAGATCAAAAGGCATGCACTTTTGAGGAGTTTGACGATTTTAGGAGTGGAATTGTTTTCCAAATTGTGTTTACCACATTTGAAATATGGCTCTTTTTTATATGGAATGTCCACTTGTCATTATACTATTAATCTTTCCAAGATTTCAATGTCATAGGCAAAACCTCTGTTACAGACCAATACAAAACACCACAAACTATTTATTTACATATGCATTTATGTTTTATTTCATTATAATTTCATTATAAGTCATTTTAAAATAATTGTGCATAAACTAATATTTATGAGGTAAGCCTTTTAGAAAGTGACACTTGGATATTATTGTGATGTTTTCATTCTTGTATGTAGGCTTTTGTTTTTTTAGTGAAATACTAGGCCAGTCTGCTCTGTGTCTTGTCTTTATTCTGAAATGATAGTGCATATAAAACATGCAAGTCATGAATCATTAATAGGTTCCTGTATGAACTCTGAAGCTCTTTCAAGCTGTGATGGTTAGTTTGCTGGCTCGGTTTCACAATCATCTTTTTGAGACAAGGCCACACTTACAAGAGGAGAGTGTTTCTGCTTGTTTTGGCACTGAATTGTGCACATGCTCTCAGAGAGCGAGCAGACACACAGCTGAATAATGGATTTAGTCTGTACAAGTGTGTGTGTGTGTGTGTGTGTGTGTGTGTGTGTGTGTGTGTGTGTGTGTGTGTGTGTGTGTGTGTGTGTGTGTATGTTTGGTGGAAGAGGGGCAGGTAAGGGGAGGGATGCTGATATACATGATTCATCAGTACATGTTATTCCAAAGGAAAAAATTTTTGTCTTTGTCATTTTTCATCAAAATGTAATAACTTCCTCCACCTTTGAAACAATTTTCTTCTAAGCTGACATCACCAAGGCAGCATGGCCACTGAAAATGATGCAGCCTTTCTAAACTCTAATGGTTAATGCATTATTTAATGCAGTTTAATGTCAATTAATGTTAATAATAAATATAATATATAGGTTATGGCAATACTATCAAATAACAGATTTTAGAAATAAGCATTACCATTGGTATACATCACAAGGCTTAAGGGTCAAAAGGTCAAAAAGCCTTCTCAAAAATGCATGCTGCTGTTTTCGGGAAAGGAACAGTTCATTCTCATTTCATAGAATTGTTTCTCAAGCCCTGTATTCACTACAAGTCAGCAAGGAAGAAAGAAAAGGGGGGAAAAGAATAAAAACCTTTATTCACTTTCAAATGCAATTTGCTGCCAATCACAATCTCATGGGAAATATGTGACCGGGTACAACTGGTCTCAGAACAGCATAACCGATCTGCCGTTCTCTGCAGACAGACCTGACAGGTAAGGGACTTGCCAGAGCATCTTTTCTCCCTGCCCTGTCAGAGCTGGATGGTTAACGATACATGAGGGTCACTTTACTGCTGCCGGCCGAGCAGGTGAAGAGTACTTTGAGAAAAAAAATTGCAGGAGCGGAGACAGATGACATAGATTCATGGTAAAGTAAAGCCTTCGCTGAGGGGGCTCTCTGATGAATTATTCAGCGTTCCATCAGAAGGTGTAATAGCAAGACCTACTAGCAAGCATCATCATTACAGTTCATGTGATACCAGGAATGTGTGACTTTATTCTTAGAAGACTCACACACCTTGAAGCAAATATGTTTTCTGCCTTGGATGGTAAACTTTGGTTTTGATGAGCAAAATAAAATAAAATAATGTTATCTGGTAAGAGCCACCCTAATGAAAAATAAATATATCAAAATGTATTTGAAATACATTTATTTTATGCTAAGTATACAACAAATACATTAACATGTTTATGTAATACCCTACTGTTGTACTTTTGGTATACTAACTTGATTAACTAATTTGGAACAACTAATTTTGTACTTTATTTATCCAGAAGTTGCTGAGGTTCAACCAAAGATATACTGAAGTATATCTGGTTGTGTTAAAATGAAACTATTGCAAGTATATAGGTACACTTTAAATACCTTGCATTTAAAGATGATGACATACTATCCTTACTAGTAGTGATATATATATATATAAAGAAGTACTCCAAATAATGTTTCATTATAATATTTATATCAGTAAGTCTCAAGCGTTATGTCGGTGAATATTTTAATGAATTTGTACTATACTTGGTATAAATGTATTTTAATAAATGTATTTTAAACACATTTTGGTATAGGTTTTTTTCATTAGGGCAGTGTTGGTATTGTTAACTAAAACTAATAAAAGTTGTTTTTGTTAACTGAAATAAAGCTGAAATAAAATATAATATAAATATTAGATGAAAAAGTACTAAAATTACTAATGTGTTAAAATTACTAAGTGGAAATACACTCACCTAAAGGATTATTAGGAACACCTGTTCAATTTCTCATTAATGCAATTATCTAATCAACCAATCACATGGCAGTTGCTTCAATGCATTTAGGGGTGTGGTCCTGGTCAAGACAATCTCCTGAACTCCAAACTGAATGTCAGAATGGGAAAGAAAGGTGATTTAAGCAATTTTGAGCATGGCATGGTTGTTGGTGTCAGACGGGCCGGTCTGAGTATTTCACAATCTGCTCAGTTACTGGTATTTTCACGCACAACCATTTCTAGGGTTTACAAAGAATGGTGTGAAAGACATCCGTTATGCGGCAGTCCTGTGGGGGCGAAAATGCCTTGTTGATGCTAGAGGTCAGAGGAAAATGGGCCGACTGATTCAAGCTGATAGAAGAGCAACTTTGACTGAAATAACCACTCGTTACAACCGAGGTATGCAACAAAGCATTTGTGAAGCCACAACGCACGCAACCTTGAGGCGGATGGGCTGCAACAGCAGAAGACCCCACTGGGTACCACTCATCTCTACTACAAATAGGAAAAAGAGGCTACAATTTACACGAGCTCACCAAAATTGGACAGTTGAAGACTGGAAAAATGTTGCCTGGTCTGATGAGTCTCGATTTCTGTTTAGACATTCAGATGGTAGAGTCAGAATTTGGCGTAAACAGAATGAGAACATGGATCCATCATGCCTTGTTACCACTGTGCAGGCTGCTGGTGGTGGTGGTGTAATGGTGTGGGGGATGTTTTCTTGGCACACTTTAGGCCCCCTAGTGCCAATTGGGCATCGTTTAAATGCCACGGCCTACCTGAGCATTGTTTCTGACCATGTTCATCCTTTTATGACCACCATTTACCCATTCTCTGATGGCTACTTCCAGCAGGATAATGCACCATGTCACAAAGCTCGAATCATTTCAAATTGGTTTCTTGAACATGACAATGAGTTCACTGTACTAAAATGGCCCCCACAGTCACCAGATCTCAACCCAATAGAGCATCTTTGGGATGTGGTGGAACGGGAGGTTCGTGCCCTGGATGTGCATCCCACAAATCTCCATCAACTGCAAGATGCTATCCTATCAATATGGGCCAACATTTCTAAAGAATGCTTTCAGCACCTTGTTGAATCAATGCCACGTAGAATTAAGGCAGTTCTGAAGGCGAAAGGGGGTCAAACACAGTATTAGTATGGTGTTCCTAATAATCCTTTAGGTTAGTGTAAATGTTACCTATATATAGAATTTACTATAAAACTATAAAAAGGAAAAATGCACATAAATGCAAAAAAACATAAAATTTAAGTAAAATGAAAACTATAAAAAATAAAATGACAAAAAACGAGTTAAAAATATGAATAAAATATGAATAACACTGGTAAGAGCGACTGACAACAACAAAACATTTTCAGAATCGACAGCTATATTTAAATGGTCATCAATGGAAAAATATGCTTTTTTTGTAGTTACAGCATCTATCTAGCAGAGACCATGCTAAGCAGTCAAACCTTGACCCCCCTGGTGTGAACATAGACACTCCGTCGCATTTACAAACTGAACGTACATGCCTTGAGTCTACATACGGGCAGCATGAGGGTAAGTACAGCGGCTATTTTACTCAACAAACGCCCGCAGTCTGAGACGCCGCTGTGGATCCCAGACTCCATAATTACTCTAATTACACAGATGGAGATGCACGGCCAGGCTACAGCAGACCCAACAATAACACACGTGTCTAATAAATCAAATCATCATAATATATAAAACATTACTGTGTAGTATTATTTAGCATAAATCAAAGACCATATCACACCTTTCATTCATAAATAACCCTGATGTTGTTGCTACATGGTGATCTCTTTTTTTAGGGTGACACTTGCAAAGATTTTAATATTGCTTTTTTAAACCTCAGAAATTTGTGAGATTGCAGAAGTAATATGGGGATTGTAACTGTAATTCGTGACTGTAAAAAGGACTAAATTTCAGTAATAGACAGTAATAGAGTCGTCACCCTACGCTTTCAAACCACTTAATATATATATATATATATATATATATATATATATATATAAATATAATATAAAGCATATTTTGCAATAAACGTACAATATATAGTTTATAAATAATCAACATCATTTACCCATCCTTTTTAATTTACGCCATTCACAATGCTTCATGGGTTTGTAGTTCTTAGAACCAAGGGCACTGAAAAAGTTGGCCGGCATTGTTGTACTCTAAACGCTCGTTCACACCAAGGACAATAACTATAAAGATAATAATAAAATATCTAATTCTAAAAAATATTCTAAATACAAAATAAAAACAGTCCACAACTATAACTGCACAGAGAAACTATATAATTGGAATCACATTCATAATGATTTTTTCTAGCTGAGGAACGATAAAAACATTGGCAGCCAATCAGAATTCACCCTGCTTTAAAGTGCTCGAGCGGCAGACAAATTTAAAGCGGCAGACAACAAAACTCCAGTGCATGCTTAAAATAAACAGAACAATATCGTGGGCTGGTGTGGACAATATAGTTATCGTTGTTGGTGTGAACGGGGTCTTAATAAGGGACATATAACAAAAATTTTGCATAAGAGTCCTCTTTTTCAAAGACTATTGTACATAAGTATATACTAACCTACCAAATCATTATGCTTTAAACACCTCCAGCAAAAAAGGCGATGCAATCTGTAAATAACATTATATATCTAATCAGTCAAAACAATGCTCTATTTTGACAAAGAGCTTGCCATCACTCAAATTAACAAGCAACGAATACCGTTGTTCCAGATATTATCTCACCTACTTCAAAAGTGTTCAATCACCAAGCAAAGCTTGTCACTGACAGACTGTCATTTCTCTGCTGTGTGTGAAGAGACGGAGAATCTCTCGGGCTCTTGAAAATCTAACTTTTTTCAGGCAGAGAACGAAGCCATCCATTAGGAATCTCTTTGCTTTGTCTTCAGTGAGCAGATGGTTTATACTCCGGAAGTATTTGACAGTTTGGTTCACTATGTTTGGCTTGCCGGTTTTGATGAGCCGCAATCAATGGATCACTTGTAAGAAAAAAGCACGTATTTAGATGCTGGTTTCGACAAGGGATTCTAAGAGTCATTGCTCGTTTGATGAAATATAAAAGACATCACTCAAGACTAGAAATTCCATTAGTGCTGAAATACCAGGACAATTTATTTGGTTCCTAATTACACAGCACTGTGAACATAAGAGGCCCAAGGGACACCTCCACGACACGTAGTTAAAATGAGCACAGTTACGAGCACTGAGATGGACAGGGGGCTAGTGCTAAACGACTAGGGAATATGACAGAGCTGAGGGGGATTAAATTAGCTGATCCTATAGGACGTGCGATTACTGTTCAATTTGCCCAATTTGACAAAGTTTAAACCATATAAGCTGGGACACTCAACCTGCTTAGTTTCAAAAATAAAAACAACTGAAATATGGCAAACCTATTAAAGAAGGTCTAAATTACCCCTGGTGGCAATTTTAGTGCCAGTCTCTCAAACCGTTAAATAATTTTTTTCTAGTAGTTAAGTCTCACTCTTATGCTCACAAAAGCTGCATTTATTTAATCAGAAATGATTCTGTAAATAATGTAAATTACACTGCAAAATTGCTTTTCTTACTTAGTATTTTTGACTTCTTTCCAGTCCAAATATCAAAAAATTCTTAAAATCAAGATGATTTTACTAGATAAGTAAAATGACAAGATATTTTTTCTTGTTTTCTGGGAAAAAATAATTAATAAATGAAGTGAGTTTTTGCTTAAAACAAGCAAAATTATCTGCCAATCTGCACAAAATTTCAATCAGAAGCAAGATTATTTTTCTTACCCCATTGGCAAATTATTTAACTTGTTTTAAGCAAAAACTCACTTCATTTTTATTTTATTTTCCAGAAAACAAGAAAAAAAAATTCATTTTACTAGTCAATTATCTGCATCTTGATTTAAGAATTTTTTGATATTTAGACTGGAAACAAGACAAAAATACTAAATAAGAAAAGCATTTTTTTTTGCAGTTAATTCAAAATTACAAAATTAATTTTACTTTATAAAATGATAAAGATACTCTAGTCTTTAGACTTCATGCAGTGCTGCCCAGACTGAAAGCCAGCTGCCTTGAAGCGGTGCATGTGGGTTAAAAATGTTGTCCAGACGGCCGACTCAGCCGGCGCAGTTTCTCCAGAGCGGCTGCATGAGCTCTGATGACGACACAGCTGAATCCGACTGGCCCGATTCACCGCATGACAACGATCACGTGTGTTTCCTGTTTATTCGACACCTTCACTTCCAATGCTAATGCTCACAAATCTGTATTTTTATAACAGTGAAAGCTCTTTTCATGTAGTCGCAATGTTATATTGTGTCATGTTTATTAAAATAAAACTGATCCCCACTTCATTGGTATTTAAATAGTTATGTTTAACTTTGTTTTGTACAAACAGACGCTGTATTAAGCAGTACATAAAGTATTAAATGAAAAATCAAACATCTGTGTATTTGACAAATATTGCATTCATTTCACTTCAGCTGTGATAAAGTATGCAAACAGCGCGAGCGTCACCACAAGAAGCAGAAAGTGTCTGACTTCACGTCTCTGTTTTCAGATCCTCCCCCACGGATGCTGAACACACCTTTTGTCAGTGTCACATGATCCTTCAGAAATCATCATAATCTATGCGGATTTGGTGTTCAAGAAACATTTCTTGTTATCATCCATGTTAAATTACGAATTCATTTAAAAAAATGTTATTCAACAAAAATCTATAAAACTGCAAGTGAGCGTCATGACACTTTCAATGCATGTCACTTGTTTGCATTTTAGACTCAGAAGCGGCAATTTAACCATGATGGTGGGCCACTGATAACTGGATTTGGGGCCATGACTATGGTAGTTTGAAGATAGAAAGTGAGCAAAAAAAATAAAAAATTGACAAGGTGCCTATGACCTGTAATTTCAACCGTCATCAAATATCCTGAGCCCTCACTGTGGCAACTGCAATCCTGTATTTGTGCAGAGAATGATATCAATCAAACTACACAGGCACTCTTCAGGTAACCACAACACTGGGGCTGTCACATTTACTACAGTATATCATGATTTTCTCACTGCCACACATTCTAAGGAGACATGACAACACTGACACATATTTTAGTATTAAGCAACTTGGGCCCACCCAGATGAATGACAGCGTTAGCCAATCATAAAAAAGGGGGTCAGAGAGAGGGCGAAAAAGAAGCTATACTAATATTTTAAGAACACAATATAGAATATCCCCCAATACAGAATATCCCCAAGATTTCCTGAACAAAGTTAATATTCATATATAAGAGATGTGTTTGCTCACCTTGTATTTGCTGCTGTCCTGTACGGGGTCTCCCTCCCTGAGCCAGCTGACTGAAGGTTTGGGATTCCCGAAGGCCGTGCAGCTCAGAGTGATGCTGCCCCCCTCTTTGGCCTCTACATACTGCGGTGGCGTGTCCGTGAAAGTTGGGGGAGCTGTGACACAGAGAAATGATGTGAAAATTCCCTATCTGTTCTCCATTATTGCCTGAAATAAATCAGCCTGACAATAACAAGGCAGGTTCATTCATAACAATATTATGTCCTATGATATACGTGTCTTTTTACAGACCCTGCTTAAGCATGACTCATGCCTCATCGCTAATGGGAGTCATAGGAGTTCAGAAAGTCATCACAGCCGTTAGCTTGTATACCTGTGAATAAGAGTGAGTTCTGGTCATGGATCTCCCTTTTGCATATATATATGCGGCCATTTATGAGCTCTTAGTATACAGTATATGAGCTCTCTGGCTGGCATCACTCTCATTGTTAATAATTCTGCTCCTGCTTCATGGCCAATCCTCCCCCAGCCTTGATTTAGTAGCTAAAATTTCACTTTCATCATCTATAGATCAGGCTGGGGAAGGGTTGGCCGAGCCGTCATGTATCACATGGCCAGCAGTGTACATGTATAAATAATAATATCAGTAATGGGCTGGACAGGGCACAGAACCCAAAGACAGATCAGGAACAGTTCTTCAGTTTAGCTAACTCTTTAATATGAAAGGTTCGAAATTAATTCTGGTCACACTTTAGTTTAGGGTTCAATTCTCACTGTTAACTAACTATTAACTACGACTTTTGCCTAATAATAAACTCCTAATTACTGCTTATTAATAGTTAGTAAGGTAGTTGTTACGTTTAGGTATTGGGTAGGATTAAGGGATGTAGACTACAGTCATGCAGAATAAGGCATTAATATATGCTTTATAAGAAGTACTAATAAACAGCTAATATCCTAGTAATATGCATGCTAATAAGCAAGTTAATAGTAAGAATTGGACCTTAAACTAAAGTGTTACCTTAACTCTTTGCCACGCCTGCCAATGGAGACCAGTTAAGATTACACCTAACTAACTAACTAACTAACAAAGATTTTATTATTTATTATTTTGTGAAAATTTAAATTAATCTGTGACCATTTATATAACAAAACTACTTTGCATAAATATTATATACATACATACATACATACATACATACATACATACATACATACATACACACACACACACACACACACACACACACACACACACACACACACACACACACACACACACACACACACACAACCGGTCAAACATTTTAGAACGGTAAAAGTCTCTTCTGCTCACCAAGGCTGCATTTATTTGATTCAAAATACAGCAAAAACAGTATTATTGTGAATTATTTTTTACAATTTAAAATAACTTCTTTCTATTTGAATATATTTTAAAATGAAAATTTATTTCTGTGATTCAAAGCTGAATTTTCAGCATTATTACTTCAGTCTTCAGTGTCACATGATCCTTCAGAAATCATTATAATATGCTGATTTGCTGCTCAAGAAACATTTATGATTATTATCAGTGTTGAAAGCAGTTGTGTACAATTTTTTTTCAGGATTATTTAATGAATAGAAAGTTCAAAAGAACAGCATTTATCTGAAATATAAAGCCTTTGCAACATTATAAATGTCTATACTGTCACTTGATCAATTTAATGCATCCTTGCAGAATAAATGTATTAATTTCTTTAAGTTCTTTCACAAAAAATAAATAAAAATTCTGACCCAAAACTTTTGAACAGTATAGTACAATGTTACAAAAGCTTTCTATTTCAGATAAATGCTGTTCTTTTGAACTTTGTATTAATCAAAGAATAAAATAAATAAATAAATAAAAATAAAAAAATGTACACAACTGCTTTCAACACTGATAATAATCATAAATGTTGCTTGAGCAGCAAATCAGCATATTAGAATGATTTCTGAAGGATCATGTGACACTGAAGACTGAAGTAATAATGCTGAAAATTCAGCTTTGAATCACAGGAATAAATTACATTTTAAAATATATTCAAATAGAAAACAGTTATTTTACATTTTAATAATATTTCACAATATTACAGCTTTTTTATTTTTTTATTTTTAATAACATAAATGCAGCCTTGGTGAGCAGAAGAGACTTCTTTAAAAACATAAAAAAATCTTACCGTTCTAAAACTTTTGACCGGTAGTGTATTTATATGTAAACTTGAAGGGAAATTGCTGCAGAAAACAGGGCTATCAGGAGACATGAAAATGAATTAAAATATAAACAAATCTCATTAGAAACATTCATGTTCATGTGTGAGATTGTCATGTGGCGCAATGCATCTCCTGTGTATGATAACCTGAAATGGATTTTATAGTTTTGTAACACTCGAGGGGGAATGTTGTGCCGCATGATCTGCATTTCACTCAGAAACATCAAAATGTTTTCATAATTGTTTCATAATTGTTCATATGTCTTACTGTATCTCCAAAATTAAGGTTATTGTGTCTCTTGGAATTAATTTGGTGGCTACTCAATTATTTCTAGGCACAATGACAGACAGTTGGGTGCAGAGGATGACAAAGGAGGATTAGGGAGTTTTGTCTCTAATGTGTTCAAATATTTAATACAGCACTGTGACACGAGGGTCACATTTTAACACAGATCACAGGAGCACATTACTTTCCAGGAACACAGAAGATATGGGGGTTTGGTGATATCTCTGCACTTAACAGAAACCTGGACTGAACCCTTCTCAAGCTGAGCATCTATTATACATAGCTCTAAATGTCAGTAAGACCTGATTGTCTGTGAAACTACAGGGCAAACCACCTTGATTCAGCATTGTGGATTTGATTCAGCATTCTGATTATAATACTAATTTGCATACCTTTCAACTTGTCATACGCATTTTCAGCACTGCTTAATTTGACTTAATTAAAACTTAAACGCTTGTAATTTTTTGAAGGAACCCCCAAGATCTGGTGGCACATGACCAGAGTGCTGAAGGAAACATATCTGAGGCCAGCCGCTAAGACATCTGTGCAAAACATGCCTCCATCTGCTGCTAGTCTCCATTTACTGCCGTACACACCCTGACACACTGCTGACCTGTGATGTTGATTAAACACACACACACACACACACACACACACACACACACACACACACACACACACACACACACACACACACACACACACACACACACACACACACACACACACTCAAGAAATGCTGAAGGCACAGGCACTCTACAGGCTAATGAGAATGTGTTTCTTATATAAAAAACACCCTCATCAGTGATTGTCTCATGTTTCACAGTCATTGAAAGCAGCTAATTGATAACGTCTAAGTTTGCCTTTGCTTTTCAATCTGCATTACCATTAGTGGCAAAACATTCAGGCAAATCCACTTGACATTAACTAAATGTCTGCCACAGCATGCCAAATGGCGGAAGAGCAACTGCCCGACACCTGCTGTGTATACAAATCACAGAGAATATGCCTCACCAGATTGAAGTGCCCTGCTCCAACTGGTACTGTGTGACTTAGTGAATAGTCACAATATGTTTAAGACTATTATTCTGCCGATATGAAATTAGATGTTTCATTGTTTTATTTGGCCATTATGTTTTTGGAACAGTACTGGATCATGAAATGTGGCTGTTACAATTCGGAGAAGGTTAGTATTTTTGTTAAAGGGGGTTTGGGGGGTGTGTCTCTAATGCGATTTCATGCATTCTGACTTATTAACTCTGTTGGTAAATGGATTCAAAAAGTTAGATGTATGATGGAGTATTTCTATGCCAAATACACTCCTTCAGAATTCGAACAAGTTTCGGAAAGTTTTTCCGAGTATGGCCCTGTATGACGTCAAAAAGGGCGGAACCAGAATAATGGAGGTGGGTTTGGTGGCTTGGTACCCTCAAAACGGTTCTCATCCATGCTTGAATGTTTACACTAAACAAATCTGGCAAAATATAATGATTTTTTTAAATTTTCTTATATCCTAGCCGTTTTTAATAGGATGGACAGTTGAATAGGAACCTCGTAAAGTGCATATAAATGTAAACAACACGAGCGTATAGTGAATCTAAAGTTATCCAGAGATAATGCCATGATGTATTGCGTTTTCAGTTTATGGACGCATAAAATGTGGCATAATCCAAACACAATTGCAAACCGTTTGCATTTTCGTTTACGCGAACGCACAATGACTGCCAAATTTCAAATGGAAACGCAAAGTCCGTTTGCAATTGCATTTCCAATGTCTTACAAGTTATGACCCTGCCATTCTGGAATAGCAATAGAAAATTACCTATTTGTTCTTTCATTTCCTCCATGTTCTGTCACAACCTGCACAAAATTCAAATGGAATCACAATCCCCTTTGCACTTGCATTTCCGATTAGGGATGGGCGTATCGATATGAAGTATCGATATATCGATACTGATGTGAGCATCGAAAAGTAACGATATTCAAATAAAAATATCGATACTAAGGTGTTTTTTTTTTTTTTTTACCAGTAATTTTGTTTATTTGAAGATTATTTAATCCATACCATACAAATAACCTATGTTACCGAATAGTTGTGTAGTATAGGACTAGTTTTCTGCTCATCTGAACCATGATCTGAACTCATGCAAATGCTGCAGACAGAACCAATCAATCACAGAGTACTGTGTGAACTAAACTTTGTTTGAACTAAAGAGTTTGAACTTTGGTTTTTATTACAAAAAATAGCCAAATTCCCCGTTTTCCACCACTAGAGGGTGGTGGCCTCTTCTACTTCTACTTCAGTGAGCGAACACTCTGTTATATAGCATATTTTGCTTTTACTATGCAGCAAACTAAGAAAAAAAAAAGTTTTTTTTTTTTTTTTTTTTTTTTTTTTTTTTTTTTTTTTACCGTTTAACTGTATATTAATCTGTCAAAATATTTACTTTCGGTAAAAGGTTAAATGGTCAATATAAGCATCCCTAATCTTCATTTCTTCTTGAGAATTTGCTTGCAACCAGAGCAGTCTTCTTTTGATTTCTTTTTGTTTGGTTGGCAGGTGATAAATAGCCTATTTAGTTACAGGTTTTTGGCTTAGTTTGAAGTGCAAAAAACTACACATTAGTTTTATGACTTTTGTTGTTGTTGTTGCAAAATAGACACATTTATTGGATATTTCTCCCCATTTTCTTTATAGGAATGAATAACGATGAAAAAAAGTGCTTTGTTTTCCACCACTAGAGGGCGTGGCCCACTTTAAGACTGCATCAATAAACCCCGCCCTCAAGCCTGATTGACAGTTAACTGTGTTATTTCACAAACGAAAATGCAAACGGTTTGCAATTGCGTTTGGATTATGTCACATTTTATGCATCCACAAATTGAAAACGCAATTGCAAATACAATTTGCAATTCCTTTTGAAATTTGTCTGCGATATCCTTCCACAATGATGTGTGTGTGTGTGTGTGTGTGTGTGTGTGTGTGTGTGTGTGTGTGTGTGTGTGTGTGTGTGTGTGTGCGCGTGCGCTCATGACTCATGAGCTATCACCAGACCAAGCTCAATCTTTTAAGATTGAACATTAGTCTGGGGAGTCAGCTCTGTATTTTCTACTGCACAAGAGGCGTGATCAACGGGCATAGTTCAAATGACTCTGTACGCAATTGGATGGTCCTTCAACCAATCAGACCACAAGAGGCGTGATCAACGGACATAGTTCAAATGACTCTGTACGCAATTAGTTAGTCCTTCAACCAATCAGACCACAAGAGGCGTGATCAACGGACATAGTTCAAATGAGATTAACATGAGATTGGCAGAAACTGTGTGTGTTATGTACCCTTAAAAAAAAACCCTGTGAATTGAAAAAAAGAAAATATAAATCTTTATAAGCTTTTACTGACTCCAAACTTCACATCGGTAAAAAATATATGTGGTATTATCTGTTCAATGACTAAATGTATTGTTATATTGGTGTAAAGTGTACAAAATTGTGATTTGAAAAAAACATTTTAAACAGGTTCTGAGAAAATATGTAACTATCAAGATATATTCTGTATACCGTCAATAAAATATAAAGCTGAAAAACAGTCGTTTTGCTGCTTTGTTGCCCAGCTATAGTACTAACACAATCAGGATGTGGTAGTTCACAGTCCTGCTGGTCTTGAGAAACACGTAACAGAGCTCTTCAACAGGTCTTCTTTATTACAGTTAACACACAGGCAAACAGTGAGAGTCCTGGAATAGAGCTGTTGCATTTGCCAAACGATCACCTGCTCAGCCACCGGCAGACACACACATTTTGTCTTTGACGCTGCATAATAATCCCTCCGATATTTCCAAGGCTTTGAGGCAAGATGACATCATCTCTTTTGCAATGAACGCGCGTGTCAGCCGGCAGACGGTGATAAAATCACAAGCTCTTATCACAGGCACAGATTGTGAGAAGAATTCAGCTATAATAAGGCTCTGTGGTTACGCCAGCCACACAGGCAGATGTTTTAGCACACACACACACACACACACACACACACACACACACACACACACACACACACACACACACACACACACACACACACACACACACACACACACACACACTAACAACAC
This sequence comes from Paracanthobrama guichenoti, assembly GCA_018749465.1. Taxonomy (NCBI): domain Eukaryota; kingdom Metazoa; phylum Chordata; class Actinopteri; order Cypriniformes; family Gobionidae; genus Paracanthobrama; species Paracanthobrama guichenoti. The sequence continues at coordinate 6,186,933 of CM031963.1, forward strand.
ACACATTGCACCAGTGAGAGCTAATTGGCAGGAGAAGCATGGAGAGAGGAGGCTGCATGGAGCTTGTCCCACAGGAACATCTTCATCCTGCTCATCTTTCTCTCAGGATCCTGTACTGAGCTGAGCATCTGTGTGAATTCTGCTTGCTGGATTACACCTCATCAGATCACACAGCCCGTTTACACTCATGCAAATATGTGTGAACCACACCAGCTGCACAGTTTTTGCCCAGAAAAAGCCATAATGTGAATGAATAAATAAATAAATAAATCTACCCACTGTAACACTGAACCATGAATTGATCTGGGTTTAAAATACATGCTATAGACATGCTATTTTATGCATGTTCTGTTTTGGTTTAGTTCTAGGTCCTGTACCCGTTTCCTTTGTTCCCATTTTGATTTACTGATTGTCACGCACCTGAGTGCGTCTTTTTTTCCTGAGTGTTCTAAAATGTTGTTATTAATAACTGTTCTTGCTGGATTCACCTATTTACGCCGTGTGATTTACTATAACCATCTGCCAGAACATGACCGAACACTGAATCAAAAGAAAAGAAAGGATGGAAAATCCTGCAGTCTGTCTTCTCCTCCTGAAACAGGAAGAGCATTTCCTCGAGGACCACATGAGGGATTTCATAGATCTGGTGTTCCTCACTCACTAACCTGACTGGTCGCTTTGCGTCTTTTATTACACCAGCATCAGTGAGAGGTCCAAGGCATGCCTGCCCATGGAAGGTCCTCGAGGGAGTTTTGCAGAATACCTTGAATGGGTGCTGATGAGATGTGGATCCCCCTACAACGTCTGAACTGCAGAGGAAAACGTCACAAGCCCCACTCCAGACCCAGAGCCCAACGAAACGTCCAACGCGCCAGTCATGGGCATTCTGCCAAAGCCCACCGCGATGCCAGAGCCAACACCTGAGCACAACAGCTGCATTTCGTCCCTCCACCTCTTCGGCTCTCTTGTTCTCTGCCTTCCCTCTGGCACTGCTTTCCCTCTGGCTCTACCACCGGCTTTGCCTCAGTCCTCCGGCACCCTGGTTCCACCATGGTCGCTTGTGACCATGGCTCCACCTTGGCATCAGGACCTACGGTGTCACCCGGTCTCTGTGTCTCCTCTGCTCCGCCTGGGTCTCCAACTCTCCTGGCTCCACCGTTGGTGGTCGGACATCTGACTCCACCCAGGATTCTCATCGTTTCCGCTGTGGGCCTTTGTCCTGGCTGTGCTTGGGGTATTCAGCTGTCTTCTTCATCCATCCTCCTACGTGGCTCCTCTCTACCCCCACTCCCCCTGGACTGTTCTGCCTGCCCCTCCTTGGTTACATCCCTCCCCAGCTCCACATCCTTCACCTAAACCCTCTGCCTCCCTCATCTGTTGAACTGTTCTTTTGAACTGCAAAGACGTACCTTCCAGGAGGGGGGACTAATTTCACGTGTATGTTCTAGTTCCTGTACCTGTTTCCTTTGTTGCCATTTTCCCACCACTAGTTAGTTTCCTTGGTTACTGATTGTCATGCATTAGCCATTGATTAGCCTCCCTTGTGTATTTAACCCTTCAGTTCTCATGGTTCTTTGTTGTTTGTCATTTGATTTTTAAGTGGTTGTTTGATTTGAAAGTGTTTTTAAAGACTGCTCTTGCTTCTATATGCTACATAATAACTGCTCTCTCTGGTTTAGCGGCAGTGCCAATGCAAATGTGAATGATGATCGTACACTGTGATCGTACTTGTCAAAGCTTTAATAGACAGACATGAATCAATGTCCTTTTGGAATAAGATTGCGTGGGTGTTTGAATCGAGATTGCGATCTTTTAACGATTAATCGTGCAGCTCTATAACACTGGTAACTAAAGTGTGTTTTCAGATCCCATGAATCATTTCTATATTTAATATAATATAATAATATTTAACAAAAGAAACACACTTGAACAAAAGCATCCAATTGTAATGGCTCAAATGAATGTGGCTTCTCTGTTAATGATGGAAGATAAGAGGCAATTCAAAAAGCCAATTATAGCTGCAGCAATGTGCTTTTCCACAAAAGGAAAATATCTTTTTTATATTTGAGAAGTTATGCTGATGTGAATGTAACTAAATTGCAAGTCCAGTCACACATGGAAGCCATCGGTGAGCAAAACCTATTTTCTTATCTCTCAGACACTCTTGGTCAAACACAGATTAAATGTAAGCTGATGCATACTGAGAAGAGGGGAGCCTCACCGGAGGCTGAAAGAGCAAACTGAAAGCCTGGTAGACAAGGGGGCATTTCAACAGAACCCAAAGAGAATTGTAACAAAATAAAGAGTATCACTGCTTTTTATGCAAGACTAAAACCAGCCCTGCTGTCCCTGCTAAAACAAGCAGTGATTCAATTAGCCCACTTCCTGTTTCTCTGTCTCTTCCTTCCATGTCAAATGTAGAGAGCAGCTCACTTCACTGCTACAGCAAGTGTATGTGTTATGTTTTCACATTTGCATATAGCTGTGAGAAGTCGGTTTCCTTTTAGTGAATCAGTCTGTTCATTAAAATAAACAATTCATTGTTCAAATAACATCAACGAGCGTAAAATACTGATCTTCATCAGTAGTGTTTTGCTCAGTTACTGTATGTACAGTAAATTAGTGTCTATTTTCTAGTCTTAATAGCTGTGAATATTGTAAAATCATGCCTAGTTTTTTTCTCCTTTCCCCATAATTATAATAATGTGGCAAGCTACAAAAAGTAGCTTTGCAGAAACTCTCATATAGACATGGCTAATAAGAAAAGGTTGCGTAAACCACTCCAGCTGTGAACTTTATTCAGGTTTATCTTTATTTATTCAGGTTTTAAGTACAGTAAAATTCATCAAGTGGATAATATGGTGCACAGCAATTTAGTAAAAAAAAAACAAATCTTGTTTACATTGTAGTGCGCGAACAAAGAAGTGAGCTTGAGGTAGTGATTTGTAATATGAAACTTCAGGGGAAAATTTCACTCAGTTCCGATTGTGTGTTTATGTGAGGGTGCAACTGTGAAACCTGCTGCAACATGAAAGAAATCAACAAAATGGAGCCATTGAGGAGTTTAAAGGCAGATGGAGTGATACCCAAAGCTAATTAAGCACAAACATAAAAGCCAAAACCAGCCCCCAGACCGCTATTCTGAAACACTAATCATAATGTGAAAATCCTCTTTATCTCAGCTGATGGAGATCTGGAAGATTCAAAAGCCTCTAAAATCTACTGGCCCCAGCTCCTGTACCGACTTCACACATGCACAAGAGAATGAATCATGCAGATTTCAGGCTTTAATTCTCCTTTTTCATATTACAGACATATAATCACCTTACACACTTTGATCTGCTTACACATGTAATCCTTGGTTTTTGTCCTCCTCCATGTTATCTTGTGTGTGTATCGTTCATGATGTATAGCATATGGCTAATTGTGCAAATACATTCCAGGATAACTCAACATACACAGCACGCTGTACCACATTAATTATCAACTAGTGTTAAAGATTTTTTAATTTATCTGTTTTGGGTACGTGGCAGACAGAGCGGGGCCGAGAGCTGTGGGAACGGAGCGAGGCCGGTGGCACAATGACCATCACCTGCACGCCACAGCGGTCTCGAGTTCCACAGAGGAGCTCCGGAAGGGTAAAAGAAGGAGTGAAGACAGTGCAAGACAAGAGAGGAGGAGGCCTGGACTTTATGTTGTGTTGTATTATGTTTATATGTGTCAGTCGTCCATGAGGGGCTGCCACTATAGTTTCGTTAAAAGGAGGAGTGACAACAGTGCAAGATGAGAGAGGACCAGGCCTGGACTATTTATGTTTTATTATTTTTATGTGCGTCAGTCGTCCGTGAGGGGCTGCCGCTTTACTTTGGTTTTGCTGTTTGTTTATTTTATGATTAAACTTTACGTCGATCATCCGATGCTTCCCTGAGCATTGAACATTGTTACAGGGTGATATTGGATATTTAATTCATCAATAATTTAACTAATTTATTTTTTTAACTTTTAGATTACCTTTGCCATCATCTAATGCTCACTTACAGTTTTTTTTATTTAAAAAAAAAATATATATATTAGTAATACTGTTAAATGTAAAGTTTAGCAAATCTCAAAATGAATGTCCAATTATAATATTGTATGTTGTGACGCCAAAATGTTATGATTTTTAGCTCTTTGTATTAAATAATATGGTATTAAAAAAAATATAAAGTTTTAGTAATTTTGATTGTGCTTGACATTTTTACTAGTTTTTATTTATATTTAATTTATTTTTATTTCAGTTTTATGTTTACATAATTGAAGTACTTCATCTTAAACTTAAATTTATTTGCTAGAACAACTTTTGTATATTTCGTTTATCTTTTTTCAATTTTAACTTTACTTCAATTAATGAAAACTATTTAGTTAACAGTAACAAAACTCCCACAAGCATGAAACCATCAAAACTGATCCAACAAAAAAATGTGGTACTTGATTTCTAATGTAAAATCTGGGTCTTAAAGCAAAACTGCCATTCCGTGTAAATCCTACAGCAGTTGCTGGTGTCTGCTGCTTTTAATTAGTGAAATTATCAATAGCTTAAAAGTCAGAAAAACAATAAAAGGGGATGTTGTTCAACCATCAAATATTCTTTCACATACATGTAACACATTTGTCAATGCAATAAGTGAACAGACTGGAATAAGGGCAGTAAGTCATTATTAGTAAGAGCAGTGCATTATTGCGCCACTCTTACCACTATGGCACCCAAGGGGCTGGCATGCTATCAGCACCATTTACACCCAATGACAACACACCAAAGGCCATCCCTCAACTATTGAAAACTGAACAACCAGGCCTGTCTGCTTCCTATAGCTAAACCCACACTTTCCATTCCCATTAACAAACATGCTGCAGGTCAACAGGCTGTGGCAATCAGAGCTGCAAATATCTTTTGTGCCAGTTCTAGAATTCAGTGCCTACCATTGCGCTATCGCTTAAAAGACTTCATCTCATGCCATGATGCCATCTGCAATGTTTCTGAAGCATATGGCCTCATGTTGCAGAGTTTCCAGCACCCACATGATATTGTGAGTCCATCAGGACCACGGACAGTTCCCTGGTCCACAAGCATCAGCACCACGGACAGCTCCCTGCAATGACTCTGCTACAGGGTCAGTATGACTCACAAACCTGATAATGAGACAATTAGAATGGCAGCATAAGCAGCAGGATTGTTTGTCACTGTGGCTTTATCTGGGTTCGTGCCCTATCTGAAGAGGCCGCAACTTCATTCGCTTAACAAGCTTTGTGGAAAAGAAGATTTGTAATAGCATTATCAAAATTGCAGTTCTGCACACATAAGCCGATTGATATGTAATGGTGCTTTTTTGAACTATAACTTCTGCGCTGTGGATGAATTCACCTGCATGAAGAAGTAGAGCCTTTTATGTCACAAGTCTCTAAACCAACAATGCACACTTAATTAAGCACAATGATGTCTAGCAGGCAATTAGCACCTGTTTGAAATGACAATGACTTCATCTTTTAGGCTGAAAATAAGTGTCAGAATAACAACCGCATCCTTGTATCCTTTTGCATTGCATTTCAGGCTTCATGCGAAAATTGTGGATGCATTAAAATAAATAAATGTAATGTATATAAAGTAAATATTAATCTAAATAAACTATTCTATCGCTTAGGTTAATTAATCTATTGCTATTCTATTAACTTTAGGTGGATAATTTAACATGCTATATTCCATGAAAAACATTTTAAACAGCAGTTTGCACATTTGTTTATAATTATTATGCATGTCGTTTTTAATGACCTCTATTAACTGAGACAATATATTTTACATTTAAAATTCTAAATAAATAAATAAATACAGTTACACCAATTCAAAGGTGTGACTATTAAAATGAGCTAGAAGTCAAAAACTTTAAAATAGGTTAATCCTTAAAATGTCAAACCTCAGATATTTAGGTAAGTCTGTGGACCTTTTGGCTTGATTGCATTCACAGCAAGTCATCTGCCAACAGCAGTCATACAATGTCAAAGCATGAGAGCAGAAATGCAGTACAATTTTTGGACTGCCCCGAGACTAAGCAACAGACGTTCTCTCCTGATGCGGGTATCCCATTAAATCCCACAGGATTAGTGCTAGCTCACAGTCAATTTGGAATAGATTTAACCGTACTGCTCTCCTCTCTGACCCTGCCATAAGGATCTGAGTATTAAAACAGACAAGATGCTCTCGACAACCAAACAACAACTCTCACCTTGTCGCCAGGACGTGACCTCCTAGCTTCTTAGAGTCTAGTTAACGGCATTAACAATCACAAAGTGATTATTTAAATAATCACAGATAAATGGTGTATCCTGCCTGTCTACATCACACCCCAGAAAATAGGATGAACCACAGCTGTCAGTCAAACTGGTGGGGGCGGGGCCTGTACTAATGATGTCCAATCAAAACACTCTAAGTGCTGAGCGTAAGAGGGCTGTCAGGGCTGTCAGATCAGGGGTGACAAGTAACCACTTATCACAGAATATGCGAGTCATTAAAATGTACTTGATGAAAAATTTAAAAACAAACACCTTAGAAACCACCCAGAACTTCCCAAGCATATAATAACTTGCTAAACCTTAGAATGCCTTAAAGGGATAGTTCACCCCAAAATTTTAATTCTGTCATTAATCACACACCCTCATGTTGTTATAAACCTGTAAGACTTTCGTTCATCTTCAGAACACAAATTAAGATATTTATGATGAAATCCGAGAGCTCTCAGGCCCCTCCATAGACAGCTATTTAACACTTTCAAGGCCCAGAAAGGTAGGAAAGACATCATTAAAATAGTCCATGTGACTCCAGTGGTTCAACCTTAATTTTATGAAGCGACGAGAATACTTTTTGTGCGAAAAAAAAAAAAAAGACTTTATTCAACGTGTTGGTGTAGTGTAAACGGTGCAGCACTTCCGAGTTCAGCACGGCAGCTCATCCGTCAGCATCACAAGCATGCGTCGTGGTACTCACATGAACAGCGTCGGCCAATGGTCGGCCGGCATTCTGACGCAGTGCTTCGAACGCGTTGCACTGTTTACACTACGTCAACAGCATAGGAGACTGTCACAGACAAGAGATTGTTGAATAAAGTCATTCTTTTTGGGCGGTTTTGTGCACAAAAAGTATTCTCATCGCTTCATAAAATCAAGGTTGAACCACTGGAGTCACATGGACTATTTTAACGATGTCTTTCCTACCTTTCTAGACCCTGAAAGTGTCTATGGAGGGGTCAGAGAGCTCTCCGATTTCATCCAAAATATCTTCATTTGTGTTCTGAAGATGAACGAAGGTCTTACGGGTTTGGAACGACATGAGGGTGAGTAATTAATGGCAGAATTTTCATTTTTGGGTGAACTAACCCTTTAACAGCCACATAGCAGCGGCCCACAAACATTGTAGTAGCATATTATGCATGGGGAAGAACCATTTACACATTAACGTCTGAAAATCATAAAATTAAATAATTTTTAGTAACTAGATTTTTTGCCTCACACTAATTAGACTTTGGTGACGACATGGGCCGACATCAGAAATCAAAGACTAAATGAGGTTTTAAATAATATGGGGAAAGTATAGGGGTATATGAGTATTTGAGTATATTAAGTGTTTGAGCTTTGCTATTTGGATTTCAATGAGAGTTTTGTGCTTCCCCTCTCCAACTTTGCAAGAAGTTTAATCTGAAATCCAAAGGATTAGTGATAACCAGCAGTGGAGTGTAAATCTGCTCTAAGATCACAGAGAAAAAGCAGAGGATCTCCAGCGGTGCTCTGTGCTGGAGTTTTATTCTCCCTACACAGATTCAGCACTGCAGAGGAGGAAACAAAGTTATTTAAAGAGTCAGACCACCTATTAGAGAGTCAGATCACTAAAAAAAGATATTTGATTAAGCAGAAAAGTGTGAACATCTGTAAAAGAAAATGTAGTTGTGTAATTGTATTGCTTCAGGAGGCTTTTTTGTGTGAATTATTGCTTTAAACACAAAGATGTGCACTCCCATTGTGTCTCTCAACAATCACCTGCATGAGTGTTAAACCTAGCTGCATTGATGAACCATTACATCACTTCCTCTTCCCCTCCTTAGCACTTTTGACATGTACCTCACACCTCAAACGACAAGTGTGAGTGTGCGCAAGAGAGAGCGAAAATACATCAGGAACTGCAAAACAACAGCTCTGAGGCACATAGCGACAGCAGCTAACATAGAGCTTATTTCTTTCCTGAGAGCCACTTACTCTGCGCGCTAACCGCCCCTTAAACGGCCACAAACACGCCAGCACTCCACACAATACCCTTCAGAAGGCACTTCATCAGCTAGCCCTATGCATATATTCATAGAGATATGCAAAAGCTTTATGCTTGTGGGTTTTTCTATCTTTGCACAAAAGCCTGTAGAAACACCTCTGAGAAAGCGGGAATTGTTAATGAGGGGTGAAGACCTGCCCGTCACACAGATGAGACGCAAACATATTACAGTACACCCTAAAGTACAGTTTAGTCTCCGATTAAACTGGTGTAAAAGAGATTGGCGGTGCTCTTGAATATCATTGTGCTTTTCCTAGACCAGTGCAGAAATAGACAGGTAGTGGTCTCAAAGAAGAAACACTGCTGATATTAGTGTGTTACTCACACAGGACCGCAGGGCACACGGGCACACACACATCCGCATGCGGCTGATAAACTGGCCTGTCAACACTCCAACTTGTGTGCTGAGCTACTGGATTTAAGACTAGCCGCAACACAAATGGATGCACACACAAACACAATGTCACAGTACAACATCAGTGCCACCCTGACAAATTCAACAATACAATTTCAACACAGTCTGTAAGTGCAGAGCTGCGCAGTTTGGAAGGGTGACCTGATTTACAGCTGTTGTCTATTAGAAGAGGTTGAGTGTATATCACACAGCAATGAGCTAGAGTTAATGTACTGTAACCGGTTTGGGGATTTGGGTGTCTGCTGCCTAGGCAACGCAACCTAGAAGGCTGATGCGTTCACAGGAAGACTGACACTGTTGTAACCAGGCACGACGCAGCAAGGTTTTCTGTGGCCAATCAGACGCCAATCAGAACAGTGTGTGGAAGGGTTTTCTCTGTTTGAGCGATGTCACACACTCACAAATCTTGCCCATTTGGACACTTACAACAAATGATCAAACCAAGTGTCATTTATTTTAAAGATAGCAAAAACAAACTTTATTTCATTTATCTATTTAAAATGACTTTGGGACCAGTTAAAAATGGCTCCGTTACAATACCGTTAAAAAGTTTATTTGATTGCTTGTTTGAAAGAAATTAATACTTTTATTCAACAATATGTGAAAGTCATTTTTTATTTATGCATTAAATTGATCAAAAATGCAGTAAAGACTTCTTTTGAACTTTCTATTCATCAAAGAACCCTGAAAATATATCACAGTTTAGCCAAAAATATTAAGCAGCACAACTGTTTTCAACACTGATGTGGCGAGGTGGGCGAGCGAGAGACGTGGGAGGAGCGAGCGAGACCGGTGCGTGATTGAGAATGAGCGAGTATAAGGACGACTGCCACGCACACACATAATATAACATACAGTCCAGGTCTGGTCCTCTCTCGTCCTTCGCTGGTGTCGCTCGTCCTTACATGCCTCCGGGCTCCCTCATGAGAGGACTCGCTCGCTCGCTCCTCCCACGTCTCTCGCTCATCAACCTCGCCACAATTGATAATAATAAGAAATGTTTCTTGAGCAGCAAATCAGCATACTGTATGCTGCATACAGCATACATGTGACATTGAAGATTGGAGTAATGATACTGAAAATTCAGCTTTGCCATCATTTTTGTCATAAAATTACATTTTAAAAGATATTAACAGAAAACAGTTATTTTAAATTGTAATAATATTTCACAATATTACTGTTTTTACTGTATTTTTGATCAAATAAATGCAGCATCATTTGTTTGTCAGTCGGTGTAATATTTCAATATTTAGACATTTTAAGTATGGCTGACTGTAAGTGTCCAAAAGTAGCCAAATACTTTTGAATTTTGATTCCAAATGTTTTTGGTGTAGATGGGGCTATGCCACAAAATCAAACCAAATGGCTGACTGACAGCCAAAAACGACTTGCAGCTGGTTAGAACAGAAAGTAACTTTAATAACATCTTTCTTTTTTAATTAAAAAACATCTGGTTACAACACAATGTGACAACAAAGCTCTGGATTGAATTTGATCTTGTCAACCTGACCTAGGCTCAACGTCCTCAGCCTAAAAACAAAACTAAACCCTATAAATGACATAAGAAGAAAACTGATCTTAGGTCAGAGACTCACCGTTGACTGTGAGGTGCACCCAGCTGCCGTTGTGAAAGGTGTGATACTGTTGCTCCAGCATCAGGACCTTGCACTCATACCAGCCCTGGTCTTCCGAGCGAACCCTCTCAATACGTAGCGATGACTTGCCATGCAGGCTGGCTCGACCTGTGGGGTTCAGAGGCACACAAAGATGTGAGAGATGCTCTGATGGAGCCCAAAACACCCATCTATAACATAACATTACATAAAATGTTTAGTTTAATCAGATTGAGACAAATAAATCATCACTTAATTTTCATTCCAAATGGCATTTACAATTACAAAACAAACAGATTTATAATTAAATGGGAAATATGCTTTAAAAAATATTTTTAAATATTTTTATTTTCTTAATAATAATTTGTATATATTTTATACTATTTTTTCTTAATAATTTCTTTCAATTCATACCACTCTCTCTCTAGCCTATGGCCATTTACACATTTAATTCAAGTAAATTAAATCTAATTGTTTATCTTCACTCTTGAAATGATGTACACAGCCCGGGTCCACAATAGCATCACTCATGAGTGTTGTTTTGGCGACAGCAGTGTCAGGTCCAGGGGCCATGAAGGCTGAAGTGAGAGCTGAAGTGTCCCAAAGTAATTTCTGAAACTCCCGTGAGCACATCGGGAAACACACATCTCTAGCCACGCCAGACGTGGGCAAATCCATCGTGACACTATGACATAGCTGGCTGGCTGACTTCGAGGGTCAACCAGAGAGGGGGATTTATGCCTTTTTCTCTATATTCTGGCAGCAGTGCTGGACAGATGGCAGGAAACAATATCAGCACAGGCAGAGGGATTGCAAGACAGCAGTGTTAAAGGCTATTAAGGGCCTCTGTTTGTCCTCAAAAAACATTTTTTTTTTTTTTCGATAAAAAGGACATTAACATAGCCAATACCCAGAATGAACAAATTTGTTATGGTCCCACAGGGTACAAAATAAAAACTATGTAAATAAGATAAAGAAAATATTGCATGCGCATTACTTGTACAGTCTAAAATTGTTTTGTGTGTGTGCCCGCGTGTGAAGCATGGCTTATATCATTGTTGTTAGAGGTTATTCTTGGTTTGAAATAATGATGAAGTAATGTAAACAAATAGTTTCAGATATTTCAGTCTCCATGTAAATAGATAGAAGTACTATTGGCATGACTGGAAATAGTACAAAATTATGTCCACCGAGATCATCTATGACCAAATCATGGTCGCACAATCAAAAAACTTAAAACATATATCTTACACACAGCAACTTCTGTAAGGCCCTGCAGATCAATAGCACTGAAGGAGAACCAGAAGCGAAACGAGAGCGGTCAAATGCCTGGCCTATTTTTACAGCTGTAAGAAAGTGTTGATGGGAGCAAGCAAAACAAAGCTGACACGTGATGTAGGTTAAAGATAGTCCTCAGGAAGTGACACGCTGGAGGTCAGTACAGTACGGAAGTACATTTTCCCTCATTTTCTTTCTCTCTCCGTTTAAGTTGAAGGCCTATTTCAAACCTGTATGTGGAACAACTTTTGTATAGCAACCAACTGTGTTTCACAGAACAAAGTCATACAGGTTTGGGATGACATGAGAGTGATGCAGTGTTATTATTGTCATTATAACTGAAATGGTTTCAAATGTATTAATTTGTTAATTGAAATAAGGCTAAAATAAAATATAAAAATTACAACAAGAAAAGACTAAGACATTTAAACCTAAACTAAAATTTAAATGAAAACATAACTATATAATATATAATTAAATAATAATAAGCTAATTCTAAATATTAATACATGAATACGTATTAATAGTATATAGTATATGTAGTATAGCATATTAATAGTATATAAATAACAATAAAATAGCACTAAAATCTGAACTATCCCTTTAGTATCACATGATGCATAACTCAAAAGACTAAAACAACAATGCAAGTAACAGAAAAGTGTTTTTTTTTTTTTAACTGCAGTTTAGCAGTAACTCACATGACTTCTAGCACTGCAGGCCTTTTTTATGCAGTTCCTGGGTAAGTGAGACTAAAACTTTTAAAGAATTGCTATTTAATCTCAATTTAGCATTAATGAATAATACAATGACTCTCAGATATGTGGCCTCTTTATCATCTCTCAATCTCATGCTTAGACAAAGGCCCATTACATGGGATTCATATAGAGTTATTTGGTGACAAGCAGGCTTTTTGTGGTGGACATTGGATATCTATGCCTGAGCTATGCTGGACACACTAGTTACCATTACAGCAGGGAGAGTTGTGCCCGGGTCTCACGCGCTAAAACACAGAGCTACTGTGGATGTGCTGAGTTGAGCCATTAGTCTGGAGGATGCGGTGCCCACTATGAGGCCAGAGGTCAAAGGAAATATGCTGCTGAATGAGACCACATGCAAAACCTCATTTATATACAGGTCACAGAAGCACACAGGCCATATACTGGATGCCACAATTATGGATTGTTTTTTTGGATGCAGTCTCCATTGACTTACTGACCATTGACACTGGTTATTCTCATCATTCCCGGTCAAGCACTGGTATTGTCTTAGTAGAACACAGTATTTACTGTGCGCATGACCAGATTTTCTTATATTTCCCTCAAACATATATATGATATTTTAAAGATTAACTTCCAGTGAATGTTAGATGATGTCAAATATCATCCAAAGGTAAAAGTAAGGGAAATTAGATGCTCAATTAAATAACCAAGATTGGTGATTGAGTCAAAAACTTCAAATAAGGTTTCAAATCATGTACATCTCAGGTTTCCAGCACCAGCAGAGCAACAACCTTTGAGATCTTAATTTGGTTAAAAAAATATGGCACTGCACTGCACAGTGTTAAAAATCACTGCCGGATTCAGGATGAGAGAAAGTAAAAAAAAAAAAAAATCTCATCTCATTACCATTCACTGTGAGTGAGAGCCATTAAAATTACATATCCTGCCCCAAGCCACGTCTGATAAACTATCACAGTTTCTTTGCTTTTATAAATCTGACATGCTCTTAAATTATGCCCTTTCTGTTTCCACTTCTTATCAATGATGTAGTATTCAATCTCAATTAAGAAAAGGGGATCATATTTGATCTGCCTCACTCCACTCCAACCCCACCCCATAACCTCTTTCATCTGTTCGGCTGATGCTTTGCTCTAGAGATCAGCCCCTCTTCCACCTGTCCACTGATCTGAACCGCCAGATCCATTGGAGCAAAAGATAAGAGCTTTCTTCAAACCAGCCTGTACGTTTCGATTCATAATCTGTTGACACGGCTGGCTCTTGCCCTGTGATAAAGCATTCATCCCCTATGAGTGAGATTAAATAATGTGCTGAGGTCTGGATTGGGTTGACTGTTGAGCCAACAGTGAGTGTCTCCATTTCAGTGGGTCAAACATTTGGCTGAATGGCCTGCTGTGATACACTGTATATATATAAAAATATATATTAAATGGGTGACATATCCAACAATTAGGTTTGCAGACCAGCCACCTCTATTTATTTACAGACCAAATTCAAATTTATTAAAAATAAATTGAACCTGATTTATAATATGGACCTGTTCATTACTTCCAACAAGGATGTAGGATCCAAGCAGCATCCAAAATAAAATAAAAAAGTTAAAGGGGTGAATTGAGAAATCAACTTTCCCTTGAGCTTTTGATATACAAAAGGTCATGATAATATAAGAATATCCTGTAAGTTTCAGAGCTGAAAACTTCCTTGTTAGTCAAAGAAAAGCTTTTATTGATAGCTGGCTCAGCAAACGCTTGATCTGGGAATGTGCCTCCCTGTAATGTCAGAGTGTGGTGAAACACCGCCTTAACCGAAGAAGACAAACGTCTGATTCTGTAGCCCTGCCCACTGATTTGTGCATGGCATGTTATAGATAAATAACATAGGCCTACGTGGAGCTAAACCGGATCGAACTTCCAAGCAATAAACATGCTGCATAAGCTTAATTCGGATTCCAATATTATGAATGCATGGATGAACTTTATTTTTAATGAATATCCAACTCACGTGGGTAAGACATTGCGCGTTTGTTCCTTCATCTCACCACGGATTAGTTTGTAAACGAGACTGAATTTGCAGACATGATGAGATTATATGAATGAATGAAGCAACACACTTATGTGAGTAAAACATTTTTTTTATATGTGATAGCATTGCATTGTCGCAGATTGTCTGATATCTATTGATTTTGTGTACGTGTCTAACTGAACATAACTTAGCACACTGTCAAAGGCTGGAGAATCCTTTATTTGTGGTATTGTTGGTTCATTGTGCTGCGATTTGTGATCAGACTCGGACATGTATGGACCAAGGCTCGCAAAGCCCAACGTCCCGGGGCTATGTGTTTTCCAGACGGGCTACTAAAACGTGTATCACCGGCCAATAGTGAAATAATATTCCTTTCTTGATGTGCGTTGTTCACTCTCGACTTGACTCTGCAGTGAGGCTTGTGTGTGCGTGAGCGTGTGTGTGCGCATGTGTGTGCTAGTGTTGCAAGGTTCACGGTTATATCCACCAGTCGGTTAGTCCAAGTAATAAAAAAATAACATTCCAATTAATTACAGGTCAATGAGCGATAAATCATTGTGTTTGTTTGATAAAGACGTTTTGCGAGCCCTGTAGGCGAATCATTCGGGTTGCCGTTTTCTCACACGCTTTTCAAAACAGTTCCTCACGTGTACTCACGGGGGAGCCGGAGCTCATTTTAATATGCAAAGCTTATCCAATCATAGCAGTGGGCATTTACTTCCAAGTCTTCAGCACGTTCCAGGAGCTAGGCTCAAAACTAGGGTAGAAAATAGCCTATTACTTATTCATTATGATGTTTTTGAATGTAAAAACCACGCAAATAAGTTGACCTCAGACAACAGTATACAAAAATAAAAAAGCCAGTTCATGACCCCTTTAAAGTTAAAATGGCTGGAAAAATAGTAGGGTCTTTTTTGTCATAGTAATAATAATAGTAGTTATGAGTAGTGAGTGTGTAAACAGTCTGTTATGTCTTAAGTAAACGTAAACAGTTGGGAAAGAAATCAGATACGGAGTAATAGGATCCATTCATTAGGTCTTAAAGTGACAGTAGCCTAATAGTAAACTTGCTGCTGTCTACAAAACAACTAAAGAAAAATCCCTCTCTGTTCTTGACTGAATAACTTTTGTAGCTTTATTATGAATCAATGTATATTTAATTAATGTGCAGGTTATGCAGTGTTTTAGTTTTACATTTGATTATTCAGTTTCTGTATTGTTTCTTACTTGAATGCTATTGTTAAATAGATCTAATGTAGGCCTATCTGAAAAACTTAAAGCACTGTTTATATTACCAAGTTGAGCAAAGAGTTGGTATTTAAATATTTTTTTTGTTTGTTTACATTGATGTTAAAATGACATTGTGAGATTTGTGACATTACTGTTTATGTAATGCTAAAACGCTGCTGTTAAATTTCAGAAGTTGTAGTGATGCTTTATTTTCCCAGAAAGAACATACATACAACATATACAGGTGCTGGTCATATAATTAGAATATCATCAAAAACTTGATTTATTTCACTAATTCCATTCAAAAAGTGAAACTTGTATATTATATTCATTCATTACACACAGACTGATATATTTCAAATGTTTATTTCTTTTAATTTTGATGATTATAACTGACAACTAAGGAAAATTCCAAATTCATTATCTCAGAAAATTAGAATATTGTGAAAAGGCTGAATATTGAAGACGCCTGGTGCCACACTCTAATCAGCTGATGAACTCAAAACACCTGCAAAGGCCTTTAAATGGTCTCTCAGTCTAGTTCTGTAGGCTGAAACAAAACCCATTCAAAAATGTGGGGGAGATTCACAAAGAGTGGACTGCAGCTGGAGTCAGTGCTTCAAGAACCACTACGCACAGACGTATGCAAGACATGGGTTTCAGCTGTCGCATTCCTTGTGTCAAGCCACTCTTGAACAACAGACAGCGTCAGAAGCGTCTCGTCTGGGCTAAAGACAAAAAGGACTGGACTGCTGCTGAGTGGACCAAAGTTATGTTCTCTGATGAAAGTAAATGTTGCATTTCCTTTGGAAATCAGGGTCCCAGAGTCTGGAGGAAGAGAGGAGAGGCACACAATCCATGTTGATTGAGGTCCAGTGGAACGTTTCCACAGTTAGTGATGGTTTGGGGTGCCATGTCATCTGCTGGTGTTGGTCCACTGTGTTTTCTGAGGTCCAAGGTCAACGCAGCCGTATACCAGGAAGTTTTAGAGCACTTGATGTTTCCTGCTGCTGACCAACTTTATGGAGATGCAGATTTCATTTACCAACAGGACTTGGCACCTGCACACAGTGCCAAAGCAACCAGTACCTGGTTTAAGGACCATGGTATCCGTGTTCTTAATTGGCCAGCAAACCCGCCTGACCTTAACCCCATAGAAAATCTATGGGTTATTGTGAAGAGGAAGATGCGATATGCCAGACCCAACAATGCAGAAGAGCTGAAGGCCACTATCAGAGCAACCTGGGCTCTCATAACACCTGAGCAGTGCCACAGACTGATCGACTCCATGCCACGCCGCATTGCTGCAGTAATTCAGGCAAAAGGAGCCTCAACTAAGTATTGAGTGCTGTACATGCTCATACTTTTCATGTTCATACTTTTCAGTTGGCCAAGATTTCTAAAAATCCTTTCTTTGTATTGGTCTTAAGTAATATTCTAATTTTCTGAGATACTGAATTTGGGATTTTCCTTAGTTGTCAGTTATAATCATCAAAATTAAAAGAAATAAACATTTGAAATATATCAGTCTGTGTGTAATGAATGAATATAATATACAAGTTTCACTTTTTGAATGGAATTAGTGAAATAAATCAACCTTTTGATGATATTCTAATTATATGACCATTAAATGATATATCAGTTGTTGTGATGAAACGATCCGTGCATTGTTCTAATATATTAATGGAGACGGTTTTATCTGATGAAGACTGCAGATAATGACCTCGGACCAAACAAGCATTTACTGTTCACTAATTTCATGTGACAAATCAGAGCCACATGGGAAAAAAAAGGTTAGAAGTGTAATAACTAGAAAAGGGAAAGAGACGTTTCAACAGTATTTAGCTCAAAACAAGGCCAAATTGTTTCAATGCTTTTTTTTCAATGCATATCGGTGCATGAAAAAGCTTCATTCATGTGAAGTGAAATAAAAATGTCACTATTAATGCAAAACACAGTCTAAAACTTCTGCAAAATAATGAATTAATGAAAAGCTTTATTACTCATGACAAATGATAAAACAGTGGTTATATTTGTGTGAATGATGTAATGCAGTGAGACAGGGCTCACCGGCGTACTCGGGGTCCACATGGGGAGGGTAGAAGCGGAAGTTGATGAAGAAGGGGATGGGCACTCCAAACTTGAACCACTCCACCACGTAGGGCTGGCCGTTGAGTGGGTGGGCCACGTCACATCCCAGAATCACGGTCTCCCCAGCGCGGGCTGTCACAAACTGGGGCTCCTCTCTGACTCCGTGGGCACCTGTGAGAACATATGGACTTTGATGAGCGATCACGCACAGGATTGTACCAACCACACACTGAAACTGCTGTGGTGAGCAATGATTCATCTAACAGCTGAAATTAGATTTTGGTTAGTAGGTCTACCATGGATCAGCAAGTCTGCAGGCTATGTGCTGAAGTTCAATTCAGCATAAATTAACCTTACCCGGAAATCTATTTTATCTCTCTGGAAACCGGAAACTATTTAACTAATCAATATATACACTCATTCACTCTCTATTTACTATGACAAATACTACAACGGGCAAATGTAAATAATTGCAATGATGTAGTTTTTTGTCCCGCACTTAAACCTGGAAGTCAACAAGTTTTTGTAGGATTTGAAAAATGTAAAACAAAGAAAAGCTATTACAAAAAAATAAGAAATATTTAAGATTCTGCATTATTTTTAGGTCACTAATTGTATTTGTAACACTGATCATATAAACTCATGTGATCATATGCATTCGTTGAAGTATAAGATGCTCTTTGTATCCTTCTAAAATCATGCTGAGACTTAAAAAAATCTAATGTACAACAATTAAAATTGGCAAGACATTAAATGTTTGTCTTGTTAGAGTGAGAACAAGCATTGTTTCCATTCAACAACAAAAACAGCGTGAACACAATGTCTGATTCAAGTGACTCTTATGAATCGGTTCTTTTTAATGAGTCAGTCAAAAAGTGGCTTGTGAGTTAGCAGTCTGAATCAGAATCATTCAGAGGGGTTACTGAGTTCACAATTGACTGTCATTACGGTTATGTCCAAAACAAAAAGAACAGGAAACCTGTTAACTGTGATGTGTACTTAGGTTTGTCAGTCTATTGACTGACTGGTTGTTCATATGACAGCATGTAATTGAAGATACACATTAATCACAACAATATTTCAAGCTTCTGAGCAATCGTTTTATCAAGCAAATCTGACATTTTTTTAACCCCACACAAATTTTCCATAAAGCAATTTAATCAATAAAGCAGTATCAAACAGACTGTGAAACTGCTATCAACATTTGCTACAGTAACCGTGTCATCCTAGCTAATAAAAAATGATTAATCAGATATAGATGACTAGATGAAAAATTTGCATTAGACAGCATAATAAAACAGTGACCTTGACTTAAGGTCACTGGCCAATGAAAAACTGGTATAATCAGCGCATATAAGAGTGTGAGAGCTTCCTTAAGATTTGCCTGCCTAACATGACAGATAAAACAGTGTGGCTTAATCTAAGCCTAGGTGGACTAAAACTGATTTATTCATTATGTAATTTCCTTTGTGAGGCACATCACACATAAAAAGCAGGGGAATCAGATGACTTAATCAAGACTGTGATATTCTCAGCTGCTGCTTTCTCTCCTCCTCTCTAGCCCTGTAATGATGTGATGATGAGAGCCGGAGCGCCGCCAGCGCGTCCCTGTGCATATACCCAAGACTCCCGCTGCACCCTACCTACTGCAGCAGCGCCTGCTGATTGGCTGCTGGTGACATCACCGGTGAGCAAAACAAGCCTTGGAAGGTATGACTTCACTGTTTGCACGACTGAGAGCAACAAGCGGTTAACAAGCTGCTCTCGATACTCTCCCCTCCAGATTTACTCCAGTTTACAATGAAAGACACAGGGGATTGAGCCAGTCAAACCACTTGAGCCCTGAGAGAAAGAGGATGTGCATTTACAACAGAGAGGACTCAAGCATTCTCTGCGCTAAAAATCCAAGTATCGTTTGTTTTTGTTTTTCATAATTTCTTTTGGTAGAAGACAGAAGCATGTGACCTTTAAAAATTAAAAATATTTTAAAATGTAAAAATTATTTACATTTGCATTAGTATTTATTCATTATCAAAGCACTATTTTCGATAAGTGAATGGTTACATTTTTCTTCTTCTTTAGTCAGGTAAAATCTAAATAATACTGCTCATAACTAAATAAATAAAAATTGTATCTTTGGCAATTAAGCTGCCCAATTATGTACCTATACATTTACATTTATTAATTTAGCAGATACTTTTATCCAAAGCAACTTATAAATGTAGTCAAGTCATCTTTATTCATATAGTGCTTTATACAAAACATTGTTTCAAAGCAGCTTTATGGTGATAAATATCAGAAAAACAATGATCAATGATGCACACATAATTCAATTCTTCTGTAAAGCAGCTCTAAAAAAGACAATAGTGTCATTATTCAGGTGAAGTCAGTTTAGTGTTGATTCAGTTCAGTTCAACAACTGAGTTTATCAATTAGGAAATGAGATCAATTCAGCTATAAGCAGATCTACAGAATACAATAGTGTGGATATTTTGTTACAAGCTATTTTCTATAAAAAGTGTGAGGTTGCTGGTATTATTATTATTAGTAGTAGTAGGATTATTACCAGAGCTTGACATTAACTTTTTGCTCACCAGCCACTGTGGCTAGTGGTTTTCCAAAGTTACAAGCCACTGTCCACAACTTTGACATCAATACCATGGGGAAAAACTGTCATATAGTATAGATATTTAATATTATCTCAGAATTTGGCAGCAGTTATATTAGGCTGCTGTCACTTTAAGACCTCACACATGGATCCATTATTCTGTTACACATGCATTTTCTTTTTCAACTGGTTACGTTCACTTAAAACATAGCTGACTGTGTTTACATGATTTGCATGGGAAAAATGTGAAATTTAAACCCTGTAACATCAATAATATTCATCCAGAACAAATGAAATGAGTGAGTGAGGGTGAGGCGGGTTTGTGTCAACTCATGTCAGAGAGCTGAGAGATCAAGATAGCGCAGCGGATATCGTCTATTCTGTGGAAAAATTAGTATTGGAAGTGTTTCAGATTTTAAAAAAATAAAAAATTATCTATATTTTTGACAACACTACACTGCCTACATTGCACTTAGTTCATTATTTCAGATGTCTTTCTAAAAGACTATAATTTTAAAAATATATATACTTATATATATATATATATATATATATATATATATATATATATATATATATATATATATATATATATATATATATATATATATATATATATATATATATATATATATATATATATATATAAAAATTCAACCTGACAAAGTGGCTAGTAGGAGTGTTTGCATTACACGCCACAGCTGAAATCCACCTGCATTTGGCGGGGTAGCGGGTGATAATGTCAAGCCCTAATTATTACTACTACTTTGGCCATAGGTTATTCGGCTTCAGGTACCAAGTGAGCCAGGACTACCAGAGGTATAACCTAAAAATAAAATAAAAAATTACAAACATTAAAGACAAATAATACCTTTGGTAGAAGATGAACTGTTTTCAGTGTTTTGCAAAGATACAACCATCTTAGCATAAGATTTGCATGAATATACTGATGAAAGCATCAATATATTAGGCATACATTAAAATCTGACAGCATCATGATCTTCACAGATCTTAAATGTAACGGGAAGGCTGGAGGCTTCCTTTGAAAATCCCACTTAGGAAAGTAGGTCAAAGTAACCCGTAAGTGCTCCGAGATTGTGAAGGATTTGATTCAGGACAGTGTGCTTCCTCTAAAAACACTGAATCAACACCCAAGGGTCATAATGCTGCCAACTATTTCCACCAGAATCAATATGGCAGGACAAATGAGAAATCTTAATTAAAGAAAAAATCTATATACAAGAAATGCTTCAGTAAGTGTCTTTATCATCATTGTGCCAGTTCTAAAAATACGCAAATTAAAGGCTATTTGCTATTAAAATAAAATAAAAAAGTCCTGCCTCAACAGTTTAGGAAGTCAATACATAAAAGAAATTAAACTAAGATGTATAACCTGTTCAATCTTATTAATCTATTTTAAAATGTTTGTTTAGCTCAAGAAAATGAATCAAGCATCTATGTCAGTATCCGTCAAGTATCTGACTATTCAGTCAATCTTGTTGCATAACTTTTTTTGCATAACTTTAATGAATGCAAAAAACACAGCAAATAAACAGGATGGATCCTGGCTGTGCAATTACAGCTGGAAGAGCCCACCGCCTGAAAGAACAACCCGACAAAAAGCTAAAAAAATGGTTTGTGTTTAACTTGGGAAGAAAAGAAAAGGTGTAAAGACTGCAAATGGGCAAATACAAAGAAAAATAATAAAGAGCTCATCTATACAGTGCAAATTAAATGACATTACCTCCCCTTGGCGAACAATAGACTGTAGCTTCCCCATTCATCTGCATCAGACGATTCTGACAAGGCTGATAAAAAACAAAATATCATGGTGCCTTTTAAAGCTAATGACACTCTAATGGAAGGGAAGGACTTGACCTAGTTCGGCTGGATCACACCAATCCTGCCATGGATCACTCGCACGAAACCCTCAGAGGTCCAGGTTCTCTGTGAAATGTGCTCTCTGTTTTCAAACAGCCCAAGCTCTTGTCTCCTATAGCAGAGCTGCTCTCTGATGTCAGGTGACTTAAAACAATCATATGATTATAGCTGGAGCAGATTAACAGGCTGTTAATGATTCTTTAGCTCATGTTATGGTTTCATTCAAATGGATAACTGTATAGTTCTGAGGGATTGCGTTTTGACAGTTTCCACCTGGACATAATAGTCATATTTGATCCATTTTCCTGGGAAATAGATTTTTTTATCATCAACATTATGCTTTAAAGAGATAAAATTATACTTATCAACCTTGATTGGTATGGCAATAAAATAATATCACATTAGTTTGTCAGTTAAAGTTTTGGGTGTTTTTTTTCTTGGAGTGAGCGGGTTTTGGTGAGCTTTTGGGCTGGAAATCGTCGACCCAATCTGGCAACACTGATCACACATGTACATTTACATTCCAGTAAAGGTTAGTGATAACATGCCTCTGAAGTTTGACTTTTTGCACCATTACAATACTTATAGGCAACTAGTCATCATATCAGCTCCATGAAACATGTTAATGCTCGGTAGTACACATCTATGGTTCTTTAATGTATTTGCATTGTACTGAAATGCGTTAATTTTCAATAGGCATATATGAAACAGGTAGCCTAGTGCAAGCTTTTGTCCTTAATGGCATCTTCTCCCTTACATTACTTTTACTTTAAGTAGTTTTGAATCCAGTACTTTTACACTTTTACTTTAGTAAAAAGCTTGAGTTGATACTTCAACTTTTTAAACCCTAGAATCTATACTTCTACCTGAGTAATGAATGTGAATACTTTTGACACCTCTGGTAGTCTCAAAGCATTATCAATTGACCTATACAAAAAAAATCAAATGAACATGCAAGGGGAAATTCCACATTAATTGTGTGGAAACCCATTGTTTTCATCCGTGTTCTGTTGTTGTGGATTGCACAGGGCTCCAGACTAACTTTTTGCCTTGGTTGTACTGGTGCAAAATTTAGGTGCACCCAAATGTTTCCCCAGCTCGCATCACCTTTAACGCCACAATTTCAAGGTCACCTTTTTATCATGCTCCATATACATTCATATTTATTATGTAAAAGACAACATATGCATTTACACAGGGATTAAAATCACCGGAAACAATGCTTTTAATATTACTATTTTAACAATGTGTTATAAATTAATAAAAAACAAATGAAATAATAAACAATGAAATATGACTCATAATAAATAAAAATACAGATTTTTTTAATTTCCTCTGCCTGCTATATATAACATGCTTTGATGATCGTCATAATTATGTGGTAACGTTACTGATAGGCTATTGTAGGCTACGGTAGCCTATACTTGTTTATATTTCTTAATAAAATTGTGCCAGCTGGATCAAATGCTATAATGAAATTATTAATTATTACGGGTAGATCACCGCAGGATTAAAAGTGGTCAAAAGTTTTTTCAAAGAGCCAGAAAGTCACTTTGCAGCAGGCACAACAAATTGACAATGATACTAACATTAGCGTTTCAGGTAGGACAGCAGATATATCAGAAAATATCATTTTCAAAGAGATTATTTTTAGAATATAATATAACAATGCACAATCATAGTGACACCGACTGGGTTAAGCATTTACTGTATCTGAGGGAAATGTTGCAGTCTCTTCAAAGGAAGATTACAAACGGCGAACGCCAATTAATTACACGTGACGACACTATTATTTTGGTGGTTTGCTTGACGATGTAAGTACAGGACTCTTTTACTTTAAATGGTAGACTTATTTTTATTTGCCTAAAACATATGGAGCTAAACCACTGATCTATATAAATGAAGCCACCGGAAGTGTTCAAGCGGCCATCTTACTATTCCCTATCAACAGAGGGCATCATTGACATACAGCCAAAACATTGACCTAAAATCACACAATTTGCAGCATATCAGTCTTATAGGATTTGTTTCATGACATATGTAAGTAAATTAATAGTTACTTCAGATCAGTAATGTTTATGGTCTTTTCGGAGAGTATGATTCAAATCGTTAATGTGGGTGTGTCTACTGCACACTGCCGACACAGGTAACATAAAGAAATATATTTTTGTGTTAGTTCAGTTATGTAATTATGGAGGAAATAATAAACATTAACGTATATATGTGTTTAGCTGCAGAAATTGATTCGAATAGCTTACAATAAATATTAATACAAGCCTCTATATTGTATTACAATTCAAAGTATGCCATGCATCATCTCGGAAATAAAGCAGTCAGTGTTATCTGCCTGAATATGTTATGATGTGTGGTGTGTATTTTATTTCCTGATTGAGCAATCTATTTCAGACTCAAAGACAGTGCATATTTATGCCATTTACAATTTCCATCTGAGTATAAGTGTTACATGAGTATAAGTATTCCATAAAAGTGTTATGTATGCAATGTTGTTGAATTAAATATTTATTTAATCATCATTTAAATCATGAACTGCTTCAAAATGCATGCTGTTAACGAAATCATTGTCGAAACATTTTCAGTGTATGAATAAAAACAATACTACAACACAACATAATTACATAATCACAACAGTACAATGAGATTTCAGGTTACAAGGCATAAATCTTTATTCTGATTTCAAAATGCGCACTTTGACATTTTGACATCACTACTGTAATGAATGAACGTAACTTTAATAAGCAGGGGAAATTCCCGACTTTAAACAAATTCACCATTTACATGCTTAGGACGTTTGTGTTGTAAGCATGTACAGGGAGACTTCAGATATAAAAACGGTGTCTCCTTAGGCAATGTTTTCTCAGTAAAATCATATGATTTCCTATTGATTCAATAGAACGCGTGAGTTTACTAGGGAATATCAATATGGCGGTGCAGCGGCTTCACTTTTTATGACGTCATTAGCAATCCAGTTCTCTATATAGATCAGTGAGCTAAACCCATAGACAGTAAAAGAAATGGACACAGCGACCCCATAGACTTCAACGGAGAGAAGTGAAGTCAATTAGAAGCACTCACATGTGACGTGAGCAACCTGTCTGACAGTTGTACGTCTTCTAGTAGTTGTGCAAAGTGAAATCTTAATCACCGAATCTTGCAGAGATTTTGGCTCTCTATGGGCTTCTCCCCATGAGTCTCCCTTGACTTTATCAGACTTTATGCCTCCACGTCCCCCCGATTGCCTCATAGACAGTAATAGATTGCCTGCGAGCTTCTCCTCCTGTCTATAAGGGTCTATACGGTAATTTCTCTACTGTGCGACAGAGAGTCGTGTGGTTATGACGCAATCGTTAGCCTATTTTTACAATTTTTACGGGGTGATAGTGTAAGATACAGGGTAATGGAGCCTTTTATACATTGTCGTGTTTCTTTAGAAATAAACAATGGACAAATGGAGTCTTTAAACACCTCAGACGTAAAGTTATTCGCTGTCAAAGTGACGCCAAAATGAATGGGAGTCAATGGAATGCTAATAGCAGGTGATGGCTTGGTTAGCAATGGCTGCCCCTATGGAAGGTACGCTTTCCGCGTGCTGGATTACCCCCTTGGCTAAACCTGTTTTGTCTTCCGTTTCTTGATTCTCGCGCTCCCTGAGCTGACAATGACAGGCGTTGTCATGACAATGACGTAGTTTAGGGTGGCACAAGTTTCAGCATCGCTTTGATACTTTGAGGTGGGTCAGACCCGGCATATTTTAAATCTGCTTTTATGAGGCATTGCGTCTTTACACCGAATTTTGAGCAGACACAGAGCCGCTTTAGATCAGCCTTAACTCGACTGTGTAAAGATGCCTTATGGGTCTGTTTTCTTGCATTTATTTTGTTGATGCTGATTGCCATAACTGATTATCTGGTGCTCAGGTCGCAATCACACAGCACGGAGCAAGAATATCTGGACCACAGCCAATCAGACGCAAAGACCCGCCCCATCTCTGTCTCTGATTGGTTTAGACCACGATATGATCCAACCATGCGTGTGAGTTCCGTCAAAGGAGAACAAATGCTTTGTTCGTGGGGAGGCAGGCAGCGGATGCGAGGACGTTGGATGCACTGGTGCGTCCTAGGAAAAATTTAGTCGCACCCTTACAAATTTTGGGTGCATGTGTGCCCAAATTGGTCGCACTCTAGAGCCCTGTTGCATGTGGACCCAGTAAGGGGGAATAAAGAGCTAGTAAACAACAATTTTCAAACCAGTTCACCCTGGATTACTGTTCCTATGAACTCATAAAAACACCTCTGAATAGTTACTGTAGCTGTTCGATGGATGAACCTACTTCTGCCTGCTTCTATAAATAACTATAAATTACTCCTAAGTAATGACTGCAGTAAGATGTTAGAGTGGATGGACCTCTAATTGCAAAGGAGGAACTGGGGGCAGTGCATAACTTCAACCAGTCACATCATGTGAGCAGAATCCTTAATGAGCGCGCTGATTGCTAATCGTTAAACCTGCCACAGCTATGTTTCAAGGTGGATATCACATCTGACAGCTCCTTAAATCATTTGACATGATTGATTGGTACTTAATATTATCACTTACTATAGTTAATATCACAGATTTACATCACATACACTTTTGAGGCATATTACGCTACGGTATATTATAATATAATGATTATATATTATAATATTTATGAGCCATACTTATAAAGTTTATGTGTCCCTTCTACTATTATTGTTTCAGTGTCCCTGGTTACCTCGGCTTGAATTTTATAAAAGTTGCAAGATGGAATTTGAGCAGACCTGAAGCTTAAAATGATTTTCATGTTTGTTCATGGTTGTCTGGATAATCAAGTTTGTTTATGTGTTCACCAACTAAAAAAAACTGCAATGTTTATGAATGAAAAAGTTATTCATTTTGTGTTGTGTTAAATTTACAAAAACAGACTGGGGTCATTTGGGGGTAAAAACTGTCAGGAGACAATATACCTTGTACAGTTACACCTAAAGGATTATTAGGAACACCATACTAATACTGTGTTTGACCCCCTTTCGCCTTCAGAACTGCCTTAATTCTACGTGGCATTGATTCAACAAGGTGCTGAAATCATTCTTTAGAAATGTTGGCCCATATTGATAGGATAGCATCTTGCAGTTGATGGAGATTTGTGGGATGCACATCCAGGGCACGAAGCTCCCGTTCCACCACATTCCAAAGATTGGGTTGAGATCTGCTGACTGTGGGGGCCATTTTAGTACAGTGAACTCATTGTCATGTTCAAGAAACCAATTTGAAATGATTCAAGCTTTGTGACATGGTGCATTATCCTGCTGGAAGTAGCCATCAGAGAATGGGTACATGGTGGTCATAAAGGGATGGACATGGTCAGAAAAAATGCTCAGGTAGGCTGTGGCATTTAAACGATGCCCAAATGGCAATAATGGGCCTAAAGTGTGCCAAGAAAACATCCCCCACACCATTACACCACCACCACCAGCCTGCACAGTGGTAACAAGGCATGATGGATCCATGTTCTCATTCTGTTTACGCCAAATTCTGACTCTACCATCTGAATGTCTCAACAGAAATCGAGACTCATCAGACCAGGCAACATTTTTCCAGTCTTCAACTGTCCAATTTTGGTGAGCTCGTGCAAATTGTAGCCTCTTTTTCCTATTTGTAGTGGAGATGAGTGGTACCCAGTGGGGTCTTCTGCTGTTGTAGCCCATCCGCCTCAAGGTTGTGCGTGTTGTGGCTTCACAAATGCTTTGCTGCATACCTCGGTTGTAACGAGTGGTTATTTCAGTCAAAGTTGCTCTTCTATCAGCTTGAATCAGTCGGCCCATTCTCCTCTGACCTCTAGCATCAACAAGGCATTTTCGCCCACAGGACTGCCGCATACTGGATGTTTTTCCCTTTTCACACCATTCTTTGTAAACCCTAGAAATGGTTGTGCATGAAAATCCCAGTTACTGAGCAGATTGTGAAATACTCAGACTGGCCCGTCTGGCACCAACAACCATACCACGCTCAAAATTGCTTAAATCACCTTTCTTTCCCATTCTGACATTCAGTTCGGAGTTCAGGAGATTGTCTTGACCAGGACCACACCCCTAAATGCATTGAAGCAACTGCCATGTGATTGGTTGATTAGATAATTGCATTAATGAGAAATTGAACAGGTGTTCCTAATAATCCTTTAGGTGAGTGTACTTCACTTATAACTTCACATATCTTTCTAACGTGAGAAACGTTAGATGTGTTATTATGCAAATGTTAGACCAGTCTGGCCTCCAGGTTTAAAAGGGTGCTGCAGATGTGGGTCCCAAACCAAGCTTCTTACCCCCTGCTGAATGGCAGTATTAAGGGCAGATGGCTAAGGGTGGATCAGCATACATTGGTCTACTGAGAGGGCTGTAACGGAACGCCAACCTCTTTTAGAGATTTACTCATGGGTCAGCTGGAGTCCAAGACTTAAAACCGAATATAATTCCTAAATGAACTTTCTTAGTTCTGGTTTGAAGTTTTTAGGTTTACTTCTACAGTTCTACTGTAAATTAATTCCTAAGTGTTCATAGATCTACATCATCATTAGACTACAATAATATAATATAATTACATGACTAGAGCAAGCAGAGAAAAACGGCTGTGATGTTCCCTTTTGCCCAAAACAACCAAAATGCATTTTTTATTGTAGCGCTGCCCTTCTATCGATCAAAACTCTATACAGCAGAATTTTGCAGACAAATAAACTTGGATATCTGGGTGCCGGTAATATGGAGAAAGTTCATTTACATACACTACTGACACTGCAACAATACAAAACTGGTTGAAAATCGGCAAATGAGTAATTTATAGTTTGGAAAGCTACAGTTGTAACAACATTGTTGCATTTACAGTGGCAATGAAAAGTATGTGAATCATTTTAACAAAATAAGAGGATCATACAAAATACATGTTATTTTTATTTTATTTAGTACTGTCCTGAATTTAGTACTAAACCCCTTCTGCAAGGGGTTCATAATACTTTTCTTGCCACTGTATATGTATATGGGACCCCTTATTTCTGACAATCCAAGTGGTGATTAACAACTACATAATATATTTGTTTTATTTCATTGTGATCCCATAATAACCCTTTTCATTCTATTCTGTTAAAGTGCCCAATATTTCCAGAATGATTTGACATGGGTCAAGAGTCAGGATCTTATCATCTGTAATGTACGTCTAAATATGAGAACCAGAAAATCAACTTTGGCACCACAGGCCAATTGGCACAAGAGTATCAGAAAAAGTACTTAATCCAGACAAATTGTATAATCCATTTTCCTTCATTAGGTTCATGCACTTTTCAGACTGAATGACACAGCACTTTTCATGGTAGACCAGCGCATATCGCATATATGCATAATACTTCCAAATACATTTTCTTTTTCTTTTTAAGTTAAACCAATTAAAATTGACTATGTTGTATATACAGCAACGCCTAAAACCATACTTTGCATTGTCATCCAGATTCTAATGCCTTAAAAACATGAAGTAAATCAAAGCAAATTATTATATCATCCCTAGAAATGACTTTCATCATCATTTGACCTGCAATGAGAACTCCAGATTTTATTGCCTCCACTTGCAGAAATGCTAAATGGATGCTTTTCCCACCCATTAAAAACAACAATGCTAAAGATCTAACACTTAAAATGCAATGAAAGGAAATTACTTAATTGGCTGTTTCCTTCAGCCCTCTAGCACACTGCTCTCAAAAAGATGGAAATGGAGAATATAATTAATATAGTGTTCGTACAATGTTCTCTACAGGGGCAAAATCACTGAGGTCTTTTTCAGACAGGCTGGTCGCTTTTTCAGCAGTGGAGGAGAAACACAGGAGACAACAAAACAGACTGAACCGAATTCAGATAATGATGATTCCTAAACAAATGCACACATTAGAGTAAGGACAATTGTGTATGGTCGAATCTTAAGGGTCGGCTGCAGAACTTTAGTTACTGGACAGTTTAAAAACCCTCTCATAGAAGTTTTGTCTTCAAACGTATCCCCCGTAAAACACCACAGAAACAGCCACAAACATTCACCTGATAACTATTTTACGAGCTGGCAATTTCGTATGAATTTGTACACACATACGAATGAGATCGTATGAATTCAAACAAATTTGCCACTAATTCACAAAATTACTAAATAGTTAAAAATGGCCACGAGATTGTGTTGCAAACAGGGCTTGACATTAACTGCCTGCCAAATTCAGGTGGATTTCAGCAGTGGCTGAATATATATATTTGCATTTTTCAATTTTCAACACATAATTTTACTCATTCCCTCAGATTTTGTGCTCACACACACATAAAGCTGACACTTAGTACTAAATAGAGTTTAAAATTCAGGTATTTGCAAATATTCACTTAAACAGTCAGTTATGTTTTAAATGAACATTTGAGAAAGAAAATGCATGTGCAACAGTATACTGGATCCGTGCATCAGGTCTTAAAGTGACAGCAAATTACGAGATATTTTACGTATATTTTATATTTAGCCAAATTACGAGATATTAAAAACATCTGTATGGCAGTTTTTCAATGTCAAAATTGTGGCCAGCGAAAAATGCTGAGTGGCTAGTTACTTTGGAAAACCACTAGTCACGGTGGCTGGTGAGCAAAAAAGTTAATGTCAAGCTCTGGTTGCAAACATCTTTAGCATGCTTTGCTGTTTTAAAAAAAAAGCATCTTGAGACTTCCATTAAAATACAACACTGTTTCCTAAGAAACAATTCTGCTTGGGATCACATGATTCACATGATTTCTTTACGAAAGATTAGTTGACTAGTGGTTCAATCAACCCACCAACTAGTCAGTTTAGTCTAAACACATGTAGTTTAGCTCATTCCACAAAACTGTGTTTGTGAAGGGTGTCTTGAGGGTGGCTGTGAGGTTGAGAAACCTGATCTTCAGAAAGCTCAGCATGTGCTATAGAAGGCCGAAAAAGTCCCATCAGCTTAAAAATGTATAGTAAACAGCAAAACCGCTCTTGACATGGCTAAAATAATTCACAGATATATTGTGATCACAGCAGTACCATATGGTGAAATGAGGAAATATGGTCTAAGATAATCAAGCTAAACACTTAATGGTCTGAAAAAAAGACTTTTTTGACATTTGTGAATGAGAAGCTCTGTGCTGAAAATGTTATGTGTTAAGTAAAGACATACTCTCTTGAATTTTTTATGTGTCATCTGTTAGATTCTCATTTTGCAGCCGATTCTCTTTTCAATATCCCACAGCTCTTGTGAGCTTGCGTTGTCAGGGCTGCAGAGGTTAATCAATCCTCCAGATAGGGGCCACATGATTAAGATTCAGCTCCACAAATTCCTCTGAGGATTCTGTCTGATTTCCTCCCCAACTCTCCCAGTCAGTGTTCACTTCTCCTTTAGGCATGTGTGTAAATCAGGGGTTCTCAAACCTGCCTTGAAGGACTCCTAGCATTGCACATTTTATATGTCTCCCTTATCTGACACACCCAATTCAGGTCTTGTAGGTTTGAGAACCCCTGGTGTAAATGACTGTGTAGAAGTCATGTTAGAGGCTGACTCAATATAAAGCTAGGCAGAAACAGAAACAAAATATTGGATTCCACTAATGAGGTTTTAAAGCTTCTGTGACAATTGCCTTTTCTTTCTTTTTTTAGCTGGCAAGTAACCAAAAGTCAACAGACTGACACATGCTGTGATTACAACATGGCGTGAATGCAGCTTAAATCAAGAACATTTTGACTCTCCATTTCATGACCCCTTAAATAACTGGATGTGACTGCCAAGGGAAGTGGAGAATGATCATGCTTGGTGTGAAGCTATCTCATCTATAGACCTTATGTAGCCCTGCCCTGTACCTTGTGCATGAAGGTAAGATCTTACGGATTTATGAATGAACCACTTGTTTTAAAACCTTCCCAGTCTACAGACATTTGTTATGACATCCAGTTCAAACATTACAATGCTCATGATAACTTTCGTTAACTCTGCAATAATTAAATCCACTTCACCAGCTAATTACTCTTCGACAGCGATGCCACAGGAATATACAGAGCTACCGCAAAAAACAGAAGTTCATACACAAAATTCTCTGTTTCTCTGGCTCGTAAGGTCTATAGACTAAGCTAAAATGCTCTTGTGAAAAAGAATGAATTAATTCAAGGAACGTGCTCAGGGCTTAAGACAATGTAGTACACTTAAAGATTAAAATTTTGTAATTATGTCAAATTTAAAGTTTTACTTTAAAGTGCATTTAAGATCATTATGTTTTAATCTTAGTGCAATTAACATGCAATTAAATGACTGAAAACATTACATTCAGTTTTTTGTACTCAAAAGCATTATTTTAAAAGCATATCATTTCCGTAATAAGTATTCTTTTTAAAAGTATGCTAAACAGGGCAGTTTCTGGTCATTTATGTTATGAAGTTACGGCGCCCCACTAAATTGTCTGCGGGTGTGAAATAATGCAAATGTGCATGCTCTTGGGATGGATGGATGGATGGATGGATGGATGGATGGATGGATGGATGGATGGATGGATGGATGGATGGATGGATGGATGGATGGATGGATGGATGGATGGATGGATGGATGGATGGATGGATGGATGGATGGATGGATGGCGCAAACTAGGTGGTTGCCTAGGGGGTTGCCTAGATTGCCTATGCCTAAAAACAGCCTTTATGCTAAAGTATACTTCTTTGGAAAGAATTTAGAAAGAAATGTTTAAGCTCCGATCGAAGATTGTGAAATTCCATTAAGCTAAACTGTGCTCATTTGCAAGCAAAGACAGAAAATCTGACAATAATAGACGCACTGTAATATGAGATTGTAAACATAGTCAGGCATCTATGGCAGAGGCTGGCTGTTAATCCTGTATTGTTGGGGAAATTTTGACTGTATTCAATCCTCTTAGTCTGTAACTTTTCATGGCTGAAGAGTCAGATTAATCTGCAGCCTTCCAGAATAACTTTCGCAACAGCAGATCCAAAATCATTCCCAGGAAAATCTCTGCACATTACTGAATACACATGCTTGGAAAACAGGATGACTGTGGAACATCAGCTCTGTTTCAAAACCTTAATAGGCAGCTACTTTTGGCAACATCCTAACTGTCATGGTACCTCATAAGTACCTCATGACTGATTCTGAATGCTTTAGTACATATGCAGAAACTTTGCAAGCCTTTGAATTCCACTCTGGATGGCAGGATACTCAACTTAAAGCCTGTGCACACCAACACAAATGTTTAGCACAAATTTGGTCCGATTTTCACATGCAATTTGCCTGTTTATACCAATGTGTATAAAACAGCAGAGGGGCTGTATGAAAATCGAACAATAGATGTTTCTTTTAGAAAAGCAGAAAGGTCCTGGTTACTTCGGAACACAATAAAAGACCACAAAGAATAACATATTAGCCAAAATTAGGTATGCATAATTAATGTCTACCTACATTTCCAGAGGAAAATTTGTCTCAAATTGTAATGTTGTAATGGATTACACTTAGCTTCTCTTTTTAGGAAACTGGGGGTAAAAGTTTCAATAGAGAAACTTTGAAGGCATAATACCATAATATCTGTGTTTCGGAATGATATTTGAGTGGATTTAATAAAGAGGCGGACAATATCCAAATCACAAGATGGATTTCTCAATAGTGTGCACTGAGAAAAAGAGAGGGAAAACTGTCCTTCAGGGACTTGATGATTAAAACCTATTGTCCTCTAAAACCTGCACATGCTAACACCCTCTCACTGGTTTTGAACAATCCTCAAAAAGCAGGATTTGAGTTTCGAGCTCATCCAAATCATGTTATACTACAATAATTGTTGTATTGCTGTGGTAAAATGTGGATTTTGACCAGAAAATGTGGATTATAACAATACAGATACTCTTTTAAAAATGAACAAGATTTTTTTCTGGCTCATTTTCACTCAAAGAAAGAAGCGCTAGTCGCTACAGCAATTCCCGGGAAGGTCTTTTAAAATATCAGATCATTAATCCTATCGAATATAAAAATAACTGGGACAAAAACAGAATCTGTGTCTAAATATATTCCCAAACACATGCTCATTTGTGTTAGCAATGGCAGAAGACGCCTACGATTCTCTGCACTGGCTATCATTATATAAGCAGAAATTGGTTTCTCTGGCAATATATCTCTCTATTTCTATCTGACAGATATTCCCTGTTTACCTCCCCTTCACCTTTTCACTGTCTGTGTGCACCTAGTATGTTTTTTGTATGCTGTAGTTCATTTCACTGCACTCTGGAGAACATGCTCAGAGAACACGCTAACAGTAGTAGCACTATTTTCATTTGTAATAGCAACTGGCTAAGCAGTTATTAACTAGTTGTTTCCCGCCAATATTGTTAGTGGAGTAGAAGCAACGGAAAGACTGTGTATTTCTCAGCTTAGACCAGCATGAATTTCCATGTTGCTAGTGTGATGAGGCTTGTGATGTGGGATGATGCTTGTTTGGCATGTGAGACTTGTGAGCTCTCATTTACATTTGAGACATTTGCCAGTCTGCCTAAAATTAAAACATGCACGCACACACACATTTGTTTTTGTGAATTGTGGGGACATTCCATAGGCGTAATGGTTTTTATACCATACAAACCGTATTTTCTATTCCCCTACACTAACCCTACCCCAAAACCTACCCATCACAGGAAACTGCACATTTTTACTTTCTCCCAAAAAACTCATTCTGTATGATTTATAAGCATTTTGAAAAATGGGGACATGGGTAATGTCCTCATAAGTCACCCTCTCCTTGTAATACCTTTGTCATACCCATGTCATTATACACATTTGTATCCTGATATGTCACAAAAACACATGCGCACTCTCTCTCTCTCTCTCTCTCTCTCTCTCTCTCTCTCTCTCTCTCTCTCTCTCTCACACACACACAGAACTCCCTTTCATCTCCCCCATACGGATGCTAAAAAATGACTTGGTGTTAATCTGTCAGAAGATTACACTTTTCTGAGACTTTGCACATGGCAAGATGGCACACTGAATGTCTAATATTGAGCTGAATTTTTTAAGCTAGAATTGACAGCACTTGTGGCATAATCTTGATTAAAAATGTAATTCAACTTGTCTGTCCTTCACTTAACTTCTGATTTTTGCTTCTTTTTTTTTAAGAAACTATCTGATAATAGCGATATGGATGTTTGCGCAAGCTCTGCAATTCGGCACTCCAGTCATGTCACACTTATTTTATATATATATATATATATATATATATATATATATATATATATATATATATATATATATATATATATATATACACACACACACACACACACACTCACCTAAAGGATTATTAGGAGCACCATACTAATACTGTGTTTGACGCCCTTTCGCCTTCAGAACTGCCTTA
Source organism: Paracanthobrama guichenoti (assembly GCA_018749465.1). NCBI lineage: Eukaryota > Metazoa > Chordata > Actinopteri > Cypriniformes > Gobionidae > Paracanthobrama > Paracanthobrama guichenoti. The sequence goes on from CM031963.1 coordinate 6,222,612, forward strand.
ATTCTACGTGGCATTGATTCAACAAGGTGCTGAAAGCATTCTTTAGAAATGTTGGCCCATATTGATAGGATAGCATCTTGCAGTTGATGGAGATTTGTGGGATGCACATCCAGGGCACGAAGCTCATGTTCCACCACATCCCAAAGATGCTCTATTGGGTTGAGATCTGGTGACTGTGGGGGCCATTTTAGTACAGTGAACTCATCGTCATGTTCAAGAAACCAATTTGAAATGATTCAAGCTTTGTGACATGGTGCATTAACCTGCTGGAAGTAGCCATCAGAGAACGGGTACATGGTGATCATAAAGGGATGGACATGGTCAGAAACAATGCTCAGGTAGGCCGTGGCATTTAAACGATGCCTAATTGGCACTAAGGGGCCTAAAGTGTGCCAAGAAAACATCCCCCACACCATTACACCACCACCACCAGCCTGCACAGTGGTAACAAGGCATGATGGATCCATGTTCTCATTCTGTTTACGCCAAATTCTGACTCTACCATCTGAATGTCTCAACAGAAATCGAGACTCATCAGACCAGGCAACATTTTTCCAGTCTTCAACTGTCCAATTTTGGTGAGCTTGTGCAAATTGTAGCCTCTTTTTCCTATTTGTAGTGGAGATGAGTGGTACCCGGTGGGGTCTTCTGCTGTTGTAGCCTATGCACCTCAAGGTTGTGCGGGCCGGTCTGAGTATTTCACAATCTGCTCAGTTACTGGGATTTTCACGCACAACCATTTCTATGGTTTACAAAGAATGGTGTGAAAAGGGAAAAACATCCAGTATGCGGCAGTCCTGTGGGCAAAAATGCCTTGTTGATGCTAGAGGTCAGAGGAGAATGGGCCGACTGATTCAAGCTGATAGAAGAGCAACTTTGACTGAAATAACCACTCGTTACAACCGAGGTATGCAGCAAAGCATTTTTGAAGCCACAACATGCACAACCTTGAGGCGGATGGGCTACAACAGCAGAAGACCCCACCGGGTACTACTCAAGGCGAAAGGGGGTCAAACACAGTATTAGTATGGTGTTCCTAATAATCCTTTAGGTGAGTGTATATTATATGTATATATATATATATATATATATATATATATATATATATATATATATATATATATATATATATATATATATATATATACATACACCACTTTATATAATGCTTTGAAGCAAGCAAATGTCAATGTTGCTATCAATGACAACAACTTAATTTTCTGAAATAAAGCAGCTCGCCAGTGTGTTCTTGCTTTTACTCGTTGGACTTTGACGGACTGAACAGACGAAATGAACCAGAGAAGATTTCCACAAATAAGGCAGAGCCTCAGAGCACACCTGCCTACTATGTAATAGCCATGGACCATTGGTAGTTTACCGGCCGGAGCAAACTTTTACGGAAAGTTCGATTTGGCAAGTTGTTTCAAACTCCTGAAACAAACTTCGCTTTGGACTGATCAGCTTGTTTACACTTGAGTATGCGCAGAGTGTGCACTGTGCATGCCGTAAATTTTGTCATCGGCATAGTATGTATAGGCTACGTGTCACATTGTGTTAATTTGTTCTGTTATCCTCCATTGCCTGCCTGTTTGTCACCATAGTTACAGATTGATTTGAGTATTCAGTTCAGGTGTTCCTCGCTTTGATTGCCCTTGTGTTTGCTCTCTAATTATACTCAAACTCATCCGAAATTGCATACTTCCCCACATATAGTAGCTGAAAAACAGTATGTGACAAGAGTAGCATGTCCAAATTCACAGTATTCATAAAAGAGTAGGCAAAATGTACCCGGATGAGCTACTCTTCCAGCGAGATGTGAAGTGTGCATACGATGGACACTTTACTATCCCAAGAGGCCACGGGAGAGGTTTTATGAAGGGCAGTAAAGCGACGTAACAGACCCTGGTAGGTCACATGATAATAACAGCATGGCGAATGTAGTACGTCCAGATTATAGAATACTACACACATTTATATTATATAGAACATACGTTTTTAGAGGTTGTTAAGTAATTACTTATTCAGAATAAGTACTTACTTAAGAGAGTATGCGATTTTGGATGCAGCCGCAGTCTTGGTTCTCCCTTTGTTCTGGTATTAGTTGTTTAGTTGTTGTATAGTGTTTTCTCCTATGAATTCCCCTATTTCAGTTGGTGAATTAAAATAAACTTTCCTTGCACTTTGATTCCTGCTTCCTGCAAGTGACTGAACTACACCGCGTGACAGTACACGCATACGCTGACTGACCTGTTGTTTCTCAGTCTAAAAAGAGACAGAGACGGAACAAAACCAAACTACTGGAGGCGGCAATAACAATAGACGCTGAGATACATGAAATTACATGAGTACAAATACATTTGATTGTTCATAACTTCTGGAGAGAAACAAAGCAGACACTGTATGAGAATGAAACTTGAGTGAATATGTGTTGAGTTTTAGTGTTTGTGCCCGTTATCAAATGGAGTATACTTTGAAAGGCTATGTGTTCGGAAGTATGCATACACTACAGCATTCACGAAAAAAAAAAACGAATGTACTGTATCTTCTGGGCTTTAACTTAATTAGGTTAACTGGTATTGAACCCGGAATATTCCTTTAAACCTTATTTATGGTCTGGCTGACCTTTGAATTGAGGGTTGATAGGCTGGGCACATAAGATTGGTGTGGAAGGGTGGATATTTTGGATTTGAAGGAGAACGTTGATTGAAGTTGGGCACCATGCCACAAGGAGGAGAAGAAGAGGCAGCTCAGGAGGGCCTGACTCATCACAGCAAGTCAGCATCCCGCCTGCGTCATGTCCCATACCAGGCGTCCACCGAAGTACGCACAGTGAGCAAACACGTGGACTTGTGGCGAATGACGAATCTAATTTTAACAGATCTATAGCGCAGCCAGACAGATTGAGAGAGATGGATGCACAGATAGAGCTTGCTCAAAATTGATTGCCTTCTGAAGGATGGTGGCGGAGGATAGGGAAAAGAGTGCTACGGAGAAGAGCGATAGGGGCGGAGACAGCGAGAAGGAGAGTTTTCTGGGCAGAGAGCCTGCACTATAAAAAAAATCCTGTCGTATTTACAGAGAATTACTGGCAGCTGTGGTTGCCAGAATAATTCTGGAAAAATACAGTAAAATGCAAACATTTCCAGTACAAACTGTAAATTGAAAAAATTTAAAACTGTAATTTTCTACGTTTTAACCTATAATTCCAAAAGCCATTTTCTGCTGAATTAGCAAGGCCATACCTTTACCATATACTGTACCATTAAAAACAGGGGTAGAGAAAACCACGATGAATCAAAGTTACAAGCAGCTTTTCCGCAAGCTGAGGTAAATACTAAAATATTGAAGGTACACACATATTGAAAGTGCCATAAAGACAAATTGAAAACATCATGGTAAAACACATGACCTTATAATAGTGCAAAAAACTTTAATTTAACAGTATAAAATGTTGCACAAATAAAACTAAATAAACTATGAAACATAATTATTAAAATTAAAAACTTTAATGTAAAGTGTCACAGGGAATTTCAGTTTATGGCTTTTCACTGTAAATTATAAGATGATTTGTTCTTTTTTACGTCCAAAAATAGTACATATTATAATTACAGTTTTTCCCTGTATATAATAAAGAAACTTTTTACTGTAGAATTGTAGTCTTTTACAGTTATTTCAATATTTTTTACAGTGTGGGGTACAGTACTGAAGTATCTCATGGCCAGAGTATGAATGTTTAATGGACGTGGTGGAGCCGGGCGGGAGGAAGCAGAGTGCACTGCATCAATGGACAGATGAAAAATGAGACGCGAGGGGAAGTGGTCCAGTCAGGGGGCGGGGAGAGAGGAGATCAGCATGCTGCCTGGCTGCCTGCCGGGCCCACATGCGTCAGCAGAGTCGCATACTCACACACGCTCTCTACATCTCGGTCAATTCATTGTGAACTCCAGCAGCCTGTCCTGACACACATGATACAACGGGATCTCAAAGTGTACATGCAGTCTGGCATCTCTGTCTCCATCTCTGACTGATGACAGTGTTGTCAAGGCTGATGACGTGTGCTGCGTTACACTGTGTCCTAACCAAACGTGAAGTAATAAAACAACAAATGATAAAGATATCTCTTCAGTTTTTGTCCAAATCAGCTCATGGTTTCTATTTCTGCAACCACAAGATGAGTAGTTCCGCCCACACTGAAATCTCATTGGACAGAAGTACAACTCCTCATTAGGGATGCACCAATAATACATGTCTGTACTTTTTTTGATTACTTAATTGATTACATCACTATGTCACAGTTATGTTTAGTTTCATTAGGTGTGTTTGACTTGAAGTGACACTTCGCAGACAGATCGGAGTATGACATCAAAGTACCCCGAGAGCGATTCAAAAGCATCTGCTCTGCTCTCTAATCGCTCTTGTTTTTCATTGTCTCTATTTACCTGTATTCTAGTTTTTTTATTAGTTCTTTCAACAACAAAAAAAGGAAAAACCTTTACTGACCCCAAACTTTTCAACAGTAGTATACCAAACCCTATCATATTTCAAACTGCACAAACCCCAAATTCACCTTTATGTTTCCTGTGAAACTGACTCAAGCTCTGAACCACTAAGAAATGTATTTTTCCTCTATCATGTGCTGGATAATGATTCTTCCTCTGCTCCCTCTGACGCTGAGTCAGACTAAACACCTCCACCCGGCATCACTCCTCCATTAGTCAGCACTCTAACCACCACCGCTGGAGTACCATCTACTGAGCGTCCTTGATTGTCAGCATTTTCATTTGTTTTAATCAAAAGGGAATTTTTTTTTTTCTGAAATCAAGAAGCGTTTAAAGATATCACTGCATTATCGAAGCAATGGATCATCCACAAACAACACAGTAACAAGGTCCTTCAATCATTTTGGTGTGCTGTAGGCCGTGGCCACATCACAGATGCAGATCTAAACAAGAGCAACAAGAGTGTATCGATCAATAGGTTCAAGCTCTCAATTCTTAAAAGATCAAAGACTTTCTGCTCAGTGATTTCCAAAGTGATAAACCCGATGTTAAGCTGTACTTAGACCAAGACACTGATTTCCACTGACTAAACACAGTACATGGAGAGAAAAAAAACTGTTCTTCCATTCCCGGTGTGGACGATAGATAAAATAAACTAAGAAAAGGTTAAAAGGTAAAAAAGGTTCTTGAAGTGGTTGTCAAAGTCACAATAGATAATAGCCAAAGATTTTAGTTACACAAAGACGGTTATGAATGGGAGAAAGTGCATTGCGCAATAAGGCGAAATAAGTACCGCCTTCTAAATGAAAGAGCCAATGGCCAATTGGTAAAGTAATTGCATCACTGCAGCTGCCATTAGAAGCTCTGGTTACTATAGAAACACTCACACTGCGTTCGAAATCGCATACTAGAATCGCGTACTACATTTGAATTTATGCAGACTTAGGACTGCACGTGCGTATTGGTTGGTCCAGTCTGAAAAATGTCATGATTTGAGCATTTAGAAACAAAATTAAAGAGACAGTTGTTGTTAGATTTCATTGGTGATTTCAAATATGAAATTTAATTTTAAGCTTGGTGAACAGATTTGGAGAATTTGATGTTTCCCCATTCAAGAGAGAGGAGCTGCACTTACATGACTGAAATAGCTGCCCGAGAGGCGTTTCAAATGAAATGACATGGGACTTTGATAATAGTGTCTGCCAAATGCATAAATGTAAACTTGATAGTTTTACATCATTGTATAAAATCTAGATCTTTAATGGAGTCAGTGAGTGTTATGACATGAATAAAACAATCATCTGGCATGTTTTTCAACATGGGAGGGGTGTTTTTTTTTTCATATGTTGATGAGCTTGAATTAGAAACATACTTTCTTTACTTTAACGCCAGAGCTAAGTCATGCATAATTAACTGAATTCCACAGGGCTCTTTTGAAGGTATCTATATATGGAACATCTTCCACTAGTGTTGTCTTGCATGCATCTATCAGACAGAGCAAGAGGAAGACAGTATTTGGGGGAAGGGGACCTGAGTCAATGCTGGCCCAAATACCAGCTGATTGACATATAAGGGTTAGTGACTTTTATGGAACAAGCCCTTCGCCCTGGGCCAGCGGTGGCCTGTTACTTCCTATCCACATCAATCGGGACACAGGCCTGCCTTTGGTGAAAAATTGATGCTAGAGCACTCAAGGTTCATGGGCTATATAGAGTATGTGAGTGGTGAGTGATTTCATTGAGGAAGATAAAATCTTAGAAGACCAGGGTTCAAAGTTATTATTAAAAATGTAAATATATAAATTTTTACTACAGGGCTGTTGAATGCTTGAATCTGATTGGCTGACAAACGTTCTAAGATATTTATATTTTCAGGGAAACACACAGCTAAAGTAGTTCCAGGCAGGTCTTGACTGCATTACATGTCCATATAACTTTGCCAAATGACAGTTATTTCAAAGGTCCTTACAGCCGACAACAGCAAAAGAACTAAAACACACCATGACACTGACCAAGAAATATTACCAATACAGTAAAATGCAATATTTTACAACACAAACTAAATATTTTAATTATATTTTATGTTACAAAAAAGAACACAAAAATATTAGATCACTAGATAAAATTAGATAACAGCCCAAAATACAGAAGTCCAATACAGATTAAACAAGTTAAGCGAAACAAGCTCCAGTATCCTTGTTAAAGAAGACCTTGAATACACCATAACCATAAAAAGATCACAATATGATGGACAATAATGAACAATAATGATATTTTCAGGAAAACACAACAAGACTACAGCAAGGAACAACCGAGTCCGTAACTTAATAGCAAGGACGTAGAAAAGAAATCACTCTTCTATCATTCTATTATTATCCCCCAAAAACAGGCAGAATTCATCCTAACAGTTGTACAAGTCTGTGGATTATAGAAACATCCAGTTCTGAAAGGCTCTACCCACAAAATTCTGAATGAGACAAACTCTTCCATTGCTTCAGACCAAAGTCTGCTCAGGCACACAGTTTGCACTGGCTGTGGTGACGGACTAGACTGAGTGTTGAGAAGAGGGAGCGTATCAGAGACAGGAAACTGCCTTTGAAGTGCTGAGAAAGTAGAAATGGAATCCAGCCACAGACATAGATAAGACATTCACTTCGGAGTCTACAGTGCTAGGGAGCTTTTTGAAGATTTTTGTCAGTTTTTAACTGAACTGAACAAGATATCCTGAATGCAAATGCAGTTCACAACCTACTTTATATATATATGAAGTAGGTTGTGAACCGCATCAAGGTCTTCAGTATGTGTGTGTGTGTGTGTGTGTGTGTGTGTAAGTTTTTTTCTTGTTAAGCATAAACCCCAGTACATTTTCTACCTTGTTTCTACCTATTATAAAAAGAAATTCCACCAGTGAACATGAACATGAGTCTGGCTTTTTTGCTTTTTCCCTATTGTTTGTTCTAAAAATTCAAAAGCCCATAAAAAAAATAAAGGCAACTATAATAAAACGTAAAAAATGTATGTGTTCTAATAGTTGTAATTCCACTTTGTTCTTTATAGCCCAAAGCATTACCCCTCACTTAGAATCACTGGAGCCAACAAAATGCATTTGGAAATTGGCTGCCTCAGCTCTGCCCTCTGTGGTTCACACACACACATTTGGATTGGATTTGGATAGATTATAGCTAACAATATAAATCATAATTACAAGACATTTAAAGTATTGGTCAAGACAGCCAGTAAGTTGAAATACAGCAATCTGAGGGTTCTTTCTTTGCCCTTTGTAGTACCAAGACACAGAAACGACTATGAAAGTGAGTTGTGTTAGAAATTCGGCCAGATGTGATGACAGGCTGCTTGTTTATTATATAAACTTTTTTAATTTTTCCACAGGGAAGAATCGTACACGCTTATCATTCCGCTGGATGAGGATCAAGCTATCACAGCCTGAGGATGAAAGAGAAGTGATGACTGTTGGAAAACACATCCAATGTTATCCAACACCGCTTAAAAATGAGCAGCTGTCAGGTCCCCCACTAGCCCTCCTCTAACAGGCTTTCCATGAAACATAGACTACGGTACAAACCTCCAGAGCAAGCTTTCTTTAGATTCTCCATTTCCAGCTGGCAGCTACATCAACAATGCCTAAGGGTTAAGAACCCGGCAGAATCTGCTAGCAGGTGCTAACTGCTAAAACAAATCACCATCATTTCCATGTACCCACATCAGCTCAAATCACATCCTGTCTGCCCAAACCAAGGAGTCAAAAGTTTGGCTGGTTAGCATGGCCCGCCTTATGGTAGATGCTATGACATTGTAGGGTATAAAAATATAATATAATATAATATAATATAATATAATATAATATAATATAATATAATATAATATAATATAATATAATATAATATATGTTAGCATATTTTAATGATTTCTGAAGGTTCATGAAGACTGGTAAACACTGCTGAAAATTCAGCTTTGACATCACAAAAATAAATGATATTTTAAAATATTTATTAACATTTAAAATATTATTAAAATATGTAAGATATTTTTAAAATATTCAAAAATATTTGATCAAATATGCCTTTGTGAGCATTTAAATATGCCTTTAAATCTTACTGACCCTGAATTTTGAACAGTAGAAAACAATCTATTATATTATATTATATTATATTATATTATATTATATTATATTATATTATATTATATTATATTATATTATATTATGTCACATTTCATTTAGGGCTCAGGTGATTAGGTCAAATCTTTTGAGAAGAAAAAGATCTGATAGCTCTCTCCAGGTATTATAAACCTCCTTGGTGCCAATCTAGATACATTTAGATTAAAAATAATAATAATAATTAAGCCCCAGCTAAAATGACATTTGAACAGACACAAAACGAGTTTAAAAGGGACAGTTTAAAAAAGTTCTCATTGGGGAAGATGGTCTGTCCTGACTGCCGGAGGTCTCAACAAGTTCAGTGCGGTCGGCTAGCATTGAGCCTTGAGGGCCTACCTGGAGCCATGCATCAACTCATGACTCTCAGTCTGCTGTCTCCCAGTCCTCTGTTTAGACAGATCAACAAAGCATAGATCTGGCACCTGGCCAGTTTTGTAGCTGGTGATTGTGGGCCTGTTTGCCAGCTAACAGCTTGAGACGGAAGGGTGAGGGCTGGGGGAGATCTGCATTGGGGCTGGGATAGTGCAGCATGGCTCTGACACACAGGAGGGAGACACTGAGCGAATGTAGCAAAGTGCACAGTCAGAACAGCAAGGTGAAATACGTCTCACTGTCAGATTAAGGGGATGACACAGCTCAAAGGTAAGATGATCACATTCTGCTGTTTATACATATAAATTGGGGTTAAATAACACCTACATACAGCGACATATCAAACCATGTATAATATCTCTCTTGATATAGGAAATGTATAATTATTCATAGAGCATGCAATGAAAAAGTTCTCAAAATGTGACCCAAGATTGGATGCTCCTTGCTATACAGTTAGCAGCCCTCTAGTGGACGAGTTGGAAATTGCAGGGCTATGTGAGTCCATGAACCCAACATTTGAAATAAAGACAGACTACTTATTTAAACTAGTCTGAACTGAAGGTCGATCACATTCACAGAACACACCATTATGATGGCTCCTTTAGAATGGTCTCGTGTTTAAAAAGACAAAGTCTGGAAAGGCAGAATATTCATAGAGTGAATAAAACGGCTTACAGCACAAAATAACTGATAGTAAAATAGCACCATACCATGCATATGTAAAAGCCAAGTAAAAGCACCTTCAGTTATGTAATTAAAGTTCCCCAATGTATATTTGGATCTTTAAATGTAGTTCAAATAAACAGTTCAAAGCAAAAATTACAATTTTGTCATGATTTACTCTCATGAGGTTGCAAAACCTGAAGGACATGTTAGGCAAAATGACAGCCTCATCTAGCACAAATATGCAATAAAAGTGAATGGTAACATATCCTTTTGAGTTCCACAAGAGAAAGAAAATCAGTAAATGTTCATTTTGGAGTGATCAATCCCTTTAATTTGATAGAACACACTTAATAAGAAATATGCAAGCCTAAAGTTGCTCATGGTTTTGAAGAACAGGTGAATATGGATGAATAGACAGCAACAGCTCAATTCCTCGTTTTACAAGCTCAGATGACTTAAGAAAAAATAGCACTTAAACAGAAATGTCACTAACCAATGGCATACCAGCAATAATGTGTATGCATAGAGAAAACTAATCCAAAATAATTACAAACACAAAGTAGCCCAGAGCTGCTATACTGCTGTTTACTGTAAAATATTTAACATGACCAAATATTAAAAAAATAAGTCAGAATGACCCAATCCCAGATTTTTTATTTTATTTTTTTAACTCAGCAATATTTGACAATAAACTTAAGACTGTATTAAAAAAAAAAATGCACTTCAACTCACCTTGACCAGCTGTTCCTCTGGTGCTGAATACACTTGCTATCAAAGTGGCCACATACCAAATCATAGTACTATTGCCAACCAGAAAGAAACCTCATCATATCTCAAAGTGCCCCTTTCAATAAATCATTCTTAGCCGAGCCCCTGGACGTTAGACACACTGTCAACTGCTGATACCCTTTTATTCATGCCCTGCATACTTTTCTCCGACGGTTCCCTTCATTCTTTCCCTCCCCTTCTTTCCTTTCGCATCCTCTCTCGATGAAATAGAGCACCTGCACCAGCGCACGGCAGCCAGACGCGGCTTGATGGCAATGCCAGCGTGAAACCAAGCATGACAATTTAGCTGTTAGCTCCGCCCCCGCTCGAATTTCATTGGTCAGTGGCGGAGGCGTCGAGGCGGGTATTGGTCGCCTCTCCGTCGCTCTCCATGTAAAAACTGAGAGCACCGCGTTTCAAGGTGAGTTGGAGCGTGAAGTGGCGTCGGAACCGCAGTATCATGCGCAAAAGCGAAGTCGTGTAAGCAGCCTGTCGGATGCCCTCCATAGGTATAAGGCTTTTCGTGTTGTTAAAGTTAAACGTGTGGTGGGGCAGACGTCAGACTTTAGTGTGGGAAGGAAATCCTCAACCTGTATGCGTCATTCGCATTTCATCCCATCGATTTCACCGCGCGCGGTGACATGAAACTGGAGCCCCACTGAATTCTCCGCTAGTAGTGATGTCACTTGTTAGTGACATCATGTTGGAACTCAGAATGTTTTAGCTCTAAACTAATTCTTGAAGGAGGCAAGTAACTAGAACACTTTAATGATATGACACAGGTATTGAGTCAAACATGTATCAGTAGCCCCAGCGAGTCCAAAAGATGGTTATGATTCATTACTTGATGGCAACAGCAACCTTTCCATCTGTCATTTACTCAGCCATAAGTAATTCTAAATCCACATGCTGTTTTTTATTCTTCTTTTACTATATAACAAAAAGGAAAACTTAAAAGAATCTTAATACAGCTCTTTTCCATATAGTGGTAGCTCATTGTGTCCAGAACTTGTTAACCATGCATTTTACATTTGTTTCCGGAACTTTAAATATTGATGGATAATTTAAGTTGTTTTCATTTTGACAATTTATCTTGTCTATTGTCTATATCTTATAGTCTATATCTGTCATTTAGAAAATTCTAAAATGATCGGATGTGATGCTATAAGGAGACAGTAGTGAACTTAGTTAAAATAAAAATTGAAGTTGAAGAATGAGATATTGTTAATTTAGCTGAGACCGCAATGACAGTTGCCTTTAAAAGATTAAAAGAAAAGGCAATATGTTGCTTAAACCATAAAATTTAGCCTATATTTTGTCATGGGTAATGGGTAATGATTATTTGTAGAACGATCTCCGATAGTGATGTCTTTGAAAAATCTGTCCATAAAAATTGTGAATTCTTGCACTAGCTTGTAAGGAACAGACATTATCATTCACATCCATGTTCACATTCAAAAATTATGCTCAGATTTGATTTTATCGTTTAGTGACTTCTCATGAGGGTGAGTAAAAAAATCAGAATTTCCTCTTAAAGCACTTATTTTATAAAAGTATTTTAGCTGATGCATATGTCATATATTAAAATGGAGTCTATGAAAAAAAGTGTCTAAATAATTTATTTCATGAAATACAGTGGTGTCAAATAAATACAGTGTACAACAGCTTACGGTTTAAAACATATTGTGTTCTTTGCTAAATTGGTGGTTTTTGAACATCCACTAATCAGCCCAATAAGAGACAGCTTATGCTCGAAAATTCACATGTAGCATCTCTGTTACAATTTAAAGGGTAGAATCTGCTATAAAATCCATTTGAGAAATGTTTTTAATGGCAATTCTAGTGGTCTGCCAATGCTTATAGACTTTAAAAGTTCCATCCACTTAGACTGTTATGGGTATTCAGGTATTGGTTCTGTTTTGGGTGGGTTTGTCATGTGTTTTAGTTCAGTTTCCTGTGTTTTAGTTAGTTTCTATAGTTTTTCATTGATTTGATTATCATGTGCACATGTCATTCATTTCGTTGATTAGTTTGTATTTAGGGCTGTGTAAAAAATATTGATTTTCGATTTTAATCGATTCTCATTTTAATGAACCGATATCGATTCTTAAATCGATTAGTCATCCTGTTTTCAGTTGATGAATGAAAGGAACTTTGTAGAGCCCCAAAAAAACACAATAATCTTTGTGTTTTGTTACTTTTGATATTAAACAAAGTCTCAGATTTCAAATTACACACAGGATTCCCTGGACTTATACCATCTGGTCCACTATGATGAGGAAAAGCTTGTGTGTGTTTTTCCGGGCAGGTCTCAACACAGAGACGGGAGCATTGCCTGCCAAGAGACGGACCTCGAGAGAGCTTCCAGAAGTACTTGGACTGGGTCTTGTATCACTGCGGATCCCCCTTAACCATCGGTGAGATTGAGGAGGATCACCACCCACAGTCGACACCGCTTACTTTGTGCCAGATGCTGCAACCAACCCAGTGGACAGAAAGCCAGAGCTCACCGCAGAGGCCAAGCCTGCTGCAAAGCCTGTGCTGATGCCTGAGCTATTTATTGCCCTGGAGCCCAAGCCAAGCAATGTCTGACCAGGTATGTAAGCTGGCAATAGTGTCTGTTATTGTTGTTTTCCAGTAGCATAATGTGAGCAGCCATTTTCAAAAGTCTCCTTTTTGGTCCGTTTACACTGAAACACAACCCCAGGGTTTTCAAACTCTAATGTAGAGTTTGAGTTAGAGTTTACATTTCACTGCCGGTTGTATATTCTGTATATAACTGTGTATGTGACAAATAAAACGCTTGAATCTTGAAGTGTAACTGTAGCAAAAGGACAAAAACATGGCCTTAAACTGTCATTTTGTCCAGTTTCGTAGCTAGTAGGTGTTTGTTAGACCCCTGCCTGCACTGCGCTGTCTTTACTGCCTCTCATCAGCCCTTCATCTCTTCCTACTTTACCTGCTCTTTTTTTCATGGATCCGCTTCGGGCTGATAGTTCGCCAGCTCAACCCTAAGCTGTCGACCCGTTTGCTCCGCCTAGTACCTTCAAGCCCGTCACCCTACCTCGGCTCAGCGATCTGTCGGCTGCACTGTGGCTCCTCACCCCCTCGGCCCCACCTGGGACCGTCGTCCCTACAGCTCTATCGGGCTTCCTCATCCCTCACGCTCTGCCTTGGTCAGTTGTCGCTCTGCCATTGCCATGGAGTTACGGCCTTTGTCTGTGACTCATCCCTCCTTCCCTTTGGCTCCATCAGGCTCCACCTTCCCTCCGGCTACACCTCAGTTCTCAGTCTCAAAAGCTCTGTCACAGTCTTCCAGCACCCTGTCTTCACCTCGGCCCCCATGGCTCTTTATGGTCTCCAGGACCTTCTGTGTCTCCGGGTGTATTCGGCTCCGGGTATCTCAGTCTGTAGTCTCCCTGGTTCTGCCTGTCAAGTCTCCACCATGGCTTCTCCATTGTGTATAAACCCACATTCAATGAGACACACATTGTTCAGAGGCAATGTAAAAAATAAAAATAAAAAAAGGCTTCATAAAGGTTCCATGAATTCTTGTAACCGCTCACTCATTTGTCTCAGTATGTACATTTATTGTCAAGTTTTATTCCACCCACTCACCCTTATGAGTTATTAACCTGCCTGAATATGCAGTTAATATGTAGGTATTTGTAGCTACAGCTATATATACATTATTTAACAGTAAGATGTGCTTGTTTTCCCTGAGGTAAAAAGATGAAGATATATTTTCCCTCAGGTAAGAAATGCACATCTGTTGGGTTTGACACCAGCAGCAAAGTGCCATGCAATCATCTGAACTGAAAATAACACAGGCCTCAAAATTCTCTCAATTTCCATAACCATCTTATAGCTGAAGGGCAGATACGGATATTCAGCCCTACAACTCACCTTCAGATAGATCATTATAATGTTGTTCAGGAAGCCATGCTTAATGCTGTAATGGTACAGAAGTACAAAAAACATCTTTTGTTAACGTCACTCTTTTTTGTTACGCAGCTTGTTGCAGTCATCTTGCACTTATACTGATTTGATTTATTCCACAAGTGAACATGTTCACTAATGAAAAAGAATCAAGAAAATGTAGGGCAAAGTATCAGTCAGCATTACCAGATTCAGTTTTATTCTTATTTATATATGATCCTTCAATGTTCATTTTTATTCAAAGCTGATTTATTAGGGTATATTTAATTTATTATGTCAGTTTTGTTCACGTACAATATGACTGAGTCAAACCGATCCAAACCAGTAACTCACCAGTAACTGTAATTTTAAACAATTCATAAAAGGAAAAGGCTCATAAGAGTCATTTGTTTATAAATTGGGCTATGCTGGTCACGTTTTGTTTTTGCATGTAGCCTGCAAGGACAAATAAATAGGAAGATATTATGGTTAAATTAAATACAACTGCGAGATACAAAATCGGCATACGTCACATATTTTACTACAATTGGTTGCTACGATTATGAGCTTAATCACTTAAAATAGGTAAAATTTTATCGCAGTATTGCCTAAATCTCATAATTGCATTATGAGGGTGCATGTAAATGTAGTCAGTGTGCAGGTGTCTTGGTTTGTGATTTTTCACACTAAAGTATATGAGAGTGTGGGTTAAACTACAAGCTTTCCATGCGATTCAATGCTGATTAATTTGTGTATATTGTCACTTTTGCTCACATTCTATATGAAATAAATTATCTCTCTACTAATGCTGTAAATTGTGCATGGCAGTGATTCACACTTATAACTGGTCATAACAATTCATTAAAAGAACTGGTGATTGGAGTTGTTTGGGACATTTAGTATACACATTTGGCCCAGTTTGGTCAGATTATTGATTGATAATTGAATTATTTTATTTCCAGTAGGTGAACTTAAAGCGATAAAGAGGGTGAAGAGAGTCGTTTTAACCTCAACGTTCTTCAAAATATTGTTCAACAGAAGAAAAAAATTCAAACAGGTTTAGAACAACATGAGGGTGATTAAATGATGACACAATTAAACATTTTGGGTAAACTATTTCTTTAAAGGATATATTTAAAATGCTGACCAGAAAATCAGGAGCACTCTGTATATTAGGAATTCATATTAAATGTGCATGCATCATAAATTAGGTCCTCCGGGGCATGAGGCTGTTGTAGCTTTGAGTCGTGAAATGCTTTAAACTTTTCACATGTACCCACAGGGGACAATAAATAAGACTTTTGTGTTTTTCCACTCCATTAGAAGATTTGCATATATCAAAAGAACAGCAGATGCTCTGCACTATAGTTTGTCAGTTCTCTGTGGTATTTGGACAGTCTTCAATTTCATGAAATGTTAACCACTGTCGACTTGACAAATACAAGAATGCAAATCATCTATGGCCAGGCTCTTGTGCTCCATAAGAAGTACGAAGACAACTGATAAACAGCTTACCAGCATACCGGATAATGTTAATGCTGGAGTCTGATAATGTCTGGATGTTTCCACTCTCTGATACATACAGAGGCAAAACACAGAAAACTAGTGAGAAAATGACTTCAGATGTTCTTTTTTATTGGATTATTATTTGATGTTAATTGAAATCAATTTGATATAATTGTATATATCAGTTTGTGACATCATTTTGGTTTCTCTGAATGTGAACATAGTTGAGCCTAACTAGTCTGTCACGAGACATACAGATACTGGTCATATAATTAGAATATCATCAAAAAGTTGATTTATTTCACTAATTCCATTCAAAAAGTGAAACTTGTATATCATATTCATTCATTACACACAGACTGATATATTTCAAATGTTTATTTCTTTTCATTTTGATGATTATAACTGACAACTAAGGAAAATCCCAAATTCATTATCTCAGAAAATTAGAATATTGTGAAAAGGTTGAATATTGAAGACACCTGGTGCCACACTCTAATCAGCTGATGAACTCAAAACACCTGCAAAGGCCTTTAAATGGGCTCTCAGTCTAGTTCTGTAGGCTACACAATCATGGGGAAGACTGCTGACTTGACAGTTGTCCAAAAGACGACCATTGACACCTTGCACAAGGAGGGCAAGACACAAAAGGTCATTGCAAAAGAGGCTGGCTGTTCACAGAGCTCTGTGTCCAAGCACATTAATAGAGAGGCGAAGGGAAGGAAAAGATGTGGTAGGAAAATGTACAAGCAATAGGAATAACCACACCCTGGAGAGGATTGTGAAACAAAACCCATTCAAAAATGTGGGGGAGATTCACAAAGAGTGGACTGCAGCTGGAGTCAGTGCTTCAAGAACCACTACGCACAGACGTATGCAAGACATGGGTTTCAGCTGTCGCATTCCTTGTGTCAAGCCACTCTTGAACAACAGACAGCGTCAGAAGCGTGGCTAAAGACAAAAAGGACTGGACTGCTGCTGAGTGGACCAAAGTTATGTTCTCTGATGAAAGTAAATGTTGCATTTCCTTTGGAAATCAGGGTCCCAGAGTCTGGAGGAAGAGAGGAGAGGCACACAATCCATGTTGCTTGAGTTTCCACAGTTAATGATGGTTTGGGGTGCCATGTCATCTGCTGGTGTTGGTCCACTGTGTTTTCTGAGGTCCAAGGTCAATGCAGCCGTATACCAGGAAGTTTTAGAGCGCTTCATGCTTCCTGCTGCTGACCAACTTTATGGAGATGCAGATTTCATTTTCCAACAGGACTTGGCACCTGCACACAGTACCAAAGCAACCAGTACTTGGTTTAAGGACCATGGTATCCCTGTTCTTAATTGGCCAGCAAACTCACCTGACCTTAACCCCATAGAAAATCTATGGGTTATTGTGAAGAGGAAGATGCGATATGCCAGACCCAACAATGCAGAAGAGCTGAAGGCCACTATCAGAGCAACCTGGGCTCTCATAACACCTGATCAGTGCCACAGACTGATCGACTCCATGCCACGCCGCATTGCTGCAGTATTTCAGGCAAAAGGAGCCTCAACTAAGTATTGAGTGCTGTACATGCTCATACTTTTCATGTTCATACTTTTCAGTTGGCCAAGATTTCTAAAAATCCTTTCTTTGTATTGATCTTAAATAATATTCTAATTTTCTGAGATACTAAATTTTCCTTAGTTGTCAGTTATAATCATCAAAATTAAAATAAATAAACATTTAAATATACCAGTCTGTGTGTAATGAATGAATATAATATACAAGTTTCACTTTTTGAATGGAATTAGTGAAATAAATCAACTTTTTGACGATATTCTAATTATATGACCAGCACCTGTATAGCAGTCACTAAACAAAAAGGGGTTTGACTTCGACTTGGCTTTGTTGGCACTACTGTGTGAACAATGCCAATGAATGGGCAATAACTAAGCAGTATGTGTACCTCATTCTTAAAAAGTAGGTTAATTGTTTACCATTTAGCAACTCTTGTAGCAATTTTATCCCTTTGGTTTCCCTTAAAAGTAATTCCAATTGATCAGGAGCAACTCATTTGGTCAACGTCATTGATTCCTGGATTAGAAAGACAAACAGATCTTCTCATTAGGTGTTTTATATATATAAATTATATATAGGTCAATTGAACTAGAGTAGCTAGAAATTAAATCTCTGATTCTATTTTCACAACATTTGTGTCCACTTCCAAATAGAGTAAACGTGCAGACAGCAAATGAGCAACAAACGTAGTAAACAAGAAGCCAGTTTGGTAAAATTACATGACGTTAAGGTCTTTATCTGATGAATCTTATTACCCAACAAATAAGGAAGATCTTATCAGAGAAAAAGGTATAGTAACGCAGAACAGGAGTTGCATGCGTTAGCACCATATTAGGGCCTTATTGACAAAATGCACCACATTCAAGTGCTAGTACACTTTTCTGCATACAGATTTCTATAGATCACGCCATGATGTAAAAAAACAAAAAAGAAATTAAGTGGGTTCAAAAATCGAATACCACAATGAAAAACTTTCTCTTTACGTGTATTTATGTAGCCTATGAAACTATAAAAATGCAGAATATCATAACCACTAGTGATCTCAGATGTTTGGACACTTACAGGAGTGCTAAGGATGTGTCTTCATGAATGTGAAGAGTGCACACTCAGCCGTAGCACATTTGTAATTGTATCTGTGTTTACCCATTTTGTTTACAGTGCCATGAATGTCATGTTTCCAAAAACTGCATCCACAATAAGCTCTTTCATTTATAAATGACCTATTTTTGTTTGCTGTACTGTACGGGCTGTTTAGAGCTGTTGATTAGTGGTCAGCTGTTTAATCTTTACAAATTTTTCAACATGGCATCTGTACAATAAAGGGCACCTTTAAATGCATCTTTCATATGAACTAGCCAAAGTAATCCCCGTTCATTCTGGTCAGGGTTGAGCAAATAATTGCATAGCTGTTGGCTGGCACTGCTCCACCCCTGTGCCCATGGGAAGTCTGGCATACACGCCTGGCCCTGGCACTTTGGATTTGGGAAAGGGTGGGGGGGCGGGGTAAAGTAGGTCATATGGACTCCTGTCAACTACAGTCTGCTTGTGACCAACACCCCCTACCAGTAATTCATTAGCCCTACTCAAAAGCATCAACTCTCTCAGTTTTGTCGGACTGTATTTGGGCTACAACCATACTAACTGTGAGTACTTGGGGTGAAATCACAGAATCTGCCCTAATGATCAATATGTTGGATTATTAGTGTGTCAGTGCCACTGTAAACTGTCCTCTAGTTATCACCAGCATGTTAGATATTTCTCCAGCAAACACAAACTGTAAATATGTGCATAATTCAAGGTCACTGTGTTTATGTGGTGCTGTCACATCACATATAGAGATGTCTTCTAGCAAAAGTGTGTAATTCAATAATTAACTATTACAGTGAACAGACTTTTACTAATGATTAGCATAAAAAAAAAAAAAAAGACATCTGTTCCATGTTGAAATCTTAGCGCTGTATTTGTTTTTCAACAAAATACAGTTTTGAGTGAATTATGATTTGTCATGCACATGGCAGGCTGGATATTTGAAAAGTTAAACTTAAGATCTGAAAGGTGTAATGGAATATATGAAACAAAATCATCATTTACATTGTGTAACAAGTCTTACCTTCCTTTTAAATGTCAATGTCCTTCCAGACAGGGCTTATTTTTACTATATTCATATTACCAATTACAAACCCGAGCCCAAAAAAGTTGGGACACTGTACAAATTGTGAATAAAAACAGAATGCAATGATGTGGAAGTTTAAAGTTTCAATATTTTATTCAGAATACAACAGATGACATCAAATGTTTAAACTGAGAAAATGTATAATTTTAAGGGAAAAATAAGTTGATTTTAAATTTCATGGCATCAACACATCTCAAAAAAGTTGGGACAAGGCCATGTTTCCCACTGTGTGGCATCCCCTCTTCTTTTTATAACAGTCTGCAAACGTCTGGGGACCGAGGAGACAAGTTCCTCAAGTTTAGGAATAGGAATGTTGTCCCATTCTTGTACCCGGATCCTTCTTCTGCACAGCCATGATGTTGTAACTGATGCAGTATGTAGTCTGGCATTGTCATGTTGGAAAATGCAAGGTCTTCCCTGAAAGAGACGACGTCTGGATGGGAGCATATGTTGTTCTAGAACTTGGATATAACTTTCAGCATTGATGGTGTCTTTCCAGATGTGTAAGCTGCCCATGCCACACGCACTCATGCAACCCCATACCATCAGAGATGCAGGCTTCTGAACTGAGCACTGATAACAACTTGGGTTGTCCTTGTCCTCTTTAGTCCGGATGACATGGCGTCCCAGTTTTCCAAAAAGAACTTCAAATTTTGATTAGTCTGACCACAGAACAGTTTTCCACTTTGCCAGTCCATTTTAAATGAGCCTTGGTCCAGAGAAAACGCCTGCGCTTCTGGATCATGTTTAGATATGGCTTATTTTTTTACCTATAGAGTTTTAGCCGGCAACGGTGGATTGTGTTCACCGACAATGTTTTCTGGAAGTATTCCTGAGCCCATGTTGTGATTTCCATTACAGTAGCATTCCTGTATGTGATGCAGTGCCGTCTAAGGGCCCGAAGATCACGGGCATCCAGTATGGTTTTCTGGCCTTGACCCTTACGCACAGAGATTGTTCCAGATTCTCTGAATCTTTGGATGATATTATGCACTGTAGATGATGATGATAACTTCAAACTCTTTGCAATTTTTCTGATATTGCTCCACTATTTTTGGCAGCAGCATTGGGGTAATTGGTGATCCTCTGCCCATCTTGACTTCCGAGAGACACTGCCACTCTGAGAGGCTCTTTTTATACCCAGTCATGTTGCCAATTGACCTAATAAGTTGCAAATTGGTCCTCCAGCTGTTCTTTATATGTACATTTAACTTTTCCGGCCTCTTATTGCTACCTGTCCCAACTTTTTTGGAATGTGTAGCTCTCATGAAATCCAAAATGAGCCAATATTTGGCATGACATTTCAAAATGTCTCACTTTCAACATTTGATATGTTATCTATATTCTATTGTGAATAAAATATAAGTTTATGAGATTTGTAAATTATTGCATTCCCAATACAAATTACAATTACAATTATTCACAATTTGTACAGTGTCCCAACTTTTTTTGGAATCGGGTTTGTAGCTTCTGATATTTCTGGCCTATTCGCAACAGAATTGAATTTGGATAGATAGATGAATAGATAGATAGCCATGAACTGTATGCTGTAGAATGTGCTAATGGTGAACTGCACACAGATTTTCTTCAATTGTGAAGACTTAAGCTATACTTCAGATGGTGTATGGCTATGCCATATTGCTTAAGGAATAAGATGCATTTCTCATGGTAACTAGGGATGCACGATATATCGGCCACCATATCGCTATTGGCCGATGTTCATTTTTAATGTTATACTATCGGCCCAAAAATTTGGCTGATATATTAAAGCCAATAAATAATGGATTATTTCCTTCAGCAGAGACATTTCAGATGTGCACTGTTCACCATAATGGTTTTGAATTGCTTGAAATATGATTGGAATCACTTAATCTCATATAGGCTACATAAAATTATAATATAATTATACATACTGTATAATTATAAGAACATCATTATAATTGTGTGATTGGGACATGGCTTTAATGGTGAGACTTTTGTTTTTGTAATAAGGATCTCGAAAATTATAAAGAAAATTTAGATTATTTAAATTATTGGCCAATATATTGGTTATCAGCTTTCAAATATAAAGAGTTATCATATAGATTTTTATATCGGTGCATCCCTAATGGTAATTTGATTGTGCAGAGATGAAGGACTTCACATGATGCAGATTCACGGGTAAGAAAAAACATATAGTGTACTTACATATTGGATGCTTATGTCACTCTACTCTGTGTATTGAGGTGAAAATCTTGTGGTACTCATTGGTTTCTAAAGCATTGCTGTAAAGGCGACGGCGTGACTTGCGGAAGGGCCTGACAGTTGCCTTCTGGACGTAATGCTCTCAAAAGTAGAGTGCAGTTATTTTGAGTACTTTGTGTGTGTCCTGCTCTTCCAGGACATCTTTGTGTAAAAAGAGCCCCTCAAACTGTATCAGACTAAAAGTAAATCAAAACAGACACTTTCTTCAGGGCAGCACCATTTTTTGAACAGCCCTGTAACTTTTTACTGTTTGTATCATTCTGCTTGTCTGCTTGTCTGTGTTTGTTATATTGTCAGTCATAGTCAATATATAGAATGATGCATCAAACAAATTAATAAGAGACAAAAATGTAAATAATAAATCATTTTCATAGTGGATTCCAAGTGATCAAGGGCTTAGGATCCAATTACATGTGACGTACGGCAATGGGAAGGGAAGTTAGCAAGAGACAGGCACTATAAAAGCAAAGTGAAACGTCACTGAAGTCATTGAATCATTAACTCAACTGATTCATTCAAACACGCTGATTTATTCAAAAGCACCACTTTGTGTATTGTGTGCACTGTTTTTTAAGAAAAGAGTTTCCTCTGCTGCATCCCCTATCTACAGACACCCTACCGTTTCTTCCTGTTGTCTTCCAGCACCTCAACAGAGGTGTCAGCCTCTGAAGATGAATAGGTGGCTCCTCTAGCCTATATTTAATATAGGTGCCAAGACTAATTGGTTTTTATTTAGAAGGAAGAAACTGCTGAGCCACAGAAAGATGGCAAGAGAGGTCTGAGTGAGGAAGAAGTGTGTGTGTGTGTGTGGGGGTAATATAATAGGTAATATACTGTACGTCAGTGAAATTAGCTTAAAGCAAAGAATCTGGGCCAAAAGGCAAAATGAGTCCCCTGCGAGCACATAGAGGATTGCGCTAGCGTTTTTTATTCATAAAATCCTACAATGCGCTAATTAAAAGAAGGAGGGAGGGAAATCAACTGCCCTGGAATAATTGCCATGAATCCATGAAGCAATGAGATTAATTACTTTATGATAAACTATCCAAAAAATAGGTCAGTGCAATTGAATTATGAAATATGCCAAATATGCCCTGGTGAATAGTTAACAGATTTTATTCCATTGTTCATATAATATGTACAACATTATATGTGACAGCAGTATTAACGTTGCCTTAAATTGTCCTGCTGTCAAATATAATGAGAGTATATGATCAGAGGTAATTGTAAAGGAGCACCATTCAGCAAACATACAGCGAGAAGCTCTGCGGACTGTAATCGGATAAAGCTCAGTGGCAGGGCTCATTGCGTGTTTAAGCCACAGGCTTGATCCATTGCTTGGCATACACTGGGTATCATATAAGCCTGATAAACAACTATTTTCCTTCCTTCGGGGACATAGTTTGAATGATTTGCAGACAAAGCCAAATTAGAAAATGGGATGCCTCAGATCATCAATTGATGCAGAAAAATATGTAGCCACATAGTGATTGTTGTGCAGTGCTCTTCACATGCAGTTTTGAATAGTGTTAGTTTAGAAATGTGTGGCTCAGTGATGCTCAAGTGATGAAATTTCACATGCATAAGTTAATCAATATAAAAATTAATCTCTGTAAGGTTACAGATATTTATCTCATCTTTATATCTTATTATTATTACTATATTATTAAATATACATTTTTATATCTTATTTATCTTTTATTTGTATTATTTATTTAAATAATATTATTTAATAATTTATTTTATGTTCCTTTTTTCCATTTATTTGTATTTATTTTTTATGAGGCCATTTGTTAGTAAAGTAATTGTCAAAATGTGTCATATTTTTGACCAATTTCCACCCTCTTACACTCTAAAAAATGCTGGGTTAAAAACAACCCAAGTTGGCGATTGAGCGATTGGGTTGTTTTAACCCAATAAATGGGTTGTTTTAACCCAGCAGTTGGGTTAAATGTTTGCTTAAAACAACCCAATCGCTGGGTTAGTCCATTTTCAACCCAACTTTGTTGTTTTTAACCCAGCATTTTTTAGAGTGTAGTATTAAATGGGACGCTTTTAGCTGCAGCTTTAAGACTCATATTATGTAAATGTTCCCGTTGCATGTGAACAGTAGCAGAGCTATACGTGCTGTACTTCATTGCTCACACACCAGCTTGCAGGTTTGTTGCCGCATCCATTATATTTTTTAACAGCCCCATCTTTCAGTAACAACCTAGTCAAAGTCTGCATCACATTTTGACAGGTTCATAAAACAGTCTCTGCTGTAATGTCACACAAGCTCTTAAGATAAGACTGAAATGATCAGGGACCTTAAAAATAAACTTGTTTTAACATTAGATCCTTCAGAAGTATAACAGAGCGGCAGTTGATGATAAACTGCCAAGAAAAGTTTGATGAACTTTCACACGTTAGTTCGTCTGGTGTTGTGACCCCAAAACTACTTTTCTCTTTTCTCTTCTGTTGCTGTTTTATGTTTTGAAGGGGGATTTTTATTCTCATTCCTTTTCTTTTTGTCGATGCAATTACAGAGCTTTACCAGCAGAGGATGTATGACAATTGATGCCTTCAAAGGACACTCAGTTTTACTGGTTACACAAATGTTGATGAGCAAGACATCCAAGAATACCATTAAGGAATGTTTAGAAAATGGGAAATAGTATGTCAGTGACATTACATAGAGAACAGTAAACACAATAAAATGTGATGTGAAGAATTGTGAGAGTAGTGCTTGTAAGCAGCAGGAACTGTCAGCTTATTTTTTACCATCCTGTTATTCAGCATTTAATAACAGTATACTGCAGCACTCCTGTCTCATCGACAATAAGATATGTTCTCGTTCTGTATATAAAACACTTGATTACATCATAATTTGCTGCCAGGATAATAACTGTACACACTGTTCTCCACTAAATCTTTGTCATTTCGTTGTGATTCAGTTAGAAGCACAGATCCCACGACTGTCCTCAGTGTCAATCTCTGGCATTGCCATAGTTACTATCTTCCCTTAAAGGCGATGTTTTAGTATGATTGTAAATTTCACACTGCTCATTCCTAATAATGCTGACACAAATGCCAGCCTATATGGATTCTTCCTCAGTAATATGCCCCTGGGCCTGGATTAAAGGCCTGTAATTCTTATTGACAGGCCAAAGGTGCAAGTGTGATGTATTACAGAGAGCAAGAAACATCCTCAGACAGGCCTGCCACAGGCACATTGATTCTGGGAAGTGTATATGAAAAATAACAGATAAACATACTCAAATTTAACAGGGGGATTCAAAAGTAAAACACTCTTTTGCATTATTGTCTAATTCAAAGTGCATAAAACTGTTTAATTTGAAAACTCTCAGATTTTCAATGTGATCGGCAACATTTATTTATTTATTTATTTATTTATTTATTTATTCTAGGACTGCTTCTATAAACCACTTTGATCATTTTGATACTGTATACTGACTGGTCATAAATACATGTAATATGACTATAATAATATTTTTAATAATCATAATGAAAATATTTATAATTATTAAAATGATACTATTCTCATATGTATAGCCTGTTTTAGATTCGTTTTTGGTTTGGTTTCCCCTGTGCTCGTTTTGCCTTAGTTCCTAGTCATCGTTAGTTTAATTGATCTACACACATGTTCTGTTTTCCGTTTCCGTCTGTAGGGGAGAGCGGGGCACAACCTAACACTTTTGACTTTCTCAGTTTGTGTAAATCCACTTGGGGTTCAGAGTATTTATTTTTTCCCACATTAATCTCACACGCCTAGTATAAATATGTGGTTTTGTTTCATTAATACAGTGTATACTTTTTTCTTGATTTCCCCCAAAGAATGGAAGTGAAATGTGACAACTTGCCCCATAGGTGGGGTATACTGTAACATGTGAGGGGCACATTGTAACATCACCAAATGACAGCTTAAAATGTTACCTGATATAATAAAAAAATATCCAAGACAAACTAAAATATTTTGTCAATGAAATACAATTATTAACTTTTAAAAAATAAAATAATAGCATTTTTTAATAATTACAAAATAAACAAATGTTTGAGTTTGACAACAAACACCGCTAAATACAGCTATACAGCATAGTTCAAAACATAATAATGAATAATTTCTGAACATTGACTCTCAGTCTTTATTCACCCTTTTCTCATGGTTTCTCAAAAGAATTCATTAAAGTATAGAATATAATAGCGTAGTTCTAATAGGGGCTCATTGTATCGCAGTGTTAGAACACACCCCACCTGCACAACTGGGATTTAACCCCGGCTCATGTCTTCTGCTGTTAGATCAGCATTAAAGAACCATCTCAACTGATAAATAACAGATATCAGATTACAATAATATCACATTTGTCTTATTTTAAATTTATGAAAAATAAACTTAAGAAATGTACTTTTGTTATAAATGTTCAGTGATCTTCCAAAGATTTTTTATGCGCAATTTTCTGTATATAGTGTTGATATGGCAAAAATATAATACCCTAAGTAAATACCCTAAGTTTCGTGATCCTGACATGTGTGGAAAGTTTTAAACCATGCGTGTTACAACTAACCCCGCGTTAGGTTGTGCCCTGCGCTCCCCTATTTAAGCACTCAGTTCATTGTCCAGAATCATCTTTGGCCCCGTACATACAGAGACGCGTTCAGCTGTATACTGCGTAAATATTTTGTATCGTATCGTGTTTCGTCCAGATGGATCTGGCATTTTGGGAGCCTGAAACCGCTATTTTTTGAAACCGGAGTGGCTAAATCTGAAAATGACGCCCTTGCATCTTCCAGCCAATCCGTATATTTTGTGAAACGATGATGTCATCACCCCATGTCTCGCATGCTCCAAGTCTTCTCCACTTTTAGTGCATCTCTGTGGCAGATTTACAGCGCCACATACTGGTCTGGCATGCATACTACCTCATTTTGAGTTGGTTTCAGTGGTTTCGTGTATATGCAGATTTTTCTTGAGCTCTGGCTTCATGTGGATGTGGCCTTTATCTCATGTGGTTGTGTGTTAGTTTTCACCTGCGATCTCCTGTGTGTATCTTTATGGATTAACAAAGAAGTGTTTTTTTGGATTGTCCTGCATTGTGCAATTACTACAACCACCAGAACGTGACAATTATTTATAATTATTATAAATATAATTATTAAAATATATTTTTTTAATTGTTTATTTGAAAGTGTGTTCTCTGGTATTATCCTTTTCATCCCAAACGTTGTTTCCTAAAGCCGACATCTCATCACACACGACTCTGTCTGTCCCCCTTTTGGTTGTTTTCTTTTTTTAAATATTGAAATCATGTCTCTCAGCGCATTGATCCTCAGAAGAACACAAACACACTTGTGTCTGCAGTTTACAGTTGCTGGATTAATTTTTAATTGCTGTGTTCAAAGTGATAGTCTGCTCTGATATTCAAACAGGCCTTTACTGCTGTTTTGTTGGTGTGACAAAAAAAGTGAATGGAAATTAGTTTACTTGTTGACACATGTCAACAACAGCATCTACAAACATGCAATTAATTCATGAGATGAAGAGTGAATGCTCAATGGATGACGACCCAGTGAAAGCAAAAGTGGTCATGAACTGCATTTGTTTTATTATTTTAGAATGTTTCCTGAGGTGCACTTATGCTGTGATTGGCTGACATCTTTGCATATGATATAAATGTTTCTGATGTGGAATTATTCAAGTTCAGACAGACTTACATGTGTGTGGCATAGCCTGCGGCAAAATTGCGAATAAATGACCAAATAATCCACAGTGAAACGTACCAAAAATACAAACAAATAATGCACTGCTGAGACTTTCACATATAAAAAAAAAACACTTCCCTCCCAGACACCAACATAGGCTGGATCCCGAATGGCACCCTAAACCCTCACAGTCTTCCTCTGAGTCCGCACTTTCATGACGTAAAGCCGCGTTGACTGCTGGGTAACGTCCTCTGCGTAGCTCGGAAACTTGTGGGGTCAGCTGAAGTGCGCATCGAGGGCACATAACGGCCGCAAAGAGGGGGCGCTTGCGAGCACCCTTCTGAAACCTAAAATGATGAATGGGTCTCGTGGACTTAACAGACATGCGCATGCGGCAGCCATTGTAAGTCCACAAGACCAAAAGATTCAGCCATGGGCCCTGTCCCAAATGGCACCCTAAACCCTCATGGTCTTCCTCTGAGTCCGCACTTTCACAACGTAATGCCGCTTTGACTGCCGGGAAGAAGTCGGGCTCAGCAGAAGTGCGCATCAAGGGCGCATTTCGACCTCAAAGGGGGTGCTCGCGAGCACCCTTCTGAGACCTAAATGACAAATGGGACACCCTGCAGTCTCGTGGACTTAACGGACACGCGCACGCAGCGGCCATTGTAAGTCCACAAGACCGAAAGTGCACATGGAGTGTGCCATTTGGGACAGGGCCATAGTGTCAGCCCAGATCCGGGCCACATCTGGTGCATGTGGATTCTACACATACCAGATGTGGGCCGGATCTGGGTGACACTGTGTTCTGTCTGGGCTAGCATTAGGATCCTTTGGAAGGTAATGTTATTGATCCTGTGTCAATCTTTTCTCATTCTCACGTCACTATTCACTATTGTGCCAGTGGCCGGCGCTAAAGACGCGGTGATGTAGACGTAGCGACACCTCCAACTACTGGCCTGGCATGCATAATACAGCCTTTTTAGTAATTTTTCGCAGATTTGTGTGAACGGGATCATTTTGACAATGATTTTGACAATGTTTTTGTCTGTTTTTAGTACATCGTTGTTGTGTAAACATACCCTCAGAGCCTGTCATTTTCTGGCCTTTGGTTTCAAAAAAAGCTGTTTTTGGAATTTACAGGAAATTTTTATAGTATAATGACCTCTTAACTGTCAAAAGATCAAGCAAAATTGGAATTCTCAGTTCATGACCCCTTTAAAGCCTGGGATACACTACACGATTTTAGCAATCCTATAAGATCATTACAAATCACACTGTGTGACATGGATCTATTAAACTTGAGTACGACATGCATGTAGACTGTACGATGATGACACCTACTGACTCGGAAGCTATGATGCAAGTTTGTATAGAAGAATAAAACGTCATCAGCATGCAAGAATCCCACTTTGGCAGTTGTAGTTTTTATGTGTGCTGAAAAAAAGTGGAAGCTGCGAAAGAGGAAGGGAAAAGAGCTTGAGGTAAGCAGTTTTAAGTTTGTCGCGTTGATTTCATGTCACATTTTTATTGGCTGGTCAGTAGACGTAGGTCATAGCAGCAAACACTGTGCGGTGATCATGCAGAATTTCTGACACTGTCAGAAAATGATTGTAGGCTATCTTTGGTCTCAAGACTGTGACAACGGCCGTCTTTGAACCTTTCTCATTGTATGACATAGGACCACCGATTAGGAGCCACGATCACAGAAATCGTCACAACTGTTTCTCACGATGACAATCTTTCACCTGGGACAGCCGAAAATCGTGCAGTGTGTCCTAGGCTTAAAATTATGCTACAACTTCTTCACTCTCTGAACCTATACTTTTAAATAATGAAATCAATTGTGTGTATGTGTAACGGAGGCCAGCTAGTAGTTGCTGTGCGAGTAAACCTCACTCCTCTGATCTCAAGAGACGCTCTAGCGACTGATGTTAGAGGTTGCAGCCTTTAGCCTCCTTGTTAGAGCGTCCGACTCTCATGCCGGCGGACCTGAGTTCGAGTCCTGCTTGGAGCGGGATGGTTCGAACAGGAGGGGTTACATTGGTGCCATGACCCGGATGGGAGTGAGGTTTAGGGGGGTGAGTGTAACGGAGGCCAGCTAGTAGTTGCTGTGCAAGTAAACCTCACTCCTCTGATCTCAAGAGACGCTCTAGCGACTGACGCTAGAGGTTGCAGCCTTTAGCCTCCTTGTTAGAGCGTCCGACTCTCATGCCGGCGGACCTGAGTTCGAGTCCTGCTTGGAGCGGGATGGTTCGAACAGGAGGGGGTTACATTGGTGCCATGACCCGGATGGGAGTGAGGTTTAGGGGGGTGAGTGTAACGGAGGCCAGCTAGTAGTTGCTGTGCAAGTAAACCTCACTCCTCTGATCTCAAGAGACGCTCTAGCGACTGACGCTAGAGGTTGCAGCCTTTAGCCTCCTTGTTAGAGCGTCCGACTCTCATGCCGGCGGACCCGAGTTCGAGTCCCGCGGGGCAGTTTGAAAAGGAGAGGTTACACATAGTTTAAAACTTGAGTTTAAATACTTAAAAGTATTGTCAATCTTCTTTAATTGCTTTTTAAGTAACTGCAAGATGTTTTGTACTTGTGTGAAGTTCTTTTATGTGTATGTAATCTTAAAAACTTTGACTCTCGGATACTACTCAGGTGAAACATTCAGAAAGTGCAACTTCCCCAAACTGTTTATCCATGCAGCACTTTCAGGCTGCTGTTGTGACATGAACTTTTTGGTCATGTTAATTTATTCTGTTAAAGATCAATTAAAATATTTCAAACGTTGTTTTCACTGTCAAGTATGAAGTGTGAGTTGAGATCCCACACTTCTGACTAAGAATTAAAGGTTATTGGAGCCAGGCACAGCATGTGTGATGGACATACTGTTGACAGACTGTGCTGTGAATGTGTCACTCATAGTCACTCAGAGAGATGAAATCAAAGCTTATTTGGAAGAGAACAGCCTCCTGAAACATCTTGTTCAGAGATGCATCACCAAACTATGCTAAAGTTTTTGTACTCTGGGCACAAACGTTTAAGACTTTTAAAAACTTAAAAGTACTGAAAGTCTCTCACCAATACCCTGCCCTCCAAAGAAAGAGCGGCAAACTTGAACGCACAAAATTTCGATTAGCTAGTTTTAAAAAAGGAATAAAGTAATTCTCTAAAGTCTAATTTGAGAGATTCAAAGGCCAAATTGTGAGATAAAAATGTGTAATTGTGAGATAAAGTCTAAGATATAACTTTGGAATTGTGCGATATAAAGTCACAATTACTAAAACAAAGATACAATTTTGAGATATAAGGTCACATTGTGAGATATAAAGGCCAAATTGTAAGATATAAAATTGTAATTGTGAAATAAAGTCTAAGTATAAGATATACCCCGGTTTCACAGAAACGTGCACTGATATATCTTAAAATATGTCAGTGCCATTGTTTTGTCTTAAGAAGCACACCACTTTTTTTTCTAGGGCACATTTATAAAAGTTACTTAAATGTCCTAATTGAACTAATGCTTAATCCTAGCTTAGCCTAAGCCCTGTTTGTGAAACCAGGCCATAAACTTCTCAATTACTAGAAACAAAGTTGCCATTTTGAGATATAAAATAACATTGTTAAATCTAAAGTATTTAGATCAAAAGACCAAATTGCATGATATAAAGTCATTACTGTAAGATAAAGTTGAAGTGTCAGATATAAAGTCACAATTGTGGCTTTAAAATAATGACTAAAAAAAAGTCACAATTACGGAAAACTAAATTGCAATTTTGAGATAAAGGCACATTGTGAGTTATAAAGGCCAAATTGCAAGCTATAAAAATGTAATTGTGAGATAAAGCCTTTTACCTTTAGGGGTACAACAGCTTGTCACAGAGGCAATACCATTAAAAGGACATCTTTGTACTTTTTTTTTACCCTTAAAATGTGCATATTAGTACCTTAGAGAGCAGCAATACGTACCTTAAGGTAATGCTATGAACCTTTAAGGGGTAAAAAAGGTACAATGATGTCATTTTAAGGGTACCCCTAAAGGTATAAAGGTAAAGGTATAATTTAAAAAAATAAATAAATAAATCTGACAGTATTAAGTCACATGGTTAGCTTTAAATAACATATAAAGTCAAATGTGAGCTAAAAAGTCTATTTTTTATTCTTAGGTTACTGGCTTAATTACTGCCACAACTTGGAGTGTTGTAAATGCACTTGCACATGAAAATGTAGATAAACAGACACTTTAATAAAAAATCCACCAGCATAAGCCACACGCAGCAAGCGCCTAGCCCTCTAACACAACAGACCCATAAGACCCAACAGCAATAAACAGAAGCAAAGGAATTTAAGTACACCGGCAAACAAGGGTAATTAATGACACACACCTGAACTGAATAAAGAATCAAATTAACAGCCATGACGACAAACTCAACTCAGGAAAAGTCCAAATGGTGTGTGAATGTGACAATTACAAAATAGCTGAAAATGCCAATAGCACTTTTAACACAATTATTCTTTTTTTGCTTACACCAGAATCTTTCTTATATGTGTCTTCTGGTGTTTTGTTCAAATACTAGTCGTTATGTTCTAAAATTAATCTTTGGGTTAATTAAAATGTACCCTTTATATTCTAGAGTGAGTGAGTCAGCAAAATGAGCTCTAAATAACTGTTCATTGAGTTTAAACCTTAGAGAGATTACACAAAGGGATATGTGTGAGACAGTCTAAATATAATCATCCCCTGTGCTGGAATGGGCAGACTGAATGAGTTAGGAAATACTTTCAAAGAATGGCCAGTTGAGCCCACGTTAACCCTGCTCGCAGCTCTTATAGAGATATCAGGAGTCACGGTCTGAGTGACACGCTAGAACATTCGTACTGACTCTATCTCCCACCGGACAGGGGTCTGCACCAGGCCTCAGCCAAAAGTGTGGCTCACTGTCACTCAAACTCAGATAGATACATATACGTCACGTCACTGCACACGTGTCGGATGCGCAGACTGCGCTAGAACTGTTGCATTTTGAAACATTTGAAGAAAGTTGGTAATTTTAGGAATGAAGATAAGCGAAGTTTTAAAACCGAAGAATCCGACAGCAAGATTTTAAGCTGTATCTAAATCCAGCCCTGTCACTGAGGTAGAACTTGTTTTGGCCGCTCTGGGCCAGTGAACTATGTAATTGAACTGAGCTGTCCTCTTGCCAGACATCTTTTAAAGTCTTTAATATTGCTCGACAACCAAGTGTATTGCATTAAGAGAGTGGTTTGAGACTGTTTCTTCTTAAAATATTGCATTAAAATATGTTTTTCAGCCTTCCTGTGCTCTCTGCTAGTACAAAAAAAAAAAAAAAAAAAAAAAAATGAAAGAACAATTTCATTCATTCATGTAATCCAGTAGGATAGTTCAGCTTTATTCATCTTGATCCAATCTCATTTCAGATAAGGTGAAACCATTTGTTTCTTTTCAAAAACACTATTTGTGTTATGAATCTAGTAAGGCATGTTTCAGATCATCATCGCTGACAACATCTTGTTTCATTTTGAGCAAATTAGATTGCCCTCATATTTTGCATGTCGTGGAACACTTTTACTTTATTGCCCACCTGACAGCTGATCCAGGATCAGTGTCTCATCTTATATTGCCAAAATGTCATTGACCTATGAAAGCGTCAAACTGGTCATAACACTTCAAAAGTCATCAACAGTTATTTAATATGACATCTGCCATCATTAGCATGTTAGAGAGAGTGATGCAGTATGGATCTTTTACCCTCCTTAAACTCAAAAGGCCACTGGAGTAAACTCACAAAGCCCAAGTTGTTGCAAAAGGTGATAAGGTATATATATATATTAATACAATACAATTATTAGCCACTAGTCACAATCTTTTGTTGGATCTTTTTGACATTGACATTGTTTTCTCTTGTCAAGATGATCCGTTAAAAGGTATAATATGAGCATCCCTAAGTGAGTAGGAAGACATTTATTAATAAGACCATCTGAACTCTTCCATAATCATACTCTTTATTACTCATCAAAATTAAGTCACGATGACCAGGGAAGGAAAGTTACATCAAATTGCCACCTCCTCAGCAACTGCTTCTATGTTGAGACTTCACAACTCTTGTGTATGCACTATTATCTGTGCAACTGTAAAGTACGTAGAATTGATGTCATCTTTGCTGACACAAAATTAATCATAACACCCTTCCCAGAGGAATATATGCTAATTGTGCTATATATTGTTCATGACAAACCAGACTGGAATAAAAATGCAAGTGTTGGAATGAATAAAGAGCATAATTAGAATTTTAAACCAATTAATGATGTGAGACAGTATGATGTGTAAACTTAGCTTTGTGAATTATGTATTTGTATATATAAGCTTGTCAAAATTATGTGTCGCCCTTACGAAAATGAACCATGGTTTTATCATAGTAAAAGTGTAGTAACCATGTTTTTTGGCTAATTGATTACCATTTATATAACCACAGTTTTACCACAAATACCATGGTTAAACTATGGTTAGAATAGCAAAGTCATGGTTAATTTGTGTTTACCATGGTTTAACTGAAGTGATCATTACAAACACAGTATGCTAGTCACTTTAGCACAGGAAGGCGTTTGAGTACTGTAAAATGTATGAAAATGCTCAGAACCATTGCACACATTAAATATCATGTCTATTAATGGATCTATTTATTAATGGATCTATCGAATCGATTTATTTATTTCATTTTAACAGAAAAGTTAACTTACCATACTGTACAAAGTGAAAAATATTACATTTAATAATTCAATACATAAAATATTATACTACATTTAATAATTTAGTGCATAAAGTAACAATACATGTTATACCCATAATATTCCCTGTGATACAGGCTATAGCCACAGAGTTGCTGATCTATTGGGATTTTCACTCACAACCACCTCTAGGGTTTACAAATGGTCCAACCAAGGTATGAAGAAGATCATCTCTGAACGCACAACACTTCAAACCTGGAACCAGATGGGCTAGAGCAGCAGAAGACACACCGGTGGCACTCCTGTCAGCTAAGAACTGAAAAATTAAGCTACAATTTGCACAGACTCACCAAAATTGAACAAGAGAAACTTGGAAAAAACGTTGCCTGGTCTGATGAGTCTAGATTTCTGCTGGGGTATTCAGATGGTAGGTTCAGATTTTGGCGTAAACATTAAAGTATGGATCCATCCTCCATTGTATCAACGGTTCAGGTTGGTGGTGTAATGGTGTGGTAAAGATTTTCTTGGCACACTTTGGGGCCCTTAGTACCAACTGAGCATTGTTTAAATGCCTCAGCCTACCTGAGTATTGTTGCTGACCATGTCCATCCTTTATGACCACAGTGTACCCATCTTCTGATGGCTACTTCCAGCAGGATAATGCGCCTTGTCACAAAGCTCAAGTCCTTTCAAACTGGTTTCTTGAACATGATAATGAGTTCACTATACTCAGATGGCCTCAACAGTCACCAGTTCTCAATCCAGCAGCGCACCTTTGAGATGTGGTGGAACAGGAGATTTGCATCATGGATATGCAGCCGACAAATCTGTAGCAACTCTGTGATGCTATCATGTCAATATGGACTAAAATCTCTGAGGAATGTTTTCAGTACCTTGTTGAATCAATGCCATCAAGTATTAAGGCAGTTCTGAAGGCAAAAAGGGGTACAACCTGGAACCTAGTACCAGCAAGATGTACCTAATAAAGTTACTCTGGTAAGTGTGTATATAGATAAATGTTTATTTAATAATAATATTAATAATAATGGCTATGGTAAAATCCGAGTCATCATGTGGCCATCATCTGTTTTATTATGGTTATTATCAGCATTTCTTAAGGTGTAACACAGAAATAGAGCCATTCTTAAGCTTCTTTTAATAAAATGTGTGACTACCTCACTGACATTTTCTACCTGAGTCACTCTCATCTATAACGGGATGCTGGATGGCCTGCATGTAATCAAGTTAATGTTTCATTAAAACATTGCCTTCAGACAAGATTACACAGAATACAGCACATTAATGCCACAAGGAGCCAAGGTGCATTAAAAAATCATCGTTCAGTTATTTTATTGAGGAGAACATTATCAAAACAGTAGCGCTTGTGCCCTAGAGTCAAATCACTCAAAGCTGATTATAACTGTAAACAGCCCATAATTTACACACAGAGTCAAGGTTACTGCACGCACATCTGTTCAGCTGCATTCCAGCATCTGGACGTTCCTGGCAGTGCTTTTGTCCGACAAACGACAGTCCATTCGTTTTCTAATGTGTCAGCTATATGGCTTTACTTGAGCCCTACTAAAACCAGATAACAGAAATAAAACTTGAGCCTTGGTCAGCAGTAGCTGTGTGAAACGGGAGTGCCCTCATTAGATGGCTTGGAGGATCGTCTACCTCATATACATTCTCATTTTCTCAATGGAGAGGGGCCGATAAATCAGAGCGCAGCGTGCTTCGACCTCTCTGTTAATGCTTTATAGCAGTGCTCAGGTCTAATTGCTGGCATATTGCAGGCCTCCGGTTCAGCTTAGTCACTTCCTGCTGTAGATGGGTCTCCGGTGGAGGCATTTCAATGTTTGAGAAATCAGCCTGCTTAGTTTGTTTGTGTAATGCAGGTCAAGTGTTTAATTTAGATTACAAAGCAGATGTGTTTAAAAATACATCAAAACGTCAAAAACATTTTTTAAATGGCACTATATTTCAAAGAGCTGTCAGTGTATAAAATTGGCACAACAGCTGTAGGAAGTCCAGAAACAGTCTTATCTATATATGTGAGACAATGCGACTGTTAATTAATGAAACAAGATATTTAATACATGACTCTTTGAAACACTTGATTCTAATTGGTCAGTTGTTGGGAATGTGGTCATTTTTTATATATTTGTATACTGTATTGGTTATCAGTCAGTATTAAAGTTAGCCTGACAAGCCAGACCCACATCAAGATGTTGGGTTTGGGAACACACCATTGGCAGGGCTCAATCCGAGGGGCGGGATAAACGGTTGTCCCTCTGCACGCAGTAGGATAGTGCTACAACCAACCAGAGCACTATCAGTGGTGAGACAACAATCACAAGCGCATTGTGGCTGAGTCCCATGCGTTTTCCCTCCAGTGGAGCTAGTTGATGGATTCAACTTTTACCATATCCGGTCGGCAAAACTCCGAACACATCTTCCTTTTTTAAGAATGACTTCAGTGCCATTCTTTGTTAGCAGGAAAGTAGCAGGGAATTCACGCGGAACCGTCACAACTCTGCCGTCATTATGTTAAGCCCACCCACCGACTGTATACATGATGTGATTGGCCTAACTAGAATTTGTTTTTTCAAGCTCGCAAGTTGACGGAGAGTTGCTAGATGACCCTGGCTGCAAATTACATTTGCTGCCACTAGGGTACGTCTAGATTTCTAGGCTATATTAAAGTGTCTTTCTCACATAAAAAAAAAAACAAAAACAACAATATTGGATATTTGATTGTACATGCTTGTTTCCCCTATTTTATTTCATTTAGATTACCTTTGCCATTATCTAATACTCACTTAAAAATAATATTTAAAAACATAATCATATTTAATAACACTGCTAAATATAATATTTAGCAAATCGTAAAATTAATATTGAATTTTCATACTTTATACTTTGATGTTCACTACATTCACTTGTGGCATATAAAACAGTTGATTTTAGTTTTAGTCTTATTTAATTTATTTATCGCTCCATTTATTAAATTACTTATTTATTTTATTATTTATTTATTTACTTAGCTACTTATTAGCTCTCTATTATTAACTAACTTATTGGTATTAAAATTTTATTTTATTTTATTTTATTTATTATTTAGTCTTTTTCTATATTCTAATACATTTCATACATTTATGTACACTGATATATATATATATATATATATATATATATTTTTTTTTTTTTTTTTACAAATTGTGGAAATTGATAATTACATATATACAAGTAAATGACTTCCAAATAATTATTGCTATGCAAAATGATGCATTGTACTAATCACAGCTCAAGGTCTTCACTCAAAATTAAAAATGTATATTCACTGAACATATTTAATTGTGCTCAGTCAATCTATGAAGTCGAAGTGAAAAATCCATGTTGGATGAACGTCCAAAAAGCGGTATACGCATGCGCAAGATGCGCCTGAGGAAAACCGCTGGTATGGAGATTTCAAATGCGGATGCGCGGGAGAACGAGCAGAGCCGAACCAGCCGGTGCTGAAGACCGAAGCAAACATTCCCAAGAAAATAGAGATTCATCGTCACAAGACATTGGTGAGTATTGGGCACTGAACTTATTCTCCAAAGGTTTGAAGTTTAAAAAACATTTGTAGAATTTTGGAGTTCATATGCATTCTTTGGTTTCATGGGTGTATTCCCAATTACCACTTAATTATCTGATGGTAGCCAATAGTTTTATTTTCCTCATGTCATATACATCTAAAATAATAAGTAATAAGTAAATTAAGTCATCTTTTTCATCCATTAATTCGTCTTATCCTCATTATACACTCACCTAAAGGATTATTAGGAACACCATACTTATACTGTGTTTGACCCCCTTTCGCCTTCAGAACTGCCTTAATTCTACGTGGCATTGATTCAACAAGGTGCTGAAAGCATTCTTTAGAAATGTTGGCCCATATTGATAGGATAGCATCTTGCAGTTGATGGAGATTTGTGGGATGCACATCCAGGGCACGAAGCTCCCTTTCCACCACATCCCAAAGATGCTCTATTGGGTTGATATCTGGTGACTGTGGGGGCCATTTTAGTAAAGTGAACTCATTGTCATGTTCAAGAAACCAATTTGAAATGATTCGAGCTTTGTGACATGGTGCATTATCCTGCTGGAAGTAGCCATCAGAGAATGGGTACATGGTGGTCATAAAGGGATGGACATGGTCAGAAACAATGCTCAGGTAGGCCGTGGCATTTAAACGATGCGCAATTGGCACTAAGGGGCCTAAAGTTTGCCAAGAAAACATCCCCCACACCATTACACCACCACCACCAGCCTGCACAGTGGTAACAAGGCATGATGGATCCATGTTCTCATTCTGTTTACGCCAAATTCTGACTCTACCATCTGAATGTCTCAACAGAAATCAAGACTCATCAGACCAGGCAACATTTTTCCAGTCTTCAACTGTCCAATTTTGGTGAGCTTGTGCAAACTGTAGCCTCTTTTTCCTATTTGTAGTGGAGATGAGTGGTACCCGGTGGGGTCTTCTGCTGTTGTAGCCCATCCGCCTCAAGGTTGTGCATGTTGTGGCTTCACAAATGCTTTTCTGCATACCTCGGTTGTAATGAGTGGTTATTTCAGTCAAAGGCTCTTCTATCAGCTTGAATCAGTCGGCCCATTCTCCTCTGACCTCTAGCATCAACAAGGCATTTTCGCCCACAGGACTGCCGCATACTGGATGTTTTTCCCTTTTCACAATTTCCCTTTTTATTCTTTGTAAACCCTAGAAATGGTTGTGTGTGAAAATCCCAGTAACTAAGCAGATTGTGAAATACTCAGACCGGCCCGTCTGGCACCAACAACCATGTCACGCTCAAAATTGCTTAAATCACCTTTCTTTCCCATTCTGACATTCAGTTTGGAGTTCAGGAGATTGTCTTGACCAAGACCACACCCCTAAATGCATTGAAGCAACTGCCATGTGATTGGTTGATTAGATAATTGCATTAATGAGAAATTGAACAGGTGTTCATAATAATCCTTTAGGTGAGTGTATAATTAAGTAACTTATGTTCTGTCACTTGCCAGATGATCATGATGCAGGGAAACTTTGTCATTCATGTTAGTTTTTATTTTTATTTGCAGTTTTTTATTACCAAATATCCTGTGTTGGAATTGGCTTGCTAATAAAGTGATGTGATAAAATGTCAACCCCGTTGTCTGTGTTCTGTATTTTGCATCATATATGTATGTTTTTAATATTTTTTGTCTTTTTTGGGACAGTGAGAAATAAACAATTGTTACTTCAATTTAAAATATTTAACTGGACCACAGCTTAGTAAATTAATTAATAAACATGTTATTTCTGACTGAGCCCATGTTTACAGACTGTTGCCACAATTGATAAAAATTCAATTCACTGAAATTCAATTTGGCCAATTGAAAAATGTAGATGTGACCAGTCACTAGAACATTTTGAATTGGAGAGGCCTGAAATGTTTTACAGTGTACCCTTATCCCATACTTATTATTGACAAAATATTATACTCTTTATTTTCTTCTCTTCTTTCTCTTCCCAAATGTTTGGTTGGGCTGGAAGGAGTCCAAGGAATTGTCTGCTGCAATCCCGATGCTTTCGCATAACAAGAGTGCACAGATAAAGCGAGAGAGCAACAGAGAGGGCAGCACACATTAGAGAGGACAATATAGCAGGCACTCACTCTGTTTAATTACGCAGAAAACAAACAGTGCTTACAAGATTATCCTGAGACACAGCAGGCCTCTATTAACAAGTCAAGCTACACGGTCTTTTCCATATGTTCAGATATCTCATGGCTTTAGCTCATAACAAACAAATCCAGCAACGCTTCTACATCTCTGACAGCACTCGATCTCCAAAGCCTTCATGCATTACATACACTGCATGTCATTTTATGCAAATTTACATAATGTCATTCTTATACACTATGTTTGCCAAAACCAATAGTTTATGCAGTATATAAGGATATATAAGGCTCTTATGAAGCTGCATGCAAATGTTTTGTGAAGAGAGCGCTCTACTGGGAGTTTAATAATTGATTTTAAGTTGGCTGACACTCTACCGAATTTGCATGCAGTTTAAGGACACAGTTCTTTGCAGAATATAAATTCAAGGGTAAGCACAATTTGTGATTAATCCCTTCACTAATAGCATATTTCACCTTAATGAATGTTATGTTTGCACTTGAGTAAGCACTTTAAGTAGTCGTACACAATGCGACAGTTATATGTTTTCTTAATAATGCAATTCATATTGTCGGTTGATGGGCCTGAATAAAATGCCTTATACCGTTCACACAAACAGAGAGTAGAACGATTCTGACAGGGAGTGAAATTAGAGGAATAACAGCGCTGGATGTGGCCTTGACCTTTAACACCCCCCTGTCAGACGTAAAGTGGGCCTTTGGAACACTGTCACACAGTCTTAATGCTCTCATTCGCTGCTTATTACACTCTGAGTCACATCCATGTGGCTCAGCAGGGCACGGCGTGGCCAAGTTGTCCCACATATGCACTAAACAAGCCACCCAGTAATATGCCAATGTGGACTTTCTGTGAAAGAGATATAGACACAGCTTGTTTTTGAGACTAAATGGCAGTGAAATGATTGGCTGACTTGGCCTCAGACATAGGAGTGTAACTTCCTAGGGGGGGAAGAATCATTTGTGTTTTCAGTCTTGTTGAAGAATGCTGGATTCTGATTAGTGAGTGTTTAAATTGTGTCATTGTTCTTGAGGGTCAACTGCTTCTGGAAATAGACCAATAAATGAAATGTAAAAAAAAAAAAAAAAAAAACTTTGCTTCAGTTTTGCATATGTGGTAAAAATCATAAAATTAAAACTTCATGAACACTTTTTTTTTTTTTTTTTTTTTACTGATTTTAAATAATGTAGAATGTGAGACTTAAGGAACTCACACTTAATAAATTTTTAGGATGTTCTTATGCGCTATAGGAATTTTACAGTGTCTAGTTGGGGCAAAATTAGAGCTCGTCGTTATGCAGTACTATCCAGGTTCAGTTCCCATTCTGGAATAAATGAATTCATCCTTTAAATAAATCTATTAAATTTCAGTTCTATGCCAGTGGATGTTTCAACAGGACCAGGGTCTCATTTGGTTCTGTTTTAGTAATTTACCTCAAAGCTGTGATGAACTCAGCATTTTGTTTGGCAGCTTCGAATCTTAATCATGCACATCTAATCAAGTACAGATATATATATATATATATATATATATATATATATATATATATATATATATATATATATATATATATATATATATATATATATATATATATATAAATATATATTTTATATATATATATTCTTTTTAAAATTTAATGAAACAGAATGGGAGCCCACCAAGCACTGAAGGTGTGTAGGCACCTATTGTAATCTTTGGCATTCTTCTTCTTATTATTTTACTTCTTCTTTTTTCCTCTGATTCTGTGGCTCAAGGCAATTCGATTGAACAATAGACAGTCCTAGACGGTTTATCTGATTTGCACGGAAATTGAACCAGATCACCTTCAGAAAAGTGTTTTTGAATAACACGCAAACAAATTTTGTTGCGCTTGCGAAAATAGACATAAGGCTGTATAAGAAAGATCACTTTCTTATCAAACTTGGTACAGATCATGACCTGAGGTTACATGCTGCGTTTTCACACTTATGTATGGGAGCACTCTGAGGACACACAAAAAAGCGGTGGGACATCAAAATGGCCACATCAAAATGGCGCCGCTGTGTTTGGTCGCCGTTCAGGTCGCTCCGCGAAGACTGTGCTTTTATTTACTATTTTACTTTCTTTTACTCTCAGTTTTTACAAACTTATCATCTGCATTGATCTACTACGACAGCAAAACTCTTTTGGACATTGGTTACCTCTACACTGGACTGTTTCAGGACACTTTCACCGATCCCCTGTGGCCATCTGAGATTCTTCGGAACGCCGAGTTGAACAATGGACAGAGCCAGCGGCGTAGAACAAAGAAACACCGTGGGAAACGTGCTGGTATCCGTAACAGACTGAGGAAAAGGGCATTCAGACCTCCTCTCCCGAGCATTCTTCTAGCAAATGTTCAATCCTTGGATAATAAGATGGACGATCTTAGAGCCAGGATAAGTTTTCAACGGGACATGAGAGACTGTAATATCTATTGTTTGTCTGAAACATGGCTCACGCCCGCGGTCCCGGACACAGCTGTGACGCCGTCGGAGAACTTCTCTGTTTTTCGGATGGACAGAACAGCCGAGGCGGTAAATCCAAAGCGGTGGAGTGTGTTTCATGATCAACAAGAAATGGTGCGATCCCAGGAACATCACCATTCTCTCGCGGTCCTGCTCGCCTCATCTGGAACATTTAACAATCATCTGCCACCCATTCTATCTGCCTAGGGAGTTTTCTGCAGTCGTCGCGACCGCCGTTTACATCCCACCGCAGGCAGACACAGCGCTGGCTTTATCTGGCCTTCATGATGTTGCCAGCGGCGTCATAAACCAACATCCCGACGCGGCATTCATTGTCGCGGGCGATTTTAACAAAGCAAACCTAAAGAAAGTCCTGCCAAACTTTCACCAGCACGTCTCCTGCCCCACACGAGGAGCAAACACACTGGATCACTGCTACTCTCCGTTTAAGAACGCCTATAAAGCGCGGTCACTTCCAGCGTTTGGCAAATCGGATCATGCCGCCATTTTCCTCACTCCCGAATACAAACAAAAGCTCCTCCAGGAACCCCCGGTGAGGCGGGAAGTTAAGCGTTGGTCACCCCACTCAGAGACCGCGCTACAGGCAGCTCTGGGCGATGTGGATTGGGACATGTTCGGCGAGTTCAGCTGGCGTAAGCGAGTTCACAGACGTGGCGCTTTGCTTCATCAACACGCTTACAGAGCAAGCCACGCAAACAATAACAATAACGTCCTTCTCAAATCAGAAACCGTGGGTGGACAATTCAATCCGCGCGGCAGTGACGCATACGCTGCTGCTGCTTACAACGCCGGTCTCCATTCAGGGAATATGACTGAATACAGATCGTCCTGCTATGCTCTCAGACGAGCAGTTAAAGCCGCAAAACTCCGTTATAAAGACCGAGTGGAGTCTCATTTCCAACTCAACGACTCGCGGCGCATGTGGCAAGGTCTGAGGTCCATCTGCTCCTTTGGATCTAAATCCTCTGCAGAGGCAAGCGTTGATCCGTTGCTCGTGAGCGAGTTAAACTCTTTCTATGCTCGCTTTGACTGTAACGCGGCAGCGCGACTCCGCCAAGTGGCGCGTTAGAGGAAATTACTCAGAGCAGCAACAATCACGTGATCTCTGTCTCGGAGGATGAAGTTCGGAG
This sequence comes from Paracanthobrama guichenoti, assembly GCA_018749465.1. NCBI lineage: Eukaryota > Metazoa > Chordata > Actinopteri > Cypriniformes > Gobionidae > Paracanthobrama > Paracanthobrama guichenoti. Next base: position 6,266,289 of record CM031963.1, read on the forward strand.
AGCACTCAAGCGTGTGTGGACGTCAGGAAAGCTGCTGGGCGGATGGTATTTCAGGTCGTGTTCTGCGGTCCTGTGCTGATCAGCTCACCGGGTTGTTTACATCTATCTTTAATGAGTCCTCGCTACATCTGTGGTCCCCACCTCCTTCAAAAAATCCACCATCATCCCTGTCCCTAAGAACAGTAAACCCTCTTGCCTAAATGACTATCGTCCAGTGGCTCTCACGTCTATAGTCATGAAGGTCTTTGAGAGACTCATTAAAAACACCATTTGCGCCTTCATTCCTGACACTTTGGACCCTCTTCAGTTTGCCTATCGTCCCAATAGATCGACTGAAGATGCCATCTCTCATGTCCTCCACTCCTCCCTCACTCACATCGACAGCAAAAGTGGGAACTACGTAAGACTGCTATTTATTGACTATAGCTCAGCCTTTAACACCATAGTTCCCACCAAGCTAACCTCCAAACTCCTGGATCTCGGCCTGAATCCTTCTCTCTGCCACTGGATTGAGGACTTCCTCACTGGCAGGCCTCAGGTGGTGAGAATAGGCCAGTCCACCTCCACCTCCATCACCCTGAGTGTGGGAGCTCCACAGGGCTGTGTCCTGAGCCCCCTGCTCTACTCTCTCTACACGCATGACTGTTTGTCCACACACAGCTCCACCTCTATCATCAAATTTGCTGATGATACTGTTGTCCTGGGCCTCATTTCCAACAACAATGAGACGGCATACTTGGACGAGGTGGAGCATCTAACATCATGGTGCCAGGACAACTGTCTCTCTCTGAATGTTGGCAAGACCAAAGAAATGATTGTGGACTTCAGGAAGAGACAGCAACGGACATACTCCCCCTCATGATCAGCGGGTCACCAGTAGAGAGAGTGAGCAGCTTCAAGTACCTGGGAGTAAACATCTCCGAGGACCTGACCTGGACTGCTCACATTCAGACACAGGTGAAAAAGCCAGGCAAAGACTGTACCACCTGCGCCAGCTGAGGAAATTCAGGGTTTCACCAGCTATCCTGAAAACTTTCTATTTAGGGGCGATAGAAAGTGTTTTAACTCAGTGCATCACAGCGTGGTATGGGAACAGCACCAGTCATGACCGCAAAGCCCTGCAAAGAGTAGTGCGCTTATCCGAGCGTATCTCAGGGTCAGCTCTCCGTCTCTGCAGGACGTCTACACCAAACGCTGCAAAGGTAGAGCTACCAAGATCATCAAGGATTCTAATCACCCTGCAAACCCTCATTTCACGCTGCTACCATCTGGTAGCGCTTCCAAGCCTGATGGCCAAAACTGAGAGACTCAGGAGGAGCTTCTTCCCCAGGCCATCAGACTCCTGAACTCAGTCACTTAACATCACGTGACTTCACGTCAGGATAAACATCGATACACTGACATTGCACTGCACTTTCTGTTCTCGTTGTTACTGTGTAACAACCTGTCATAAACCTGTTTGCACATTATACTCTTTATACATTTGTTAACCACATATTTATAAGTCTACAGTTTACTCACTGCAAAGTCTACTTCAATTATTTTATTCCACTTTATCCTTATTTGTTACCTTTTTTTCTCTTGACTTGATTATTTATAATTCTACAGATATAGACATATATATATATATATAGATAGTACTTTTTTTATATCCTATTTCTATTATAATTTCTTCCTTGTGTTTTTAACTGTGAATTTGCACTGTCCATGGAGCGGACCTGTTTACATTTCACTGCCGGTTGTATATTCTGTATATAACTGTGTATGTGACAAATAAAACTCTTGAATCTTGAATCTTGAATCTTGGGACTGCACCACTCTATAGTATACAACTCAATGTATTTATGGATTTTCAACCTTTTTGCTTAAAATTGTCTACAAATGTCTTTACTAATTTTTGCAGTTGTTCTGCTGCTAAAGGACTTCTGAAGCGAAGCAATGCGTTTGTGTAAGAAAAATATCCATATTTAAAGCTTTAAAAACTAAAATGACTAACTTCCGACAGACAGCCTAAGCAAGTCGATTTAGGCCAAAAGAGTAACCCCTGACGCGATGTAGGAGTAGCATAAGCTTTGACGCCTCTTGCAGTTCAAACAAATAGGGCTTGTCAACAAACTCCAGCTCCTCTTCTCTTATTTCTTAAAAATCCTTGCTTTAGACTTATAATTCGTGACCAGTGTTTTGCTCCATCCTCTGCGCTTCCGCATTTGTCAATACACCATGTGTCAGGTCAGAGGTTACTCTTTTGCCGTAAATCGATGCGTCTGTCGGAAGCTAGTTATTTTAGTTTATACAATTTTAAATATGGATATTGTTCTTACACAAATGCATCGCTTCGCTTCTGAAGGCCTTTATTAACCCCCGGAGCCGTGTAGACTACTTTTATGATGGAAGGATGCACTTTTTTGCCTTCAAAATATCAAATTAATAAAGCTTGGAAGAGCCAGGACATTTTTTTAATATATCTCTGATTGTATTTGTCTGAAAGAAGAAAGTCATATACACCTAAGATGGCTTGAGGGTGAGTAAACCGTGGGCTAATTTTCATTTTTGGGTGAACTATCGCTTTAAGGAGTCTGGAACCCCTCCATTCTGCTGAATCTGCTCAGTATTGAACAGGAGTTTTAAATCTCCTCAACTAGCTATAGATTCTTTGCTATTAGATTGATAAGCCGAACAAGTTCTTGATTCCATTTTCTTTCAGCGCACATTTGCATCACTGTCCCTTTGTTAATGGAAAATGGGCAAGGTGTATTTCAGTGGGCAAACTTCCAGGAGGGAAGTTATAAAGTCATTTTCAAATGATTTAAAATTATTCAAAAAGTATTTAAAATTATTCAGATGATTTACATTTACTTATATTAACATAATTATTCATTTATAATTATAATTAAAATCATATTAAAAACACTAAAAATAAAGATTACAACATTAAACTGATGTCATTTAGGCTATTTGGTTACACATTATTTCAATAGTCCACTTTAGACATTATACTAGTAACTTTGCAATTACATGTCAGCTAACTCAGAGTAGTAGACTCTAGACTGTTAGTAGACTGTTATGTTAGGGTGTTGGGATTTAAGTAAGAATAAGTTAATGCAAAAATGTAGTTGCAAAGTAATAGTCTTATAGTCAGTAGAATGTCTGTTTGGAGAGCATCAAAATAAAGATTTAGCAGATATTAAGCAGACAGTCTACTAATACTCTAATGATAGTTAGTTGACACGTAATTGAAGAAGTTACTTATAGTTAGTAGAATGTTTAAATTGGACCACCAAAATAAAGTGTTACCATTTGACCTCCATGAGATAGTGAAATATTTAGCCAGTTTATTCTTCTAAGCTGTTAGTTACAAACAGAGGCATCCTATTAGTGAGATCAAATGTATATTTTGTGGGTAAATGGAGCGTGGGATAATGAATGTTTTTACAGTAAAAAAAAAAGAAAAAAGTCTGTAATGCACTGTAATTGCCGCCATGTGCATGTCTCATTGCCTATGCACTGTGCTTAGAATGTTTTCTAATCGTCCTTTTTTTTATTGAGCTCACATGCTCAGCTGAAGGTTATTTGAAACACTTAAAACGCTTTTTTACAGGAGTAGAAACAATTGTTGAAATTCTAATTGGGCAACATGGTGGTTTTTGCAATCACTGGGGTCTATGTTTAGTTCTCAGCAGGTTCAGAGTAATATCCACTGTAATTGCGAGCTGTGGAGAGAGAGTGTGGGGGTTCCAGACGCTCCATGGATTAGTGCTGAGGAGAGGAAAACATGAAGAGTGTTTCCCAAGAAGGAGGGAAGAGAGGACACTGTCAAGGAGAGCAGTCATCTTCATTATCCCGCAACCCTGTTAGTGACACAGCGCATCACTTTTACACGGCGCCGTACTGTGATCCCTCACAAGAGTCTGACCACTGAGTGGAATATTAACAAGGCTGTCTCATATCTGTTCACAGGGCCTAAGTGCTTCAGTAAGCATGAGCAAATATTGCCCTGTCGTTCCTGCAAATGAGACTATTGAGGTGCTGGCTTGAATAAAGAAATTTGTGAATGTATGACTGCAAGTCTAGAGATCAGAGATGGCCAATGGGGGAGGGGATCTATGTTTTATATGGACCGTACAAATTGATAGCTTAAACATGAGCTGCGCTCCAATCGACAGGGTCCCTATGTATTCTTCAGTGCTCCATAGACCCTGCTCAAGGGATATCAGTGAATAAGTTCACTTCACTTGACAAAATATGTTCATTCAGAACACCCTGAAACGTCACACACAACGAACCTTAAGTTGTGCATATTAAAAGGAGTTTGAGGTATAATGGCATAATGTACTTCTGTAAATGCATAAATTACCATACATTTATTTAATATACAGTACATGTGCATATAATACATTGTGTGTATTTATATAACCTGGAGAACTAAATCAGCATGAAAAGTCCACAAACACACAGGGAAAATGTGGAACCCTCTCTGGACTCTGGACAGGGGCTGGAGCCCTCTCGGGACTCTGGACAAGGGCTGGAGCCCTCTCGGGACGCTGGTCAGTGGCTGGAGCCCTCTCTGGACACTGGTCAGTGGCTGGAGCCCTCTCTGGACGCTCCATTTTTGATCAGTTGTTCTGTAACGCTAAGTGTGGAATGAACAGGCAGAGAGGCGAATCTAAGTGCAGGAACATTTATTAACAAAACTAGAAAGAAAAACAAGGAACTCATAATACCACATCATTACAAAACGTACAATGACTGATAACACACGGATGGAACACAAGCACAATAAATACACAAGGAAGACTAGCTAAACAAGGGGGCATGACAGATAGGAAACACCTGGAGAACTAAATCAGCATGAAAAAGTACAAAGAACTACAAAGCAAAACACAACAGGAAATAATGTAAAAGTCCACAAACACACATGGAATATGTGACAATCTTCTTGCAGTACTGGGGTGATGCACAATGACTCGTGGGTAAATGTCCTTGTGATGTATCAACGTTCCCTTATTCCATATGCCCTTCGAACTGAACATGTTTGTTCCCTTCAGATTTGAATCTCACCTGGTGGAATACCCTGAGAAGTCCACTTCGCAGGGCATTTAGCCTACTGTTGAATCAAATGCACCTTTGGACTCTTATTACAAGCTCTCTGGACTAATTTTTATTAGCTATTTAGTGGTCATAAATTTCCTAATATTCACTCTTGTTCACTTCAATGCTGTATATCAGATGGCTCATATGAACTGAATACAAAACCATACAAACGCATTTGCCACCATTTTGCGACTGTAGTGAAAATGACCTCAGAGGACCATATTCTTAATATTACTGTAATATTGTTGCAGTCAATTATTTTGTACATTGTAACAGACTATTTTTCTGCAAAATGGAACATTTATTTCAACTCAAATCAGTATTTCATGTCCACGTAGCCTATTTATTTACTTGATGAGTAGCCAAGTAATACGTAACAATGTTAACCATTATAACTGCAAAATAAACCAACACGATACAAAGCAAACATTAATACTTACAGAGAGGTGTAAAAGATCCAAGCTGGTTGTGCCATAATATTGCCTCAACCATAATATTTCAATAACGTTGCATTAGTTTTTTAGAAAATTATGCTCTAAAATGTCATCCTTGTCATATCTGTTATAGTGTTCTTGAATGTGGTCTTTCTTTGTTGTGGGCGGTGGAGTTAGGGAGTGTTTGTAATCTGTTAGAAGATGTAGTGGACATTAGGGGGTCTGGGTGACTCACTGAATGACTGTACCTCCCATGTACTTTTCTGCCCACAGACATGACCTCTCACAGTGGGGTCCATAAGAGGACTTCTTTATGCACACAAACCTCCAATGTGAGAAGCTAGTTTAATTCTGTTCACTAAAAAAAGAGTGCCTTTGGTGTTCAGTAGGCCTAATGCAGGACTTCTAAGACTTTTCTGAACCAAGTACCCCTTTCATGCCATTAAAGTGTCCACTGACCGTGTTTAAATATGCAGCCTTTTTTACAGTCTGTTGCTGTGAATATAAAATGTTGATTCTTTTCAGAGCTTGTTTGGTTTGGCTGAAATATTAAAACTCTATAGACGGTTTCAACGGCAACAGCATAAACAAACGTTACTGCGCATGTGCGAATTTGTGGCCCAACCTTAACTTCCAGTAGACGTCCGCAAAGAATCAGTAACAACAGAGGCTGCGTTATCTTTCTTATGCGTTGTCATTTTTCATTTTAATTGTGCAACATTAACTTCATTTATATGCTTTTATTGTTTCAGCATGTTTATTACAAATAATCTCCCATTTCTGTCTGCAATATAGAGTGGGGGAAACGCCCCCCTTGAAGGGTTAGTTCACCCAAAACTGAAAATTCTGTCATTAATTACTCACCCTCATGTCGATCCCAACCCGTAAGACCGTAGAGAAGAAGAAAAATATCTTAATTTGTGTTCTGAAGATGAACGAAGGTTTTATGGGTTTGGATCGACATGAGGGTGAGTAATGACAGAATTTATATTTTTGGGTGAACTAACCCTTTAAAGACCGCGTAATGCCGTTCTCTGTACAGTAGCCTATATCAGTGCTTGTGCGCTTGCCTTTCAATCATGCAATGCGTCTGAATAACATTCTTTGTTTCATAATGTTGGGAAACTTAAACTTGTAGATAAAGTAGCCTATTTGCGATTGATTGTATATGAATGCATCACAAAACCCCTGTGCTCTATGGGCACTTAATAGAGGATAAAGCGAAAGCTGTTTTACACGCAGTGATAAAGGCTTATTACATACCCAATTTAAATATTTTGCGGGAAACATAAATACGATCAGTTATCCAGATGGCGACCACTTAATGTGAACAAATGTACACGCGCTGTGTCCTGACTAACATGACCGCATGTCAATGCCAAGTGTAAACACAGCCAGAATAAGTTACCTCTAGAGTAGATTATTTCTGATAACAAGCAAATAAATAAGTAAATTACATTAGACATACAGTCTAAATGACATTAGACGCTGCTCTTGTATGCAGTCAGACTGGATATTTATGACACTTTCAAGGCTTTTTAGTGACACGTACACTGTTTTTGCGCTGGTGTCATATGCTCTCTACTTGATCGTTAATATTTATATAATTTATATACAAGAATAGTACGTCAAAAATGTGTTTCTACTGAGTAGTGCGCCATACTAGCCAGACCGATAAACAAACACAGACCTGAAGTTAACTTCGGGCCAAGCGCGTAACCATGGCAACCGATGAAACCGTCTATAGAGTGGTGCGTGTATGACATCACTTTGTAGGTCAAAAAGCAGAAACGAGTTAGCATTTTAGCCCTTCCGGTTCCATCGTCCCGGAGTCAATGTTTTTTTTTAATGGGTTTTGGTTAAATGGCTGAAATAAGGTCTGTGGTGAACACAAGCTCACACTTTCATGTTTTATTCTATGACCTAAAATACATCAGTATTACCCCACCCGTGATTTTTTTAAGTTGTTATGTGTCTTGAAAAAGGCAGTTGCTAACAAGTGGCTAAATGGGACTACAGAGGCTGTCGAGGAGATTAAATGTCATCGCACCGATCAGGTAACCTCAATCCACTTTTAAAGCCTCGCTATGCTTATAATTGTGTTCTTATAAACTATTTTCACTCAAACTTTCTGGAAAATGTTTTTTAGATAAAAACTGAAGGAGTTATCAGAATCTTAGTGATGGTGACTTTGAATTTGTGGGACCGTGGTGTAGTTTGTTTATAGCCTACCTTTAGCTTTTTACTTTTGGCGACTGCATTTAGGATTCAAAATTCATAAAAGTTGTGTTCATCTGTGAAAATTATCTTGATGGACAAAACTGGCAAGTATCATAATCTTTTGTTGATCGCAGAGCTTGTTTTTTTTTTTGTTTTTTTGCGATAATGCAAAAGCCTATGGGAAAATCCAGTGTGATGCTAACTGCTGACTGGCCTACAAAGTGACATCACACCTGCACCATTCTATATAGATGTTTTTTTATGTTTGTTTTTAGATGTATTAGATGTTTGTTTTTTTTATTATGTAGCCCCGCCCCTTTTCCGGTTTGTATTTCCACAGCATGAAGGTAAGGTAAGATCTTATGGATTTATGAATGAAACGTTTGTTTTAAAATCTTCCGGGTCTACTGACATTTGTTATGACATCTGCTTCAAACATTACAATGCTCATGATAACTTTTGTTCAAAAAGTAAATCCACTTCACCAGCTAATTACACTCTAAAAAATGCTGGGTTAAAAACAACCCAAGTTGGGTTGAAAATTGACTAACCCAGCAATTGGGTTGTTTAAACCCAGTAAATGGGTTGTTTTAACCCAGCGGTTGGGTTAAATGTTTGTTTAAAACAACCCAACCGCTGAGTTAAAATAACCCAATTGCTGGGTTAGTCCATTTTCAACCCAACTTGGGTTGTTTTTAACCCAGCATTTTTTAGAGTGTACTCTTCCACAACGATGCCTAGAAACATACAGGGCTACTGCAAAAAGTTCAAACACGAAATTCTAAAGATTGCTGCATGCTTGTTTCTCTGGCTCATAAGGTCTATAGAAGAATTTTATGGAATCCCTGTCCACGTCGTAATGTATCGAATACTGTTTCTGGGTCCAAGCATCCACTGCAATTTCAATTGAGAATACTATCTTAACAAAACTTTAAATTTATAGTGCACATTTAAGCTAAGCTTTTTAAAACTCCAGGCTCACAGTGTCCCAGGCACCAATATTTTAACAATACAGAAAAGATGAATCACTGTCTGCCTGGCCAACTGAGATTTTGTTATGGAGATAAAGTTTAGGATCATGATTTTTTTGGTAGTTCTACAGCACTCCGTGAGTGTATTAGCACCAAATGAACTCAGTCACATTAGATTTCAGTTTGTCTTTGAAAATTTGGATCCCAATGTGGGGAATATTGCTTTAAAGTGAAAACAAATTTGACCTTATTTTGATGGTCCTTTTGAACATTCTTTGGCTATAAGTAACTTTGCAACTACATATCAACTAACTTGAGTATTAGTAGACTAGTAACTCTTTATTGTGATGCTCCTCCAACAGACATTCTACTGACTATAAGTAACTTCACAAGTACATGTCAACTTGCAACCCCAACCCTACCAGTCTACTAATACTCTACTAACACTCTAATGAGAGTTAACAGTCAACATAATGTGTTAAAGGGACCATCAAAATAAAGTGAAACCCAATTTTGATATTCTAGCAATGTCTAACAAACATTTTTCACTTTGTTTGGAAAAAAATATCACAAACAATTACAAAGAAACAGCAAGTAAAACATTAAATTAAGCGTGACAAGTGTCTTTGAAGTAGAACAAATATTTTCTTGTAAAATGTACTGCAATAGTCTTTGCTTTATTTACAATTTTAAAAAGTTGTAGAAAGTGAAAATCAGTATCTTTTTTCACCATTGAAAATCACATTATAAACAATAAAATAAAGCTAGAGATGTTTCATTAACTTTATTGGACAATAGGGCATAGCATGTAACAGAAAATGTTGAAAACACAATTTCATGGTCAGGAGTGAATGTGCAGTGTGTAGGATGATCATCTATGACCTTTTAAAGCATTAGCACAATTGTAATATAGTATAAAGGCCTCACGTTACTATTTGAATGACATGTTCCTCTTAGCTGCCGCCCACAAACAACCCACACCTGATGCTGATGCCTCGTACAACTTATCCCACTGTATCGTCATTGTTTAAGCATCCCTACGCTGATACATGCTGCCCTTGGAACATTAAGTACTTACACTCCACCATGAGTCAGAACGCATCTCCTCATAGCGGTCTGAATGTGACGGGATGGGGATGACAGAGAAACCTTCAGCTACCTTTTTCAGCTCCTTCGTGTCCAGCGTGAGTCACAGAAAGCCCTCCCTTCCCCCTCCTTGTACCGGACTCCTTCTCATGTTCTAAGGAGGTGTTGAAATGAACACGCTTATTATGCCTACAGAGATGATTCACAACAATGAATCAAGCTGCCGGGCCAACGTTAGCACTCTGCTGGTCAGCCAAACTGTCGTTCTCATCGTACAGCTGAAGAATGGCAACCCGCTTGCTCCCTGCTGTTGCCATGGTTTCCCGCTTATTCGTCACAGTGTATTGCGTATGGCTCCCTGCGTTAAAGTGAAGGGGAGGGAAGAATTGCGAGTCAGACCCTCAGACTAAAGTAGGCCTTACTAAATACTAGCAACGTAGGCCCAACCTTCAACCTCAGAAATGAGACCAGATGGGCTATATTTGCTGCGCATTATGAATTCAGAAGTTAAATGCGCCCATGAAAGTGGAGTTTTGTTGTTTTTAGTTCATGTCTGCTAGCTTTAAGGCTATATGCTAGTGTACCTCCTAGTTAATAAAATGCACTTTTTATCAGATATATACACAATGGGATATTGGGTTCAATGGGTTATTAAGTATCAGACAGTGAGTATCAGTAAGGTCAGTAAGATTTTTTTAAAGAACAACGTATTTAAAGTTACAATATATATATATATATATATATATATATATATATATATATATATATATATATATATATATATATATATATATATATATCAGTTTTGTTTGAATCTTCTATTCATCAAAGAATCCTGACAAAAAATTATCATGGTTACACACAAAATATTAAGCAGCAATAATAAGAAATGTTCCTTGAGCAGCAAATCATCATATTAGAATGATTTATGAAGGATCATATGACACTAAAGACTGGAGTAATGATGCTGATAATTCAGCTTTGCCATCACAGGAATAAATTATATAAAATGTATTCAAACAGTTATTTTTATATTGTAATACTATTTCACAATATTACTGTTTTATAGTATTTTTGACCAAATAAATGCAGCCTTGGTGAGCATAACAGACTTCTTTCAAAAACATTTTAAAAAACTCGCTGACCCGAAACTTTCGAACAGTACTGTATATGATTAGTTAATTTGATTAATTTTTTTCCTGTTATGCATTAATATAATGATGGTAGCCATCATAATGCGAGTTAATAGGAGCTCATTTCTATATAGTTTGCTTCAGTAAAGATGTATTTTAAGTGTTTCTGACACTGTCGGGTACATAAAACAAGAAAAGTTATTAAACATGATTTATAGCATTCACACACTTCTTACTCTTAACTGTGAATGGAGGTTACAAAAACAGAACAGAGCACATGGCTATATACACTGATGAAAGAGTCCCATGAGGAAAAGTGTATGATGTGAAAAACAATCCAGGAGCCTTCATTCTTAGCCTCTCTCCAGTAACGTGGGGTTCACTTCTGCATAAGACATGGCTGTCTCAAGGGAGAGGCCTTCATACTCTTATCCATGGGGACTGGATCGCTTAGCAACTTTTGTTGGTTATGGCCTCTCCTAGTTGAGTTGTGACACAACCACTCCACAACACAGGACCCCTGACAAGAAATATCATTTACATCACTGTGTGTTTGCTATATGTGTGCATGGCTGATGGATTCATTATAAGCTTGATTTGTAAGGGTTTGTTCACACAGAACGCGTTTTTCCATTCCACTGAATTAAAAGCAGAAACCGAGGATAAGTCGGACATGACACCATTGACAGGCGACGCAATGAGTAGGGATTTGAAGATAGAAGAAGTGAACAAAATATTTAACACACTGTAGTTTTAGTATATTTGTATGCAAAAAATCATACATATTGTGCCTTTAATTCATGTATTTAGTGCCAACATAGTTGACAAATTCACCAGGAATTTTTTGTAATATAAAAATGGTGTTTAATTTGCAACTAGAGATAAAGAGTGAATATAGAGGTCATTTTAACAAAATATGTGTAAAAATGATGCTTTCTCAACAAAACAACTACTGGTTTCAGTTAATATATTTTATCAGTGTAACATACAGTATCTGCTAGTTGCAAATTAAACACCATTTGATATTACAAAAAAAAAGTTGTTTTCCTGGTGAATTTGTCAACTATGTTACAGACAAACTGTATGCCATTAAATACATTAATTAAAGGCACAATATGTAAGATTTTACATTAAAATATACTAAACCGACTAGCAGTGTTAAGAATTTTGTTCACTTGTTCTACTTCACATCCCTACTCATTGTGTCGCCTATCAATGGCGTCATGTCCCACTTATCCTTGGTTTCCGCTTTTACTGCCGTAGAAATCATGGAAACAGTGAGTCTCGTGACAAAATGCAGAAGTAGTTGTGGCGTCTACGACACTCTCTTGTTGTTTTCTGTCGCCAAAGATAACTCCAAGAAACGTAAACATACAGGTGAATCAAATGGTGAGTTTTGGACAAGAGGAGAAATAAAACGAGGATCAATATCAGTATAAACACTGTTGAATAAGTCTATGGCAGTGTAATTAAATACAGTATGTGCTATAGGCTACATAAATACTAAGTTTTTGCAAATGCTGTGGGTACATTCAAATGTACTTTTAGTATGATGGTCACATGTATGAGCAGTAATTTAGAATTAAACATTATGTTACTTGTGGCTAATTCATTAGAATTAAATAAATACTTAACTTTATTTTATTACATCAGAAGATGATCTGTGAGTCGCTTCGGATTGATTTCCACCTGCATGAGGTGAAGATGACAACTCCCATTATTCCAAGCTCCTTAACAGAGTCATCAAGCTATGTCTTTGTTATTGTTTTGAATATGCAACCCTGTTTTTTTTTTTTTTTTTTTTTTTTTTTTTTGTCAATTCTGCCATATGTACAGTGATTATTTTAAAATACTTCTGAGAATTTTATTTTTTACAGATATTTGTGTAAAATTATTAGCACGGTCACTAAGGACAAGATAATTTTTATCATAAATCTACTTTAAAGATCATTTTGATAGTTTTAAGAATATCATACAAAACTCCAGTCCATGTGGTAAATTATACCCTGAAATAATATTAAAAGCAGCAGTTTTAGATATTTAGATATTTAAAATGTAAAAAATCTGTCAAAACATAGTTGACATCAGCAACATACATAGCTGACAGTATCATATCAGTATCATAATTTCAATGGCAGGCCTTGTCTTGCCAACCAGGCGTTATTTTCTTGATTAGGTTAACCTCACATTTGATTATTTATGTGTTTAAAATATCCACCAGAAGAAAATGACATCACATGATGCTGGTCACATGGTTTTGGGATAAGCCATTTTTTAGTTTTCAGGGGGGTGTTTGGTTAGTTTTGGTTCTGCTTCCTGCTTAGCTACTGCTCCGTGCTTTGCTCTATCGCTTCAATATTTTATCTCATAATTTCAACTTAAGCAAATCAGCACAGTGCTCAAACGACAAATCTTGACTTCAATGATAAAATTAGAAACTCTGGTGACTGGATTACAACAAAAAAGCAGAATATTTAAACCGACCAGCCTCCCACTGCCATCAGCTTACATTCCAGAGAAGGGAAAACATGGCTGCCTACATTCAAAAGGATAAGAAAATGCCTCTTCTAGTTCAAGAATCTACTTGCTGCACAAACTGCAACAGACTTTCACAAAGGATTGCAGTTCTTGAAACAAAGTTACTTGCGGAACCACCAAACTTGACGAATCACACAGCAGAGCTTCATCATGAACGGCCTCAGCACACAGCCAGAGAGTCCCATACATTTTGTGCTACTCAACAGGCCAAAATTAGTGTAGAGAAACAAGTAACTGATCAACACACTAATTGATGGCACAAACAGGGAGCAAGACCCAAAGGCACTCGAGACATCAGATTGTCACGAGCATCACATATTGCCGCAGTAGCATGCTCTACCCCAGACACAAGGATTGCAAACACTGGTTTCCTACCACCAACTATCATCTTGAAAACAGATTTGAAGTATTAATTAATGTGGGTGATGAATTCCCAAACGTGATGAATGTGATCAAACACAGATTGAATCAGCCCGCAGCTAACACTGATGCTAACAGGCACTCAAGGTCGAGCAGACAGCGGCACTCAGCTCAAAGCACAGCCGAGCCAACAACTCTGATAGTGGGTGACTCCATGACCAAAAACATTAGCAGCAGAGATACAACTACGTGTTGCCTTCCACAAGCAACAGTTTATTATGTAAACAGGGAACTTAAGAACATTCTGATGAAACATAAGACTGCAAATCGACTTATCATTCATGTGGGGAAGAACGATATTCAGAGAGAGCAGTCAGAACTCCTTAAGAGGGATTTCAATGAATTTGAATGGAACACTTAGAAAACTGAAAGTTCAGCCATTCATCAGTGGACCACTTCCAGCAAGAGGAACAAATAGGTTCTCACAGTTGCTTGGGCTTAATACATGGCTGCAAAAAACCTGCAACATGAAGGGAGTGAACTTCATCGACAACTTTAATCTTTTCTGGAGTCAGAGACAACTGTTTACATCAAATGGCATCACGCAGCCACAACAACCACTGCTCACGGACACACTCCCAGCTTGGCCCTGCCAACAGAGCTCACCACAGGCAGACTGTGACGGATTAGAACTGCACCTAAGGATGACTTTCTGGAAAATGGACAGCGAAGTAAGGATAACATATTTCAGCTTCCGATAACAGCAGAGCAACAGTCCCCCTGACCAGACATGTTATTCCTCTCTCCAGCATCCCCACTTCTGAGCTTCTCAGAGAAAATGGAGGAACTGGTATATGCTGGAACCAGACTATCACACTCGATTGCTGCGGGCCCCCAGATATCAACCAAAAAGCATTGAGCCCCACAACCACCAAAGCCTGTGGGCCCAGCTCGCCCTCCCCTTCATCCTGTGAGATTTCTTTGGTCACAACGCCAGGGCCCACACCCTCCTCCATCATTTCTGATCAACAACTTAATAACTACAAACTATTATCAACAATTTCCTCAGAGTTTGACTGTTTTACTATTGCTGGGGATTTTAACATTCACATAGACAATGCTGAATCCAGTACAACAAAAGAGCTCATGACTGTTCTTAACACTTTTGATTTGACACAGCATGTACATGGACCCACACACAATCGTGGACACACTCTAGATTTACTTATCAGTAAGGGTCTAAACATTTCATCGATTGTTATTAAGGATGTGGTACTGTCTGATCATTTCTGTATTTTCTTTGATATATCAGTCTCTCCTGCCATTGAAGCTAGAAGACAAAACTTGTAGTCCATTATAACATCTGTAAAGACAACCTTCATGCTTTCAATGTGGAACTAGGCAAAGCTAGACAGACCTTCTCAAATATTATAAACAGAAACATAAACAACACACGCACTCTTTTTGCTACTGTAGAGAGACTAACAACCTTAAAACATCAACCTGCGCCCTTGACACACTCCCCACTTCTTTTTTTCAAAAGTGTGTTTAACTGTTTAGAAGCAGATCTCCTAGAAGTGGTAAACTCCTTACTTCTTTCTGGGACTTTCCCAAACTCCCTGAAAATCGCAGTAGTTAAGCCTCTTCTGAAAAAGAGAAATCTGGATAACTCCATATTGAGCAACTACAGACCAATCTCAAATCTCCCCTTCATAGGCAAAATTATTGAAAAAGTTGTTATACTTTTAAGTATGACCTGCTAAAGGTCATACTTAGAAGGGAGAGGTTATTATGTGAGTATAGGTGACCATAAGAGTGGACATCCATGACATGCGGAGTCCCACAAGGGTCAATTCACCACTCCTATTCTACTGAGCCAAATAATGAAAAATAACAAAATTGCTTACCACAGCTATGCTGATGACACCCAAATCTACTTAGCACTATCACCTAATGACTATAGCCCCATTGACTCCCTGTGCAAATGCATTGATGAAGTTAACAACTGGATGTGCCAAAACTATCTTCAGTTAAACAAAGACAAAACTGAAATTCTCAAGGTAAACGCATATCTTGAGGCTAAAGGTCTAAAAACAGAAGGAATCTTGGTGTGATTTTGGAGTCAGACCTGAGTTTCAGTAGTCATGTCAAAGCAATGACTAAATCAGCATACTATCATCTGAAAAATATTGCAAGAATTAGATGCTTTGTTTCCAGGCAAGACTTAGAGAAACTCGTTCATGCTTTCATCACCAGTAGGGTGGACTATTGTAATGGTCTTCTCACCGGCCTTCCCAAAAAGACCATTATACAGCTGCAGCTCATACAGAACGCTGCTGCCAGGAATCTGAGCAGAACCAGAAAATATGACCATATCAGACCAGTCTTCAGGTCTTTACACTGGCTTCCAGTTACATTTAGGATCGATTTTAAAGTACTATTACTTGTTTATAAATCACTCAATGACCTAGGACCTCAATACATTGCAGATATGCTGATTAAATACAAACCAAACAGATCACTCAGATCATCAGGATCAAGTCAGTTAGAAATACCAAAGGTTCACTCAAAGCAAGGAGAGTCTGCTTTTAGCTATTATGCCAGCCGCAGTTGGAACCAGCTTTCTGAACAGATCAGATGTGCTCCAACGTCCCCTACAGGAGCCCGTCTTGGACCGACTTGTAAGGTCCAGGAGACATTGCAAACCTGCTAGAGAATCAGGCAGATATAGATCTATTTATGACCATTTTATTTTATTTTTTTAAATTCTCTTTACAACTGTTTTAATTATCCTTGTTTTTATTTTTAATTCTTACACATGGTGTTCTTATTCTTATGCATATGTTATCACTATTTTAATTCATTTCTATGTAAAGCACTTTGAATTGCCATTGTGTATGAAATGTGCTATATAAATAAACTTGCCTTGCCTTGCCTAGTAACTGTCACGTTCAGCCTGTTTACTTTCATTTTCATGGACTTTTAGTTCCCTTTCGAAGGGAACTCGCACTGCGTCCTGGAATGCTTTGCGGAACGCCTCAGTGTGACAGGTGTCTGAAACTATAATCGAATCATGGCAATCCTATTGCCCGACGACATCCATGATGTCATCAACATGCGATCCGGAAGTATATAAGGGCGCTTTGCAAACATGACATTTTAGGGCAGGGCAGTTTAAACAGTGATGGGATGCACGTAACTAAGCAACAGAGTCAGTTAAAGCTGATGAAGTACTATGTCCCAAAACTTGCATACTCTTCTGCTACACACTCAGAAGTATGTACTTTTTCTTCACAAAAAGAGTACATACTTTTAGGTCGTAGTATAAGTATGCAAATTGGGACGCAGCAATTCACCCAAGCCTGCCACACTCATGTTAAAAACTGAAACCATGAAGCATCTTGATCGTCCCAGGTGGTTGGTCCCAGTATAGCTCATAACCCCCGGCCCTTCATGTATTCTAATGGACGCGAGACAAACTAAACAATCAGATTACACTTAAAATAATTTTCCCCCAAAGATGGCTTCTGTCATTTTATGCAGTTTTTATTAGGTTTATGATTTCATTTCAAGTCAACGTGCATCCCGAAAGTACATAAGGGCGCCTTGCAAACATGACATTCACCTTTTTGTCTTCAGGGACTGTTCTGTCTATTAAATTTAATTTAGCTGGTGTCGAGGGGATAGGGGAATATGGGTATGTATCGATGCCACAGATTGACAGGAAGTTTGCAAACTATCTCCGCATCTGTGTAGGCATCGACACTGAGAGCTCCAACCCTGCCATCTAAGCCTCTCAAAACGACATCTCGCTTAAATGGCAGGGCACACCATGGCGGTGTTGCAAGCGTACCAGGCAGATCTGCTGAGGGATCTCGATCAGGGGGTGGGTTTGTCCCCTGAATTGGTAGTCGAACGGTGCCACACCACAGATCTAGCTCTCTGTGCCTCCAAACAAAGTGGCTGCCGCAATCGGTCGGTGGCCACGGAGAGACATCTGTGGTTGAACTTGGTTGATATCGGGGAGAAAGAAAAGGGCTTTCTCCTCAATTCACCTGTTTTGCCCTCCAAACTTTTTTCACCACCACTGTTGGGGCAGTGGTGGGAAAGTTTGGAGAGGCGAAGGCGCGTTCGGCAGCGTTTAAAACCTGCATACCGCTGAGATCTGGGTCCGCGCCCAGGCAGGCAGGAGGGTCTGGCCCGTCATGGTCCAAGGGCTGGAGACAGGGCCAGAGAGCCAGCTTCGTCTCTCATGCACCCCCTCAGAGGAGGAGTAGGTCGCAAAAGAGGCGGGACTCCCGGAAGAAGAACGATTTGGGGGAAGTGATCCATCACAAACATAGTCAGTGTTGGTGATGGGTCTCCTCCCCGAGGGTGAATTAAAAACCTGACCCTCATCTTTCTTCATCGTTTCCCAGGCACTTCTTACATCAGGCCTGGGGCTGGGCCCGTGATGAGTGGAAATGATATTCTGTGGCCCGCCTTAGCTTGATCAGTGAGAGCGCCCCTTTCAGGCCTGTAAGGGTGATAGCAAGTTGAGATGGTAGGTCTCCTTTTTAATTTAAAATGAAAGAGAACAGAAAATGTATTTCTGCAGACATCCGTTCCCTGTATAGAGTTAAGGGGTCATGTCACGGTTAGGGAAAGGTAAGGTAAGATAGGAATTATTAGGGCCCTGAAGTTCCCCTGTTAGGTGGCTAGAACGATAGAGAGAAGCACCAGTTATATGGGCTTCATATGTGAGTATGTGCTGGCTTTCCCTTTTGTGAATTTACTGGGTGGGCCACCACTCATTCTAAATGTAGAACTATGTTAAAAGATTAGGCTTCCTCCCTCTTCCTCTCATGAGGAGAGTAATTTGAGGCACAGAAGAATGGAATGTTGTGGCTGCCGCTTGGTTTACTTTAAGAAAATTTAAACCCTTTGGGCCATTAGCCACCTCAGGGTAGATTAGTTCGTCTCTTCTCTGTCAAGCATCAGAGAATATATATTTTATATTAGAGACTGATGCTGGAGCTTCAGATGGATATTGTGTCTGGCCCACAGGGCCATCTGACACTTTTTGGCCTGAGTACATCACTCCTTTGAGCTCTGTTTGGTTTTTTATACAGGCTGAGCGGTGTTTGGAGCCTCTCATATGAGAAATCTTTCTCTTGAGGCTGCTGCTCCTCCGAGCCTCAGGTAGATCTATGCTTGTAGGCTGGCCCTCACCAGGGCTGCCTCAGTAGCTGGCCTAGGCGATATTAGGGATAGTGTAGGCATTCTGCTGAAGCATTTCTGCCTCTGGCCCTTCACTATGTGAATGTAGACCCTTTAGCATCCCTATATGACAGCCTCCTCTCATGGTGAGAGTCATCCGGCCAAGGTCTGCCCCCTTTCTGCATTCTGGGGTGAGAAGAGTAATGCAAGTTGGTGCAGAGGTATGATTGTTGTACTCCCCTTGCTTAAAGGGTGTTGCAGTTTGCTGAGAACACTGCCATGGGCACTGTGGTTAGGTGCCAGGATACTGTAGGCACTGTGTAAACAGCTTCTCTGCCAACGAAGGCTGTGCTGTCGAGTAGTAGGCCTCAGCAGGCCTCCTTGACGGGCAGCCCCAAAAAAGGGCTCTGTAGGCCAGCTTGCCTCCGGTGGTTGGCCTTAGTAGTTTGGGCAGTAGACTCACTGGTGGGTGGTAGATCTTAACAGGCTTCCTTGGAAGAGAGCCCCAGCGTTTGTGGAACGTGCATTATAGCTGCGACCAGGTAGCCAGCCTCAAGAGGCCTCCTGTGGGTGGCCCCAATAGTTGTGTTGGTGTAGTATGGTTCCCAACGGTGTTGTATTCGTAGCAGAATAGACTTGCTATCAGCGAGTAGGCCTCACCAGGCCTGCCTGAAGGCGAGTCCCCAGCAGTATGGGTAGGTGGCTGATAGCACTGGCTTGCTTCAGGCCTAGTAGGCCTCTCAAATCCTCAGAGTGAGTTTTCAGTGATGGGGTATACAGCCAGAAATACAGCCAGAGTCTGACACTTGGAATTGGGGTTCTTAGCAGCCAGTTTTTTTAGCTTGCTATCAGATAGTAGGCCTCCCCAGGGCTCCTTGAAGGCCAGTTCCTATGTATGGGCAGCTGGACAGCTAGCCTGACTGGCTATCAGGTAGTAGGCCTCACCAGGCCTTCCTGAAGGCGAGTGCCTGAGTGTGGTTACTCTGTCAGTTAGCATGAATTACTATCAGGTAGTAGGCTTCACCAGGCCTCCCTGAAGGCAAGTTCCCAAGTATGGGTGAATGGTCTACTCGTTATCAGGTAGAAGGCCTCACCAGGCCTCCCTGAAGGTGAGTTTCTCGAGTTTGGATGCTCTGGCAGCTAGCATGAAGTGCTATCAGGTAGTAGGTTTTACCAGGCCTCCCTGAAGGTGAGTGCCCGAGTTTGGTTACTCTGTCAGTTAGCATGAAGTGCTATCAGGTAGTAGGCCTCACCAGGAGTCCCTGTAACTGGTTTCCCAGCAATACTGGGTTCTGGCAGCAAGCGGCTGCTTGCTATCAGCTCAGCTGGCCTTTGCAGGCAGCCTCTTGAAGGCGAACTTGCGCCCAAGCATGACTTAAGTGTGTACTTTCTGCTGCTGGTCCCCTCCCGGAACCTCTTTATTTCTATCCTACAGCCTGGTTTGTCTCCCAGGAAGGCCATGTGCTCCCCTCACTGAGGGTCGCCATGAGTACTCAGCCTCCTAAGTCTGGTCAGACAGTCGTGGGGCCTCCCAGTTAGATCAGTCCGTAGGCCTGTCCGGCCTCCTTAGCGCTTTGAAAGATAAGTGCTTTGTAGATCCTTGGATCAAGCAGATATACTCCCCTTGCTAGCAAGGGTTGTAAAGCGCTATGCTGAGTATTGCTCTCCAGGATACCCATCTCTGAGATCCGGTCTGAGTTGGTTACTGCCAGTTTCGCAAGTGTCCAGAGGCTCTGTTTCTGAACAGACAGGTTGTTGGCCAGACTGAAGTGTCCAATGTAAGTGACACCAGGTCAGGCCTCCCTGGTGGCATTCGGGTGAATATGGTCCCCAAGTAGTGATTGGCTGGGGTTCCTTCGGGTTTCCTAGCCACATTCCCTTAAAGGGACCCCTTCTGTTGAAGTGGTTGGTTCCAGGCCTTTGAGCGGCCTGGGTAGGACTTCATGTAAAGTGTATGAAGGTTTCTTCTTAAAGCTTATAGCTTGGGCTATGACCATAGGGAATGCTGTCACTGACAGCCCAGTGTGACCTGAGGGAGAGTGGTTCTGGCATTTCATTTGAATTTGCTTGTTCTGACAGTTGTCACTGCCAGTGGGCATGCACTCCCTTTAGCATATCGTCCCCTAAAGCGTTCTGTTCCCTTTTTGAAAGGGAACGTTTCAGGTTACGTATATAACCTATGTTCCCTGAGAACAGGGAACGAGACACTGCGTCTCTTTGCCATGCCTCGGGGGCCTGCCTACCAAACAGTCCCTTCAGACGATAGACCGCAGATGCATAGACCATAAAAAATATGGATGACGCATCTTTACTGCCTTCAACTGAAGATAAGTGAAGCCGCCATCATCCGAATATGGCACTGACATCTTGCACAGATTTGGGATATTAGTGACCTTGGGACCGGAGTCTGCGCAGTAGAGTGCAGGAAGTAGAGTTGGGAAAAGCCCGCCCACACTCTCGCAGAAACAGAACAATTCATTATTTTGGTGTGAAATAAACATTTATGGAAAATGTAGAAATTAAAGCTAAAGCTCCAATCTCCTCTTGAAAATCCAGAAAAAAGTCTGTTAGTGCCTCAGTGACAACTTCACTCAGAGAAGTCATCAATCTCAGCTGTCAATCATAACGTCACACCCCCGTTTTTATAGCATCAAATAACTAAACTTAAGTAAAACCAAACTTATTTAAAAACGAACACTTTAAATGAAATCATTGAGATAAAAACTGCATAAAATGACAGAAGCCATCTTTGGGGAAAAATTATTTGAAGTGTAATTTGTTTAGTTTGTCTTGCGTCCATTAGAATCCATGAAGGGGCCGGGATGTATGTATGTATGTATGTATGTATATATATATAAGTTATACTGGAACCAACCACCTGGGGGCGATCGAGACACTTTGGCTTCAGTTTTTAACACGAGTGCGGCAGGCTTGGGTGAATTCCTGCTGCCCAATTCGCATACTTATACTATGACCTAAAAGTATGTTTTCTTTTTGTGAAGAAAAAGTACATACTTTTGAGTGTGTAGCAGAAGAATATGCAAGTTTTGGGACATACTACTTCTTCATCTTTAATGGACTCTTCGCTAAGTTACGTACATCCAGTCACTGTTTAAACTGCCCTGCCTTTCAATGTCATGTTTGCAAGGCACCTTTATATACATCCGGGTCACACGTTGATGACACACTGTCGCCGGTCAATAGGATTGCCATGATTCGATTGTAGTCTCAGACACCTGTCACGCTGAGGCGTTCCCCAAAGCGTTCTAGGACACAGTGTCTCGTTCCCTGTTCTCAGGGAACATAGGTTAAAGACGTAACCTGAGACGTTTGTTTCTCTTTGTTACCTGTTTCCTGTGTTCCCACAAGTTATTTGTTGCCATGGATGCCATGGATGGTGATGTTTGTGCATTGCACGCTGATCATTTGTGTTTCTTTGTATTGGATTACCTGAGTTTACTTTGTTTAATAAACCACGCTTCTATTTTTAACCCTTTTGGCTATCTTCATCATCTTTGGACTAAAAATGCTGCAGAATACCGGACCAAAGGATTGATTATGCAGCTGACACCATCCACCCAGAGAATCAATTCCAGTCCTTATATCAAGGAGGACGCCTACTGGAGAATTTTGTAGAGGATTTTTTACAACTGTGTCACACCAGGTGAGTTGGGATGAGTGCACACAAACTACTCCAGATAATGCCATGGGGAATGACAGCTGCTCCTTATTCGAATACATTGAATACACAAGTGGGTGGCTGGTTCTCCACTGATGCCCATCCCAACCCTGCCTGCCCAAGATTCTCCAGTGGACATCATGGAGCCAGAGCCCACCCCCACCATGGATAAAGAGACAACTTTGTGGCTGAGTTGCTGTTGTTCCCAATTGCTACCATTTTGTTATAATACCACTAACAGTTGACTGTGGAATATTTAGTAGTGAAGAAATTTCACAAATGGACTTATTGCACAGGTGACAACCTATCACGGCACAACGCTTGAATTCACTGAGCTCCTGAGAGCGACCCATTCTTTCACAAATGTTTGTATAAGCAGTCTGCATGCCTAGGTGCTTGATTTTATACACCTTTGGCCATGGAAGTGATTGGAACACCTGTATTCAATGATTTGGAGGGGTGTCCCAATACGTTTTAGCAATATAGTGTATATACACTGATCAGGCATAACATTATGACCACTGACAGGTGAAGTGAATAACACTGGTTATCTCTTCATCACGGCACCTGTTAGTGGGTGGGATATATTAAGCAGCAAGTGAACCTTTTGTCCTCAAAGTTGATGTGTTAGAGGCAGGAAAACTGGGCAAGTGTAAGGATTTGAGTGAATTTGACAAGGGCCAAATTGAGATGGCTAGACGACTAGGTCAGAGCATTTCCAAAACTGTAGCTCTTGTGGGGTGTTCCCGGTCTGCAGTGGTCAGTATCTATTAAAATTGGTCCAAGGAAGGAACAGTGGCGAACCGGTGACAGGGTCAGGGGCCGCCAAGGCTCATTGATGCACGTGGGGTACAAAGGCTGGCACGTGTGATCCGATCCAACAGACAAACTACTGCAGCTCAAATTGCTCAAGAAGTTGGTTCTGATAGAAAGGTGTCCGAAGGTGTCATAAGAAGAATGGCATCTATGCTAATGTTAGTCTCTCTGTTTATTCCGAGGTTTACTGCAGTCTACCGGATCCGGGCCGTACCCAGGCCAGATGGTGGACCTGTGCCTGGACATGACCAATGCATCCCTGAAGTGTCTGCAGAGAGCGTGTCAATTAAACTCCCCCCGTAAATGCCGCATCGACACGACATCCTCATCTGTCTCCGGCATGA
>CM031963.1:6292659-6797659 GCA_018749465.1 Paracanthobrama guichenoti
ATAACTTCATTATCACTGACTATTTTTAATGGCTCATATAGAAACAGAAGCCTGTGATGAAATCTCAGTTTGGGCACCTGCAACGTCCTCCTCAGCCTTGTGTGGTAACAGGCAATCATCTACTTAATCTGGGACCTTTTGACAACTTTTTAAATTTTTTGAAATCTCAGTCACTCTGAACAGAAATAGGAGGCTTTAGTGGCTCCTAGATGTCAAGTATGAATTAATACAGAATTATTTTTGGAGGTATAAAAAATTTTCATGTCATATCTATTTGGAGAGCACGTGCTCAACAAAACCCCATCAAAACCAATTCCCTAATTGCTAATTTGTTAGTCCAGATAAATTCTTGTGAAATGGTGCCACCTATAGTAATTTATTAGCTACTGATAGGAGACAGCATTGGATATATCACGTGTGGTGTTGATCTTGCATATGTAATTAATGTAATTAATAATTGTTCGTTATTATATATTAAATTAAATGATTAAATAATTATTAAAATGTAGTAATTATTATTAATAATGTTTTTATTGGGCACAGCCTAGCTCAAAGTATAAATTCAGAAGAAGGAAAACTCTTTATTTTAAGAAATAACTGCAGGTCTCAACCGCTAGATGTCAGTCATGAACCAAAGATTATCTGTCTTCAGTGTTGAAGCTGCTAATATGGTTTTGCCGTTCATGTTATCTAGAACTTAACATCTAGAAATCAGTAATTCAGTCATGTTTGTGATTCATTCGTTATCAGTTATTTATAACTATATAAATTAATAGGGTTAATTTTCAAACAGCTGTAATGTTTTTTATTTGCCAACTTACCAAGATAAAGTAGCATTGTGTATTTTGGAAAATATTAATTAGGTGTATAAAAATATTATAGACAATAAGAAATACAGTTCTAGTAATGGTTCTTCAAAACTGCAGCAGTTGATTTTAAAGTCATCATGAGAATATGGTAAAAAGGGTATGAAAACTATTCTTAAGCCTGCAATTAATATTTTACAGCATTACTTGTGTTGTCATAATTTTTTACAGCATACATTCACAGAACCAAAAACAGGTTACATGCTTACTACAAGAAATTAAAAATGCATTTATCTAGAGCTCCAAAGACTGGGACAAAGGTCAAAGTGCATCTCAGTGTGCTTTTCCTTGTATTCCTATGCTGTCAGAGCCATTTTTCCTCAGTGCGCCTGCTGGCGGTCTTGAAACAGGCCTTTTGTTGAGGAGAGACTTGAAGTGACTTTGCTGTGGGCAGGTGTTTCCACTAGCAGGTTCACGTTGCGATTCCTTGGATCTGACAGGGCATTTAAGGTCTCCTCACTGTGCTCTGTTGCCTCGGGCAGACCCGCCGCTTAAACATTTAGCATGGAAATGGCCTGGGATGTCGCAGTCTAGCGCATTTGCCATTCTGTCTGATATTCCATATGGCTTCATTCATTCGATTTACGGGTCAAATTAGGCTGTGGATGGACGGACAGAGAGACAGATTGACAGACAGAATGATAATTGCAAACGATTTATCATGACTTGCCACCACATAACCTACTTTACAAAGTTTGCTTCTCTGACAACAAAGAGTGAATGAGAGGACTATCTCTTCATCTTTTAGGGCATCTTTAGTCGTGCCTGTGCCAAGAGGCTTTTGTGACTTGGCAGAAGGAACATCCCATAGCGGAGTGGCCCACTCATCTGTCATCACAGCTCTGCTAGACTCTGGCTGATGTTAACACACTTTGATGTCAACTGTACATTCTGGTGACATTCTTTCTCCAGCGTTTCATTTACAACATTAGAAAGCATTTGGCAGATCACAAAATGACAACAACTGACAGTCTGGAGCCTTTATGACGCACTGCCAAACAATTGTCCTTGCTATGGAAGCTATGCAATGTCTGTTTTCATACAGTGTGATAGAGCTATAGAAGTTGAAATCCCTCTGGTGTCAGTATTTGCTCCTGGGGTAAACAATTCAGCTGCACTTTACTGATTTCACTGCAGTATTTTATTTCAATGTATTTGGCAATTACTTTTTTTTATTTATTTTTTATTTTACCTCAATCTTTTAATTTTAAATAAAACTAAAAGTTTTATAGTTCTTTTAAACTTTTATTTGAACATAAATTACAGTGGTGGTCAGAATTATTGGCTCCCAAAAATCTAACCATTCATTGAAGTAGAAGAATTGAAAGTCAAGGGGAAATCACATTATGAAATAAATGTTTTTCTCCAAAACACATTGGCCACAATTACTGGCACCTCTAGAATTTTTTTATGAGTGAAATATCTCTGAAGTATATTCCCATTAATATTACATTTTATCACACCAGGGTGACTATGAGCATGAAATTGTCTATGATTTTTTGTTTCACGGGAGTATAAATATGAGGAAACACCAAAACACAAAACTTAATCAGTCATCACAATGAGTAAAACCAAAAAATATATTTCTGATGTGCAGCAAAAGATTGTTGAGCTTCACAAAATAGAAAGTGGCTGTAAGAAAATAGCTAAAGCATTGACAATTCCCATTTCCACCATCAGGGCAATAATTAAGAAGTTCCAATCAACTAAAGATGATACGAATCTGCCTGGAAGAGGACGTGCGTCTATATTGTCTTAATGCACGGCGAGGAGGAGAGACTGAGTGGACAAAACTCTCCAAGGATCACAGATGGAGAATTGCAGAGATCTGTTGTGTCTTGAGCTCAGAAAGCCTGAAAAAACAACCCCTACATCACCACATGTTGCTTGGGAGGGTTGCTCATCCAGAAACAAACTCCAGCATATTCAGTTGTCAGACACGACTGGAAATTCAAACAGGACCGGTTTCTATGGTCAGATGAAACTATAAAAAGAGCTTTTTGGCAGCAAACCCACCAGATAGGTTTGGTGCAAGCAGGGATGCCCCATGTCCACGGTTAAAAATATCGCTGAATCTTTAATGTTGTGGGCCTATTTTTTTGCTGGAGGTCCCGGATATCTTGTTCAGATACATGGTATCATTGATTCTAGCAAATACCAACAGATAAAAATCAAAACCTGATGGCCTCTGCTAGAAATCTTATAATGGGCCGTGGTTGGGACAACGATCCAAAATAAACATCAAAATCAACACAAAACTGTGTCACTGAGCACAAAATGAAGCTTCTGCCATGACCGTCCCAGTTCCCTGACCTGAACCCTATAGAAAATGAGTGGGGTGAGCTGAAGAGAAGAAGCACCAACATGGAGCTGGGAATCTGAAGGATCTGGAGAGATTCTGTATGGAGGAATGGTCTCTGATCTCTTGCCAGGTGTTCTCCAAACTCATCAGGCATTATAGGAGAAGACTCAGAGCTGTTATCTTGGCAAAAGGAGGTTGCAAAAAGTATTTAATAAAAGGGTGCCAATAATTATTGACCAATGTGTTTTGGAGAAAAGCATTTATTTCGTAATGTGATTTACCCCCAATTTCAATTATTTTACTTCAATGAAAGGTTAGATTTTTGCGCATTTTTGAATAAAAGATCAAAGGGATAAACATTGCAGATTTATTTTTACAGTCATCTTTGATCATATTTACCAGGGGTGCCAATACTTCTGACCACAACTGTATATATTAGTTATATTTATATATAATGTTATATTAATTATATTTAATTATTTATATTATATTTATATTATTTATTTCTCTTTTTCTTATGTCTCTGTTAAGCACTTCACTTTACCGTTATGCATGAAATGTACTGTATAAATAGCTTGCCTTGCCCCTTGTGTAATCTATCACAAGGGTCTTTCTGTGGTTATTTTTAGTGTGGTCATTTTCATTTTTCCACAAACACGTTGCTTACTCAAAGAAACACTAAAATGTTCATAGACCAAGGGAATATGCAACTTGTTTTCTAAACAAATTGATGACGTAACCCACAAAGTAGCGTGCAAGTCACAGAAAGGATTTTCAATAATATATACACAAGCTTGTTTGCGTGAAAGCTTTTAACATGAGCCCCGATGAAACATCTGCGCTTAAATCTGACAAATGTGACAACCTCTCACAATCTCATTACAGACCAGTCCAAACGAATAAAGTTCTTCTTTTATCAGAAGGTCACAAGATGCCGCTCAGTGTGACCCGATGCTTCTCACAAACCTCACTGACAACTTCTTTTAAATCTTTGAGCATATGATGACATATTTCCATAAAAGATGAAAGTGGTGAATAATGCAGAAGACTCCTTCATGAAACATTGACTGTTCCTCTGATGCCACATCTTGACACTTTTTGATGCACCTCTCTAATGATTTGTAGATCTGAGGCTTGTGGTACCATAAAGTATATGTAATGGATATTTAATATTTGTATATTCATGGATCATGAGATAAAACTGTGATCTCTGATCTCAGAAAAATGTGTATGTAACGTTTACATGTTGGCCTACATTTTTGTTTGCTACATCACTATGCGGCAGTCCTGTGGGCGAAAATGCCTTGTTGATGCTAGAGGTCAGAGGAGAATGGGCCGACTGATTCAAGCTGATAGAAGAGCAACTTTGACTGAAATAACCACTCATTACAACCGAGGTATGCAGCAAAGCATTTGTGAAGCCACAACATGCACAACCTTGAGGCGGATAGGCTACAACAGCAGAAGACCCCACCGGGTACCACTCATCTCCACTACAAATAGGAAAAAGAGGCTACAATTTGCACAAGCTCACCAAAATTGGACAGTTGAAGACTGAAAAAATGTTGCCTGGTCTGATGAGTCTCGATTTCTGTTGAGACATTCAGATGGTAGAGTCAGAATTTGGCGTAAACAGAATGAGAACATGGATCCATCATGCCTTGTTACCACTGTGCAGACTGTGTGGTGGTGTAATGGTGTGGGGGATGTTTTCTTGGCACACTTTAGGCCCCTTAGTGCCAATTGGGCATCGTTTAAATGCCACAGCCTACCTGAGCATTGTTTCTGACCATGTCCATCCCTTCATGACCACCATGCACCCATTCTCTGATGGCTACTTCCAGCAGGATAATGCACAATGTCACAAAGCTTGAATCATTTCAAATTGGTTTCTTGAACGTGACGATGAGTTCACTGTACTAAAATGGCCCCCACAGTCACCAGATCTCAACCCAATAGAGCATCTTTGGGATGTGGTGGAACGGGAGCTTCGTGCCCTGGATGTGCATCCCACAAATCTCCATCAACTGCAAGATGCTATCCTATCAATATGGGCCAACATTTCTAAAGAATGCTTTCAGCACCTTGTTGAATCAATGCCACGTACAATTAAGGCAGTTCTGAAGGCGAAAGGGGGTCAAACACAGTATTAGTATGGTGTTCCTAATAATCCTTTAGGTGAGTGTATATATATATATATATATATATATATACACTCACACTCACATATATATATATGGGTTAGTTCAAAAGAACAACATTTGACTTTGCTAAATCCTCTGTAACAAAATAATAAATTTGATCAATTTAATGTCTTTGCACAATAAAAAAATATATAAAAATAAAAAAACAACAACAAAAGAAACATCTTACTGACTAAATTATTTGTACATACGAATACATTTGCTAATGTTAGATAATATGTACATAATAATCATGTTTGCTTCCTGTATGAATCACTAGTGCAATATAAATGTAGGCCTATGTGTTCTTTCAAAGGATTCATATTACACAGTATGAAGTTAATTTGCGTGTGACGTTAAGAAGCTAACCAGCTCCAGATGTGACCAGTTTCTCTTTCAAAAGAACACCTCGAGTAAGTTAGCCTGTTAGCCTCAAACATGGCGGGGGTTGTTTTGAAAGACACCAGTGAAACAGGTGTTATGAATTCATCATCTGCACACTGTATTATTTTTTCTGCTCTGAGAATTTCACTTTACCAAGGGCATTTGAGGGTTTGAGAGCTGGCAGCATCTTAAAAGGCCTGGAAACCTGGACAGCCAACCTGGAATCTGAACAAACTTTGGGAAACATTAAAATCCTTCTACTACAGGGAGGCTATTTTTCAGCAAACACACCTCGGCATCTACACACACACTCAGTGGTGAATTTGAATCATACAGTTTATGAAACATGTCAGTGACTAGACAGAATCATAGCAAATAAAAGTAGGGTATTAACAGTTAAGCACAAATGGTAGAAACTGCGATATAAGGGAGACTGAAGCTGACTTTTTGCTGTCTGTTCTTTTGGCTATAAATGAAATTTTTTTTTTTTTTTTTAAATACATAATATACCTCTATAAAATCTATTTCATACATTGTCCTGTTTTGTTTAATCTTTGTGGCTACAGCAGAAGAAAATAGGGAAAGTGATATTACAACCCTCACTGTCTTCTATTCCTAGCCTTCCTTCCTTCCCTGAGTAAATCAGGTCAAACAAGACAATTTGTTGAATCAGATGATTATCTTGTTCAATAACCTGATTTCAAATAAGGTTTTAAGCCAGAATATAAAGTGTTTTCTTTCTACTTATTTTTTATTTTATTTTTTTTATTATTAATTTTTTATTTTTTGTCCTGTATATCAACACAAAAACTTATACTTTCACCTCAGGTGGATGGTGGTTATGTTGGATAGAGATTTCATCCCTGTGGCAAATTTCTAATTGGTTAAACTCGCTGTTTCAACTCAGTGCTCCAGCTGTAATCAACGGTCTACAATAAATGCCTCCCATTAAGTTGCATTCTTGCTTAACACAGTTGCCATGCAACGCAGGTGTATACATTTCCTCCCACAATGAAAATTACCTTGGGAGCTGCCATTGAACGAAAAGGGCTATAAATACGATATAGGATAATTATCATTGGTTCAGGGGGTTTTCAGAAGTGTGATTCTCTGGCTCATCTGTGCTCAAGGAGGTTAGACAAGCTGTAGACCCAGGTGCTCCTGTGTGCAGCATCTGCTCGCATGGCAGACATCCAGAGCCCCATCTCTCTCCCCACGCGCTCTTTTTCTGTCTCTTCTTTAGGGCTGGGAATGGAGATCCGGGTCTTGTTTAGAGCTGCTTCCGTTTTTTTGTTTTTTTGTTTTTTTCATTCTTTTGCCAAGGGAGTATTGTAATGTACCAATAGCCTGGCACCGTCTTCCACACTGCTTATTCAACACTGAAAATGAATCAACATCGCAAACCAGACTCCCAAACGAATGACACTGATAAACTGGGTCTTTTTAGTGAATCAGAAACATGCAGAGCAACCATTGTAGTAGAATTAATCTACTGTTATTTTTAGTGAACCAGAAACAACGTGTCATTGCATCGCATGTCAGTGATGTGATATCTGCGCTACCCTGAATTTCCATTTTACTTCCGTAGAAACCATGTGTAACCAGTCCCACTCAACCCGGTTCTGAGTGGGATTCGAACCGGTGTCTCTGGCATGGGTGGCAGGCGAGCTAAGTGAGGTTACACGCACAGCTCTTACTAGCTGACCTCCGTTAAACATGAAAACACCAAAGGTGCTTTAATGTATGGATACTTTAATATACAGTTGCTATATAGGAACCGTTTGACAGAACTGTGTTTGAACAGAACAGACCTTTATCGACAGAAAACAACAGCTAATCAGACAGATATTTATTTGTTGTAACAGTAATGCAGCATTTTATCCACCATACGTTTTAAAATGAATTGCATATTTAGTAACACACGTCATCCAGCTTTTATTAATGTGATATTCCAATATTGATCTATCTTACTGCAATGTGCAACAAATGTCTCATAGCAGCCTCTGAGTGAATGCACAAGTACATATTCAACACACTTAAATGTATTTTTAGTATAATTGTTTTGACCAAGTAAAACAGCGCTGCGTTAACACACAGTTTTAATTTGTCCGATAAAATGACCTGTATGAGAAATTCTGCACTTGAGGCTGTTTTATTATAATGAAATAGAATAATATGAATTTAAATGATCAAACTCAACTGTAACAAAGTTCAAGTTTAGGAAGAAGGAGGTGAATGTTAAAAGTAACTTTAATTGTAAAATATGCATAAACAACATAACAAAACTGTTGCATATAGGCATAATAAAAACAACAATGCAAAATGTCCCAGTCTCACAGCCCGTCCTGTTTCACACCAGTAAAACTTTAATATATTAACTCCCGTCAGGTTGCTTTCCATCGGCAGTGGAGGTGAAGACGACAACTCCCATGATTCCACGCTCATTTATGTCTACACGTTTGTTATTGTATAAGCGACCTCTAGTGGAAAAACTTACATACAGTGTCTTTAAAGGAATAGTTGAATGAAAAATGAAAATTATTTACTCACTTTCATGTCATTCCAAACCTGGGTGAACCATTCCTTGAATAATTTCACAAGTTCACACTTACATCTAACCGAATGGTGTAAAATATTCATATTTGGTATGCTGTCCGGGGGGGAAGGCTTCGAGCTCAGAACGTGGTCTGAACCTAGAGTTGGGATGGGATAGGAAAGTTGAGAGTGAGGAGTTGTGGTGGAGGAGGGATGTTGGAAAAAGTTGAGTTAGCTATTTATATGTAGGCCTCCTCGCACTGATTGGGTAGTTTATCTGAAGGTGCTCCTCCCAAACATCATTAAGGAGAATTCTTTATGATTCACATCCCTACTCTTCTTGTTGGTCTAGTCCTTTGCAGATGTTCCCTTCTGTCCTATTAGAGCAGTGACTACAGCCAAGCTGCGTTCCATCAGTGGGAGAAGCCGTCTCTCTGTTTCGGCCAGCTCAGGCTCTGCCCTCTTTAGCTCATCTGACCACATGCACGCCTGACACGCTGGAGGCTCATGACAGCTGAAACTGTGGAGGGCCAGACAGTGACAGTGCCTAAGTCTTGGCAGGCCGAAGCGAACAGGTGGATGAGACCAGCACTAGCAGACCCATCTGTGTATGGGGTTGGCCAAGGGCACACCTATATCACGTGCCAGGAATGTGAGGCATCAGTGTTCAAGTGACTTAATCTATTTGTGACTAATACCTGGAAAGAATAAACATGGAGCTGTGAAAAGCTCCACATTGCGCAAGCTTGGGCTCTTTTAAAGTAAAACCTAATGTTTTCTGCAGTGTATGGATTTATTTAAATTATGGGTTTGAATATCCTTAACCACACCTCTCCAACCGTTAGTCTGCTATGAGCGAGAGATGGAGAGGAGGAGTGCTGAAGTAAAACTCTGCCCTCTATTCAATATCCCGTTTCACTTGGAAATACGTCACAGCACTGAAATAAAATTCCAGTTCACTGGGACTTTAAAAGCAAATATGAGAACACATTTTCTGAAAGAATCACACCATTTTAACTAGCTTGTTCAAGTCTTTCAGCTCTTTTATCAGGACTGCATCGCAAATGAAATGTTGAACCAGATGAGCTACCAAGCAAGTTTACTACATTAAAAAAGCCATGTATATGCTGGTTATGTAACACAAAAGTCAAAATGTATTAGTTTACAAATCAAGCACTAAAGTGTTTTGAGGTCACAGCATAATATTGTTCAAAGAATTGTGCAAAAATACATATTTATTAATCAATAATCTGTAATCTGTAATCAAAAATGTATGTGAAAAGGAAAACATTGTTGGTGTCTACACCAGTCTCCCTTTTTGAGGACAAAAGTAGAGATTTTTCCTTTTATTACATGTCATGGACATTTATCGACACAATCCAACTTCATATTACAGTTTGAAAAGAAAGGTGTAAGAGGTTTAGGACTTAATACCTTCTAGAAAGCTCCTCTAATGTCCTTGTAAGAAGCTCCACTCCGATTGAGAGCTTTACATCAAACGGATTCAGCGAATCTTAATCCCTCTTAATTTAGGTGTGTAAACCAGCAGTGCTTACACTTCACCCAAGTGAATTAAGCAATTAATTCCCTCGCCTTGTGTTGCACTTAGTCTACGCTATGATTTCATCCTGACACCTTCAGACCTACGGTTACTTCCAGCTAGGTTCCCCACAGTTGTTTTTGGTTGCTGGCAGGGTCTGCGTCCTGTCTCCATCCTGGCCCAAAGGGATTCAAGGGGTGTAGGGTTAGAGCTTCAGCCCCTCTCTCTCGCTCTCTCTCCCCTTGAACCAAGGCTGTGGGCACAGACACTGTCAGCTCCCATTACCTAATTGGAGTTGAAATGCAGCTGTCCTGTGTTTCTGCCTGCATGGCGTGCCTCGCTCAGCCTCACACAGATGCTGCGTGTTGTAGACTTTAAAGGCGTCCGACAATCTCTCTGCGATGAGAGGGAGTATCAGCCACTGACAATATACCGACGGGTATGGCAACAGCATTTAATGTAAACACTGATGCTGTGCAAAGCTCTCTGCAACATGAAATGTTTATGCGAGCGAAGAGTTACAATGTGCTTTATCATGCAGCTGTCTTTCAAAATATGCAGAGGAGAATAACAACCACACCCCACAAGTGTCACAATCAACTGCTCATTGTGTCATTGGTTCATAATAGAAATGGCAGTGGTTGGAATTTGAATGACTGTACTGTAAATGTTGCTAAAATGTCTGTTCTCAGCATGCAGCATCCACAATGACTCTTATTTAGCTTCACTACAAGGAGGAAGTAATCAATGTCCATTTGAGCTTAGACATTGATCAGTTTTCTTGTCTTCTCTGATGGAAGTACTTCTCATAAAGCTAAACTTGCTTCATTTGTGAAAAGGGTTCAATTCTATACAATTTAATGCTAAACATCTGTAGGGCAGGGAGTTACTAACCAAATAAGCAGACTTCCTGTTTCAAGCAGTTCCCATAGGACAACATACAAGAACACCCACTGAACAATTATAGAAATTATGTCCATTAGTGTTCGCATCCTGTGCATGTAACAAACCACCCACTGTAAGAAAAAAAAATCTGTAGAAAAACGAATAATGTTCTGGCAGAAAATTACCAGTTCTTTTTTTCCTTAAGTTTAT
Source organism: Paracanthobrama guichenoti (assembly GCA_018749465.1). Classification (NCBI taxonomy): domain Eukaryota; kingdom Metazoa; phylum Chordata; class Actinopteri; order Cypriniformes; family Gobionidae; genus Paracanthobrama; species Paracanthobrama guichenoti. The sequence continues at coordinate 6,303,565 of CM031963.1, forward strand.
GGACAGTTCCTTCAAACCTAAATCACAACATGCATTATTCAAAATACAATAAAACCAACACGTTCTCACTCCCAACTCGTCACATATTGACGCTTGGTCAGGACCCCTCTACGTCACTTTTTAACATAATTTTGCATAATTTTTCGATGTTCAGGGTATTCTGCTTTCAGTTGTTTGCCTCATGCATCAGATCAAGACACATTTAACCCCTAAATGCATACCTTGGGTCTTTAGTGACCCGGGACGTCACTCACTACCCTCCTCATTAATTTTCTCATCAACCTTCTTAGTATTCCTAAATGCAGCTTTATTGAAAGGGCATCGTAGTCAAAAGTACAGCAAGGTCAAAACACAGGCAGGTAGTCCAAACAGGCAAACAAGGCAGGAGAGACAGGCAAAAGGGTAATCCACAGAACAGGCAAGTAATTCAAGACCAAGAAACAAGGGCGGCCATTCAGTAATGCAGTATATACAACTAACAAGACTTCACAATGAATGATTGAGATAACCAGGCTTATATAGGGGGAGGTAAACAGGGTAATGAGACACAGGTGGATGTAATCAGGGAAGATAAGTCCGGGCAGAGAGTATTATGGGTAATGTAGTCTTTAATGGAATGACTGGGGTGGAGTGCCCTCTGGTGGTAATCAGGGGCACTATCACTGGTGAATCGTGGCAATAACAAGAAAAAAATTATAAAATGATAAAAGAATGCCTTTTTTTTTCATACCTTTTTTGTACATATATTGTTTTTTTTTCTGCACAACAATAATTGAATCTTTAATGATGGAATAAGTGCAATTCACCTTTATTCCACAAGGTGGCGATGTGTGATACACAATGATGAAGTGCCGTTTCACTCATACTTACAGCAGACAGAAAACGAAAGAAGAGTAAATCTGCAAAACTTGAAATGGCTCTGCGATTTACTGCAGAGCAAGCACTGAACACAATCAAATATTAGTGTCACTGTCACTTGATGGTGGATCTGCTGAAGAAGCTGTCAGCGATCAAAATATTGATTTTGAAGATGCTGAAAATTATAGTTTTGAGAATCGAGGACAGTGATGATGAACATCAGCTCAAACTGAACCCTTACAAGCTCCAAAAGGTAACAAAATATGCTTTATTTTATTCTTCTGTACTCTAATATCAGGAGCATTTTATATTATTAACAGGTAGAGAGATCCATCCATGTTAAATACAGATCCAGGTCGCTAAAGACATTTAAGGGTTAATTCTTTGCATTCGTGAAAGTAGAAATTATTTTATAAACATTTATACTTTTATATTTTGGAGCAATTAATCACACTCCTACCCTAAACCTACTTTTCAACAATATAAAACACCTGTAAAAAATCATTATGGAAATTTCTTTCATATTAATGCAGTACAATGTGTGCAAGACTTTAACGTTACCTGTTGATCTGATTATAAACTACATTTAAAGGAACACATCGACTTTTTGTGACTTTAACTTATTCACCATATCCACCAGAGTTAATAAGTCCATACATACCATTTTTATCTCCATGCGTGCCATAACTCTGTCTGACGCACCCACCGCTAGCCTAGCTTAGCACAAAGACTGGAGGTAAACGGCTGCCTACTGCTCAATAAGTGACAAAATAACACCAACATTTTCCCATTTACATGTTGTGATGTTTATTGTTAAGACGGAAAATGAAAAGTTGCAATTTTCTAGATCGATATGGTTAGGAACTACACTCATTCCTGCGTAATAATCAAGGAACTTAGCTGCCGTACCATGGGTACAGCAGGCACAATGATATTACGCAGCGCCTGAAAATAGTCCCCAGCACGCTCTCTGTGCAAGCAGGTTGTCACGTTGGTTATGTTGACGGAAGTTAGCCTATTTTCAGGTGCTGCATAATATCATTGCGCTGCTGCACCCTATACAGCAGTAAAGCTCCTTGATCATTACGCAGGAATGAGAGTGTAGTTCATAGTTCCTAACCATATCGGTCTAAAAAATTGCAACTTTTCGTTTTCCGTCGGTCTTAGTACATGATGTAACTATACACATCACACATGTAAAAAGGAAAATATTGGCGTTATTTAGTCACTTATTGAGCAGTAGGCTAGATGGAGCCGTTTACCTCCAGTCTTTGTGCTAAGCTAGGCTAGCAGTGATGTCAGACAGTCAGACAGAGTAATGGCACGCACAGAGATAAAAATGGTATGTATGGACTTATTAACTCTGGCAGATACGGTGAATAAGCTAAAGTCACAAAAAGTCAGCGTGTTCCTTTAACATGATTTAGAACAATGGTTCTCACCCAGGAGCCCACTAGGGGGCCTCAGCAAACTTCCAGAGGGGCCCCAATAAGTCTTTTTTACATGTAGTATTATTTAAATATTCAACATTAAACTGACATAATATTTTTTCAGTTTGTTTATTTATATTACAAAAGAAGCTTAGCAGGAGAGCCACAAAAGGTGGGCTTTGTATAAAAAGGGTTAAGAACCACTGGTTTAGAAACATAACAAAGGTAATGTATTTTAATTTGGTTCAGGTAACAACATTTCCACCCAAATTAGTGGAAGGCTCTGATGTGCACTAAATATCAGTGTATGTGGGTTGATATTATGAGAATGCTGATCCTCTAAAAGTCATTTCCTCCCCAATAAAGTTTGTCACTCTTTGTCAGTGTTGCAGGATGCAGCCCACTTGAGTTGAAATCCACTTTTTCTAGAGAATTTTATAATGTTCTTTAAAAACGGAAGCCTTTAACCATGGGCAATTTAAGCTGCATGGATCAGTTTTCATCACTTTTGGCTGAAATCGTTTTTTGGCAGCTTGACTTAATGTGTCATCTTACAGTGTGACTCATCAAACGAGTGGAACAACAACACAAAATACTGAACTGAACTGTTTTTCACCATTCCTCAAAAAAACTCCATGTGTTTTCTCTTTATAATTGAACTTAAACTGCTTTGTAATCAGGCAAAAACATAGTAGAAGATTATAATAGAACAAACGGTAACACTTTACAATACGAGTGCACTAATGCATTGAATAATGCTTAACTAATGTTTGAGTTAATGTGTGACTCATGAAGAACTAAGCCATTTATTAATGATTACTGCATCAGCAACTAATAAACATTATATATGATTAATAGGTTAAGTAATATATGAATTGCTATTAATTAAATGTGTCATCATGTATTAATTCCCTTATAACATATATTAACTAATAATGTAAATTCATATGTTAATTTCACAATGGCAAAAGCTATGTATACTTGACTTCCAGTTGTCTGCTTTAATCAATCATTAGCTAATGATGCAAACTTGCAAAGGTTTCGTTATGTTATGACTCTACTTGTTGATGCACATGATTATTAACTAATTGTTATGTCATTGTGGTTATGGGTTTTGAATTAATTTTGAATTGGTTAATAGTCATGTGCCTCAACAAGTAAAGTCATAACATAATGATTGCAAATCATTAGCTAATGATTAATTAAAGCAGACAACTGGAAGTTGAAATGCATGGCTTCGACCCATTGTGGTAATTAACACTATAGATGAATTTACACTATAGATAATACTTTATGTTATTAAGGAATTAATACATTATGACACATTTAGATAATAACAATGTATTGATTACTTAATCTATTAATCATATAGAATGTTCATTAGTTGCTGATACAGTAATCATTAATAAATGGTTTAGTTATTCACCAGTCATACATGAACTCATGATTATATGTGCATTAGTGAAGCATGAATTGGTTCCATACCTTTGTCACAAGGAATAAAATAATAATAAATCCTCTTTTTTTTTTTACTTTGTCACAAGAAATCTAAATTAATAAATAATAACAACAATGATAATATAGGTATCATCATGAAAGTCCCAAGCCTTTGTCACAATAAATTATTTATTTATTTATTTATTTATTATTATTTATTGATAATAATACTACTAGTCATCATCATCAACAACAACAACTGTATGGTAATCCTCGAATGTAAAGGATGCAGAACACATTAATATTTTGTGATGTTTATGAACACATCCTTCCTTATAGCATAATAGGAGGAAATATGTGAGGAATAGCACAGATCGACGCCAATAGGGAAGTGGGGAATATTGTTTAACTTAAGTGCACAACGGGAAATGTGTTAACTCAGGAAGTCAAAGGAATTTTGCATGACTGGTACAAGAGGAAAAGGAGGAACTACACAGGCATGTTTGCAAATACCTTGGTATTTACAATGTCTAGTGTTATTATATAACTGAAATGAAGGCAATAGGTATGCAGTGTGACATTTGGCGGCCAAGTCTTGCTCATGCATATGTGACATAAAGCATTATTTTAATTGTGTTTATTCTGATGTAGAATGTATGGTGATGTATTTAATTTATACTTTAGTCTACAGTTAATCGGCCTGTTTATCAGACGTGAGTCATGATTAAGGCATCTGTCAGGTGCCTGTGGTTTTCGAGTAAACCATGCGTAATGCCCTTAAGTAACTCAAGCTTAGTTTCCAATGTAGTATTCACATGAAGTTCTACAGAAATGTCCGTGCCAAATTACAAAATTCCTTTGACAGATCAAATCCCTGCCTCCCAGAATATCATGTACTTCACACACAAATCTGCTCTCCTGTGTTCAGCGGCCAGGGGTTGCCGTGAGTGTGCATGTGGAGATGCCGGGATGTCTGCCTGAATGCTCACAAGCCACAAAAAAAAGCAGACGGGGAACTCACTTATTTCCCTGAGCTCACCACACTGTCCACCTTACACAGCACCATCTGGCTCTCTTCTCTCAACAGACAGCTTTCACTGTTCATTTTCTCTGTTTGTGGTGCGAAAACAAATCGCATGAAAGGCCTGTGTGCAAAAGGTGAAACTACTGCTAATTGGAGTTTTAACATAGTAAGACTGTTAAAAAGCTATTTTACATTGCTATTGTCTAAAGGTTAATATAGTTTGTCATTTTGAATTAAAATATTATCGCTGAACATCACTATTTACAGTACCTAACAGAGCTTTTTGCTTTTTCTATATATAGGTTTTATCCAGTTTCTGAGCTTACAACAAAGAGTAGTATAGAGAATGTATGAAAACAATATATATATATATATATATATATATATATATATATATATATATATATATATATATATATATATATATATATATATATATATATTCATGATGTTAGTCCATGTCATGTCTTTTTCAGCCTGCGGTTGTCTTGTAAATGTCATTTTCCCCTGTATTTTTATTTATTAATTTGTATTATTTATTTATATTTTCCTCGAACAAGAGAGACATTGGATGTGAGTGGCCTTGACTGATAAACCCTCCATGTAAAAGAACATAAAGATATAAATACACTGACTTGATATGCTTCAGCCCTACTGTAATGACTCACTGTGTTTCATACTGAACGATAGACAATCAGAACACTGATTACAGACTTCTCTTAGTCCGTGCTCAAGTGCTGCGAGTGGTTGGCGAAGCGAGAGACTCTTGCTTTGAACGTCCTTGTTGTCGATAATGTCTGGAATTGGAAAAACATAATGTGCCCTAAGCCTTCTGGATTTTTGCGCTTATCTCCTGTTGTCAGACACTGGAATGGTCTTTGTGCTGAAACGGTCCCACACACACTCCAACTTTGCCATCAGACAAATTCACATAAACAGAGTGTGAAAACATCACTTATTACCTCTAATGCTGTGGCATTTCAGCAGATTGAAATCCTGAAATTCACTTTAAGTTTATCTATGCTTCTCAAAGTCCACTACTATGCTTGATTGCCTCTAACACATTCTCTAATTAATCCAATACTATAGTTAAAATACAATATATATATATACACTATATTGCCAAAGGTTTTGGGACGACCTGCCTTTGCATGCACATGAACTTTAATGGCATCCCATTCTTAATACGTAGGGTTTAATATGAAGTTGGCCTGCACTCTTTTCAGCTATAACCACTTCAACTCTTCTGGGAAGGCTTTCCACAAGGTTTAGGAGTGTGTTTATGGGACTTTTTGACCATTCTTCTAGAAGTGCATTTGTGAGGTCAGGCACTGATGTTGGACGAGAGGGCCTGGCTCGCAGTCTCTGCTCTAATTCATCCCAAAGGTGTTCTGTCGGGTTGAGGTCAAGACCAGTCAAGTTCCTCCACACCAAATTCGCTCATCCATGTCTTTATGGACCTTGCTTTGTGCACTGGTGCACAGTCATGTTGGAACAGGAAGGGGCCATCCCCAAATTGTCCAAAATGTCTTGGTATGCTGAAGCATTAAGAGTTCCTTTCACTGGAACTAAGAGGCCAAGGCCAACCCCTGAAAAACAACCCCACACCATAATCCCATTTTCCCCTGTATTTTTATTTATTAATTTGTATTATTTATTTATATTTTCCTCGAACAAGAGAGACATTGGATGTGAGTGGCCTTGACTGATAAACCCTCCATGTAAAAGAATAATCCCCCCTCCACCAAACTTTACACTTGGCACAATGCAGTCAGACAAGTGCCGTTCTCCTGGCAACCGCCAAACCCAGACTCATCCATCGGATTGCCAGACAGAGAAGTGTGATTCGTCACTCCAGAGAGCACGTCTCCACTGCTCTAGAGTCCAGTGGCGGCATGCTTTACACCACTGCATCTGACACTTTGCATTGCACTTGGTGATGTAAGGCTTGGATGCAGCTGCTCGGCCAGCTGCTCACACTGTTGTTGAACTCCAAAAAAATGTCAAAAAATAAGTTAAGAAATTAAACGTTTATGTAAGTAGAACTTGCAGATTTTTATTTTGTACTCATACATTTTAATTGCTCTTAACTTCAAATATTTTAGTAAGCTAATTCGTACATTTAAATTAAAATGATCAACTTAAATATTTTTAGTAGTGAAAACTTGGCTAGCTTTAACTGGCTAATTCAATAAATGCTACCTTGCTAATTGGTAACACAATGCTTTGATAGTAGTAGCATAGCACTTGTTGAGTACAGCAATAGAACATTACCGTATACCCTGAAAAAAGGTTTTTACTGCTTGTTCAAATTGCTTAGTTAAAATTAGCTAAAACAACACAATTGCTATACATTTTGTCAAATTGAAGTTTACTTACTCCGTTCGTGTTGAGATTACATGAATGATTTGTGTTGCATTAACTGAAACTGGGCAGGGCTTGTTAGTTCCCAGCATGCTTTGCATATGGCTAAATCAAGAGTGAGTAAATGTTGTTATTTTATGTATTTTTGAGCAAGATGAGAAAGAGGGATACTTGATTGTGTTTAATAGTGTTTAAAATTCAATTATGTTGGAATTATTAGAACAATTTAAATTACAGTGGGTTACCATTGTGGAGAAGAGTGGAGCATCTGCTTAGACTGTGGAATAATACAAATAATGTTGTAATGCTTTTGTTGAAGGACCTTATATTACCTATTTAAGATGCTACTGTGTGTTATTACTAGCTAAAAGTTTAATTACTAGCTAAAAGTCATCTAAAAGTCATCTAGCTAATGCAGTATTATAATTCAATTGTGTAGCAAAAAATTATTAAAGTATATGAAATTGAAGTGGATGAAGGAATATATGAAATTGAATACCTGAACCATGCCAGGAGCCATATAAATTTGACTTTGAGACTACTTAATTGAATCACTTCAAATGTATTGATTCCATGATGTTAAAGTTACAAGAACAAATTATGTTTGTTTAACTTAATTGAATCATCTGGGACCGATGTATACAATTAAATCATGTAAATCCAACACACTTGTTTTTCAGTGTATATCTGTTCTAGAAACGAAGCTCAGCCTCCACTTGTCACCATGATGGTAACCCCAAAAAACCCAACGTAACAGAAACTCTTCTAAACTAACATAGCAAAACATCAAAAACTAAATCTCCCACTTAATTAATCTTGCACAAAACAAAACAAAACAAAAAAAAAAACATTATATAACACTTAATTTTAGCATTTACACTGAAAAAAAGTGTGTTGGATTTACATGATTTAAATGTGTACATCGGTCCCACATGAATCAATTAAGTAGAACAAACATAATTTGTTCATGTAACTTCAACATCATGGAATGAATACATTTTAAGTGACTCAGTTAAGTAGTCTCAAAGTAAATTTTATATGGCTCCCTGACATGATTCAGGCATTCAATTTCATATAGTCATTCATCCACTTCAATTTCATGTACTATAATATTACACAACTGAATTACACTCACCTAAAGGATTATTAGGAACATCATACTAATACTGTGTTTGACAACCTTTCACCTTCAGAACTGCCTTAATTCTACATGGCATTGATTCAACAAGGTGCTGAAAGCATTCTTTAGAAATGTTGGCCCATATTGATAGGATAGCATCTTGCAGTTGATGGAGATTTGTGGGATGCACATGCAGGGCACGAAGCTCCCGTTCCACCACATCCCAAAAATGCTCTATTGGGTTGAGATCTGGTGACTGTGGGGGCCATTTTAGTACAGTGAACTCATTGTCATGTTCAAGAAACCAATTTGAAATTATTTGAGCTTTGTGACATGGTGCATTATCCTGCTGGAAGTAGGCATCAGAGAATGGGTACATGGTGGTCATAAAGGGATGGACATGGTCAGAAACAATGCTCAGGTACTGGCATTTAAATGATGCCCAATTGGCACTAAGGGGCCAAGAAAACATCCCCCACACCATTACACCACCACCACCAGCCTGCACAGTGGTAACAAGGCATGATGGATCCATGTTCTCATTCTGTTTATGCCAAATTCTGACTCTACCATCTGAATGTCTCAACAGAAATCAAGACTCATCAGACCAGGCAACATTTTTCCAGTCTTCAACTGTCCAATTTTGGTGAGCTCGTGCAAATTGTAGCCTCTTTTTCCTATTTGTAGTGGAGATGAGTGGTACCCGGTGGGGTCTTCTGCTGTTGTAGCCCATCCGCCTCAAGGTTGTGCGTGTTGTGGCTTCACAAATGCTTTGCTGCATACCTCGGTTGTAACAAGTGGCTATTTCAGTCAAAGTTGCTCTTCTTTTGCCCATTCTCCTCTGACCTCTAGCATCAACAAGGCATTTTCGCCCACAGGACTGCCGCATACTGGATGTTTTTCCCTTTTCACACCATTCTTTGTAAACCCTAGAAATGGTTGTGCGTGAAAATCCCAGTAACTGAGCAGATTGTGAAATACTCAGACCGGCCAGTCTGGCACCAACAACCATGCCATGCTCAAAATTGCTTAAATCACCTTTCTTTCCCATTCTGACATTCAGTTTGGAGTTCAGGAGATTGTCTTGACCAGGACCACACCCCTAAATGCATTGAAGCAAGTGCCATGTGATTGGTTGATTAGATAATTGCATTAATGAGAAATTGAACAGGTGTTCCTAATAATCCTTTAGATGAGTGTATAATACTGCACTAGCTAGTTGACAAACTTTTAGCTAGCATTAACACACATTAACATCTTAAATGCTAAGCATTAAAATCTTCTTCAGCAAGGGCGTTATGACATTATTTGTATTATTCCACAGTCTAAGCAAATGCTCCACTCTTCTCCACAATGGTAACCCACTGTAGTTTAAATTGTTCTAATAATTCCAACATAACTGAATATTAAACACTATTAAACACAGTCTCCCCCTTTCTCATCTTGCTCAAAAGTACATAAAATAATTTTTTTACCTATAAAATAACATTTACTCATATGCAATTGAACATATGCAAAGCATGCTGGGAACTAACAAGTCTCGCCCAGTTTCAGTTAATGCAACACAAATCATTCATGTAATCTCAACACAAATGGATTAAGTAAACTTCAATTTGATTTATATTTAAGTGGATTGAACACAATCAAATTAAGTTAGGACAAAATGTATAGCAATTGAGTTGCTTTAGCTCATTTTAATTAAGCAATTTGAACAAGCAGAACAATTTTTTTTTCAGTGTACTCTCCCCTTTTGAGTGTCATGGCAAAGCATGCTGGGAAATAGAAATCCCAGCCCAGTTTCAGTTAAATTTAAGTTTGTCTAAATTAAAAGAAACAATTTCATAAAACTGAAAACAATGAAACAATTCAGATTACTTAAAATATATCAGTTTTGTGAACTCAAAAGAAAAAGAAAGTCCTAAAGTTAATTTGATTGAACTGATTTGTTTAATTTGAGTTGGCTCTACTCATACAAATTATTATTATTATTATTATTATTATTATTATTTAGAGCATTAGGGTTTACCTTAAGGCTCTTCCTTTATTGGTAGAATTATCTCCCACAACTATGTAAAATACGGGTAATTATGTCACTTTCCTTCGCTGATAATCCGAAGCACTGAAAGGAAGGCTATGTGTGCTCTCTCTGAGAAAATATTTTAATCTAAAAACGTCAAAACTGTTACAAAAGAAAAACAGAATTTATCATTTATCAACAGTGGGTTGTTTAAAAGTATTTTAATCATGTTTAATCATTGAGCGTGTGTTATGAGTGTATGTTACGTGTTAGTGAAGTGCTCGCATTGAGCGTGGGTTACAAGTGTGTGTTATATATTAATGGACTCGACCGTGGTGGAGGATTCGTTCCGCAACAGAAGCGTCAGACAAATGTCTTGTATTTTAAAATGCGCGTTCAGCACCACCGCTATTCACAGACAGAGCACGCACGATCGCGAAATTGAAAGTGAATGTAAATGACGCATTCAAACGCGATTTCAATACGTTACCGCTGTTTGAAAGCGACTCCCTGAGGCATGCGAATTTCTTCCAATATGAAAGCTGTCTAGTTGTAACCTTTGAATACTGAGTACTTTGATTATGGTTATTGTTTGCACGTAATATCTATGATCAATTTGTGAGAAGGAGTTCAGTTGAAAAGAGCTCATATGCAGTTCTAAGGTCTGAAGAGACAATCATACCGGAAAGAAGCCAGTCAGTTGAGTTTTTGGCAAAACTTTTACAGTGCTTGTCTTTTACTGCATATGATAATTCATACTCAGAAAGTAGAACTGAAATGACATTCATTACAAGATGATGAGTTAAGACATTTCAAATGCACCTGCAATATTTTTTCTCGTCATGTATTTCATCAAAATCTCGTTCTCGTCAACACAATCTCGTCTCGTCTCGTGAGATAAGTGTCTCGTTGAGCTGTTCTCAATTAGCTGTGCATGCTATTGCCAGTTATGAGAAGTTTTTACTTGATCATTACTTGCATGCTGCAAATGCTACACTTAACACACTTGAACAAGTGTTGTTGACTATTAGGCCTAATTTTTATAGAAATAAATACAAATTTGTTTGACCCAGTGCCCACAGTCTATGGTCATCAGTTCTAGCCCTCTTTACTTTATCTATAGCTTGTAGAAATGACAACTTTTTTAGTAGTCTTGACTAAATTAATTTAAGTTCATACAACAAGATTACAGCAAATCATTTCAAACCAATTAGATTTTGTTTGAAAAACGTAATTCAATTTTGTGGAAAAGTTTTCCTTAATTTCCTTTTTTTTTTTTTTTTTTTTTTTTCTTTTTTTTTTTTTTTTTTTGGAGTGAATGTTATTTCTACACATTGCCTAATTTGTCTGTAACGGTGTTGACAAACAATGCAATAAAGAAATTACTTTTATAATTAATAACTTGTAATAATAATAACTTGTGTTGGCAAACATTGAATTATTAAAATGTAATAGCCTGTTTTCAGTTAGAATGCTGGAAAGAATTTTTGTTATAGTTTGTTTGTTTGTTTTCCTTTTTTAAATGTCCAGTGTATCTACAATTATAATCACACACACACACACACACACACACAGACACACACACACACACACACACACACACACACACACACACACACACACACACTTTAAGAGTGTATTCAAAAATACAATCACTTTACATGTGCCAGTCAACACATCAAAATAAGCGTAAAGGACAATGAGTATTGAAACATAGCTAATTATTGAAAATGTACCACGTCTTTGCTTGTTCAATGGAAATACCAAAATAGTGTGATATCAAATTTCAAAGTTTGTAAAAACGCCCATAGCCTAATCCATCCATCCTTAGATAAACATTATGTTTCAAATAATGCGGTTTTTTGGGAACTGAAGCAATTGGCGTGGCATGAAACCCCCCACCAATTTTCATGACTATGATGCTGTTTGTAGTCATGGAAACTCCACACAATAGCTCGACGTGCTGCTCTCTCCCTTCGGTCGGTGAGCGCGAGCTCTCTCCATCCTCTCCTAAAGCCCTTTACTTTGCGCATGTACAGCCAAACCGAACATTTCATCGACTCCAAGATGGCGTTAACACCACTGGCTTGCGTTCTGCTTCTCCTTTCCATGCAATGTGAGTACGCATCACCACACTTTTATACTTTCTTTGTAGAAGAAGCAAAAGTGATACAAACTGCGGTGAATCATTTATCGAAGTTCTTGAATTGTGTTTCAATGAGCGTCCCGTTACACAAAAGTGCTTGTCTCTTTAAGCCAACTAAACTATTGAGCTAACCCGTTAGCTCTTTTACATGAGATGTTAGATGTGGATGTTGAATCCAAACTGAGATAAAAGTAACATTTTGAGGTGGATGCGCCGTGTTTATCGACCCGAGCTTCGGATTTGAGTTGTCTCGCGCTGGACTGTTTGTCATCGCGGGCTGGAGACTCACTCGCATCCCGCTCTGCGTGTTTGTCCAACTAACCATAAAGAAATCCGCACGCCTTTATTATTCCCTTATCCTACAGGTTACATCGGTTGTTCACGGGGATATTAGACGTGTTTTTTAAACTCAGACTATGCCATAAAACTCACATAAAGAGTTGTTTTTGTTCGTGTTTGCTCCGCTGGATCATTCGGCTCAGTTCTTTGTTCACGCTTTAAAAGTTTTTGAAATGGCATAAGCAAACACATTTCGGACTGAGTGGTTAGTGTTGTTGTTGGATTTTTCATTTTGCTTTTTCAAAGCGCTCGTGTGTTTGTTAGTTTGGGTGTGTTTTAACTATCAGAAACTATTTCATGTTTATTGCGAGATAACGGTTTTCTGCCTGAAGTGTTCACGAGAGGGGATCAAGGTAGCGCGCGGCGCGGGCAGCATTAGCACAGGCTGTGATGTCAACATTTACAGCATAATACCTACAATATTCACAATGCTTAAGTCTTATGTTTTGGGCTCAAGGAATTAATTAAAAAAGGTGGCATGTTTTTGTCCTGGATCGTTTGAAAAGTCGGTTGTAGGCTAATTTAATTAAATACGTCTAGACCGATAGCTTAATGAAATTTATTCAGTCAGAAGATGAAGTTTGGTTTCTGTGGACTGGAAATAATCAGTAGTTTCGTATTATAAATGATATTGACAGTTTGTTGAAGTCGTTATGAACTATAAACCCTTTCAGTTATTTAGGTTATATGTGTATTTTCCTCTTTCTATTTATCTCTGTAGCTTTTGTTTGATTCAAAATAATGAGCATTTGATGACCCTTTTACAGGTTAACTGTAATTAGTTGTAGGGAGTCACGTGGGCTCTTGCAGAAACTGCCCATCTCCTGTGATTATTCAAGTGTGCTGATTGTCTTAATTACAGACTACAGCACTAAATACTGCTGGTTAATCTGCGTTGTGTTGTACACACTGTAAAATGTACCATCTCTTACTCAGTTTCTGTTAACTTGTGACTTTATATCACCTCATTTATCAAAATGAATGTATTCATTTTGTTTTTATATGAAAACTGTGTTTAAAATCTGTTTGCAAATATATTTAGCAAATACATATTTAACCGGCTATAAATTTAAAAGATAGCTGGCCATATTACATAGGCCTTATATTACTGGTAAATATATATTTTTTCAATATTTACTTATGTAAATACATTGCTGCATACTAATGTGAAGTGGGATTTTAAGATAAAATGTAAGAATTTCCTAGAATTTATTAATCAGTATAATGAAATCTCTATTAAAAATAGAGTTACAATGTAAGATGAAAATGTACACCACCAAAAGCAGTTTCTCCGTGGTTTGATTTACCTTATGTTTAAAAGCCATGGTGTGCGTTTGTACAGTGGAAACTCTCCGGTGTCTTTTGCCAGCACTTTTGGTGCCAAGTTATGCTTTACTGGATAGGATAAAACAGATTCAGGAATAGTACAAAGGTTGAGATCACACCCCATATTTTAGACGAATACTTGGACGAGTGGCAGCCTTCCATTTTAGTCCACACCGAATGCTTTGGACTTTGAAGAAATGAGATAATGTTCACTATTATGTTGCCTATGAAAATGCTGATAATTGTCTTGTTGAGATTTGATACTTCAGATAGAGAAAAACAGTCAAAGCGATAGCTTGTCCCTAGAAGGCTGAGTGTGCTTTCTCTTCCACCCGCTGCTTCCCAGCAAATGGCTTTCTGGGGGTTCGTGAAAAGCATGCTGGAGCTTCTAGGCATGTCTATCAGTTACAGGCTGACATTTTTGATGTGTTCAGTAAGCGACAGAGAGAAATATGCACGGAAAAGATAGCCGTTCGCTCTGTGCTTTACCCGGGGCTGTTGCAGACAAAGACACGTTGCCCTTCCGCACATGCTTAGGTTCGTTTTAGCTGGAAGGTACCACATGAGAAAAGTATGTTGTAAACCGTATCTTGTATGTTTATCATAATTGTATAGTGATGGGAAAAATTCCATACGGGGGGTCCCAGCGTAATCCGCATGGGTACCATGACAGACAGGCTGCGTGATGAAACATGCTGAGTCTTTGAGCAACAGGAGAACGGCACATGTCCGGTCGACCAGCCGGAGTAACCCGGAGTAACGTGAAGAAACAGCTGAGCGGCTGTGGGTGCAAGTGAATGGAGGACCCCCTTGACACGGAGCTGAAATATGTCCCACTCGGCCCACCGCATATACTCAGCATTGAGAACGTGAAAATGTGGAATGTTCACCCACAAACAGAAGCCTTGAGTTTATATGCGTAATAACAGGACTTAGAGGTGAAGACTGTATAAAATTGTCCGTTGAGTAAGAAACATTTAGCATTTTCAGCATTAAAACTGATCCATTTAAGTAAAAGTGTTAGAAGGAAATCTGAGAGTTTTTCATGAAAATGGAAATCCCTCTGAAGTCTCTGAAAGAAACATGAAAGGTGTTTTTTTTCCATGCTTATCCTGGTTTTATTACTTTGTATTTTTTGGTAAGCAGTGACAGATGTGGAAGGGAAAGCCTAGAACTAACAGATTCACAGTTTGGGAATGGCAAGCATGCGCATTCCATAAATGCCAATAAGACTTCCATGTGTAAGATTGATCAAAATAGTTCCTGACTGCAGGGATGGATATCCTGGAGCCCATGCAAAGGAGCAGGATTAGGACAGACCCCACTTTTATTTTTATTTCATGCCGTTCAAAACCCATATGACTTTCTTTCTTCTATAGAGCACAAAAGAAGATATTTTGACGAATGTTTCAACATTGTTTCAACATTGCATGGACAAAAAAACACAACCAAACTATTTTTACCAAAAAGTAATTTGAGTAAATTATCCACTAGTATTTTGTAAAACAATGTTCATGTAATTATCATAATACATAATTAGTGTTTTATTTATCACCGTTTTAACCACTTCCTTACTCTTAAGATACCCTAACCCTAACTTAAGATACAGTTCTTCCTTGTTTATTCCAAGTTTGGGAAGTTCCTGTCACTGATCTCTATCTCGTCACATGCTTTTGAAGGAAAAGCCTTTATGCCATAATGCCTTTATGCATTATGCCTATGCAAATTTTTTCCTCAGCTTTGTCTTTGCCAGCTGCTTGAGGAGGTGAATAGCTCTGGAGTGAATCAGTTGGATACTGTCGGCTTCATGCAATTACTTATTAGCCAGTATCAGAGACTGATATAATAAGTGTTTCTTTCCCATTCAGTTTTCTTTTTCAAATAGAATCGTTTGGAGCGAAATTAAAATTGAACCTTGATTTATAATGTAATCACAAAGGTAATTATTATTGCTAAAAATAGAAATGCAACAGATCATCTGACAGCCGCTGGAATCAAATGCTGCTCTCTCTATGGAAACAAGCCATGCCAGTGTGTCCTGTTTATAAGCTCAGAAATACATACAACAGTAATAGTTTGAACAGAACTAACATGGTATTGAAATTCTAATTACAACATTTTCTGTCAGTTTTACATATTAGGTGCTGTTCACACAGAGTGCATTTTTCATTCCTCTGCCTTTTCCATGTTTTTCTGTGTACATTTGCAGATGTCTTTGACCGCTGTGCTCACGCCTTTTGCTCTACCTGTCGCATGACGCAATGTTCTAAAAATGCAGAGCTCAAGTTAAAAGTTCAACTTTTAAAAAAACATGTCTCTTTTTCATTTAATTGCCTTACATCTTATTTTAAATGTCCTCTAATGATGTGTAAGGACAGGAAACAAATGGATATAATGCCTTCGTCTCCTTTAAACAGTGAAGCATCTTGACTGAGTTGAAACATCTGCCATTTGCACACCTAGTATTTGATGTTCCCTATCACAAGTACAAATGTTGACAGATAGAACTCCCATGAGTCACCTTGGTGATGATGATTTGAATCCCTCACAGTAGATATCAAGTTCTAAAGCGACTGCTATGAAGAGCAGATGACTCCGGCGTGGTGATAAAAAAAGACCCGCAAATGTGTTTCTTGACTGTTCCAACAGAGGTTTTGAGGGAATAAGATGATGAGCGTGACAGATTTTCACATTTCCAAATACTGAGAAGGCTTTTCACACAAGCAGAAGCTCATTTTTTGAGGTTAGCGTTGTGACTGTGGGAGATGATGTGTGGCTGTACAAGAAACTCAGATACACGATACAAAGCTCCATCAACAAACTTGGATTTATTATCTCTCCATCGAATTATGCTTTGTCATTTTTATGACTCTAGTCAGACCCCCAAACAGTCAATCATAGAGACAGTTTATCACCTTCTTGACGGCCCACTTTTTCATTGCGCTTGCAAGGCTTTTCACCAGAAAAGAGAAAATGTATTACCCTAGTCTATTTCATATCAATTTTTAACAATTTCCATGTGTAGTGCCTTTAAGCCTATATATTTTAAAGAGCAGTAGCTGCAAAATACCTCGCTTAAAATAGTGCCTTCACTGCCTCTGAGCTTTATCGTATGTTGCCTATCAAAGAATGATTAGCAGTTGATAAGTTAAGGCAACAGAAACGGAGCAACCTTAATGAGAATCTTATTTGGAGTGTGACTCCTCTCTGGTTTAAAATCCACCATTAGCACCAGATTTGTTATGTGCGTTTAGCCGACTGGTCAGATTGCACTGACAGATTGCGGCCAGACCATCTGGCAGGCCGGTGTTAAGGCCACCTCATAACGCTTCTCTCACTTACTTGCTAAGTTAAATAAAACCAGTAACCCTTAAAGCTGAGCTTGATCCTCTCATTATAACCATAGATGTAATAGAGTAATTTCAAGATGCCATCTGATTCACAAAACAATTAAATCTGAGCTTCTTTATTTTTAGATTCATAATATAGAACTTAAAAGTCTTCATTTGAGTCAGATTACCATAGTTGTAGTTCCCCAACAGACAAAAAAACAAGTTACCTGAAATGCTATTAAATATGGGTTTAATGGCTTGCCTATTATTTGAAACGGATGTTTGATTCCTCCAGTGGCCTCAAAACTTAAGTAACCGCTGTGGGTTTGTGAGCGTGCTCCAAACAAGTGCCTAGGATGTTTGTCATTATGGCAGACATTTGTCAAGATTGTCCTGCCCAGTGGCCCTGAAGTGTGTAAGCCTATGCGTGTACAGTATATTTAATAGGCAAATAGGTTTTGACTGATAGTTTTGACTGATTGTTTTATATATAAGGCTGTTAAGCACTAAACATTTTGCTGACAATAATGCAGTTCAGTCATGGCGCCAATTTGTAGGCCAGAAGGCTTAGGAATTTCGACGTTTCTAAACGAGTAAATTAAAGGGATAAATCACTCACAAATTGTCATCACTCACTCACATTTGTTCCTAACCTGTGTGAGTTTCTATCTTCTGTAAAGCACAAAAAAGTTTTTTTTTTTTTTACATACAGTGAATGTCAATGGGGTCCAATTGATTGTTGTTTTGGACCCCATTGTCTTTCATTGTATGGAGAAAAAAAATGGTTGAAACATTCTACAAAATATCTTTTGTGTTCAGTGATATTTAATGGAAAACTACTTTGCAATTTACTTTCGTCTACGATTCTATAGCACTGGTGGGCCGCGGAGTGTGCAGTCAAACAACAACAAACATAGTCCAATGTATTTTCCGATGCAAGACTTTTATTTTATATAAAACGTTTCTCACCTCAGAAATGTGAACTTTCCTGTCCTGTCAGACATAATACTGTGCTTGTAGCGTGCACTCTTTCTGTTCATCAGCAGCAGTTTCCTTTTATTAACAGGTCATCTTAGTATTGTGTATTCTTACAAATTATGTGTATGTTAACTTAACGTATGTTTACATGTATTGGAATTAGGTCAAATTCCTAAAAACTTGGGTCAGGGCATAATGACCATGGGAAAGTGAGTCTCATGACCAAACTAGTTGAAAACCACTGTTCTATAGCCTAATTATCATGGCAAAAGCGAATATGTGACAGAATATTTTTCTGATATGTGACGGTTATACACAGCAGTTTGTTAGGGGTGTCCCAAGGCGAACACATTATCTCAGAGATTTGCCCAATAGCAGACAATACAAGCCATGTGTTTACATCACGGCTGCATATCAGCGCTTACCAAGATGACCTTAAATGGAGTCGCTAAGATAGGGCACATGAGATGCTTCCTGCAGGAAACTAATCAGTCAGTAGCCTTTAAGAAGATTTGCTGAGACTTAAGACGTCCTAATAACGTGCAGAGATACGAAAACAATGCCAGAACGCTGGATGTAATTAAAAGATCTTACTGTTACTATCTGAAGTGGAAAAGATGCCGCAGTTATTGATGTTTTCCAGAACATCACAAAAAAACTGAGTGCAAAGACAAATGCAGAGGGAATGTAAAGTTGAAGCTTTGTATAACTTTGATTTGATTTAAAATAGAGCTGCACGATTCTCCCATGATTTTGCATAGACAACTAAACAAAATAACATTTACTAGAGGTTCTGACAAAATGTTAATTGCTGCAGTCTATTTAAAGGGGTGGTAAAACACATTCTTTCGAAGGCTTGATTGTGTTTGTGGGGTGCACTGTAACGTGTTCATGCTTCGTTTTAAAAAAAATTGCATTATTTTTCATATATTTTACCTTTATTCTACACTGCTCTGTCCCTCCTTGTAAAAACGGTCTGATGGTTTCTGGGTTCTATGAAGCCGGTCCCTCAAAAAAACGCAAATTGGTTAGCTGGCCCAATGTGCTGTGATTCGCTAACCACCTAGTGCACATTTTTCGGAAACGTCACGCCCCTTACCTTTACCGGTAGTCTGCTTTGGCAGTATAAGACACATCGACAAAAAATAAATCATACTTACAGGTTGTGGCCCGTAAACAGCTTCTGTTTTTAAAGTTGGAACTGCTCCATCTTTCAGGACAAGCCGTTGTGCGAATCCTGCATTGAACTTGTGAAGATTGTGGAAGCTTTCCTCCGTAAAATGTGCAGCACAGAGAGCGAGTAATAATTATGAGGGACCAAGTTAAAAATAAATTTTAACCATTGATCCCTAACTGCCCCGTCCCTAGGAAGGATGAACAAAGTGGACCTGCAATCCGGATGAAAATAACAGCGTTTCGTCGGCATTGCGGCAACAACACTCCAGCCTACTAACTGTACCACAACAACTCTCCTCCACAGCAATAAAAAATGGCCTCGGCCTTATTTAATATCCTCGGAGGAGGGGTTTATGTAAATATTGAGGTTGGTGATGTCAGCAACCCTGGAGGAATGTCTGTAGTCCCTACCGGCCGTTTGCTGTAGTCCTTAGAAATAGATTTCTTTAAAAGCAAATATCTCCCTTTGCTTTAAACTTTGAACGTTGTAACTTTGCAGATGTTGTTTATGCTCAAACGGCAACATTACACACTAGCTAAAGTTAGAAAAGTGAAATCGTGTTTTACCACCCCTTTAAAATAATTCATTTGAATATATTTTTTAAAATCTGTTTGAATGAGTGATTCAATGACTTGTTTCATTACTGGATGAATTAGCATTTTTGAATGAATCTCTTGAATGAATGATTCAATGACTCGTTCATAAACACTTCACGTTTAATTTCTGGATGAATCAGCATTTCTGAACAAATCTTGAATTAATAATTCATTGACAAATAACTTTTATTACAGCCACATGTCGCCATCTACTGGTGTAATGATGTTATGATACAATCTTTATTTGAAGAGTCAAGTTACTTTCAAAATATTATTTGCTCTATTTTGATCGCTTCCATAGACATCAATGTTTATTTACAAAATATAAACTATTATCCTAGTCCTTATCCTAGTACTATTATCCTAGTATCTGCAGATTTAAATGTTCGTTGTGATCATACTTGTCAAGTATTTGATATAGTTTCATGTTCCACATCAAAAGCAGTGGTCGGGCAAGATCCTCTTGGCACTGGATTATAATCTTATGAAAAGTGTGAAGTGTATTTGCTAGCATTATTACACTACAATAATAGTATATCTGTTGTACTTGTTCTGTTCATTGTCAATGCTCTGAGAGTGTTCATGGCCTGGGGATACTCCGTAATGATTGCCTTATGATAATATCTGTCTTCTAAAAATATTGAATTGGATTTGCATGTGCATACATTTTTAGAGGACGAAATATTTCTTGTGTACAATTATACTGATGTGAGTTTCAACCATTTGCCTTTGAACTCGAGGGACACATGATTTTTCTCTTTTTTCTCTCTTGTTTTCTAGTTTTTTTTTTCAGGTATTTAAAAAAAGATTTTAAGTTTAAATGTAGTAAAATATTTTAAAAATAACAATAGTATAATTAACGTATAATTGAATGATCTATAATGCAATGCACTAATTGTGGATTAGTCAGGTTTATTGTGTTTAAATTCACTGCACTGCGCTGAGAGAGGCTGGAAGCCACCATTGTCTGAGGACGTGTTGTGTGGTATCTTAAATTACAGCTTCCCTTTGTTGTTCTGTGTATTGAAGAACAAAGAGAACACTGATGTGTAGGTTCTTGAAATATTAAAAACATAAAACAGTAGAGAAAGAAAGGAGACAAATAATTTATGGCAAAAAATAAGGCCCAAGGAGACACAAATAATGCCTTTTAGCTTGGTCCCTTGAAAGTACGGGCCCCATATAGCCATTGCACTTCTCTGACGTAAAAGTTTTCCCCAAAGTTGGAAGACTCTTTCTTCCTATTCTCCACTGCACAATCAAAGTGATCTTATGGTTCTGTGCACATTCATGGAATTTTCACTTTTTGAGAGGATGAAACTGCCGCAGACGTACAGTGAAATAAATTCTCTGCTACAGAGTCATTCATGCAGAAGTGGGCAACCATGCAGCTTTATTTCTTATCAGCACCACTCAAGATCACTCCTCATATGTCTGTGGGCAACATCCTATGGTCGGGGGAGAACATTTGCACTAGTCGAAGACCATCAGTGTGATGGAGATTCCAAATCTGAGGTTGAAATAATAGGGTAAAGCACTTGCTCTCATATCGGTTTTCTCTTAATGCTGGATGTTTGAGCTGGCCACATTTCAGGAAAGTGCAGTGCAGTTGTCTATCATAAGTAGAAATCACATATGTTACACTTAGCATGGGTGGGGTTAATTACATCTACTGCTATCCAAATCGGAGATTCCAAAATGACGGCAATAGAGTTGACAGAGTGAGAGATATTTTCAGCAGTTGAGGAAATACTATTCCCCTTGTAAAAACTACCCTCATTAGTGAGTTTATATTGTATTCTCTCTGGGCAGCAAAGGCTTAAAGCAGATAAGCATCATGCAGTCAGTCAGGACATTAGGAATTGGCAGGCACGCACATCTGGATCAACCGTTGCAAAATGTATGCAGCGCGTATAAACAGTGTAGGTAGAGTTGTGTTTGCTTAGTTTTCTCTGCTCCAGATTTGTGGATTCGCTTGAATGCACTAGCATTTGATGATGATAGTTGTGAGATTTTGATAAAAAGTTGAATTCTCACTTTGAGTCTTTAAATCAATCTTTTACTCTATGCCAATGTTTCCTGGTTCACTGCAGCGCTACAACAAAAACAAGTCATATTTTCCTTAGTTTGCACTCTCCAAATTAAATATGATGAGATAAAAACAACATGCTCCATAAAAAAATGCTCTTAATAATAACACTTAACTCCAGCATGGCTGGTATGGTCCGATTCACAAACTAGTTAAGACACAAGATTGGGTTCACGAGAACGAGACAATAATTTTTTTGCACAGTGTTTTTAAGAAATCCTCAATGACAAAATTCATGACTGGAAAAATAGTCTGCAGTTTTTTTGTTTTTGTTTTTTAACTAATCACCTTGTAATGAATGTAATTTCAGTTCTACTTTCTGAGTATGAATTATCATATGCAGTAAAAGACAACAATACTGAAGCACTGTAAAAGGTTTAGCCACAAACTCAACTGACTGGCTTCTCTCCTGTATGATTTCATGAGTCTCTTTAGACCTTACTGTACATGAATTATGAGCTTCCAGAACTTCTGACTGAGGCTGTGTGTGACCTCCTGATTTGACTCCTTTCCACAAATTGAACATAAAAATAAAATAAATAACAGTTTTTTCCTTAGTCTTATTAACTGCAAACAATAAGTGCAACCATAATCAAAGTACTCTCTCAATATTCAAAGTGTGAACAGAGACGAGCTAAGAGGTGGTTACAACTACACACCTAGCCTAACATATCTTTGATATTGGGAGACAGGCTATTGTATGTTGCCTAATTTGCGCGCATCAGGGGGCTCTCGTTTACTTTGCGATTGCACGTACTCTGCGTATAGGGACCTCCAATGCTGACCGATCATTCTACAAGATTAGACATTTATCAGACGCTTAGGCTCTGTTGCGTAACGAATCCTCCATCATGGTCTGTCTTGTCAGTCATCTCACCTTACTCTCGTCTTGTGATCAGTGAACTGTGATTCCTGCTGCACTGTGTGCGACTCTGCAGTTTGTGCTGGATGAGCAAATAGTTTGCAATTGAAGCGATCGTTATCCAACTGAATTAAATTGTTTTTATTTCTATCGCGAGAAAGCTTTTCACTCGTCGAGAAATCTTATCACATTTTAATCTTGCGAGGTCTCGTGCCACGAGATCTCATCACACCCCTACAAACTAAAGATATGAACTGGTTCAGTGAATCAAAAACATGCAGCACAACCAGTGTAGTTTGATTCACAAACACATGACTCTTTTGAGCAGGTCATTTTAATGAATCATTTAAAAACTCACAAACTTAGAAGTTTGAATCAGTCTGAAGAATCTTTCACTGAATGAACTCACTGAATCTGACAGAGTGGATCAATGTCAAGTTATCATTAACTCACTTTACCATTAACTTTTAAATGGACATTGTAACTGAAATATATTCCCAAAAGAATCAGAAATCAAATCAGGAAATGTGTATCAATGCCTAGCCCCACTTTTCAATAAATCAGATTAGGCCTGTAATCTGATATATCGATATATCGCAATAATATATTGATATATCGCACAGTATATGTACATGACCTCAATAATTTTTTGATGCAATATATTGCCCATTATGTTTATATGATAATGAATGTCACCAACATTTTACTCGATTGTGCTGTCATCTTGTATGTTTTCTGTGACGGAGGCGAAAGTGGTTGTCGGGCAGTTCCTTCGTACACAGAGCGGTTATCGACAGGTGAAAAAAAGGCGCCATTAGAGGCGTTATAGTGTTTTCCTGACAACTACTGACAGTTTGGAAGAATAAGACCAAATGGACTCCATTTCAAAGCTACAATCCCCTGTTCTCCTGCATATACAAATGTCAACGCAGAATGACGAGTGTTAAAGCCGTTTCACAAGGGAAACTTTTTATTTACTGTTTATTCCCTTTTTTTATTATTATAATTTTTTTAGGATAATAAAATTTTTATTCCATGATCTAAAGAATTAAAAGGTTGTCATTTGAAAGTGTGTAGGTCTACTTGCATTATTATGCAGTTATATTAGGATTATATATTCAGTGGCGTAAAATAGTCTTAAAATGACAATAATATCGTTTATCGCAATTATTTCTGAGACGATATATCGCGAAACAAAAAGTAGTTATCGTGACAGGCCTAAGTCAGATTGCCTCATAAAAGAATGAAGATCAAACTGGTTTTCTTTATTTAATACTTCTGGCTCAAGCTCCACTTGTAAGCGTGATTCTTTATTTAGTTTTTTTAAACCAAGCATGAATATCAGATGTGTTTGTAACCTCCAACCTTAATCAGTGCGGCTTCCTGGGCCTTGAAGAAGCACCAAAGCAGTTGAAATGTCACTGTTGGTAAATCATGAAGGATTGTGAGAGTTCTGTCCAAGTTTTAATGTTGCCTCTGTGGCTAACCAAGAGCATTTTATGATTTGAAATATGCTGCGTTTGTTTTTGCAAGTGTTAACGCTTCTGGCAAATCTGCAAATGAGGAAAAGAGCAACAGAATCTGACTGTTGAATATATGTACCCACCCTCGCTTCGCTGCTACAGCCACATGATATCATGTGCTTTCCTGTACTTGCATCAAGATGTCAGTCTTTTGCATCCTCCCACGATCCACTGGAATGTCCACATTTGTTTTACATGACCAGGCAGCGGATGGGCATCGAATGCTCTACATTTTCGCCGAGTGAGCAGGAGCAAAGCGTTTCCCAAACAAGAAGGGGATCTTCCTGAGCAGGTGATAAAGTGGTTCCTTTGGGGAGGTCACTGCTTGCGTGGTGCTCAGATGGTGTGCGTCCCGAGCCATGAACCCCCCACTCTCACCCCACCTGTTTCACTGCAACATTCCCTCTCTGGCCACTTAGACGGCGTATGCAAACTATTTGAGTCTGAAGCATGCCTATGTGAACATTTGTTGTCTCAGCCTAACTTGCTCTCTTTAAATTCCTCAGCCTTTTTTAGGTGAAGCACAAGTATACTTTGTAGATTTATGCAAAAATCTCACTGTTTTAATTTGTGGTGGTGTTGACACACTGCTGAGTCTCTGAGGAACGATCAGTCTAGCAAATGAAATTGAAGATTCTCAGGACACGCTGGGAATTCTATACTATATATCGTTTTATAATGGAATATTTTGATTATATATGAATGTTTCTTATATGATTTTTCTGCTAAATTTTCATGCAGTTCAATGAATGGAGGCTTGAGATTGAGCACATCAAAAAGCCACAAAAACACCATAAACGTATCATAAAAGTAGTTCATATGACACATATGTTACTTATAAGTCTTCTGAATCCTTTATGTGTTTTATGTGAGAAATAGGCTGAATTGTAAGGTTATTCACTTAAAATTCTTGACATATATATATATATATATATATATATATATATATATATATATATATATATATATATAATATACTTTTATTCAGCAAAGGTGCACTAAATTGATCAAAAGTGACATTTATAATGTTACAAAATATTTAATATAAATGCTGCTCTTTTGAACTTTAGTAGCACAACTGTTTTCAACATTGATAATAAGAACATGTTCTTCTTATTATATTTGCTGTATACAGCCATACAGGTTTGAAACAACATATGATACATTTTTGGCTGAACTATCCCTTGTAATCAGCAAACAGGAAAGTTGCAACAGTAGTAGAAAGTCGATCCAGGCCTTAAAGTAGCTTTTCCTGGTTAACCTCTCACCTGCAGTGCCTCACCTGTTGTCTCAGACCGTCACACATTATCAGTGAACCCTTGTGCATGCCTGGCCTGCATTACCTCTGGTGGATCTGGCATGAAGAGGTGCATTAATTTGACATCAAAGTAGAAGTGAATTACGCTTCCTCAAAACAGGTCCAAAAACCTTTCTCAAACAGGCGAGTCTGTTAAACAGTATAAATCATCTTGAGAGTAGACCCTCTCTTGTTTACATTCGAGGCCCTTTTGAGATACAAAAGCCCGGAAGACTGTCACAAGATGACCTGAGTACTTGTGTCTGCTGTTACTTAGTTTAGTATGCAGTTATGAATGTTAATTAATTTCTGCAGATATAGTTTTTGCTGCTTTTTAGTGTTGCTGAAAACCTCAAGGTTTATGTTGTTTGGCTCTTTCCCAAACTAAAGGCTTGCATAACCAGCTATATATAGTATTTGCAGAACTGTGTTCATGGATTGATTGGGTTTGTGGTCCTGATTTAAAACTGTCTGTGCTAGTACATCACTGGTACTTGAGCAAAGCGAAGGTGCTGGAGAGGGAATGCATGTTTTATGGTGTTGCTATAGAGCTAGAAGTGAATGTGGCCTGTATTTGCACATTTACAAATGAAAAGAGAGAACTGGCCATGTACCTTTTTGCAGATTTTACTACTTATATAACACCATATAACATTTTTTTTTATTTTCAGATTGTATTCAAATTTGATTTAAAGAGAAAATTAAAATAATAAATAAATTAAAATGCACTATGTGCATTTTAAAGCCACAATATGTAATTTTTCGCTGTGAGGCCTTAATTTTGCAGCACTTTTGTTATGCCGCAGACGACTGCTTCCGCTTCGTCCGGTCATGCGTATGTGGGGTAACGCAGTGCTGTTTTATCATATTACATACATATGAGTGTTTTGAAAGTTGTGTTATAATGTTACACTGTCCGTTCGCTCGGTGGCTACTATGAGACACTTGTTGCACACTGCAGTGAGCTATATCGATATTAGGCATGAAAACAAGATTTAAACAATAAGACTAACTGTGTTTTATAACTATAACAATGATTCGTTTCTGTCGATGAATGTATCCAAATAGTTGCTTACCTGTCTAATAAATATATATAATAATAATAATATAATAAAGCGTCTATGGTTTCTACAAAACAAAAGGAAATCAAGGGTAACTTGTGTATGATGTCATTGATAGGCGACATGCGGACATGGTCTGTGTCCTGGTTAAAATTTCTTATTTCTCATGATTTAAACATTCTTAGAAACATTTGGGATAATGTAAATACACAAGTCAACAAAATATATAACATTGTTCTAGTGGTTTTTGAATATTTTAATCCAAAAATCTTTACATATTGTGCTTTTAACTAATGATATGCACTCATCTATTTAAAAAGATAATATAAAAAAATGAAGATAGCTAATGATCCTCCTTTTAATTTTCTAGAATTCTCTATATTGTAAATACAGTATTTAATGACAAGAAATCAATCCACCAATTACTAATACAAACTAACGTTATGCTTCAGCCAATAGTCATATTGATTTCATTTGCAACCCTACTCCAAAGAGCAGCAACAACTACACAAGCGCTACACAACATGGCTTTTGTACAAGAGTGCAAACAAAAGACAATTAATGAGAGATGCTATGGGGGGCCAGTGCTCCACAATAGACAATGAAAGTTCAGGGGTTTTTGCTTGGCTTGCTGTTTTAGCACTGATTGTATCTTGAAGAGAGGAATGAATGCTGCGACCGGGTCTATTATGCAGTTTATGGGCTTCCTGCTGATGGTTTAGTCACTGCTCAGTGAAAGCTTGCTTCTCTCGAATATAGACTTTGCTCCATTGTGTTGCTTTTATTTTATACATTTATGTTTAGTAG
Source organism: Paracanthobrama guichenoti (assembly GCA_018749465.1). NCBI lineage: Eukaryota > Metazoa > Chordata > Actinopteri > Cypriniformes > Gobionidae > Paracanthobrama > Paracanthobrama guichenoti. Next base: position 6,331,348 of record CM031963.1, read on the forward strand.
AAAGAAATAACTTTTGCATTAGATTATTGTGTGTTAAATGGACATAAGCATGTCACGTTCCCAAAAACTTTTTCAATGCCAGGATGTACAGAAGAAAAAAAAAAAGAAAAAAGAAAAAGTGAAATGTTTATTATGTGTGATTTTACAGAGAAGTTGTAAAACGCAACCCTATTCCCTCTCAAAAATCCTCACCCCCAGGGTGCTCTTTTCACCTGCCCCGTTGCATTCTGGGGCATTTCTTTTGAACAGGAAGTGAAAAGGATTATGAGCATATCCCTGCTAAATCAACAAGTCTCCAGCGACTGTGGGGTGGTATTATTCAGCTGTCAGTACCTCACTGCTTTGCTACACAATTCACGCGCTCAACAATAGATGCTGTTTCCAGCACTGGGACCTTTTAAGTCAGGAATATACGAGTTAATGTCCTTTACACTTCAGATCACTTTCGATTTTATTAAGCCTGCTCAGAGATTTAGCCCAATTCTCCTATGTATATGTCACAGCCCATTATTTAGAGAAACACACGGGCTGGAGCACTGCTGCGATGATGCTTGTGTGTATTGCATGCTCTAATCCATCATCGTTAAGACGTCATCAAAAAACCAGACACGTCACCATCTCATATTGTTTAATGTCACGAGAAGAGAAGGTTTCTCTTTGTGTTTCAAAGTGCACGCTTGTACTGCCACTGCTCCTGAAGAAGGCTCTGGCAGAAATTACAGTCCTAATTAGGATTATGGAAGAGGTCAGTGTGCTTATACTAGAATGTGAGGCATTTGCAGTGAGCGGCGATGACGCCATCTGTGCTGAAAGCAGTGAGCGGCTAATTCTGGAACTGAGTGCGACACGATTTACAGATTTTGGGTTGGAGCCGCCTCACGGCGAATACGTGATCCTCCGATGAGCTGAAAACAATTTAGTAATCTAAATTGGCTCCTTTTATCGCTGACGGAGGAGATAAGCATAGCCTAAATATTATGTGCATGTATGCAAATGCATTTCAGATCTCTGATTATCAGTTTCAGTGGAAAGCAGTTGTTGAAATGGCATCTCACAGCCACGAGCTTGAAAAATAAGCCTCCAGTAAATCTTATCTAATGGGAAAGGAGGAGATGCACAGCTCTGACTTACCTGCAAATGCAACCAATTAGTATGTCGCGCAGTCTCTGCCTGCTGTTGACAGCTGCTATAAATAGCAAAGGCTTCTCCAACAGTAACCTCTGTTCTCACCCCTGTGGAAAATAACTCATGGTCTTGCTATGTACAACTGCCCTCTGAAAAATCACTAACCTGCATTGGGAGAGGTTCAATGATGTTGAGCCTATATTTTAACCCTCATGTTCTATTCGAGGGTCATATAACTGACATATCAGGTTGATATATCAAGGCTTTTCATATGCAAACTTTTTATAAACCAATATAAGTTTAAATAAATAAAAAAATGTTGCAATGATTGCTTATGTTTGGGGTTTCAGATTACATACATAAAATATTTAAAAATGCAAGTAATGTTTACATGATAATTTTTAGACTGGTTAATTATAATTTTTTTTTCATTTTCATCCATCCATTTTCCAAACTACTAGTACTATCCCAGCATCTTGAACCGTAGGCAGCGAAATACCATGGACAGAGGGCCAGTCCATATAGTGTTTTTATTTTATTTGTATTATTTTTTTATTTATTTTTTTATTATTATTAATACTTTTACAGCCTACATGTACAGCCTTTGAGGAAGAACTTGAGGGTTAAAATGTATAGTTTTTTTGTTATATTTGATCAAATATTTTAATGAATTTCCTAAAATCGGGGGATTAAAAAGTTATCCGCCTTTGTACTGTTGCTATCTGGAATGCTTTTGTTTTGCCACAGTAGCCATCAGGCCCTGTCCTGATTAATTTAGTATTCATTCACTCCCACTGCCTGAAACTGTGTCACAAAACAAAGGTTTCGATTGGCGTTCATGTGGACTTCAACCATGTGATGTGTGACACTAAACAAGAGGTCTATTTTTATTGGAAAAAAAGAAGGCGATCTAATCAAGCCGTTATTTCATGTGACTGAAATATGGGGTGAAAAAGTACTTCTAATATGATATATCTGTAAAATTAATTTCCCTGCACTGCTTTTTGGTGCCAAAATATAGTATTCAGTTAATCAGTTATTTTCATATTCCATCACGAAATCAAAATATCACCTCATTTGAAAGCTGTCTCTATGCAGAAGGGGCGTAAAAGGATACAGGACAGAGATGTGGAATGGGAGATATGCATACTCACTGAGCCCACCGGTCCCGTGAACTCCAGTCGGCTGGAGGACAAAAGGAAAAGGGGCCTCCTGCAGTAATGCTGACGCAAAGTGACATGTACTCAGGCATTCTGTGACACCGCTGCCCCTCTCTCGCTGGCTCGACTCAAGCTTAGTCTTTGACCTGGCTAGATCAGAGGGGAGCTCGGCTGGAGTCTAGCCCTCAAATACCTCTAAGAGAGCCTGTAGCATCCACATGTGAATGCAAACATTACAAATGCAAAGAGCAGAGCCTCTGGCTAAAAGTGAACCAGAGACAGAGCACCAAATATAGAATGATGCAAATGAATCCCGGTGCATCTGGTCTATCTAGATTTACCTAATCTAAAAAAAAAAAATGCTACAGGATACTATCCATCTTTAATTTCTAAAATGAAAATGATCTATTTCTAATGTATAGTAAGTAAATATCGATGGATGGATGGACTATTTTGCTTATTTTTGGGCTACATTACATGTAGGATTTACAGTATGTAGACAGAAATCTTCAGCCGTTGCTTGCCATCTAACACTTGCCGTTTTCTGAGCGTCCCATGGTGGTGTGTTTTCAAGACGCTGTGTCAAGTTATAAATAGTCAAACTTTTTAAAAGGTGTCTCAATTCCCGGCATTCTGTTTCTTCCCTTTGCTCACCTGCTTGTTTTTGAACACAGGAATGTGTCTTATGTAGCTGTAGATTTTAAAAGCGCATCTTCACAAAGACGATGATCATTCCTCCTACTGTAGACCATAGCAAGTCAGTGGTGTGTTTTAGTTAGAGGTGCACTTCAGGAGGAATGCCTACTTGTTCTACACTTGCACTTTGAAGTGACGCCTAGTGACATTTGCTCAGCAGCTGAAGGAATATCAGAGGTATTTTCGTTGTGGAGATTGCCTTATCTTTTGGAGATTGCCTTTGCTGAATGCTACTATTTTTAGTCTTGGTCGAACAAGAAAGAAACTCATTTCTTCCATGATAGAAATTCATACTCATCTAGCAGTTCACAACATTTAGAGTAATGGGACTTTGGGAATATGTTACATAACAGAATCATTTTCCTCAAATGAATAAGAATCAAAGCACACAGATATATCCAACATGAGGGTTACATGTAACTGAACAAAATATACAGCTGATGTAATGACTGTGTCTAGCTCCCTGAGGTACCTTCCTCTCAGCTTTCATTATTAGACGTCTTCACTTGAGATTGGATGAAACAGATGAGTCTGAGGGCACAAGAGGTCATTACTGTAATTTCTCCAGCCACTTTTTAGACTGTAAGTGAATTGATTTTCAACTTCAGACCTATAAAAAAAATGCAAATGTTTAGTCGTAACACCCATGCAAATAAAACTGACAGACCGAAATGTGTAAACATGTGTAAAGGAGATAAAACTGGACCGTTGAGGTCATCCGTTTGGGCGGTGTCAAGTGAGTAGGAGCCGTCCACAGCTGTAAAAACACCTCCATTACTGACTCAAAGCTTAAACCTCTACACTTTTGTTGATGCCGTTGTTTTCATGAGTTCTGAGAGGTCAGCTAAGCTACTTTCCCTGGAGCAGGTGGGATGCCCTATGCAGAGATTATTTGTAGAGGGGGGTTTAACACAGCCATGTCAAGTACAGAGGCGAGTGGCCTCACAAGAAGCCAGACAGAAATGCATTTTTACATGGGATTTTCCCATGGGATTTTTTTTTTAATGCTTTTTATGCTATAGAGTATGTTAGAATGTGGGATTAGTATGGGCATTATTATTTTTGACTGGAGTGAAGTGGCTGGTGTTTCATTGCTCATGACTTGCATCTTTGTTTAAAGAAACTTTTATTTAATTTTTAATTTATTTATTTAAGAAATTTTATTAATCCATAACTGTTTATGAGATGTATATTGAGCAAAAACTAATGAGCTAAATGCACCTTTTGAAAGCTGAAATATGTAATATTGACAGCAAGTGGTTAATATTATGGGATTTTACATTTAAGAAATCTGGATGAAATTTTAAATAAAATGTCCAAAATGTGTCATTTTAGCTGGATATTTATTTATTTATTTATTTTCCTGAAGTGGCAGTTTTGTTCTGACTGCTTTAGTGTCATGAAATTCACATTCGTTTAATTACTAACTTAATTAATTATGCTACTTTGATACCTTGATTTGGGCAACATTTCCATTTATAGAAAATGGCATCCCATAATGCACTGCAACAGGCTCAGTGAAAAACAAAATCGCAGATGAAGCGAGACAAATGTTAATGATGATGATAATAATAACTCAAAATGTGTGTAAAAATCATGTTATTGACTAATTAAAGTGCTCCACATTACTCACTATGAGGTTAAGATGCTCCCTTGGAAGGCAGCTGTCTATGTAGGCGGTAGGTAGCCCACTATATTTCACGAGAGAGCTTGCATTCCTCCCATCGGCATCAAACAAGAACAGATACTAAAATTCCCATGAGACAAAATGTGAATTTAAAACACGTGGTCTCCTTTGTTATTTCTCAGTGGTTGAGAAATTCAACACTTGAGTTTATACCAAGGAAACATTTGCTCTCGTGAATCTACACAAGTGTTCGTACAGGCTCGGAGGGCGTAGTGTAAGAAATACACTCCTCGGCGAAGTCACACTGGGAATATTGCTGTACAGTTCTCCATGTGTCAGTGGAGGAGGATTTGTGACCCCTTGCACATCATGAATTGTTCAGGGCTACAAACATGCAGATCGTTTTAAAGCTGCGGGGGCAGAGCCCGAGTGTGACTGTCTATATAATATCACTCTGAGCTTCAGAATCTATTCCATTTGGATACGATCAGCTTATAGGGAGCTATGGGACACATCCAATCAAATCCCAGTGAAGTAGACCCAGGATGTGTAATGAATGGCTCTGTGGGCATCTCTTTCTCAGCCAGTGAACAACGTCCCAGCCTCCTCCCCCCTAGCGAAATGAATCAATGCTGCAGTTTAAAAATAACAAGGAATATTATCCACTTCATGCATTGCTGAGTGAACCGAATGTGTTGAATGCTCTCTGACAGGCTGCGTCGGAGCAGAATATGGGCTTTTCTGCGCACTGGTCGCAGATCACGATGCAGAGTGTGGTGGGTTTTAAACGTTGCGCTGTGGAGGCTGTCCAAACAGCCCCATGATTCTGGCTGTATAACTAATTTCTCTGTGGTGTAATGTTTCTCCATAAGCCGTCATGCTGAGTTAGGTGTTGAAGCCAGGATTAGAAAATGGCCTCCTAGAATAGGGCGACCTCACCGTCATGCACTTTTCTGTGTTCAGTTCCAAGGTGGTTGGTTTTGCGGGTTCAATACAAGTGAAGCTCAGTAAACAGCGTAATGTTGATTACCTCAAACAGTAATTTGAGACCCTCATTTTCTTAAAGACACTTATAACAGAAGTGAATGGGGCTGATTTAAGAGCAAAAATGTGAAGATTATGATTTTATAAAAGTACTTACATCATTCAAAAGTTTGGGGTCAGTAAGATATTTTTTCCTGAAGTAAAGTAATGCTTTTATTCAGCAAGAATGCGTTAAATTGATCAAAAGTGACAGTGAAGACATTTAATGATGTTTCAAACAAATACTGTTCTTTTAAAATTTGTTCATCAAACAATCATCCTCAAAGGTGAATCATCCATGTTTCCACAAAAATATTAAGCAGCACAACTGTTCTCAGCATTAATAAGAAGTTTCAAATCAGCATATTAGAATGATTTCTGAAGGATCACGTGACACTAAAGATCATATTTAGCTGTTTTACTGTATTTTAATCAAATAAATGCAGTGTAAATCTTCTGAATGATAGTGTATCTTAATTTTGTCTGTTAAAACGTGTGCTGTAAATCTTTTTAGGGTTCTAAGGGGGTAAATTGTTGCATGGTCACTGTGACAAAGTTTAAAAACGGAATATAACTTCAGACAGAAAAGAATAGTTTGCATTTTTTTCACACTAAAATAATGTTAACACGCATATTGCTTATGTCTTGTTTCCTATTGGTGTTTACTGATTGGACCCATTAACTTCCTCTGTGCCTCACTGTAAATCAGAACCTTTAAAAAAAAAAAAAACGTTGGTAATCAACATTACGCCACAATGCTGTTGATTTGAGTTTAACAGCACACAGATGTGTTATGTAGATATGGAAATTTGGCTAAGTCAGTAAAGCTCTCTCTCTCTCTCTCTCTCTCTGATTCTCTATTATATTATTCAGTTCTGTAATGCCCAGGATTTTACCCAGGCATTACACTAAGATTACTGAAGAGAACCAACAGTTATGCCTCTGAAGGAAGAAGTAGAAGATTAAAGCTCAGCTAGGATTGTCACATCTCATCCAGCTGTGCTCTCCTAACAGGAAGAGAGAGGTCAGGATATGTAGGTCATAGAGCACCTGCCTTGTTTGAGGGCTCAATTATCCCTCAAATGGCATCAGACCACAGAGATCTCACCCGGCAGGACAGACCCTACATCATCGGGTGAGGTGTGCGGAGGCAAACATTACTGACATACGCTACGGTTTTAGTGCTGCTGAGCACCAGCCACCTATTTGCCAGCCACCTCTCATGACATGAGAGGACAGGATGTGGCAGGCGGAAAAAGGGAAAAGGAGACGAGAGATGCCGTCAACGTTTCCTGGCCGTCTAGTCACAATGGCCTTTGTGTCCTCCATCTGGCTGAATGTGATTGTAAAAGAGGATGTAAACCGGTGGATGTGTTTGCATCCTGCATCCCTTCCCATTATGTCATAGCCATTGCATTGATCTACACCTCTTCTTAAAACTTTGCATTAAAAATTATTTCTATCATGCTTAATTGATCTATGAAATTAAATTGTGAAGACATTTTGCAATATTTTAACATTTGTTGACATCTACCTTATGAACAATAAATAGCAGTAGTTCAGCTCTTTGCTGTATACAAGGCCCCAGTCTGTCACAGTTGTCACAAATGTGACTAAAAATATGTGTCCATTATTCAAAAATATTGTCACCATTTGCACACTTTGTGTGCGTACATGTGCTGTTTCACCAGATCCTAACAGTGTTGTTATTGTTAACTGAAACTAATAAAAATCATTGTCAGTAATATATAAATATTAAATAATATAATAATATAAATTAACTATGAAAATTAGAAATATTCCCTTGGCTACTAACTTCAATAAATAAAATGAAGATGAAGTATATTAAATAATTAAAACTGAATCTGAAATAAAATAAACTAGAGCTAGAAATTAAATAAGAAATAGGACAAAAGCACATACTAAAAATTACTACAGTTAAAATGAAAAAAAATGAAAAAATAATTTAAAATATGAATACTACTATAATAGTATGTAATATTAAAGTAACACTGGATTCTACTAGGGTGTGCATGAGTATTTTCTGCACAATGTGAGTAGCGATGTCCAGATTTGCGATCAAATGACTCTTATGAACTGATTCTTTTGAATTATTCAGTCAAAAGATTCAACTTGCTCACTCAGTGAATCGTCCAAAGCCATTACTGAGTTGACAACTGACTCTCTAACTGAACTGTGAGGCGTTTTTCACGTGTCTGATTCTAAATGAATCGAGAATCGTTACAGAGATGTATGTTTTAGATTTGTTAAAAATTACATCATTCTATTTACTCTGGTTGTTAACATGACAAAGAGTTAACAAAAATGCATATTCACAACAGTTATGTTGTATAAATTAATAATGGTATCCAGGAACAAAAAGAGGTTGTTAACACCAATATTTCTGACAGTAACAATCCTTCTCACTTTTTACCGCAACACGCTGATGTGGTTTCTCTCTCTCTCAGATTTGCTGCCACGTCTGTTGTATTACTAGCCTTGTTCTGTGTTAGATGGATGAATTCTCTAGAGCCTTGGCCCAAAATACAATCATCAAAGATTCATAAAAATTATCCCTAGCAATCAGATGGCCATTAAAATTTCAGTGCCCTGAATATATGGTCTTTCAGAAAAAATTAAATGGAAAAAAAACGATCTTTTTGATATTGAATGTTCAATTGCTTATCCATGGCTCATCCAATGCTTTTAACCAACCAGCTTTTCATAGGGCGTTAACCTGTAACCTTTAAAAGTAGTAGAGAACGTGTCAAGGTTTATAGGTCAAATTCTATGCAAATAGAGCAAGTGTTTTTCTTCCTATGTGAGCCTTCCGAATGGACATCACAACTAGATTCGTTTAAATACATTTTCTTGATGTTGGACAAAAACGATCAGTCACAAACTTCTAAAAATAGTATGAACTTCAAAGTTGACCTTTTTGATTTAGCATGTTTATTAGCGACTACGTGAACTTAGTCCCTTTGGCCTTCACTTTAAAGCAGTCAGCTGTTATTCATAACACAGAACGGAGACTGCTTGTCAGCCTACACAATTATCTGTGGTGGGACGCTTTTACATCAGTGATGTTTGTTGTGAGAGTGAAACTAAAAATGGCTGGTAACATATCCGTTCACAGCTCACAGGGATGCGAAGAATGTGTGCTGTCAGGCTGGAGGGGTTGGCCGCTGGGCTCGACTGTTAATTGAGTTTCATGAATCTTTAGAAGAGTTCAGCGGTACCAATACCACTTGTAGTTCAGGCCTTAACGACACCCCTGAAATGTCAGTGGGCGATGTTCAAGTTGTTAATTCAACATAAAACTGATGTTTGTCTCCGTCTTCTCGTTGCAGGCTACATCAGCACCTTGGCAGTCATCCTCAAGACGATGAACGATAAACCATGGGTCAATGAGTTTGAATGTAAGGCCGTGTCATTTACTCTCCAGCAGTCTTTAGCTGCTGATTCTAACATTAAACATGCCATTTGAACTGCTCACAAGCTCTTTCGTTTTGTCTTCCCATGCAGCAATCGAGCTGTCCTGCTTGATAGAGTCGATCACCACTTCTAATCCCAGAATAGAATGGAAGAAGATTAAGAATGGAGAGCCCAGTTATGTATATTTTGAAAAAGAAATAGCAGGTAAACTATACAGCACTCTTCTGAACGCTGTTGCCAACATTCAGCTAATGCAATAGAGAACATGAAATAACAGTAGACAAATCATTTGTTAATTCTACATACACTAACATTCAAAAGTTTGGGGTCGGTATGATTTTTTAAAACTGTTTTTGAAAGAAGTCTCTGGTGCATTTATTTGATCAAAATAAAACCGTAAAACAGCAATACTGTGTCAAAATAATTGTTTTCTATTTTAACATTTGAAAATGTAATGTATTCCTGTGATGGCAAAGCTAAACGTTCAGCATCATTACTTCAGTCTTCAGTGTCACATGAGCCTTCAGAAATCCTTCTAATATGCTAATTTGGTGTTCAAGAATTAATTTATTTTTTTATCATTAATTATTATCAATGTTGAAAACAGTTGTGCTGCTCAATATATTTGTGGAAACTGTGATACTTTTTTCAGTCTTATTTAAGATCTTTACTGTCACTTTAGATCTATTTAATCTGTGCTTGCAGAATAAATGCATTCCTTTCTTTCCAAAAGAAAAATCTTAATGTCCCCAAACTTTTGAACATTAGTGTATGCCATTACAGTTTTAACATTTCAATGAAATATAAATTAGCAGTACTATAAATAAATATGAATGAACAATACACAATTATATATTTATACATTAACTTAAACTCAGATTAATGTTGCAAAACATATGGTAACAATTTGGAAATTAATTTTACAATACAATGTAATTTATAGTAACAGTTAACTAAACGGCTTACTTGAACAAACAACGAACAATGCAGCATTTATTAAAATAGGTAATTTCTACATATATTATTACATTTTAACACTTCAAATTATATAAATCAGGTAAAGTATTATGAAAAACATCAATAAACAATGAATAACAGAGTAGTTCTATTATTATATATTATTTATTAGTTATATTATTATTATTATTATTATTATTAGAAATTAACATTAAGAATAATAAATGCTGTAAAGGAATTTATAGTTCAAGTTAGCTATTGTACCAAATGTTTAACTGTTACTGTAAATGTTATCATATTAAAACTTATAAAGTTTTATAGCCTTTAATTCATGAAACCTAATACATCAACCAATGTTATTGGGTTAAAAATATTTCTTCCCATTTCATCAATATTTAGTAAGCATTTGGGCTTGGAGTATAAATTACATCACAGGAACCTATTTCAACCAGCTGTGTGCCTTCTCTCGTTTTTATTTTCTCCAGGTGACCTGGAAAAGAGAGCAAAAATTCGAGAACCTGCGACCTTAGTCATTCTCAACGCAACAAGATCTGACACTGCTAAGTACCGTTGTGAAGTCACCGCCCCCAATGACCAAAAATCCTTCGATGAGATTTTGATATCACTCATTGTAAGAGGTGAGTGGTTCTACACAAATAATTCTCCATCTATTGATTATAGTCCTCTAATTGTTTGACAGCCCCACAGTATTATGCCTTGTGCTGAAATGGGCACTTTGTGTAGATACTTTTGAGAGGAATTTTGAAGCTGTTGTAGACATAGCATTTTTAGTATTTCCCAACTGCTGCGATGTAACATGAGATGGAGCGGCGAGCCAAGGCACCCACCCTTGGCGCACATTTGAGGATGCTTGCTGCTCTAACCCTACAGGGCGTGTCCAGTGCTATATGAGGAACCCTCTGAAACTGCATCTGAGTTTAATCAGGGATCTAAAAGGGGAAAGAGCAGTATGTTCAGTTAGCCAGGATGCTTGCAGTCAGAGTCACTATGGTGCATGTGTGTGAGGATGCTATTGCCTGTGCAATTACGTTAAAATGATTCTCTTGTGTGCCATGCAGTGAAGCCCGTCATGCCTAGATGCTCCGTACCAAAGTCCGTCCCAGTGGGCAAACCAGCAGAACTGCATTGTGTGGAGGATGAGGGCTACCCGAAGTCCCAGTACCAGTGGTTCCGTAACAAGGAGGAAATCCCAGAAGACCCCAAAAGCAGCCCAAAGTTCTTAAACTCCACTTACACTCTCAACGGAGAGATGGGCACTCTGGTGAGTTCGGAAAAGGAGGCAATGGGGTAGGCGTAGGGATATTTTTGGGGAGCCAGTTGATGTGCGATGGGCTCAGCCATGAGGGGAATCTGCTGCCCTCATTTGCACATTCCAGAGTGCCATTCTCCGCCATTTGTACGCGGTGCCCTCGTCAACCTTCACACCACTTTTTAAAGTTTGGCCTGCACTGCAGTACAGCCTTTTCCCCCTAAGGAGATGATGTCTGAAGGCCCGACTGGGTCCTTTAAGATCTGCCAGACCCTTGTTTGACACCTCTGTCTTGCTTTTATAACATCGCACCACAATCAAAAAGATGCTTCCAGGTTTCAGTCTATTTTTTATTTTTTGATGAGAAGATAAAATAGATAAATTATTATTTCATTTTTTTTTCTTTTCATTTTAATCAGTTTTTGCATCTAATATTAGGTAATGAAAGTAACATTTTAATTGATGATTGAAAATGAAACCAAATATTCAAACCATTTAGTTTTTTTTTTTTTTTTTTCAACAATGTGTTTTAAATCAAAGCATGTTTATTGCTACAATGCTTAAAAACTACACACACACACACACACTATGTACTGTTCAAAAGTTTAGGGTCGATACTATATATTTTTTTTATGTTTTTAAGAAGTCTCTTATGCTCACCAAGCCTGCATTTATTTGATCAAAAATAATCTAAACAAATAAAAAAATATATAAAAACAGTAATATTGTGAAATGTTAAATACTGTAACTATTTCTATTTGAATATAATAATAATTTCTGTGATGGCTAAGCTGAATTTCGAGCAGCCATTACTCCAGTCTGCAGCGTCACATGATCCTTCAGAAATCAGATTTGATGCTCAGGAAATATTTCTTATTATCAATGTTGAAAAAAGCAGTGTTGCTTAATATTTCTTGTGGAAACCGATATTTTGTTTTTTATTTATTTGAATATAAAAATGGTTTTCAATGTGTCCTTGCAGAATAAAAGAATACATTTCTTTAGAAAAAAAATATCTTACTGACCCTAAGCACTGTAGGTCATTATGCAAAATGTTTTGTAAACATAAATAACTGTAATTTATGGTCTTCAGAAATTCAGTGCGGTCAGGAAAGAGGATGCGGGAGAGTACTACTGCAGAGCCAAGAATGAGGCTGGGTTCTCTGAATGTGGACCGCAGTTGATAGAAGTTTGTACGTATTTATATTTGCCTTTTCACATGTAACGGGACACCCCTCAAATACATGATCTCATACTCTGCCTTTTTTTCTAGATGATATCAACATTGCTGGAATCATCCTGGGAGTAGTGGTTGTGGTGACAGTCCTTTTGTGTATAACAGTGGGCATCTTCTGTGCCTATAAACGAGGCTACTTCACCAGCCAGAAGCAGACGGGAAACAAGTAAGCACAAGACTTTGACAGCGACGTCCGTCTGAGTCACACTCTGTCCCAGAGCAGTTTTGACTCACTGTTTCATAGCTTTTTTCCATTTTGTCACCAAAGGAGCTCCCGAATATTCCCTGCTCACCCTTAACATCACATGTAGTTTATTCAGATATATGACATACATTTAGGGTTACACTTTATTTTAAGGTGTCATTGTTACAGTGTAAGTATATGTCTAAGTACTGAGTAATATTGATTAACTACATGTACTTACTAAAGGGTTAGTTGCATGTAATTATGCATAATTTACTGTTATTACTATAGAAAGTACATGTAACGTGTAACAAGGACATAAAGTGTTACCAAATTTAGTTTTAATACTAATATGATATATTGGTGACTGACTGCTTAATATGTTTTGTTTGGGGTTTTTTCCCTCAGTTACAAAGCTCCAGCAAAAGGAGATGGAGTGGACTATGTCAGAACAGAGGATGAGGTAGGTGGAAATAAAGAGATTTTATTTTTTATCAAGGCTTTCGAGAGCTTAAGACATTTTGTGGAATCCTAACAGTTTAAGACATGGAATCACTCAAACCTCCTTTACTCAATCTTCTCTCTTTCAGGGGGATTTCCGACACAAATCCTCATTTGTCATCTGAGAGGAGGAAGACGGGTGATGGAAGAGATTCAGATTTAAATTTCAAGTTATTGGCACTATTGTACCTCACAGACACAAATCCCCATATGAGGACACAGATGTCGGAGCTGCCATGGCACGTGCCTTGCTATTTGGCACGTCTGCAATGACACAATTTGTATTTGCCAAAGGTGACAAATAATCATGTCTGATCACTGTTTAAAGACACTAGATGTATCTTGTTTCTTTAATTCAACTTTTACAGACCCTTTTTACAGCTGACTAAAATTTTGCCTGTTGTAAAATTTTGGCCAGAACCCGATATACAGCAAGAATACGGTTTCCTCTAACTCTTCTGTCGTTTTTTTTTTTTTTTAACGTTTGTTTTGTACTAGCTAAATTTGTCAGACTATTTTTGATGGAATATATTTTAAAATGCCTATAGAAAAAATTGTTTTACTTTTTTAAATATTTGTAAAATACTAACATAGAAGTAGTTTGTTTTTTTTGGACTAATTTGGTGGTGAGAGAAACCATTCCCACCCACTTCACATCCTTGGTTTTAGTCATTGGACATGCAAATAATGTACCAGACCACTTGACGTGTTAGATGTTTTGTTTTGTTTCAAATCCTTTCAGCGGCATATCCAGCGACATCGGCTTCAATCAAAGGTCTTATTACTATACTGCTGGGATTTCATGTTAATGGTGAAAGGACGTTCCATGTTCATGTTTGTAGATAGTCTTAGACAGTGAGTATCTTTGGATAAACACCAGCAAAAAAGCTGGAGAATATTTTGAAAGACCAGTGCTGCGTATTCTTGATTTTAAGTGTCCTTCTACGCTAGCTGTTTATTTTGTATATAGTGAATATACAGTCTAGGCTTTATTATTTTTTTACTTCTCTCTCTCTCTCTCTCTCTCTCTCTCTCTCTCTCTCTCTCTCTCTCTCTCTCTCTCTCTCTCTCTCTCTCTCTCTCTATGTCTCTTCTTTTTCTTATTTGAGTGAGAAATGCGCTCCATGTTACTTTTTAACATAACAGGGTTTGTATGTTGACTAACTGGTTGTATATAGATCCACTGTGAGCTACACTGTGCTTAAGTTTTTGGTTTAACCAAACATTGAATGAGGCAAATATGACACTCTTTCCATGAAAAAAAAACAAAAACAACAACAACTATTTGGTTATGGTAGAGAGGGGATCTGCCTTAAAAAAAAAAAAAAAGCCTGGAACCATGTAAATGTACCTTTTCTTCTGTAGCAAAGATTATAGATATATTTGGACTATTCAGTATTCACACATATGTGTGATCTAAATTATGTTAAAGAGTACACTCAGCTGAAACTGAATGCGGTAGCACTTTATTTTAAGTTGTCTTTGTTACACTGTAATTACATACTAATAAGTACTGAGTAATATTAAGTAACTACATGTACTTACTATAGGGTTAATATTAGGGTTCAGTTTGGTTTAGGGTTAGTTGCATGTATTCATGCATAATTTATAGCTATTACTATAGTAAATACATGTAACAAATGTAACAATGACACTGTAAAATAAAGTGATTTCAGTGAATGCTTTTGTTAATATTTTTAATATTCTTGCCACATGCTCAGAAATCTTCAGCTAACTTCTGAAAAGAATCATAAATCATTCCTCTTAAGTGCCTTCCTGTGTAGACAGTGACAATAATGCAGTTTTCAATCACTAAATGCTGTAGCAGATAATTGGAATATGCAGAACAATTTTTCTAATTTACTTCTAATTCATCACTCTTAAACCAGGTCAATATTTAGAAAAGAACAGGTGTTTGAGAGGAATGATAATGTTCTGCGGCTCTGCGCTCACCCACTGTTTTGGTCACATATCTAATATTATAAAAACAATTGTAAATAGATCTGTTGTTGTGAATCGATTTTGGGGAATTCTTTTTTTGTCATTGACGTAGATATACTATTATGTATTAGTGCCTAAATGTAGATTGAAATAATGTTTCAGGAGGACAGAGCACTAGTGTTATTTCAGCAGATGGAATCTGAGTTTTATAGTTTCACTAGACACATACAATATATAATTGATTTTATATAGAAAGTTAGAAAGCGAGGTACATTTCGAGTCACGGCCCAATTCAGTCCTATATCCCTACATATGGAGTACTGTGAGGGAAACAGAAAATAAGGTATTTTGTGGGTTTGGGGGGAAAAAAGCAGGGAGAGCTGTACCAAATACTGACTGCCAAAAGAGCATTTTCTCCAATTCCAGTATTAATCTGCTCTCACATCTCTTTCGGTTTTTGTAACTCTTGAGTAAGATTTTTTGGAGGCTGAGTTCAGATGTTTTTCTTTTTCTTTTTTTCCTTTTTTTAGCTTCTGTGGAGTTTGTGGTTGTTTTGGAGACAGCTGGAATTTGAAATGAAACATATTTCATTCACTGAATTCATGTAATGTCCCATTGGTTTGGGACCGGTACAAATCCTGTGTGAATTCTTGAACAGTATGTTTGTGATTTAATAAAACTCACTTCTTAAATCCAGTATGTTGTCTTCATTTTAAAATGAATTCATAATTTATTAAAATAGATAGTGATGGTTGTAAGGGACATGTGTGGAGTGACAAGTTAAATTTGACATTTATTATAGATAAATAGTTTTTGTTGCTGCTGCTCTTGAGTTTCATTGTTGAATATAAATTGAAAACAAAAAGGATAATTTAAACACTCTCATGAGATTAAGGCTCCGGATATCACCAGGCTAATAAAAGCCCCCACTTTTTTTGTTTTGTTCACCTCATGGGAGCTGCCATATCCAGCCAAGATCACATGACCACGAATGTCTCACATTCTCTACATAATTACCCTGTTTTTCGTCTTATGTTCACAAATAAATTCATCGTCAATATAAGTAAGCGACTGCTATACCAATCAATGGAACATAAAGCTAATCAATTCATTTAGCTATTTATTTGAGATACCGATATTGGTGCTAATATTGCAGATATTAGTCATGATAATATTGGTTTCAGATCAAAAGTACAATGATTTCGCCAATCCACAAATGGCTTCCATTTAGAATTGTTAAGGTTGTTACTAAGACACCCAAAAATGAAAATTAGCCCATGATTTACTCACCCTCAAGCCATGTGTATATGACATTCTTCTTTCAGAGACATTCTACAATCAGAGATATATTAAAAAATGTCCTGGCTAATCCAAGCATTATAATGGGAGCCCAAAATGTTGAAGCTCAATAAAGTGCATCCATCCATTATAAAGGTAATCCACACGGCTCCAGGGGATTAATAAAGGCCTTCTGAAGCGAATCGATGTGCCATTCACTGCCATTATAATGCTTGGATTAGCCAGGACATTTTTTAATATAACACACATTGTATTGCCTAAAAGAAGAATGTCATATACACCTAGGATGGCTTGAGGGTGAGTAAATCATGGGGATAATTTTCATTTTGAGAAGAACTATCCCTTTAAACATCATAGTCTTAGATAGGCTATGTGTCGGACACAATCCACTTGTTACACCCAACAGCCGCCTCAGATCGGATTTGGAGGTAACATGATTAACGAACCAGCAGTTCTGCTGAAGAGCCATGACTGAGGGCTTCACCTCTGATCCACTGACCTCTCTGGATTAGTCTAGTGGTTGTTTGTGCAGTGAACAGCTCTGGATCGGCTCTATATGATGTGTTACTGAAAGTTTGGTAAACAGCGCACTCTTCTGGTGCAGAAAGGAGCATTTTATTTGCTGTATGACAGTGTACACTACAGTATATATGTTCTATAGCTGCTTCAGATTATTCATAAATCCTTTGACCCATGGTGCATTATGAAGTTACGTGTGTGTAAATGTAGGTTGCATTGGCCTTGATGAGATTTGCTGATAGCTATATTTAGGATTAGTGTTCTCTATATGATTTATTACTCATATATTATAGACATAGTGAGATACACTCACCTAAAGGATTATTAGGAAAACTTGTTCAATTTCTCATTAATGCAATTATCTAATCAACCAATCACATGGCAGTTGCTTCAATGCATTTAGGGGTGTGGTCCTGGTCAAGACAATCTCCTGAATTCCAAATTGAATGTCAGAATGGGAAAGAAAGATGATTTAAGCAATTTTGAGCGTGGCATGGTTGTTGGTGCCAGACGGGCCGGTCTGAGTATTTCACAATCTGCTCAGTTACTGGGATTTTCACGCACAACCATTTCTAGGGTTTACAAAGAATGGTGTGAAAAGGGAAAAACATCCAGTATGCGGCAGTCCTGTGGGCGAAAATGCCTTGTTGATGCTAGAGGTCAGAGGAGAATGGGCCGACTGATTCAAGCTAATAGAAGAGCAACTTTGACTGAAATAAGAACTCGTTACAACCGAGGTATGCAGCAAAGCATTTGTGAAGCCACAACACGCACAACCTTGAGGCGGATGGGCTACAACAGCAGAAGACCCCACCGGGTACCACTCATCTCCACTACAAATAGGAAAAAGAGGCTACAATTTGCACAAGCTCACCAAAATTGGACAGTTGAAGACTGGAAAAATGTTGCCTGGTCTGATGAGTCTCAATTTCTGTTGAGACATTCAGATGGTAGAGTCAGAATTTGGCGTAAACAGAATGAGAACATGGATCCATCATGCCTTGTTACCACTGTGCAGGCTGGTGGTGGTGGTGTAATGGTGTGGGGGATGTTTTCTTGGCACATTTTAGGCCCCTTAGTGCCAATTGGTCATCGTTTAAATGCCACGGCCTAGCTGAGCATTGTTTCTGACCATGTCCATCCCTTTATGACCACCATGTACCCATTCTCTGATGGCTACTTCCAGCAGGATAATGCACCATGTCACAAAGCTCGAATCATTTCAAATTGGTTTCTTGAACATGACAATGAGTTCACTGTACTAAAATGGCCCCCACAGTCACCAGATCTCAACCCAATAGAGCATCTTTGGGATGTGGTGGAACGGAGAGCAGTGCCCTGGATGTGCATCCCACAAATCTCCATCAACTGCAAGATGCTATCCTATCAATATGGGCCAACATTTCTAAAGAATGCTTTCAGCACCTTGTTGAATCAATGCCACGTAGAATTAAGGTAGTTCTGAAGGCGAAAGGGGGTCAAACACAGTATTACTATGGTGTTCCTAATAATCCTTTAGGTGAGCACTCATGTTGGCCCATATTGATAGGATAGCATCTTGCAGTTGATGGAGATTTGTGGGATGCACATCCAGGGCACGAAGCTCCCGTGTTTTTGGCCGCAGCATTGGAGGAATTGGTGATCCTCTGCCCATCTTGACTTCTGAGAGACACTGCCACTCTGAGAGGCTCTTTTTATACCCAATCATGTTGCTAATTGACCTAATAAGTTGCAAATTGGTCCTCCAGCTGTTCCTTATATGTACATTTAACTTTTCCGGCCTCTTATTGCTACCTGTCCCAACTTTTTTGGAATGTGTAGCTCTCATGAAATCCAAAATGAGCCAATATTTGGCATGACATTTCAAAATGTCTCACTTTCAACATTTGATATGTTATCTATATTCTATTGTGAATAAAATATACGTTTATGAGATTTGTAAATTATTGCATTCGTTTTTTAATTCACAATTTCACACAGTGAAATTTTGTCAGTGTCCCAACTTTTTGGAATCGAGTTTGTATATATATATATATATATATATATATATATATATATAGAGAGAGAGAGAGAGAGAGAGAGAGAGAGAGAGAGAGAGAGAGAGAGAGAGAGAGTATGAGAATGAGTATGTGAACCCCTTGAACCCCTTGCAGAATCTGTGAATAATTTTAACAAAATAAGAGAGATCATAAAAATGCATGTTATTTTGTATTTAGTACTGTCCTGAATAAGATGTTACATACATTTTTTTACATATAGTCCACAGGACAAAATTAAATTGCTGAATTTATTCAAATCACCCTGTTCAAATGTTTATGATCCATTGATTCTTAATACTGTGTGTCGTTCCCTGGATGATCCACGGCTGTTTTTGGTTTTTCTGATGGTTGTTCATGAGGCCTTGTCTGTCCTGAGCAGTTAAACTGCCCAATGTTCTTTTTAAAAAAAAAATCCTCCAGGTCTCTGTCTATGCATTATCTATGACCTCTCTTATTTTGTTAAAATTATTCACATTTTCACAGATTCTACAAGCGGTTTCACGTACTTTCTCTTGCTGTATATATAATGTCCATCATTATAGTATCAGCCCAGTTGATGGCAGTATAACTCTGATGATCACTAAAGCGGAAGAAAAAAACAACAACTGTGTTGCCAGGTATCGCTAGTAAAATAAACACCCTGTTCTGACAAATACACAGAGACATAGAAGAAGGTTCCACAATCGAGATTGTGCTTGTAGTTGGGATTGTAGTTCATGGAAAATATTTTGATCAGTTTTGTGCCATCTTTCTGAATTACTTGCAATGTATATTAATTAACCCAATTAAGCTTAATTTATTATAAGTATTTTTTTATTTTTATATATTATTATATTTTTCTTTTTCACTGTATGCTGCTTAGATTTACTGTTGTGTGTTTAACAACGATAATCCTTTGTGTTATCTGAAGTGGTTTAATAAAGCCTTCTTAAAAAGTTCATAAATAATGTAAATAAGCGGACATGGCAACACTGGAAGAACCCCTCACGCAGGCAAGCACCGGCTTTTCTCGCGTGAATACACGTTCTGACGTCATGCTTCTTTGCGTTAGTCGAGAGAACTGCAGAGCGATTTCACCTATATTTCTCCACAAAGCGTATTCATTCATATAGTATTTTCGTTTATGCGTTCCTGATCAAACATATATATTATGTCTGTAATAGGACTTTGCACCGGATATTGTGGGTAAGATTTCAAATTCATTCAGTTACCTTAATTATATTCTGCAAGATGCAGTCTATGGCTGTATCTCAAAACCCAGTGAGCTGCCTACCAAGACAACATTTTGGGGCATCATAAGCGCCCATTCTATCAAAGTTGTCTTGGTAGGGAGCTCTCTGGGTTATTGCAGCTCCCTGGGTTATTGCATACATGCAAATGTCTTGCTGCATTACAATAATGCCCAATAGAGAAAATCGCAGTATTATTGCACTTAACCATGACTTATTCCTTGGATAACGAGGGCCAAAGTGAACTGTCCTTTTTGCAAATTATTATTTTTTTTTTCAAAATGTTTTTGTTTTGTTTTTCATACTTGATTATGTTAAATGATCTTAATAATGTGGAACATATCATTTATTATTTTATTTTTTAAAGAAGAAAAAAGCAAAGCTGTTGATAGCACTGCTTACAGTTGATAGACTATTACAATTAGAAAAAACAACAACAACAACAATTAAAAATGTTTTTAAAGAAAATATAAATGTTAGATGCAAAAATTAAACTTATTTTTTTTTTTAAATCTAAAATTAGAAACCGAAATGAGTTGAAGTTGAAGTAGCCTACCATTAAATTCCCAAAAAGTTGGGACATTGTAACCCCATACCATAGGGTTTGTATACAAAAATACTTATTTATAGAAAAATATTTATATATAAAAAAATATTAATAACAACTGTAATAGTGTAGAATTGATAACCCTGTTAAAAAGCTCAGCAGGTAAAAGAGAGTATCACAGAAACTGTTGACTTTCTTAAGATAAGATATAGGAATGGGTTTGAGTGACCATAATATGAAGAAGAAATTACATTGACTTGGTTCTTGGATAATGACAATGTTTAGATACTATAACTGTAATTTATATTTGTCCAGTATTAATCTGCAGTTCTTTTATTAGTTGGCTAATCGATATTGAAGTGTTTCTTTAAGCATATAAAACTTAAGTTTGGGTGTTGGGTTGAGTTTGATAGGGTCACTTCTCCTAGTCCTTCATCATAGAGCCAAATAGAGATTTTTTTTCTATTGGTAAATATTAAATAATAGCAAATACAAACAAATTGACTCACAGAATAAATAATCCATTCTTAGAAAGAGTATGCTTATTTTTGTCTATGTTTTTCTATGTAATACCTGTGTTGTATGGGCAGGATGGGTTGTGCAGACCTTATGTTATAGCTTGCTCTGTGTGGACATCACCGCCACCGTGGAAGAAAACAGCAGCTCATGGCACCAGGCCTACACAAACTCGGGCCCCAGCCCCCTTCCAGCACCACCCGAACACTTGTGCAAGGCCTGTGGAGGCCATGTTGCCCCAAGAACGGTAAATCAGTTTAGGTCTACTCAAATCTCCCAAATTCTGCTGTTAAAATAATTTCTAGTTAAATTTGAGCATTTTTGCTGATTTTAATCCATTGTTCTCACAGATAATATATAAGAACAATGGATTGAAATCAGCAAAAACATTTAAATCGAATTAGATATATCATATTATGTTATTTTTGCATTTCTTAGCATGTCTGCGTGGACTGCAAAAACAACTTTTGCAGCCGCTGCTCGGTGCAGCTGGATCTCCGGCCGCGGATGTGCCACACCTGTCAGCGGCTCCACTGCACCTTCTTTGAGCGGGCAGAGTTGATGAGGCTGAAGGTGAAGGATCTCCGTGACTATCTCCACCTGCATCAAACCCCTACGCAGATGTGCCGAGAGAAGGAGGAGCTGGTGGAGCTGGTGCTGGCTCAACAGACTCCCAGATGCAGCGGCAGCGCAGAATCCCGCTCACAGCCGCCCGCGCCTCCTCTGCCTTCCCGTCCACCTGCAGAGTCTGAACCCCTCACAGAGGAGGAAGAGGATGAGGATGAAGAGGGGGAGGAGGAGGAGGAGGAGGAGGAGGAAGAAGGTGATGGAGAAGAGGGTGAGGAAGACGATGAAGATGATGAGGAAGAGGTATATGAAACAACTATTTCCGTTATGTCATCACTGTATTTCTCAATGTATTAGCGTCTCATCACGATGTAATTATGTTTTATCTTTGGGATTGACAACCGCATTTACTTACCGGTGTGAGTCTCGAAATGTCCCGTTCAAACAGAAACTTACAGTACCGTCTCGAATACTGTCTGTATTGTGAATGTGCTACAGGAGTCAAGCCTGTACTCTCTTACCAGTGACCAAAGTAATATCAAATATGGCAATGTCCATAAAACTCTTTTCACAACAGTCCAATCGAGCCGGTGAATTCATCCGTCAAATCTTCATTAATCACCAGCAGCTTTAATGCAGTTGTGCTCAAAAGTTTACTTGAGGAATCTGCAAAATGTTATTTTAACAAAATAATTAGATACTGCTTTCAAAAACAATATAAAAATAGTAGTTTCCAAACTTTTGAGTTAATCGATTTGACAGCACTAGAAAATACATAAAGCACAAAGTTATCAAAATATGTACAGGTTGCATATAATAATTTTTTTTATTTAGTATTGTCCTGAATAAGGCATTCTACTTAAAAGATGTTCACATATAGTCCACAAGAAAAAAGAATTACCCCGTTTAAAAGTTTACTTACCTGAATGATCCACAGCTGTTTTTTTGTTTTGTTTTGTTTTGTTTTGTTTAGTCCCTTGTTTGTCCTGAGCAGTTAAACTGCCCAATGTTCTTCAGAAAAATCCATCAGGTCCTGCAAATTCTTCAGTTTTTTTCTTTTGCATATTTGAACCCTCTCCAGCAGTGATTGTATGATTTTGAGATCCATCTTGGTCACACTGAAGAGTGAAGACAACTGAGAGACTCAAACACAACTATTAAAAAAGGTTCAAACATTCACAGACACTCCGGAAGGAAATACGATGCATTAAGAGCCGGGGGTGAAAACTTATGAACTGGATGAAGATGTCCAAATTTTTCTTATTTTGTTTAAATATAATTTTTTTAAATTTATTTCTGTCTTTCTGAAGCAACAGAAGATACTTACATGTTTCCTGGAAGACAAATAAAGTAGAATTTACCTTGATCTTTAAATTCAAGGTTTTCACCCCTGGCTCTTAATGCATCGTGTTTCCTTCTGGAGCGTCTGTGAATGCTTGAACCTTTTTTAATAGTTGTGTTTGAGTCCATCAATTGTCCTCAAAGTGAAAAGATGGATCTGCTGGAACGAGTTCAAATATGCAAAGGTTTCTGGAAAACTGAAGAATGTGCAGGACCTGATGGATTTTTCTGAAGAATGTGGGCAGTTTAACTGCTCAGGACAAACAAGGGACTTAAGAACAACCATCACAAAAAAAAAACGGGGTCGTGGATCATCCAGGGAACGACACACAGTATTAAGAATCATGGGTATGTAAACTTTTGAACAGGGTCATTCAAATTCAGCAAATTCTTGTGGATTATATGTAAACATATTTTATGTAAAATATCTTATTCAGGACAGTACTAAGTAAAAAAATAACATGCATTTTGTACGATCCCTCTTTATTTTGTGAAAATAATTAACATTTTGCAGATTCTGCAAGGTGTATGTAAACTTTTGAGCATGACTGTCTGGGTGGAGAGTGGATCATTTGAGTCGTGTGAAAAACACAATTGACAGGAGCTAAGATCTTTGTTACTGTAAGTTACCAAAATTACACATGAAAAAACCCACAACACACAGTAGATTTCACGCATTTGTGCAGTGCAGAGCAGATATAGTGCACTGTATGACGTGATAGACATCTAGTTTGGTTCTGTTGTTTACACGGCATGTGTTTTCCGAAAATGTGGTTGTGAGTTCGGTTATAGAATGTGGTCGTCACTGAAATAACTGAACTGTGTGAGAATGTAACTCAAATACAGGACTGACCACAGTGTTCTATTGCTGTGTGAATGTGTTCTTAGTCCACAGACAGCGAGGAGACGCTGGTGCACAGCAGAAGAGCTTCCCTGTCTGACCTGAGCAGGGTGGAGGACATCGAAGGCCTCAGCGTGCGGCAGCTGAAAGAGATTCTGGCACGCAACTTTGTGAACTATCAGGGCTGCTGTGAGAAATGGGAACTCATGGAGAAGGTCACCCTCCTCTTTAATGATCAGAAAGACCTTCACAACCTGGGTACGTCTGTCTGCATGAACGCCCTGAAACTGAAACGGTGTAGCCTAATGCTTAAAGACTAAAAGCTACTAATGCTTGGTAACCAGAAGATTGCAGTTTTGACTGTTAAGAGTTTTGTCTTAATTAATTCATTTATATTATATATGGCATTCGAAGATGCATTCAATGTATTATTGGTTATTGTTCAACATATGAGATTTTTTTATTTTATTTTTTTACAATCAAGTAGAAATATTCTGTTGTGAAACGGATGGATAACTAAGATTGGAATAAATGTATACTAAATGCAACTAAAAAAACATCATAGCTTAAAAGATGTAAGGTAATTTTATTCGATATCAATATATTTTATTCAACAAGCATGTATTAAATTGACATTTATAATGTTACAAAAGATTTCAAATAAATGTTTTGATCTTTCTATTCATTAAAGAATCCTGAAAATATTTATCATACTTTCCACAAAAATATTAAGCAGTTTTCAACATTGATAATAATTAGAAATGTTTCTTGAGATCAAATCAGCATATCAGAATGATTTCTGAAGGATCATGTGACACTTAAGACTGGAGTAATGATGATGAAAATTCAGCTTTGCATCACAGGAATAAATTACATCTTAAATTTAAAAATTGAAAAGAGTCATTGATCAAATAAATGCACTTTGTGAGAATGAGACTTACGACCCTAAACATTTAAACGATAGTGTAACTTAAACCATCGTAGTCTATTTATTGTTGGTCATCAAATTTACTGAAATTGACATCCTTGCACCTTTTTTTCTTTCAGTGTCAAATACAAAAACAGAAGCAGGTATGTTTTATGGATACCATGGAGATTATAGCCCTAAAATGCTATATCAAAAATACAATTCCTGAATTTGTTCGATAATACTATTTTTACACGTTGAATCTCTCGCCGTTCTTCCAGCTGATCCTGCGGAGCCCAGCGGCCAGGAGGAGAACCTGTGTAAGATCTGCATGGACTCCCCCATTGACTGCGTGCTGCTGGAGTGCGGCCACATGGTCACGTGCAGCAAGTGCGGGAAACGTATGAACGAGTGTCCCATCTGCCGACAGTACGTGGTCCGAGCCGTGCACGTCTTCAGATCGTGAAATTCGGGTGCAAAGAGACAGACTGCCCACTACAGGTTGTTGCTTTTTCACACATTGAGCAACATTTTGTCAGCGTTTTCTTTGGTAATGTTCCATTTTGCTGCTTTGTTTATGTTTACATGATTAAATGCACTTATTTGTTTTTCCATTGCAACAGTGCTATGTTGTGGCTTCGGAGTTGTGTTTAATACATTTGTTGACTTTGCACTTTTTAATTTTACAACCCGAATTCCGGAAAAGTTGGGACGTTTTTTAAATTTAAATAAAATGAAAACTAAAAGACTTTCAAATCACATGAGCCAATATTTTATTCACAATAGAACATAGATAACGTATCATATGTTTAAATGTAGAACTTTTACACTTTTATCCACTAATTGAGCTCATTTCAAACTTGATGCCTGCTATAGGTCTCAACAGTTGGGACGGGGGCAACAAATGGCTGAAAAAGCAAGACAATTTTGATTCAGCTGGGATAACATCTAGCAACTAATTAATTGATATCAGGTCTGTAACATGATTAGCTATAAAAGAGATGTCTTAGAGAGGCAGAGTCTCTCAGAAGTAAAGATGGGCAGAGGCTGTGAAATCTGTGAAAGCATGCGTAAAAAGATTGCGGAATACTTTAAAAACAATGTTCCTCAACGTCAAATTGCAAGGGCTTTGCAAATCTCATCATCTACAGTGCATAACATCATTAAATGATTCAGAGAAACTGGAGAAATCTGTGTGTGTAAGGGACAATGCCAAAGACCTTTATTGGATGCCCATGGTCTTCGGGCCCTCAGATGACACTGCATCACTCATCGCCCTGATTGTGTCAATGACATTACTAAATGGGCCCAGGAATACTTCCAATCCACCGTAATATCTGCAGAAGCCAACTAAAGCTCTGTCATGCAAAAGAGAAAAAGCCATATGTGAACATAGTCCAGAAGCGCTGTCGTGTCCTGTGGGTTAAGGCTCATTTAAAATTGACTTTTTCAAAGTGGAAAATTATCAGACGAGTCCAAATTTGACATTCTTGTAGGAAATCATGGACACCGTGTCCTCCGGGCTAAAGAGGAAGGAGACCTTCCAGCGTGTTATCAGCCTTCAGTTCAAAAGCCAGCATCTCTGATGGTATGGGGGTGCATAAGTGCATACGGCAGGGGCAGCTTGAATGTTTCGGAAGGCACTATGAATGCTAAAAGGTATATAAAGGTTTTAGAGCAACATGTGCTCCCCTCCAGACAACGTCTGTTTCAGGGAAGGCCTTGTGTATTTCAGCAGGACAATGCAAAACCACATCCTGCAGCTATTACAACAGCATGGCTTCGTTGTAGAAGAGTCCGGTGCTGAATTGGCCTGATCTTTCACCTATAAAGAACATTTGGTGCATAATTAAACAAAAAATACGTCAAAGACGACCACAAACTCTTCAGTAGCTGGAAACCTATATCAGGCAAGATTGGGACCAAATTCCAAGACCAGCACTCCAGAAACTCATAACCTTGATGCCCAGATGTCTCCAAACTGTTTTGAAAAGAAGAGGAGATGCTACACATGCCCCCATCCCAACTGTTATGAGACCTATAGCAGGCATCAAGTTTGAAATGAGCTCAATTAGTGGATAAAAGTGTAAAATTTCTCTGTTTAAACATTTGTTATGTTATCTATGTTCTATTGTGAATAAGATATTGGCTTATGTGATTTGAAAGTCTTTCATTTTATTAAAATTTAAAAAACGTCCCAACATTTCTGGAATTCGGGTTGTAATTATTAGTCTTTTTCTTTATATCCATCCTTCAACATTTGCATCACTTACAGTATGTAAATAATAAGCAAACAAAATTTAAAGGAAAAAGTTGAATGTTCATTAGAGGTTAAGATAACAATTATAACTTCACTTAAGAGCCTCAAGAAGTGTGTCTGCTATCTGTAGAAACAACACTGGATTTAAATGGGTGGAACAAGCTTGGAAATGTGAAAACAGGGTGAGATGGTTGACTTTAAATTGAATTTGAAGCACTGATCCTCATGTTTTTTTCTGTATTTAAGTCTGTACAATAGTTCACCATTACAGTTAAATCATGTCTATGATGTGACCGCTTCAGGGGTCATTCCGCTCTTGGTTAGATTTACACACGGTACAAGTACTGGTACTTGTTTCTAGTGAGCAGGTGCTATTTTCCAGGCTCTGTGCAATTCACAGACCGTCCCACTGTCTCATGCTTTGGTCTTGACTTCATATCGTGGGCAGAACCAGTTTCTTCCAAACTGCCGAGAGACCTTTTCTGGCTTAAAATTTGCTTCAGTACATTCTTCTTCTTTTTTATTACGCCGGTGGATAGTTCTCCACCATTACTAGTAATATTAACAAGTCAGTGTTGGTCACAAGGTGCTCATTTACTGTCTACATATTTTGTTGTATGATAAAGTGTGTTAACCTAATAAAAAGTTTTCACAGAGTGAAAAACGTCAATCATAACTGTACATTTCTAAACTTGAATACTCACATTTATGGAGGTACAATGTTTTGAATTAAAATTGCAAGTTTATGAATGTATCATAATTGTGGTTATATAGGAATGTTTTCATTTGAAATCTTTCTTGCCCATTGGCTGAGGAAACTGATGCATATCCTTGATTCTTTGCTTTTCTGAGCTGAATGTAGATGACACTGGGACCCTTCTAAAGCATCTAGCCCATCTCTTAAACACAGATGAGACATCTGGCTAAAAAGGCAATCTTTTGTTTGTTTTTTTACTTATATAAGACTTTTGACAGGATATGCAACCTGTACATATTTTGATAACTTTGTGCTTTATGTATTTTCTAGTGCTGTCAAATCGATTAACTCAAAAGTTTGAAACTACTATTTTTATATTGTTTTTGAAAGCAGTATCTTATGCTCATCAAGGATGCATTTATTTGATCAAAAATACAGAAAAATAAAATAGTGACATTTTGAAATATTATTACAATTGTATTTTAAAAATATAATTTATTTCTGTGATGCAAAACTGAACTTTCATCAGCCATTACTCCAGTCTTCAGTGTCACATGATCCTTCAGGAATCGTTCTAATGTGCTGATTTATTATCAGTGTTGGAAACTTGTGCTGCTTAAGATTTTTGGAACCTGTGATACTTTTTTCAGAATTCATTGATGAATAATCTGATGACTGATCACTTTTATCAATTTAACACATCCTTGCTGAATAAAAGTATTAATTTCTTTCAAAAATAAAGAAAACAAATTACTGACCCCAAACTTTCGAACGGTAGTGTATATTGCTATAAAAAATTACAGCACAACAGTTTCCA
This sequence comes from Paracanthobrama guichenoti, assembly GCA_018749465.1. Lineage (NCBI taxonomy): Eukaryota > Metazoa > Chordata > Actinopteri > Cypriniformes > Gobionidae > Paracanthobrama > Paracanthobrama guichenoti. Next base: position 6,360,083 of record CM031963.1, read on the forward strand.
ACATTGATAATAAATCAGCATATCAGAATGATTTCTGAAGGATCACGTGACACTGAAGACTGGAGTAATGATGCTGAAAATTCAGCTTTGACATCACAGGAATAAATTACATTTTAAAGTGTATTAAAATAGAAAACATTATTTACTGTATTTTTATCAAATAAGAGCAGGCTTGATGAGCATAAGAGACTTCTTTCAAAAACATAAATAATAGTAATGTTTCCAAACTTTTGACCGGTACTGTATGTGTGAATATATATATATATATATATATATATATATATATATATATATATATATATATATATATATATATATATATATATATATATATATATATATATATATATATATATATATATATGTGTATATATATATATATATATATATATACACACACACATACACATATATATATATATATATATATACACACACACACACACACACAAACTTTTATGTTAGATGCAATTAATCGATTGACAGCACTAGTATTTTCATATTTAGTAAACATGATAAAATCTAAAAGATCTCGATAACCCACTGTCATTGTTTTTCTGTTCTGTGCAAATGTCTAGTCAATCCAAACCCAGCATGGCCTTACACTTCCATAACTTCCCCACAATATATTTAAAAGCTGATGATGAACAGACACACAGAAAAGAATTCTGTGAGCGATGAGTGTTCATTTCTGCTCTCGAGACAGATCAGTTCTGCTGTGCTTGAAGCTTCCGATTTGTGCTTCAGCAGCTCTAGTTTTACAAAAAGAAAGAAATAAAAGAAATAGGCAGTATGTAATTTACATGTTAAGTATACGCCTCTTGTCAAAATCCATGTAATTTATGTTATGTAATAGCAAAGGTGCCCATGTGTGTATGTATGTGCCAAGTGGAGTTATATCCCTTGCAATATCAGTAGGTTGTGATGCGGTCTTAAGATTTAAATATTTACATTAATGTGAAAATAAATATGATCTAAAGCTCAATTAAAACTTAAAAGTGTGAAATCTTAAAAAAAAAAGGAAATATAGCATTATTTGGAAGCAAAAGTGTCTTTTAAAATATCTACATTGAATGCAGCACTGAGAAATTGTGTGCAAAGTGAAATAAGACTGTTAGGTCAAGTAAAGCATTGGATGCATATCTAGACAAGTATTTATAATAATAAATAAGCTTGTGAGAAGAAAAAAATTAGCTCTGCATGCATGAGCAAAGAAAAATACATGACATACTACTGAAAGGTGCTTAGAAATGCTTGAATGAAGTTTTCCAGGTTGAGTGGAGACACTGGATTCTTTATTAGCTTTTGTGTATTATTTTGTCAATTGTTTGGTTTTGTTTGTTTTTAGATTATTTGAGACTGTGACTTTCTTTTTATCTATATGAACTATAATCCAAATCAGCTGATAACTCAAACGCTGTTCCGGATGTGGTAAACATTTATCATATAACTAGCATGTCAGATTGCCAATATTGTCTTTAATATGCAGTGAGCCTGATGTGCTAAATGCTGTATTCCTGTAAAACACTACATTGAAAGCTGATAAGGTTTATAATTATTGACAAATTTATATATTTTTAAATTTTGTTACTATATACTGTATGGTTGTTCTTGTGCAAATATTGGTTTTGTTTTTTTGTATCAATAAACAAATGTACAACAGCTGAACATTTGTCATGTGGGATTTATTTTATAGTTTGTATCTTTTACAGCAGGGGGAGACAAAGACCACTAATACGACAAAAAAGAAATAAAAGAAATAAGAAAACATAAAGCACAGAGGGTAAAAGTTAGCCTTTCATCTCGACATGGATGATTGATAACACTTGCGCTATTAAATTTGCAGTCTCTTTAATGTCAGTTGAACTCGTAATGAACAAACCAATGGCTGTTTGGCTAGAAACGTGCTACTGTTTCTAGTAACCATAGAAACTAAATTGAGGAGTCTGCTGCAGTGATATAGTTTTTACTGGCGGAAATTTATAAACTGTATTTATATGAATGCGGATGAACAAACCTGCTGATGATATCGTCAAGAAAGCGTGAGAAACCTAAGGTAGGTCGCTCAAGTTTGCTTTGGTAACGTTATGAATGCTAACGCTACGTAGTTTTAATGTGAAGAGGCTGCTGAGAACGTGTTTAATCAACACGTTGGTTTCAGGTGCTGGCCTGGTATCACCATCTGTGGAGAAACCTGTATGTATGACCATCACATAAAAACCTCAGAAGTGGATAAATCATGAAGGATGTGATCTAAATGTTAATTAAATTAAATTAGTGGTGGTGCTGGTGGTGGTGGTGGTGTGTGTGTGTGTGTGTGTGTGTGTGTGTGTGTGTATATATATATATATATATATATATATATATATATATATATATATATATATATATATATATACATATACATACATACTGTGCAATTTATTAGGTTTCTGAAGATTTTAACTGTAATGCAACTAATTATTCATATGAGCCACTGCGTTTAGTTTACAAACAAAAGGACACATCTTTCTTCTTTTTAAAATCTTATATTAGCCACATTAAACTATTAATTATGCCATATATACCACAGTTTGTGCCCTAAAAACGATTCCTTTCGTTTAAAATCTTAGCCACAGACTCCGTAGAGCTCATTTATTTAACTGTCTGCAAAATATTTAGATTTCCGCTATCACTAAAATCATTTCAAATGTTATAATGAATACTTTTAAATAAATAAATGAATAATAATGGTGATAAGATAAAGGCAAAAAATAAAAGCAGTTGTGCCATGTACAAAATATGTATACTGTATACCATGCATTTAAACAAATTACTTGTGTATAGCTATAGTATATAATATGCAATACATACATTTACACAGGAATTACAATTGGAAAAATAATTCTAAATATTAATTCATGCATATTAAAACATGAAAAGATAATTTATATTTATAATTTTAATTTATACATTTTAAAAACAGTAAATATAAATTATGCCATTATATACCACAGTTTACACAACACAAGATATCTCAATACTGCTCATTTATTTAATTGTCTACAAAATATTTATTGTTTAGATGACATGCATGCTTGAGCTTCCCACTATTAAAACAATTATGGGGAGGATTATTATTATTATTTATTGACAATTTCAAATCATGTTGTTTTCCTCTCAGTTGCAGTTCTTACAGCAGGGGAGACATGGACATTTAATAAAAATAATAATAATAAAATGACTAGATCTAAAATGCCCTACTTGTGCGTGCGTGTATGTATTAAATAGCTAATTGTTGTGGGTATTTTTTTAATTTTTTTATTTATTTATTTATTTTTTTAAAGTGTAGAGGCAGAAGCAGGAAGCATGAGGCAGGCAGGAAGGATGTGGTCTAATGGTGCTGTACACAATGAAGCCAGACTGCGTAAACTTCGTAGAAAATTTCAGATTTTACATCATGATTTTTACATTGTGTGGTGTGGTGCTGGTTTAAAAAAGGACGAACTACAGAGTGTGATACCCAGGCAGGAGCACATCTACTGTGCTTTACCTTCAACAAGTTTTAACTGGACTTAAAACAAGTAATTTAATTTATAATAGAATATGTCCTTTTCACTGTCCCAGACCAGACTTCGCAATGCATAAGCCGGAGACAGCAAAGCAGCAACGTAAGCTCAAGCGTCGCCATAACGACCGCGGAGCCGCTGCTGCGGACGCATGCGCATTACTTCTCCTCCCCATCCGCGTCCACCTCGTATCCTGTTTCAGGTCTAGCGAACTAACGGGGTGGCACATATGGCCATTGCCTTGGTTTAGGTGTTTTCTGTAGTTTCCTTTGTTTACCCCAGTTCCTCCGATATGCGGTCAACACGCTCTCGCTGACTAAGAACGTTAACATTTTCCCCTCGCGCTCTCTCACCTTGATGAGAAGTCAGAAGAATGATCACATCCCTGTCTAAAGGAAATCTGCTTGACGTGCTGCAGGAGGGTCCTAATGAGGTACTGAACTCAAAAACCCTCATGCCTGTTTACATGTGCAACCGTTTCATTTGCTCATTTAGGTTCTGATAAGTCAAGGCTCAATGAAAAGTTAAAACACAGTAGCTGTCTCAACTTATTAGGCGTTTTACGCACGAAGCTCCGAAGAGTGCAACGGCATTGTTTACGCCTTTTGTGAGCTTTTACTGTAGAACAACAGAGAGCAGCTTTTTGCATGTAGTATTTGATGCTTTTGAGCCACTTTATCGTATAAGTTAGTTTTTACCGTCAGTGTTTATTGGTTAACAGCAGTAATAAAAGCATTGTGCTATATTTCCACTGCGCTAAAGCTGCATATATAGCCCGCAATGCATTTATAGCCTGTTTAAATCACCCAAAATATAAATGTATGTATAGATATTTATATATTATACATGCATGCATTTTCATGGGAATTACAGTTGCAAAAATAATGCTTTTAAAATGTTTTACTTATGAAATTATGATACTGAAACTTGAAATGATAAATAAAACTATAAATTATGGCATATATAAAACAGTTTGCACAACAAACGTGATGGTTTCAGTAAGTTTTTTTTAATGGGGACAATCCCATTAATCTTTCATTTATAGAGACCGTTCAATACCACACAATTGTAAATGTATGTATATATTGTGATATCATTATGTGATAAATGCATTTACACAGGCATTACAATGGCAGTAATAATGTGTTAAAAATAATGTTTTACATATGAAATAAATATTGAAAAATTAAATGAATGAAAATGATATGTTAAAACAGTTCACTAAGTTATGCCATATAGACAACAGTTTGCACGATAAATGCTAATTTTAGTAGTTTGTTAGCAGTAACATGTCAATAACAGTTCATAAGACTTTCAGAGTGAAGGATAATCTGTTTAGCAATGTGAGACCCAATCCTATTAATATTGCATTTACTGTATAGAGACTGATTAATGCCACAGAGATATAAATATATGGTAAATTCCGTTTGCACTTGCATTGAATTATTGCAATTGCATGAATAATGCTTGCATGAAAATAATGTTTTAAATATAAAAATTATGAACATTGAAACAGGAAAGGATGTTATGCCATAAATACCATAGTTTGCACAATAAAAGTGAAAATTACGGTAGTTTTAGCTGTAAAATGTCAGCAACGGTCTACAAGTAGCTGTTGAAAAATGGGATACAAAATCTTACTAATGCAATAGTTTTAAATTTAAGAATTTTAGTTAATAATTTTTATTTTACTTTTTTTATGAGCTTCCAACATTGACAGTATTTTTGGGCAGCATGCTAGGTTTTGTGACACAGTCCGCCATTGTGCTGTACATGTAGTCACTTGTCTGCTTTTCTTTCTCTAATATATATATATATTACAAATGGCAGTCCAGTACTGGATTAGTTTATATTTTATTATTAAATTATAGTCTTTTAACTGATGTATTTCTTAATTTTACAAGCAGGAACTAACTCAGAATAAGTGTTAAAGTCCTTTTAACCCTGTGGTGATTATTATATCATCATGCTCCTGTAAATGGTGTTAAGTGTGGAAGGAGGTGTTAGGCATATTGTGCCATTTCTGTAACCATGTGCACTATCATCAGACATTCCCTACTGATGTTACCTAAGACTGAGTGCTTCTACATCTGTCTGCCCTGCGGCTGTAGCCATTAAACCATCAAGCACTGTTCTCATTGATTTTTTTTTTTTTGTTATAAATCCCAGCTGTCTCAATCCCTACAGATATTTCAGTTCCACCTAGAGTATAAGGTGAGAATACAGCATAGTAGCAAACTCTAGTGATGGAGATATATCCATCTGTAGTGTCGCTGTGGGAACAGACATCTCATTTGTGCAGCTGGCTGCACAGGACTCTTGCTACCTTCCAGTTTTACAGCAGAGTCAGCATATTACACTGCATCTGTGCTGAATACTCTCTGTGTTAGCTGTTCTTCCTGAGAAGCCTGTCACTCTGAGCCACTGTTAGATTGAAGTGAGACAGAAATGCTTCAGACAGAGCTTGCATTGTGTTATTTAGCCCACCATGTGGCAAATCAATAAACGCTACTGTGCACAGTTAGTGCATGAAGGGTCCTCGTGAAAAACATGCAACGCTCATTTTGTTGTGCATGTTTTCTTGTCTGTGCACGTGTCGTGACACAACACAGATCAACTTAGCATATGATTGTGAACTACTAGAAGTTGGTTGGGAGGTTGAGGCCCAGGGAAGGTTTCCTCACAGCTTTCCAGAATAATAGTAGACAGTGTTTTGTCAGGAAGTGACCTATTCATGCATGTTCGATTTCGGTCATAAACTACATTTGATCAATAAAACAGTTAAACAATCGTATTCATTTCAGTATAAAGCAACTGTTTTCTATTTGAAATTAATATATTTTAAAATGTCATTTATCCCTGTGATGCAAAGCTGAATTTTCAGCATCATTATTCCAGTCTTAAGTGTCACATGATCCTTCAGAAATCATTCTAAGACCGCATTTATACTTTAGGTAGGCCTGTCACGATAATTACTTTTTGTTTCGCAATATATATATTCTTTATTAAATAAAGAAAACCAGTTTGATCTTCATTCTTTTATGAGGCAATCTGACTTAGGCCTGTCACGATAACTACTTTTTGTTTCGCGATATATCGTCCCAGAAATAATTGCGATAAACGATATTATTGTAATTTTAAGACTATTTTATGCCACTGAATATATAATCCTAATATAACTGCATAATAATGCAAGTAGACCTACACACTTTCAAATGACAACCTTTTAATTCTTTAGATCATGGAAATTAAGGGTAAAAAAATATATTATCCTAAATAAAAAAATTAAAATAAAAAAAGGGAATAAACAGTAAATAAAAAGTTTCCCTTGTGAAATGGCTTTAACACTCATCATTCTGCGTTGACATTTATATGTGCAGGAGAACAGGGGATTGTAGCTTTGAAATGGAGTCCATTTGGTCTTATTCTTCCAAACTGTCAGTAGTTGTCAGGAAAACACTATAACGCCTCTAATGGCGCCTTTTTTTCACCTGTCGATAACGCTCTGTGTACGAAGGAACTGCCCGACAACCACTTTCGCCTCCGTCACAGAAAACATACAAGATGACAGCACAATCAAGTAAAATGTTGGTGACATTCATTATCATGTAAACATAATGGGCGATATATTGCATCACAAAAAATGATTGAGGTCATGTACATATATTGTGCGATATATTGATTATTGCGACTGGCCTAACTGTAGGTATTGATGCCCAATTCCGATTTGTTGACTATATCCGTGGCTATATGACGTCCAGCTTCCAGCTTCTTTTAAAAATGACCCATAACCGATGTATGCAAAGTTCTGCCTGTTTGCAAGAACGTCATTCTCTATAGGGCACAGCTGATTGGTTCCTGTTGTATCAGTAGCCAATGACCTTACGTGCTCAACCTTCAAATACTTGGTTTACATTTGCTGTAGCCGTACAGCACACTTTTAGAAACCCTCCACCTGTATCGATCTACAGTGGGCAATTACTGTATGTAATGTTGCACAGCAGCAGCATGTCTTACTTGCTCACAGCAGCATGTTGTGTATTTTTTGTCAGCGCGCGCAGTCAGCGGAGGCTCGCAGAAAGTATAAACAAGGCTGAAGCACTCTCAAACGCAAGCAAAAGCACCTTCAGTTGATACTGTAATAATGTACTGGTCGAAACAGATTGGGCAGATTTGCACATTTGTGTTTGCACTCTGGAGAGAGCATCTATTTACAACGTGTGTTTGCAGTGGTGAGTAATGTAGCCAGATCTATAGAACGTGATCCAAGTTTTTATTCAGTGCTGAGTTAATCCAGGCTCGCAAAACTTGAAAACAACTTTTGAATAAAACTATTGATTTCATGCTGCTAAGAGGACTGATGGCCAACTGCATGCTGCAAAGTTTCGGAAGTGACATCTAAATATAAATGCTGGACTCACTCCGCACGAGACAGAAATATCCTCCTAAGACCCAGAATAGAGGGTTTGCCTCTGTAGAGGACATTACAGGTGCTGGTCATATAATTAGAATATCATCAAAAAGTTGATTTATTTCACTTCCTTTCTGTCCTTCTATCCGTGCAGACGTGTTTTCTCTCTGTTCCCTGCTGGCTCTCGCGCTGTTTTGTTTTGTCTAGTGTTTCGTCTCTTCTCTTCTCTGACTGCTGCTCTGCTGGACTCTTGAAAATACTGAAATGGAATTGATTAACTGGTCAATCAGCGCAATCGACAAGATTTTCTCACTAAGGAAGGGTGCCCCGGGAGAACCCACCTGCCCGGACGGGACCTTTGCCGCAGGGTACGTGAGGGACACATGGAACAACTGGCAAGTCCTGTGCCTGGAGGCTCTGTCCGTGGAGGATGCGGAAGATTTATACATGATTGGATTATTGATGGCGGGGTTCCTATTCTTTGGCTTTGGGATTGCCCTGACCTATCGGAAGATTGGTAAGACAGCTGCAAGCAAATTCACCCAGCCGCTGTCTGTGGAAATTAAAGAATGCTTCGGGGTTATGTGTGACCGTTTGAAGGAATTAGATCAGAAAGTGATAGGAATTGAGGAACTGAACCGTAAATAACGCAGTCCGGACTGCGGATACGCAGGGTAGAGTGGGCTCTATCGGGGTCAGATCGGTGAACTTTTACGGACTGTAACCGGTCTGGCCATGAGGCTGGGCGTAATGTCTAGGGAAACTGCACAGACCGGACGCGAATGCTGAGGACCAGATCTGATTGATTGATTATGATCCGGACAAATTACCGAAGATCATCAAATGGATTAAAAATAATAAATTGTATTTGCCTGACCTAATCAACTAGCCCAACGAACCTCACTTGGTCCCTATCTCTCGGTTGGGAGGTCAGCCGGGCAGCTGTCTGCTATCTTTCCCTGTGCACTGCCTTATCTCCCTTCAAGGACAAACCATAGAACTGAACTCGAAAACATCTGAAGTTATGGCTAACATTCTCACACAACACAATCTCAGACTCACTCGCACCATACACAACCTACCCGATCCACCCCCTCCAACCGTCTGCCTGTTTATCTATCTCCTCTCCCACTCCATACAAAAAATCCCATCACGTGACCACGTGTACTGTGTCATGTTTATGTTTATGTTTATGTTTTGTTGTGTTTGCTATGTAATGCTTGCTAAATTGCATTCTTGTATTTCTGGAGAGCGTAGGGCGGCGCCTGAATAATCGGCTGCGGCCCGGAGGCTTGCTCCAAACTTCATTTCGTTATACTGTACTTGTACATGTGTAATGACGAATAAACTTCAACTTCAACTTCAACTTCAATATGACCAGCACCTGTATATTTTAGTGAATTGCTCACAGTTTTGTCTGGATATTCTTATGAAAGTATTCCTTTTTATTACTCCCATTATTGCACGTCTTTTTAAATCACATATTGTCCTAAAAATTACTATGCGAATTAGATATAGTGTATAGATGCTTTTCATAGAATGGGAATGGCATTTATGACCATGTTTATCATTAATACTTGGTCAGTTTATTGATTTGTTTGGTTAACTTTGGATAAATATTTTATTTTAATATCGTGCAGTTCACAAAATTAAGATTCGAGAGATGGTTCAAGTCAGTGTTCAATAAATGAAGTTAAGTTTAGAAATGTTGTGCATCCACTTAGTGTGACATTTTAGCATGCAAATGAAGGTGAAAACTTTAAGATCTCAGCCATAAAAATCGGCCATCGGCTGACCCTGACCTCTAAAAATCGGCATCAGCATCGGCTATAGAAAAACCCATAACGGTCGATCTCTAGTAGCAAATACAGATACAGTCCCGTACTTGCTCTGTAGCAGCAGCGTAGCAGATCTATTACACCAAGACCAAACATATCAACATTGGCATACCTATTACCATGCCAAACACTTCATGAGTTGTCACGACAGAACTGCATTTACACTATATACCTGGCGAAACAACACAAGGTAGACATACATACTGGTAGACCAGTGCAGACATGCACATATCCCATTCATATCAGATTAATTTCCACATATGAATGAGGCTTGAAACTGATCTGAGAATGTCGGAATCCATGTACTTTTTTTCCTGCTTACACATTTGTGGGTCATATCCGATCTGTGCCACGTGGGAGGAAAAAAAATCAGAACCATGTATTGTAAATGAAGCCTAATATACTGGTTTGGTGCTCAAGAGCATTCTTGAGCAACTTCTTCTTCTTCTTCATCTTCATCAATGAATCATAAAAACAGTTGTGCTGCTTAATATTATTTGTGGAAACTTTTGTGGATTATCTGATTAATAGAAAGTTCAAAAGAACAATATTAATTTGAAATAGAAATAACATTAATGTATTTTATTGTTATTGATTTAATGCAACTTTGTTAAATTTAAAAAAATCTAATTCTTGCTTATCTTTTCCATTTTTGTCTTAATTTACTCAAATCTTTTTCTTTAAAAAAAAAAAAAAAAAAAAAAAAAAAAAGAGACATTTGAAGACATTTCAGTAGACCTCTTTCAAAAGAGGTTCTCAAGTTCAACTTACTGCCTTCTGTCGCATTGGATAACAGCTCAGTTATAGGGAATATTATCAGTGAATAGCATGTAAATGTTGGTCTGTTTCTCCTACAAAGCCATTGTATGGCTTTAGAAGACTTGATACGAGTAAATTGGACAACTTTCATGATACCTTTATGGGTCTTTTGTGTCGTTTTTTGGAACTTGAAAGCGTCAGTCTCCATTCACTGTAATTACATGGAAAAGAGTGACCAGCAAAACCCTCAGAGTTTCTCCTTTTGTGGAAGAAAGTCAGTCATGAACATTAGAAAAAATAGTTATGATGGTTAATGATGACAATTTTTTAACCATTAACTATTCCTTAGTTATTGATAGGCTTATTTAGCTCACATAATAAAATGCTTTTTCCACCTGCTGTATTTTTCCTGCAGCCACCCCACATTCTTCTGCATTGTAAAAAAAAATGTGCAGCACATTTGCCAAAGGGTAGAACTGCGGCAAACCTCACTGCAGTCTTTATGTGTTCCTACATGTATTTGCTGAAGAGGAAGCATGAGCGTGGGGAGTTAAGCTGTCCTTTTGTGACCAGGCAGAGAAACCGCAAGTCAGACTAATCCATGCCGTTGAACCTGGGTGATGCTGAACGGCCAGGGTGAATGGGGAGGGACTTGGCCTGTCACAGTAGGTGCTTCTTGAGCACTGAGGCATAAATTTCTTTTGACAATGGGTATCCTAGTTGGTATCAACACAGGCACATCCTGTGCAGCTTCTCCACCAGGACCATCAGCACTAATAATAATCTTTCTGGGGAGCTATGCAGTTTTAACAGCACATAGAGTCATTAATAGAACAATATTACATTAACGGTTTGGACACAAATTCAAATGCTAAGAATATAAAGCAAATATTGTTAAAAATAAAGGATTATTCTTTTATTTACTTGTCCAATCTGCCCTTGAGCTATAGACTATAACCAAGTTTACATGCACCTGTATGACATGTTTGTCTTTCTAGCAGCAACTGGCTGCCTATGTGTCTTGGGTTAATGCACAGCTGAGGAAGAAGCCTGGACTGAAACCTGTGAGTGATTTACGACAGGATCTCAGAGATGGTGTGGTCCTAGCACACCTCATTGAGATAGTGGGTAAGTCTATACATGATATACCACAATTATTGTAGGACTCTATAATATAATAGACATCTTTGTATTGAGATGTGTTTTATGTATTTGGCAAGCTGGTGAGCTACTAGATGGCATTCATTATGTGCCACGGGACGATCAGGAGAAGAAGCAGAATGTGGAGAAGGTTCTGCAGTTTGTGTCATCCAAACGGATCAGAATGCCACAGACGTCTGCCAGGGGTGAGTTACAAAGCAGGCTCTTAATCATGTTTAAGCTGATAGACCTACTTATTTCTTTCTCTCTGTCCTCAAAGACATTGTGGAGGGGAACCTCAAATCTGCCATGAGGCTCATCCTTGCTCTGGCTGCACATTTTAAACCCTCTTCATCAGCCAGTCACAGAGCTGGAGCTAGTGTAGGCAGGAGTTCCACTGGCTCCTCGGCCAATCACAGACCTCATTCCACTATGGCCATGGCCCAGAATGCAGCAGCAGCGCTGGCAGCAGCCAGACAGGATGCCGCACGCCCTGGCCGCTCCGTCTTCCATCTAAGACAAGAATGGAGGTACATTTAGCTTAATTTTGCCCTTTCTCTCTTTATCCTAATTTAATAGAGTTTTGTAAACTTTTATTTATTTAAGCAGAAGCTTGGACATGCTTTCTTTCTCATTTTAAGAATAAAGAATTGCTTAAAAGAATAGTTCACCCAAAATATAATTCTGTCATCATTTACTTACCCTATATTGTCAGCTTTATGTGAGGCTGAAATTGAAGTCATTATGCACTGGAAATCTTCACATCCACCCTAGCTCTTCTTAATTCTTACATAAAGAGAAGTACTTTCGCAGCCTTTTTGAAGCTTGAAAGCTTTAGTCCCTATTCATTGTAAATGCATGGAAAAGACCAATCAGGATAATAGGAAGTTAAAAATGTCTCTTAAACACTTTTCACGATTCGTTAATATCAGCTGGTATAATAGTAAAACGTAGTAAAAGATTTTGAGAGAGTTCCACATGTCAATGCCAGTCACAGCAGTGGGCGTTTACACTGAACTCTTACAGCAGACACGTCCCTTCAAACAGAGCATTCAAATCAGAGGACTAAAATCAGGATATAAAATGGCCTTTTATTTCTAAATTATGACAATTTTTGATGTAAAAATTATACTAACAATATAAGTGCACCTCAGGAAACATTATAAAATAATAATAAAAAAATCCACTTCATGACTCCTTTAAATAATAATAAAAATGCAGTTCATGACCCCTTTAAAGTCGTCATGAAATCAAAATTTATCCTATTTACTTTGTTAGCGCACATTACTAGTCTTGTGTTGAACAATTAACAATTTCAGTTGATTCAGTTCACAAAACCGGTGAAATGTAAATTTTTGGAATACTTTTATGGTACTTTTGCAGCCTTTTTGAAGCTTGAAAATGCATGGAAAAGACCAATCAGGGCTTTTTTTTTTTAAATGTCTCCTTTTGCATTGCAAGTCATATGAATGATAGTCATATGAGTGATAAAAAAATAATTTCAGGGTGAACTGTTTCTTGAACAGATGCCCTCTTGCTGCTGTCTGTGGGTATTGCAGCTCAGTTCAGGGGCAGCATATGGATAATCAGATTTGCAAACACGTTACATCCTCAACTTATGCTTTGCTGTCAACTCTAGCAATAAGCTCTAATATGCTTTGTTGGAGCTTTGAAAATAGTTTACATAAGCCTGAAACAGGACAGAATTGTTGCCAATCCGTTTAGCTTACAAATGAAAAGATCCATCCTTGAAACAGCTTTTTAAAGTTTCTAATCTTTCTGCATTTTTTTTGCTCTTAGTCGTGGCTGCAGTGGTGAGGAGGACAGTGAAAACCCCTGCTGGAGTGTCCGAGCATTGGTCCAGCAGTATGAGGGACAGAAGGGGACATTTGAAGAGGAGACAGGAACAAGATCCACTGGGTAAATTCTGAATATAAGAATTTAAAATATGGGTAAATAAAATGCAGCTAGTCTGTATATTACTTTATACTAGTGCTCAATTAAAAAAATGTAACTAGATTAATCACACTTTTTTGTGATTAATTGCAATTAAAAACTTTTTTTCAAGTTTTTAATATATTTTATAATGTATTCATTTCACAGTTAATCTCCCAATTAATGTAGAAAAAACATAAAGACAGCATATTTTAAATATTTGTTGTAATGGCATCTTTTTATGAACGAAGGCCAGTATCACTGATACTGATATACAGCTACTGATGTCTCAATGAAAATGATTTGCCCTCCCAATTTTAAATATTAATTATAGCCATTCAACATTACACTGTAATTGAAAGCTTTATATATATATATATATATATATATATATATATATATATATATATATATATATATATATATATATATATATATATATATATATATAGGCTTCAAAAAGTATAACTTAATTTAAGTGATCTTAAAACAATCCTCACATAAACCCATAATAAATGTCAAATTTACCTGTCTAATAGGAAGTATACAGAAATTGAATAAAAGTTATCAGACAGTCATTAAATATAAATGAAAAAATAGTAAATTATAAATAAATATAGATTAATCCTTATTAAAGCTACAAAAGTTCTTTAGTCAAGAGCAGTGAGTAATTTTCTCTGTTCCTTTTTATGGACATTTAGGTTCTCTTCTGGTCTTTTTGCGCTTGAATAGTTTAAAAGCATTTGCATGAATAAGAGCGCGATCCAGCCATACCAAAAGATGACAGAAAAAACGGATGCTGTGTTAATTGCGTTAAATATTTTGAATGTGTTAAACTGGAAAATATTAATCGCATGCGTTAACGTGTTAACGTTGACAGCCCTACTTTACACTGAATTAACTAATAGTTTGAACATATAGAAGGAATCTTCACTTTTAGAGTTTCTTTCAAAAGTCTCCTTAAAATATTGAATTGTTGGAACCAAGGTTCTTTGGTGAAGGTTAATAAAGGTGGAGTCAAAGCTGGAAATGTGAATTGTAACATTAACTTATTTGTAAGCAGAGGTGTCAAGTAACAAAGTACAAATACTTTGTTACCTTACTTAAGTAGAAATTTTGGGTATCTATACTTTACTTGAGTAATTATTTTTCAGCCGACTTTTTACTTCTACTCCTTACATTTTAAAAATAGCCTCGTAACTCCTATTTCATTGCGGCTTGTTTAAAAAAAAAACAAAAACAAAAAAAAAACTATCCAGATAAACCGCGCCATCATGGATGGAGTGAATTTGAGAAGTATAAACATATACCATTCCGACACCCTACTGGTTTGTAACGCGATCCATCACACCTGCACATGACACAAATCGCACACAGTGTTGCCAGATTGGGCGGGTTCCTGCCGACAAGCACACACTTTCAGCCAATCAGCGATCAGCAGGCAGACATGCTCATTCATGACTGACAGCCAGATTTTAGCTCGATAACTCGTAGCTGTATAGTTATATTCAAGTGATCGCTATACCAGTAGCATAAATATACAGTAAGTTGTATCTATAATAAAGAGTGGGAGAGTGAACCAACTCTCAAACGATTACACCTGTGATTCGAAGACTTATAAATATAACCATGACTCCTGTCCATCGTCATATACACACTCAGGACATCTGCAACTAGCAACCCAAACAGCTGCTCCGTTTTCCTGGGAAATTGATTTTTTTTTTTTTTTTTTCATCAACATTATGTTTTAAGGAGATAAAATGGTACTTATTATTTTATTGCCATACCAATCAAGGTTGATATCACATTAGTTTGTCAGTTAAAGTTTTGGGTGTTTTTTTTCTTGGAGTGAGCGGGTTTTGGTGAGCTTTTGGGCTGGAAATCGTCGACCCAATCTGGCAACACTGATCACACATGTACATTTACATTCCAGTAAAGGTTAGTGATAACATGCCTCTGAAGTTTGACTTTTTGCACCATTACAATACTTATAGGCAACTAGTCATCATATCAGCTCCATGAAACATGTTAATGCTCGGTAGTACACATCTATGGTTCTTTAATGTATTTGCATTGTACTGAAATGCGTTAATTTTCAATAGGCATATATGTGGCTGAAACAGGTAGCCTAGTGCATCCCATATTTTTCAACATTAACATTATAGTCATTATGGCCTTTAGAAAATTTTTTTTTGAGGAGGTGGGTTAGTGCACTATAGCTAAGCTTTTGTCATTAATGGCATTTTTTTTTCCTTACATTACTTTTACTTTTATACTTGAAGTAGTTTTGAAACCAATACTTTTACACTTTTACTTGAGTAAAAAGCTTGAGTTGATACTTCAACTTCTACAGAAGTCTTTTAAACCCTAGTATCGTTTGTAAGTACTGAAAGAAATAAGGTACAAATGAGATACTCAATATTGATATTTAAGATCCATTAAAAGCATTTAATCAAAATCAATATTTGAACCAAAATGCAGATGAATAGACAATAAGATGCTGATGTAGTTATAAGCTTGTAAATTGAGAATACATTCAGCTTAGAATCATTTGCTTCAGTTTTGCAAAACACCTCTTGGAACCAATCAGTGTCATCAGTTTTCACCAGATCTCTTAGTTACAAAATGCACAAAAACATGTTATCACAACCCCTCCTCTTTATTCTCTCTGCTTTTATGAGAGTAGAACACATAGATAGGCTGGAGGAGGCTATCACGAGGATTTTCTCACTGCTTGTTTTGTAAAGCCTGAAATGTTGCTGCCTGCTGGCTTTCTCTAAGGCATCATTATGATCTGCCACTGAAAACCATAAAATGTGTGACTGTCCTTTTATGTGGGACTTTTAGCTGGAGGAGCTGATTCAGTACCTGATTATCCAAAAGAACACCAAAAGAAAATCATTTGTACGCTTATTCATTATGCTTTTTGCATATTTCTTTAAAGAGGTCATGAATTGAGAAAACACATTTCATTTGATATAGACCCGACAGTAATGCCAAAACATGTAAGTAACCGTGTTAATTCTAATACCTGATCTGTGATCAGTGATTTCTGATATGTAATGATTCATGAACAGTGAGATCTGTGTCTTGTCTGTGTCAGTAAATCAAGCCAGTGACTAAACGGTCAACTTCACATTGTTTCTCTTAGTAGGATGAAAATAGTCTGTTATTTAAATTGTGATTAAATTACAGAAAGTGATCCCTTTATAATCGCTGGAGCTGTTAATCACACAGGGCGAGTTTATCAGTGACCGTATAGAGTGGTAGTAGGGATGAGTCATGATTTTCCAATATTCGATTAGTTGGTTTAATTATAGAATATCGAATAGGTTGTGCGATTATCTTCTTCTTCTTTTTTTATCGGTGCTGATGTGGTGGTGACGCGTTCATTTTAGGCTTCTCCTTTATATTTTAGACATTCATTAATTAAAAGAAACTATGAGATGTGCTGCGCTGGTGGAAACAACACAAGACCACGCGACTGTCAAGACTGGCTCGCACAGCGTTCAGAGTCCGCGCCAGCAGCAGCGACCGTTCCATCAGCGCAGCTGCAAGAGTTATGGCCTTTTTACACCTGTTCACTTCATTCGTTTTCTCTGATCAGATATCTATCCGATTGTGAAAAGACCAGGAGTAAATGCCTTTCGAAATTCTTTCGAGACGGATTAATATCTAACCACTAATACAAATCAGTTCTATTGCGGTGTTTGATCATGAGCTGATGATGAATAAAATGCAGCTCATAGGCCCTATCTGTTGCTTTCGTTGACGTGAACTCTGTTAAATGTGCATATAGCGCAGAAATTGAAGTTCAGATTTATATTCATTTTGCAGAGAGGTGTAAGGTAAGACAAACTGCATGTTTTTTATTTTTATTTAATTTATTAGTAGATTGTAACCTATAGCCTGTTTTGTTTTGCGAGCGCCGTTGCGAGCAGCATCAGCCCATGCCTCAACATGTCAAAAATGCCTTTTTACTGTGGTGGTGATAGTAAACATATAAACTAACATTGTGATATTCTTGAAGTGTTTTATAGCTATTGACTTTATTATAGGCAAGACAAGTCAAGTGTAGATTTGAGAGGCTAAATTGATCAAACGTGGTTAACTCCCTGTCGGCTGCTGGCCTCTTGCTCGTCACTTAAACAAAAACTTTAATGTAACAAATAAAAAATGCTCAAATTTTTTTTCTAAATTAACTTAATAAAGAAACGAAACTAATTATAACTACTTTGACATTAAAAACAAAACTGAACTATTTTAATGGCTGCTACAGTGTGTATTCGGGATGATAAACAACAACAACAAAAAAAGTGTGAATACACTGCAGGTTCTCCGTATCTAAGGTAAATCCTCAACACTATCATCCCTTACGTTATTAAACTAATGATATTGTAATCTGCTAAAACGCTTGCGCTGGTTACTTTTCTTCCTGAACAAGTGCGCACCCGGGTGTTGCTCACACGCACACTGTAGACTTGCATGGCATATAACGGTTACGGTAATTTGGGGCAATGTCAAATAACAGTTATATGTTTCAACATGTTACAGAAATTATATGGCTTGAGTTAATATAGCCTATTCCCTAATGAATTAAACAGTTTGTTATCATACAGACTGAGAGTGTGAATGGTCTCCCTCCCTCTCTCTCTATGTTTATGTGTGCAGCCTATACATGCGTGCATGCGGGGGAGGAGTTGCGATTTTCGAATAATAATCGAATAATTCCCAGCGATCATCGAATATTATTTTTGCTTGAAATGCCCATCCCTAGCAGGTAGGATGTCACTTTGTAGGCCAACCGGCAGTTAGCATCACACTGGTTCGCTCGACAAAAACCCAATAGGATTTTCCCATAGGCTTTTGGATTATTGCTAAAAAAGAGCTCTGTGAGCAACAAAAGTTTATAATTCTTGCACGTTTTTTTCCATCAAGATAATTTTCACAGATGAACACAACTTTTATAAATTTTGAAACCTAAACGCAGTCGCCAAAAGTAAAAAGTTAAAGTTAGGCTATAAACGAACTACACCACGGTCCCACAAATTCAACGTCACCATCACTAAGCTTCAGACAACTTTTCAGTTTTTATCTCCAAGCATTTCCCCAGAATGTTTGAGTTTATACTAGTTTATAAGAACCCAATTATAAGCATAATGAGGCTATAAAAGTGGACTGAGGTTACCTGATTGACATGATGACATTTAATCTCCTCGACAGCCTCTGTAGTCCCATTTAGCTACTTGTTAGCAACCACCTTTTTCAAGACCCGTAATCATGAGTGGGGTAATGTTTTTGTATTTTATGTTGTAGAATAAAACATGAAAGTGTGAGCTTGTGTTCACCGCAGACCTTATTTCAGCCATTTAACCAAAAACCCATTAAAAAAAAACATTGACTTTGGGACGAGGCAAGCAAAAGTGTTAAAATGCTAACTTTTGGCCTACAAAG
Organism: Paracanthobrama guichenoti; assembly: GCA_018749465.1. Taxonomy (NCBI): domain Eukaryota; kingdom Metazoa; phylum Chordata; class Actinopteri; order Cypriniformes; family Gobionidae; genus Paracanthobrama; species Paracanthobrama guichenoti. The sequence continues at coordinate 6,379,168 of CM031963.1, forward strand.
TGATGTCATACCTGCACCACTCTATTGTGGACTCTCGCTAAAACCGTTATAATCAATGATGCGGTCTACACTACATTATAATGTGACCAATCTGAAACATGTCGTTTTTGGAGCTTGGTTTCAATAAAAGCTGTTTTTGGTCTACTGATATTTTGCACAATTATTCTCTTATTTACATTGTTTGCACTGTTAGTTATGATGAAGGCATTCGTGAGAGTGCAGAAATCGAGTTCGTCCGCTCAAGAGACATGTCTATCATCATCGGCTACAATGATCATCGCTGTAATCGGGAGTAGATCCAAATAAAATGCTAAAATCAACACTTTTCACGATTAGTTAATCTCGACAGCTGTAATAGTAAAAATATAGTAAAAGTTTGAGAGAGTTGCATATGTAATATTTATATCATATGCAAAGGTGTTAGCCAATCACAGTAGTGGGCGTTTACACTGAAGTCTCACAGCAGACACGCCCATTCAAACAGCTTTCAAATCAGAGGACTAAAGTCAGGGTACAGAATTTTTTCTTTTTTCTGAATTATGTGAATTTCTGATGTAAAAATCATACTAACATTATGAGGGCACCTCAGGAAAAAAATTATAATAAATAAAAAAATTAAAAATGCAGTTCATGACCCCTTTAAATGTATTCACATAAGATGAGTGTTATGTAAGAAACTATTCTAGGACATTGTCAGGTCAGTGACTTGCTGAAGTTAAGATGCACTTGATCAGTCAGATCTTGACTAATCTGAATGGCTCACTGCCGTGCAGGCTAGTTGATCGTTATTAACAGTTGATAGTTATTAACTCAAACGCTTTTATATATAATATGGAGAGAGAGAGTGCTGAATAAAGCCAACATTATTGTGCATGATAAGAGGCATCCCTTACATAATGCCTTTGAACTACTGCCATCTGGACAACAGTGTTCCCAGATGCATGAAAAACAGGTCCAAACTATCTTTTATTCCCCAAGCAATCAGAAACAAGACACAGCAAATGTGCTTTCCCTACGGGGATAAATAAACTGACTATTTGTAAGGAGAATGATTGAAAATCTAACTATAGTTATTTACATCAGCTTATTCCCACTTTCTTATCACACATCAGTATTTTCCCCATGATTGACCGCTTTTTGTATGTATTGTGCATCTGTTGTCCATCTTTATTGATTTCCGCAGAGATCATTTTAGATTTCCGTCCTGTCAGAGACATGGTGCATGGTGCAGTCTCTTGACAATGAGTCAAGTATGAGTGACCCTAGTTCAGGTTTGGATTTCACTATGTCCAAATCATATTCTGTTCACTTTACTCTTTATTTAATAGTACTGTGGAAATGTTGTGTGTGACAGATGGATATCTAGCTGATAAATTAGCCAAGATCTGGCCAACTGTGTCTGCTCTCTTTTGAATCAGTTACAAAATCTACCAGCAGCCCAGTCAATGGATAAAATTCACACAATATTTGAAATCAAATAGTGTATTAAGTAAAACATTGCATAAGAAATGTTTAAGTGCACATACTAATTGCTATAATTAAATAGTATTAGATATTATGTGCAAAAAGTAATTCCCACCCTCTGGGAAAGAACTTGTATCTGAATGTCATATAGAATGATTTCTGAAGGATTATGTGACACTGAAGACTGGAGTACTGATGCTGAAAATTCACCACAGGAATAAATACATTTTTCACTGTAGTTTTGATCAAATAAATGCACCTTTGTTGAGCCTGAGACTTCTTTCAAAAAAATGAAAGAAGAATAAATTTAAAACTTTTTTTTTTAAACCCTAAACTTTTGAACAGTTTTATGTATATAAAACCTGATTATTATGCTCTCCATGAAAGACAAGTTACATCTGAATGTCTTGTTAAATCAGAAGTGAAAACTGTCCAGAGCAGATCTGTGCCCATCTACAAGCCAGACAGTCCCTGTACCAGCTCCCCTCTGTCAAAATACTGATTCTAACAGATGGGGAGAGAGGCAGGGCAGAGAAAGAGAAGGCGAAATAGAGGGAGGGCTGGGGGGGAGGGTAAACAGAGGAAGGCCGGGCTGAGTCTGACATCTTTGCACAGAAAAAGAGGAGCTAGTGAGGGAGGGAGTACGAGAACTAGACCGGGACATACAGATCTCAGCGATGGAGAGCTTTACGGAGTGAAGCAGTCGCCTGTGAACAGGTTGAACTGAGAAGAGGAATAATTAGCCGAACTCCCAGCCAGAGAGAGGAGAAGAGGGGGCAGGATGCAGCTGCCTTGGTGACAGAGCAGTGCCACTCTCTCCTGTCACTGTAGACGAATTGAAAACAGGATTTCCATATGGACAACATCGGGTGCATCTGAGGAGGCTTTGAACTCATGGATAGGAACCGCTGTCAGTTTCAAGCATGGTGATAAAGAGGAGCTAGTTAGCAAACGAGTGGTAATGCTGTAGATGCTGTGTGCTGAGCCAGGAGTCTAAAGAAGTTGTCTGTAAGAACGATGCTGATTCCTAGACTTCTTGATGTTCTGTTGATGAATAAACGTAGTGCAGAGGGCTAGAAACTCTAGTGCCAAAATGGGAGCCAAGCAAATCAAATGGTAAGACTCTGTCACTGCATTTCTGAGATGTTTTAAATGGATAGTTTCACCCTAAAAATGTAAATTCTGTCATCATTTACTCACCCCCGTCGTTCCAAAACTATGACTTTTGCTTCTGTGGAACATGAAGAAATTATAAGAATTTTCCTGTTTTTTGTCAGTGTTCACCAAAACTTTCTTCTCCACAGTAGAAAGAGTCATACAGGTTTGGAACAACATTATGGTAAGTAAATGATGACAACATATTTATTTGTGTCTGAACTATGCCTTTAAAAACACGCTTGCAAGTGTTTTAGCCGTTCACTTTTTTCCTATATAATGTATATTTTTATCTAAGTCAAGTTTGATTCACTTTTACTTGCCCGTTCACTTTTTCTGATGCCGTCATATAACCTTGTGATGCTTCTCAGTAAAGGGTTTACATTGACAGTGATTAGAAGCAAAAAAGCTACCAGAAATCATTTATTTAAAGGAAAGTTGGCAGACTGAGGTGAGCTAAGCTACATCTTTATGTGAATTCTTAGCAAAACACATGATCCACAAATAGTAGGAACGTCTACTTGCAGCCATCAGTACAGTAACTTGCCGACCTTCAGCGATTTAGTGGTTGTCAGTGAATGCACAATGAATGTGAATGACAGCTGTCACTCCTTTAGAGTGTCTGACCCAGTTTACCTTTCTACTATAGCTCAATACTAGATTTTGAATAAATTCTCTAGGTCAGTGCCACCTGTGCTGTGCTTTTAAGATCTAATTTTGTGTCTTTGACATCTGTCATATGTATACAACACAATATGACCTGAATCTGACACTTTGAAGTACCATGAATGCATGTGGATTTGACTGGAAATACTGGAAGAATATTCCTCTCTTGTTTTGTTCTAAAGCAGTTTGTTTTCCTTACAACAGTGCAAAGAATGCCGGATATGTCTGCTCAGACTCTTCTCTTCAAAACAGCCTCCCAGAAGTGAAATAATTCCTGAACTCTCACCCTGGCAGCAGAGAATTTCCGTTATGTAGACGTTGGCCTTTTTCTTTAAATAACACAGGCTCTTGTGCCCAATTACTAACACTGGAGCGTAAATATACTTTAATGAGCTTCCTGCAGCCCCTGCAAATGACTCCTGGGTTTGTGATGGACTTCTGATGAGATCTCATGAGAATCATCTAATGACCCTTCAGACTGACTAATCTCGTGAGAATCTGAGAGCAGAACATGTTTGTTTGCATTGGAACTTGGTGGTCATTTTTACGTCCTGAGATCTATTAATATTTATCAGTGTAGAAGATGTTTTAGGAGTATCACAGTGAGCTCTGTTAAAAAGATTACTGAGTTTCCTGCTGGGACTCTGAAGCAAGACTGAATCATCAGGGCAGGCTTTACCATAAAGCAACAGTTCCGCGTGTTCCCATTGCATTCAGTCAATGCATGCTGCAGTAGCTTATGAAAAATGGAGCACTTTTTGCTTTTTTCTTTTTGTTTTGCATTTCAAATAGAAGCAAAGCGCAAGCTTGTGTTTCATCCAGAGAAAACAGCTATAGCGGATCTTTATTTATAACTAGAAGATCGCTTTGTGGGTTCGCTTTGATTCCTCTCCAGTGGAATCAGTCAGTCATTCCCTAGCTGTCGTTTTCCATCCATCTTTGCTATGAATAAAGGATGTTTCAGCAACTGCTGATATTGTACACTTCAAGGCCATTTGAAGTGCTTATAATGAAATGCTTGGTTGTGCAATGCTGAATGTTATTTTTTATGTCCTCTGGGCAGCCAGTTAAATCATACACTGAATCTAAGATTTTTTACATCATTGTCTTGTTAGTGGTGCTTGCTAAGCATAATTTTTACTATTACTAATACATTTGAACCAGCACCTAGCCTGAATATTAAACGATGTGTAAGCTGATCTGCGGAGTGGAGTAATGGAGTAACTCTGTGGAGTAATACTTTGTCTTGCTAAATGTGTTGAGGAGAAATTTGTTGTAAGCGACGACGGGATGTACGACATATCTACCATATTTGTAAAGTTATCTGCATTGCCCTGTATTTAATATTTAATTATCATGCTCATTACAACTTACATTTAGATTACCTTTGCCATCATCCAATAATCACTTGAAGTTAATCTTTAAAAACACTAAAGACTTGAGTTAGTATGTTAGTAAGATTGTTTTTTTTTTTATGTTAAAGTCTCAAATTGATCTTATGTCTTAATTTATTTGATACTGTAAAAACAGTAATATTGTGAAATATTATTGCAATTTAAATTACAGATTTCTATTTTTATATATTTAAAAATGTAATCTGTTCCTGTGAAGGCAAAGCATTTTACTTCAGCCATTACTTCAATCTTCATTGCCACATGATCCTGCAGAAATCATTCTAATATGATGATTTAGTTCTTAAGGAATATTTCTTATTACAATTTTGCTGTGTAATATTTTTTGAGGAAATATTCTTTGAGTAGAAAGTTGGAAAAAACTTGTTTGAAATAAAATTACTTCAAATAATTTTACATTTTTAATAAACAAAAATCTTTACTGTCACTTTAGCTCATTTGATAAATAAAATCCCAGTTTTGATCCTTGCTAAATCAAATATCTTTTCAGAGAAAAATCTTACTGACCACAAACTTTTAAACAATAGTGTAAAATGGAAGGACTTGAGTCAAATCTCAGAATATTGTAAAATATTGTAGATCAGGATATTGTAAAAACCCGGGAATTGCCCATAAACAGCCACCCAGAAAACCCTAGCAACCACACAGCAACACCGTAAAAAACACCTTAACATCCACTTAACAATGTCCTGGCAACCACTCTAGAATTGCGCTTGCATTTTCTTCAGAAAATGTACAAATATGTATTTTAATATGTATTAAACTTTGTTTTATGTTGGAGTAACTGTTTCACATCAATGCGCACATTGTTTTTAGAGTCTTGTTTTGAGAACAGAGGTTCAAAGATCAGTACAAACCCCTTAATAAATATTTTTCCAGTTTAGCTTGGATCACATGAGTTTCAGTTAACTCTGTCTCCATCTATTAATTATGTTTTTCTCTAGCAAACACAGCATAAAAGGGAGAATGAAATTGAACTGAACTGAATAAGTGAGTGTCTTTAGTGTCTGTGTGGGTCACAATCAGGAGGGGGTCTGGATTTGGGTTTGAAAGAGAGCAGTCCCCTCCTTCCCCCTCCCCACAACGTGAGAAAAATAAAACAAAGAGAGTAATGTGGAGTGCGACGGGCTGTCTCTTTCAGGGTCTCTGCGGTCTGTAGCCTGCATCAGGACAATGAGAGCCAGCACAACATACACACTAAACAAAAAAACAACAAGCGCTCTGTTTCTTTCGAGAAGAAGCATTGTTGCTTTGTTAAGACGACAAAGCAGCTCACTCTTGGTCCTTTTGTCTTCATCCATCACACATAAGTAATTTGCAGAGCTCAAACATTTTTGGAGATTTCCAGGCATGATATACTCTGGCTGTTTTTTGTTTTGCTGCACTAAATCCACACAATGAAGTTTGACTTGGGAATCCCCAGGCCTTAATCTGTCTGAAAGTGAACATGAATTCTCCAAAGGTCACTCAGCCGGGATCGCTCTGTGTGTTGGTGTGTGTGTGAAATGTCAGTTACGTTTCACTGCAACCAAATTGAACCGATGAGGTGGATGGGATTTATTCCCCAATATAAGTCTAGTATTGACTATGACAGCATCTTCACACTCTGTTTAATGTGAAGGTCATTTGTGTCAAAGGGTGCAGGACTGTTCTTTCATTTTTGTGACTTAGTTTGGAGGAGAATCGATGTGGGAGAATTCAACTTGCCATGCATGAAGACAGCAGACAGAGAAAGAGTGAGGGTGTTTGCACTGCAGTCTTTTGTTGTCCCCTCACAGACAGGTCTGCCAGGGCTAAAATTGGATGACCCATCATGGGTTGAGACAGATCTACTGTATGTCCTTCGCCCCAGGGCCTGAAAGACATTGTGGTGTCAAGCCTTCACTCCTCCACTAGTCTAATTCATGTGGCAAACTGAAACGGACAGAAATCCCCCTTCCCTCATTTTCCTACCATACACTCTTACAAATAAAGGTCCTGTTTAAACTAAAGAAGGTTTTACAGTCTGATGCCACAAACAAATTTTTATCTTCTAGTTCTTTAGACCATCTATGTTTGGTTTAGGGCTGCACAATTAATCGTAATTGACCCGAAATCACGGTTTGGCTTAGTGTGATTATGAAATTGCTAAGGCTGTGAATTATTTATTAATTTTCATTTTTTTATGTGCAGCTTGTCAGTAAAGCATGGCTCTGTGATCAGTAGTAAATTCTGCTTGAGTCGCTTATAACGTGCATTTGAAAAAGCAACAGGTGTCAAACATCTTTCCAAACATCTTGTCCAACAAAAGACAACATTTAATAACGTTTTACTCCAAAGTCCAAACTCACTTCATAACATCAGTTAAGCATCCTTCTGTGAAATGATGTGGCTTCTTACACTGAATAAGGCACACAACATATCATTTCATAGTATTCTATACAGTGATAATTAGCATTGTAGTATAAAGACTTTATTATCATGAAAATACCCAAGAAGGCTTGAATGCAGATAAACCATATATTGTCATAGTCATGTGTTTATTAGTCATGTTTAATCAATCAAAGCGTTTCAATCTTCTGTTTATTCAGCTGCAGTGATAGCATAATGCCCATTTGGGATTTTCTGGAATAACATGCGTTATCGTACTTCCGCTGGGCATATTTGGAGTTTCTGTGTGAGAGTGCCCTCTAGCTTTCAGCAGCATTTGCTACTGATCACAGAGCTGTGATTCACTGACAAGCTGCGCATAAAGAAATCGCAGCCTTTGCCAAATCGCGCAAGGTTTAATTTCGATTAATCGTGCAGACCTAGTTTGGGTTTATAGAAGCCAGTACGCTGCTCAGAAAACTTAGTGTAACATTTAAAGGGTTAGTTCATCCAAAAATTCAAATTCAGTCAATTACTCACCCTCATGTCATTCCAAATCCATCTTCAAAAAGTGCATAAAGATATTGTAAATATGAAAAATGGAAGCTCAACCCAGCTGCTTGTGTTACAAGAAAAAAAAAAAACACACCTCATTAGTTCAAACAAGTACATATAAGTTTCCATTTACCATATTTGATGTGCTCTATGTATGTGCATTGATCAATGTTTATATGTGATTAAACATGCTCACCATAAAGCATCATAGTTCTGTCATGACAAATCTCAGAGTGTTTGGCATGGTAACGGGTATGACAATGTTGATATGTTTGGTCTTGGCAGAATAGATCTTCTTGCTACTGCCAATACATTCACAGACCTGCTGCTGTGAGCAAGCAAGACATGCTGCTGCTGTAATGTTCATTGATTACACAGCAGATCTGTTCAGGTGGAGCTGGGGAAGGTGGAGGGTTTCTGAAAGCGCTTCAACTGCTACAGCAATGCTGATCAAGTATTGTGTGTCTTCGGAAGATTAAACTGCTCAATTCATATGGATTTCTTTTACAATGTTTTTATGAGCTGATACAGAAGCACTGTATAGCATAATTCAAACTGAAGGTTTTATAATTTTCATGCATGCCAGACATTGACTCATAAGCCTGTGCCTTTGAAATGGATTAACGGTGCATTATTGATGGGGCATCAGATCAAACAAAAGCTCAGATCCTGACAGACTTGGCTGTTCATATTTGCAAGGGGTCTCCATGGCAACTGACTTTAAAAGGCACTTTCCTCCTTCGCTTCAGGACTGTTTATTTTTATCTAGCTTTGCCTTTCTGAGAAACCAGATGCAGCACCTGATAAACATAAATTACAAAAGCATCTGTCTTTGTGATATTGTAACTCACTCTTGGAACACCTCCATGGTAATTCTGCAATTGGAATTAATTTAAAGGGATAGTTCAAATGAATGAACTTTGTCATTTACACAGACTCATGATGTTCCAGACTCCTGGAAGAGTGTGTACACTGCAGATTATCCAAAACAAAGCACAGTGTTCTTCAGCCTAGAGTATAGTGTATACTTTGACAATTTTATGAATACTTTTTGGAGCTTGAAAGCCTAAGGTCACTGTAAAAATTAGTGTGAACATTCTCATTCAAAACATCTTATATAAAGTAATCTTATATAAAGTCATACAGACAACACAGACAGTCAAACAACGTTAGGGTAAGTACATTTTTATTTTATTATATTTTTTCATACAAGTGTTTTGTGTGGATTAGTAATTTCCTATAAAATCAAGTAATTTATTAATACACACACAAATCTAAAGCTAGGTTGAGCCAGAAACAAATTATAAATTAAATTAATTAAATTAAATTATGACGCATTATAAAAACAAGAACCGGATAAAATAATATATAAAAAACAATAAAATAAATTAAAAATAAATAAAATGGAAGAAATACAACAGTATAGTAAAAAGGCATGTGTTAGGCAAAATTAGATTTTGACTGTAAAGTTGAGCCCTATGTCCGTAACTGTATTTTTTGGTTTATCTCCACAGCCTCAGTTCACCAAGCCCTACCCACAGTCCCAAAGACTCCATCAGCCTATCAGACGTGAAGGCAGGACTGTTAGACACCTTGTGCAGGGAGAAAATTATTAAATCAGGTATTGATCCATTTCAATCAATCATCTGGGCATTGATGGGCTCGTCCACATACAACAGTCTTGATCTGTCCCTGTTTACCATTAGAGGACACTGTGAAATTGGCCCTGTGTGACCAGGCCATGGTCTCGGTGCATGATGGTCTAGCTGGTGACTGCACATGGGAGGATAAACTGTGTGAGCAGCAGGAGCAGCTGGAGAGGGAGATGCAGGAGGCACGGAAAATGGTGTCCAGCCTACAGGTGACACTAACATATATTATCACATAATTTAGTTTGTTTTGCTTTTAGAAAGCTTGTGGCCTATAACAGATGGTTTTGTAGGCTCTCCTTCTGCATGGTTCATTACCTGAGGATGAGCAGGAGGTGTCGCTTAATCTGGGTGAAGGAGTTGAAAATGCAGAGCAGCAACTGGTGCGTATCTTTTTTTCTGTCACAATTTTGTTTCACCCCAAATTGGCCTCTTTTTCTTCCATATCCTGCATATCCCTCCCTCTTGATAATATGTGACTTCCTATACCCCTCCCTCCCCCCATCGCTCTCATTCTCTCCTGCTTTTTCACTGAGCTCTGTCAGGGCAGATCATGTTACTCTCACGGTGAACTTTGCTTTGTTTGTGGGAGAGACACAGGTATCCATTTCTCCCCTTCTCTCCTACGCTGTCTGTTTCTCGCTTCCAGTTCTTCTCTGTTTTCTATAAGGTTGTCGTGTTAAAAACAGTTCTTTTTGTGTGTAGTGTAATGTGTAGTAATATATGTGGTTTCCCTCTGTTGTTGTGCTACAGGTTGTAATACGAAGTCGTCTGGACCAGAGCATGGAAGAGAGTCAAGATCTAAAGGTGGGCATTATTATCTCTCTTTCTCCAATAACTGCATTAATAACCGCATTAGTGTGCTATCAATGGCTCCAGCCTCCATTACTAGCTCTAAAATTACATTTTGGAATTCACAACGGCGGCATGGGATGACGTGCTTAAGAAATTAGTCCTATACACAAGAGTGTTTTAAGGACAAACACCTGAACAATGTCTTGAGGTGTGGTAACTGTAGTAGAAGCGGAATGATGGACTCCGGCTCGTTAAATTATTTTAAAAGTACGCTTTGTGTTGTGGCCGCATTACCACCTCAGGTGTGCATTATTTTCTAATAATTCAACGGATTATCAACTATTCCTTTATATGTATATTGTTTTTTCCCCTGAATAGTTTAGCTGGAAGCACACACTATAATATATTATTATTATATTATATATTACTATATATATTTTTGAATATGATTTCCATTTGTTTGACTAGTTCAGGATGTAGTACCAGATCATTTAATAATCGCTGCTGTATTTTTCGATTTGATTTGACAGAATAAATGTGATTAGTTATTGATGGGCTAATCTTGTCTTGTCCCGTTGATATTTTTAAAACCAGTCTATGAAGTCTCTGGAGTTATTTTTTTTATTTTTACATGCAGAGGGAGCTATTGAGGTTCAAGCAGGAGGCTCGCAACCTGCAAGGAGTGAAAGTGAGTCTTACTCCTCTCTAAATTCCACATACCTATAAAATAAGACCCTCACACTTAAAAGCATAAAGCAGAGCAAGTTAGATATGTTGAGATTGATTAACCCTGTCCTGCGTCATCAGGATGCTCTTCAGCAGCGTATGGCTATGCAGGAGTCCTCAGTCCTGCAGCTCAAACAGGAGCTCCTGCGCACCGGTATGGCCAAAGATGAGCTGGCAGGACAAAATGTGAGTGTGTTTGTCTTTTATGCTATGCATATTAAATACTCTTCAGTTATACCATATCTGAGACCGGTTGTCAATTATTATCGGTGTATATTTTCTCAGGCTGATCTACAGAGGAAGCTAGAGGAGAGGAGCAGAATTCTCAGTGAATACAAGGCATGTTTTGTGTTGCTGTTTTGTAGTGATTTTGAAAAATATTAATACTAAAAACATAATATATGGTACACTACCGGTCAAAAGTTTGAAAACAGTACAATTTTTTTAAATGTTTTTTTTTTTTTAAAGCTGTAATATTGTGAAATATTATTCAAATGTAAAATAACTGTTTTCTATTTGAATATATTTTAAAATGTCATTCATTCCTGTGAATGATTTCTGAAGGATCATGTGACTCTAAAGACTAGAGTGATGATGCTGAAAATTCAGCTTTGAATCACAGAAATAAACTGCATTTTAAAATTGTAAAAATATTTCACAATAATACCGTTTTTGCTGTATTTTGGATCAAATAAATGCAGCCTTAGTGAGCAGAAGAGACTTCTTTAAAAACATTTTAAAAATCTTACTGTTCTCATACTTTTGACCGGTAGTGTATTTATTCTAATTCTACTGTTTTTGATTGTTTTTATATAAATTATAGCGTTTTCTAATTTTATTTGTGATATTTAGTGTTAATTCATATTTAATGTTGTCACCTTAATTGAGATCCTCTTTGTTTTTATGCCAGATATTATTTATTTGCTCTGATTGCTTTTATTTAATGAATCTCTTATTTGATTTAATTGCTCTGATTCATTTTATTATTTATTATAATAATATAAATGTTTATTTGCTATATTAAATTTATATACATTTTTATTTACTCCGATTCATTTATTTAATTAATTAATAAATAAATAAATAAATAAAACCATTATCTGGTAGTTATAAATGTAGAAATATAGTTATCAAAATACTGTGCTTTTTGCTTTTGCTTTTTCTCTGCCCTCAAATATAGTAGTCTTGTTACTACTTTTTATTAGTGACTTGTAGTGTAAGCTAACTACTTTTCAAAAGAGTAGGTTGACTTTAAAGGTGCACTGTGTAGATTTTTGCAGCATCTAGTGGTGAGGTTGTGAATTGCAACCGCCCACCTCTCACCCCTCCCTTTCGACATAGAGAAGCTACGGTGGCTGACACAAGACAAAGATGTCATCTGAGACAGCAGAGAGTGGTTAGCATTCTGTAGAGCAGTTTGTTTTTAGGGCTACTGCAGAAACATGACTGCGCAAAATGGTGACTTCACTATAAGGGGACCCACGGTGTATGTAGATAGAAATGGCTCATTCTAAGGTAATAAAAACATAACGGTTCGTTATGTAAGGTCTTTATACACCACTGAAAACATAGTTGTATATTATATTGCATTTCTGTCAATAGATCCTCATAAATATTACACACTGCACCTTTACATAAGTAGCTTGTAGCTTGACAAGTTACAAAGTAGCTTCCCTCATATTAAAAAAATGCTATTTCTAATCAATTGCTGATTATTATCATTCTGCTTTCCTAATTAAACCACATCTTGTTCTATAATGTGTTTAAACTCACTGTCTTTGTGCTGCACAGAAAGAACTTGGCCAAAAAGATCGACTTCTGCAGCAGCAACAGCTGAAGCTGGAAGAGGCACTGCGCAAGCTGACAGACAGCAGCAGCCAGCAGGTACGCCATCAAACACTGAGTCCGCAGACTCAACTATCATAGCAGCTGTGAAGGAGAGCTGCATGATGGGAATGGAATTGCAGGATAATTAATGCTTTCCTAACAGAGGCAGTAAGATGGATAATGTCATAATTTAACATCCTAAAAAAAATCTGTCCTAATCAGGGCTCGACCAAAAGGACAGTGCATGACCAGTGTGAGAAAGGTTCGGGCTAGTTGATTGAACCTACGCACATGGCCAACTCAATTCACAAAAAGAGTGATGGGGTGGAACTGTGAACCTGTTCTTACCTCTATAAACATAAATGATAGTCTTGAGACATGTTTTTGAAAACTGAACTATTTTTTATTTGACTTCGTGACTTTTAAGGTGTAAGACACGATGCAACAGCCCAGAGTTTTTTTTTGTTTATGAATTTATGCATGTCAAGTAAAATGTACAAATATTATTGCAAATTAATGTTGAATTTGCAATAATAAAGATTTTACATAAAACTACACAATTTTTTTCTACATTTGTCTCATTTATTTAAATATTAATGTCAAATATATAATAAATATGTATTAATTCAAAATATATAATGTGTAAAAACACATAGAAATATATAATGAACATAAGTCTAGTATGATTGTAGATGTAAATGTAGGTTAAATTTACAGTAAATGTTTTGAAACTCAAAAATATGCAGCTGAAAATATTTAGCTTTCTTGTTTGCAAGTCACCTGGGCGGTATTCCAGAAAGCAGGTTATGTGACATACCCGGGTATGTTTAAGAGTAAGTTAGAGGATAACCTCAACTTTCGGATCCAAAAACAGAGGTAACTTTCAGAGTATGTAAGAAACCATGGCAACTCACTCTCTGAACATAACCTGCTCCGGAGCAGCTCATGATCCAGGGTTAGTTTGCTTAAGAGGTATTCAGATGTGTGTTATATGATTAATAGAGTTATTAATATAACCAAATTTGTTATGTAGTTAGTGATATAATATGCATTAATTCTAAATCACTATTACAACAAGGTAATGTTTAAATGTTAATTCAATTCAAATATATTATTTATTTTATTGTCATCTCACACATGGATCTGCATTCAATTAATTAGCATCAAACAAACAATATAATCCTTATTCTCCGTGAATAAAGATTACTTGTTAAACGAAAAGACTGAGAAAATGATTGCACAACCACCAAATAGGTGGCGATGTGCACTAAGTAGGTTTGTAACTCGCCATTAAACAAAAGAAGGAGGAGGAAGTAGAAAGGTTTCCATGGTGAATCATCAATTCGTCGCTCTGTTGAGAATGTCTTGTGTGTTAACCGGGAACATACTCTGGGTTGGCTGAACCCAGACACGTTTTTGGAACCAGAATACCTTGAGTAAGCAAGGTTTGCAAGAATGTCTTTGTTTCTCAGGCTTGCCTGCAGAGGGAGCTGGAGCACAAGGAGAGTGTTCTCAAAGAGTTAATGAGCCATGAGACGGAGGAGGTAACACACTATAGATATGAAATAGTTTTCCCCACAGCTGTTTGTTTTCACACATTGCAGAGTATGTTTAACGCTTCCATTAATCATTAAAGTTTCAAGTAAAGACTTGTCTTATGTTTCAGCTTCCTGGCTCGCAAAACAACGGCTACTCACACCCACCAGTGACAACATCAAAACCACACCATGGGGTAAATATACCTAAAGCCTTTTCTCAATTATATTATATTATATTATATTATATTATATTATATTATATTATATTATATTATATTATATTATATTATATTATATTATATTATATCTATAGAGAAACTGTCATTTTGTTTATATATATTTTTTATATATATTGATATTACCATGAAAATAGCCACAGATGCTGATATGGCAATAAAAATAAATAAATATATCTATAGAGGTGTATGTAATCGTGTCTCTTGTAGGCTGAGGAGCTGCAGTTAGTAAGAGATGCTCTGCGTAGTCTGAGGAACAGCTTTGGAGGTCACGACCCTCAGCATCACACTCTGGACACCCTTGAGCAAGGTGTGGCCAGCCTGATGGATCGCCTCTATGACCTGGAAACACGCCACAAACAGGACGGGAGGGTACGAGGAATCTTTGCTCTTTCTCACACAGCAGGTTTTGCACCTGACCTACATTGTCCCCGAATTCTTTTTCGCCAAATCAATCTGTTCCTTTGTAGAGCCGAGGCAAATCTCCAGGACATAAAGCATCTCACTCAGATGGAGACTCCTGGCCTCCTACTTCAAGTAAGCATACATCCTAATCCCAAAACAGGAAATGACAGGACTAAGAGGAACAATGTGAATTTGACCGTTTAGTCACTAGCTTATAAACCGCAATAAACCATTGTTCATGATTCTTCACATATCAAAAATCACTGATCACAGATTAGGCATTAGAATTAATACAGTTACTTACATGTTGTGGCATTACTGTCGGGTCTATATTTCTCTGTAAAAGTCTATTTGCAAAGCCTGTGTTGAAGGGCGACGGGTTTACCAAATAATCCACAGACATTCACTTAGTTGAAAATAAACTGCCACATTCCTAACATTAGGATCCCTTGAAAGGTCATTTTATTTTTAATCCAGTGATGCTGTCATAGTAATTATTCTATAACGTGAGTGGGCGGGGCTAAAGAAGCAATGATGCAGAAGTAGACGTTGATCTGATGGTGAAGGGCAGGCAGTCTTGTGGCAAAAACCCGGAAGTACAAAACGAGTCACTTTTCTAGCTTGGTTTTCAATTAAAGCTGTTTTTGTACTAACATGGACATTTGGAGTTCTGAAACGTACAGTATGTTTTTATAGCACAATGACCTCTATATGTCAAAAAATCAGGGGAAATTTGTTTTCTCAATTCATGACCACTTATTTGTAATTGTCAGGTTTCTCGGTAGGTATATTGCTGCATATTTAAAACACTACTAAATGAAGAATCTCCTCTGCTCACTTACAGAAATTGCTCATTCTCACAGCAGCCCTGCACTAAACTCATCAGCGTGCACCAAAGTCCTGTACTTTACTGACCGCTCACTCACGCCATTCATGATCAACATTCCCAAAAGGTCAGTCAGACTCTTTGTTACACATATATTTGGCTTGAGTGGGTCTTCAGCCTTCAATCACTGTAATGCAGTATACTTTAGATATGTACTATGAAATTTTGGTTTGTCTTATGTCGGCAGGTTGGGGGAGGTCACCTTGCGAGACTTTAAGGATGCCATAGATCGGGAAGGCAATTATCGGTACCATTTTAAAGCACTGGATCCAGAGTTTGGCACTGTGAAGGAAGAAGTAATGCCACATTTCAGGATATTTTCTCTCTATATTCAAACATCTAAATCAGCGCTTCTTAACCTGGGGGGTCTCTGCAAACTTTCAAGGGGGCCACATGATGACTTAAAATGATCTAAATGATATATTATTAATAATAATATAATTAGAAATAATATTGTTAAAAATATATTAATAATTGTAATATACATTTTGATGTAAACTGAAATTATATTTCATTTTTACCCTCAATGCATAATCTGTTATTAACAGAATTATAACAATATATAAGAGGAGATGGAAATCAATCAGTGGAAATTAATGAACCACAATTAATTTTGTGATTCCAGAAGGTTCAATATAAACACTATTGTTTTTATTGAAGAACATACACTTTGGGAAACTTTCTGGAATCACAAAATTAAAGGTGCAGTAAGCGATTTCTGAGAAACACTGTTGATATTCGAAATCAACACCCATACAAACACACCCCTCCTTTAAATGCTCTGCCCCCAGAATAACAAACACTCTATGCAACATAGGGCTGGGTGATACGAAAAAAAAAAAAATCATATCTCTCTATCTATCTAAATCATATTTTTTTGGCTGAAGGCGATATACAGTGTATATATCTTTTTTTTTTTTTAGAAAACAATTCTGGATTTATTAGAAAAATTTAATTTCACATCCTGCCCAATGTTGTCCTACACACAATGTTTATATTGAAGGCTATGAAAAATATAGTGAATATCATAAATATCAATATTACGTGAAAAGGGTCAAATCACATTACATTCTAACATTGTAATTCTACAATCTAAAAATAAAAATAAAGTTAAATTCACTAAACTAAAAATGAAAATAAAAAAACAAAAGCACAGACTAATTAGCCTATATTAGGCTATTTTGATTACCTACCCCATTACAATAGTCACTTTACGGTTACAGCTATCATAGAAATGCACTTACTTGTAGGTCTAAAATTCTACATACAGTATGTCACATTTATTGTATTTACAAATATTTTAGGAAAATTTATATTTTAGTCAGAAATATGGCGCTCCTATTCTATTGCGCTCCGTCTGTTTGACGCAAATACGTGCTGTGGCACTCATTCACGGAAGTCTGTTAAGTTTCAGGGTAATCCGTTTTAAACTATACCTTATTTTAAAGCCCTTACTATGTTTAGGACAAATTGTACTAAGCACTGTAGACAGTGAGCAGCTGTGGGGAAAGTTCACTGGACACACAACGTGAGCAACAAATCTGATGCCTAGTTCTATTTATGAGTGTAGACAGTCTTTAGCTGTTGCGATGTGAGCAACAACGGTTGAGTCTGGTGTAGACACGGTGTCACTCTTTCTCTCCTCCCCCATCATGAGCGCATACACCCCCTACTGCTGATTGGCTACAAGTGCATTTTGGTGCTCCTTGGATTTGTTCTTTCTCCTGTTTAGACAGCCATGACTATTTTTTTTTTTTTCAGCACACACACAGTACATCCAACAAATATTCACAAAATTGTTTGTTCAAGTGTTTTTCTCAGAAATCGCTTACTGCACCTTTAAATTATCTATATCAACATTTCCAGTTTAAGTTTCTGTTAAAAATATGCTAATATATGTTTGACTGTGCAGACAAAAAGGTTAAGAACCACTGATTTAAAGTAAATTTTTAAAAAATTATTACAATTTTACATATATTGTATCAACAGTTGTAGCAACAACAATTATGGCTTCTCTCAGGTTTTCCAAGATGATGCAGTGGTGCCTGGCTGGGAAGGGAAGATCGTGGCCTGGGTAGAAGAGGATCATGGGCAAAGAGGGTACTGCATGCACCTATACAGCTGGAATCCACAATCATTTTCTCACTATTTTAAAGGATTGGTTCACTTTTAAATAAACTTTTGCTGATAATTTACTCACCCCCATGTCATCCAAGATGTCCATGTATTTCTTTCTTCAGTCGAAAAGAAGTTAAGGTTTTTAATGAAAACATTCCAGGATTTCAAACGGTTCAAGGTCCAAATGACAGTTTCAGTGCAGCTTTAAACGATACCAGACGACGAATCACTTATCTAGCGAAACGATCGGACATTTAAAAAAAAAAAAAAGTTAAAAAGTTTTATAAGCACAAATGCTCGTCTTGCTCTGTTCTGTGATGCGCGTTTGTGACGTCACGTAATACGCAATTACGTTGAAAAGGTCACGCTTGAAAATTTTCTTTTAGGCTTTCTAATATTAAAACACCCAGGATACGCACATGAAATGGGCATTTTAAATGATAAACTGACAAAAAGACATTTGAATATGTGTATATGTTCCTCCTTCCGCACATTCCACACCTCCACCGCCTACGTCAAGCGTGACCTTTTCAACGTAATTGCGTATTACGTGATGTCACGAACGTGCATCACAGAACAAAGCAAGATGAGCATTTGTGCTTATAAACTTGTTTTTTTGGTTTTTTTTAAATGACTGATCGTTTCACTAGATAAGACCCTTATCCGTCGTCTAGTATCGTTTAAAGCCCTTTGAAGCTGCACTGAAACTGTCATTTGGACCTTGAACCGTTGGAGCCCACTGAAGTCCATTATATGGAGAAAAATCCTGGAATGTTTTCATCAAAAACCTTAACTTCTTTTCAACTGAAGAAAGAAAGACATGGACATCTTGGATGACATGGGGGTGAGTAAATTATCAGCAAAAGTTTATTTAAAAGTGAACTAATCCTTTAAGCTCACTCTCTCTTTCTTTCCTCCACAGGACCTAACACGAGTCAACAAGAATCTGTCAATGGAAATTGAGACATCTGTGCCAAAATGAAATAACATTGATTTGTAATTTAAGTGTACAGAGAATGGAATTCTCTTCAGTGCCCTAAGAAAGTCCCACCCACTTTTTACTCTATCCTGCATGAGCTGAACCGCAGAATAAACCTGAAAGGACAAGGAGGATCATCCTAAGGATCACCAGATGGGGAAACTCTTGTCTTGCGTTCTGTCCAGACCACTAGTATTACACGCATATAACTGTACAGAGGATGGGAGGAAAGCATTTCTGATCTCTTTTAAAGGTCTTGCCATAGAACAGACACCCATTCCAGCAAATGCTTTACGAGCAGACAAACTCTTCACTGTGACGCAAGGAGCCTTTTGTTTGTTACTGTAATGAAACACTGGATTTCTAAATTTACCGTTATCTACTTTAAAGTAGGTTCTGCCAGAGTAATTTTGTTTATTTCGTTTAACCAAAATTGAAATAATTTTGCTGTGGAAAGAGACAAGTAGGTAATCTTGACTGTCAAAAGTACGTGTGTGAATGTGTTGTAAATCTTAAGAAAGAATAGCAGTAAAAGTATGTGTGAGTATAGAGCAGAAAGGAGTTTAAAGCCTGTAGTTGCTTCGCTATGAGATTTTTTTTTCTTATCTTAGAGAAAGAGTTTCCCTAAAACATATGTTAGACACATTCTTTATGATGAAAACCTCATCCAAGGACCAAAGTATTTTGCTTGTTTGATGTATGATCTTACGATATCATTCTTTTTAAAGAGCCCTCTGTTAGTAACATTCAAACAGGCGATGAAGGCTTTTTTGTATGCTTGTCTTTTGAGAGTCTGCACTGAAGATTTGACTGTATGGCATAAATGTGAGATTACTGTTCATGATTTTGACCATAGCACAATATATAAATGTAGTGCAGATGAATAGCAAGAAAGTGCTTTCTGATTTATTATAGCAGGCTTCATTTTAGGAACTATGAGATGTGCCGTTCAACAGTACTGATTTGAGTTTACAGGAAAGTGCCTGGAATCTGCTACCAGAGAGAGGTGACCGGGTTTGCCTTTTGTATTTTAGTTTTGTTTTATATTTATGTAAATATGTGAATATCTCAGAGACCGAGCGAGGCATAGTGCCTTTACACTGTATAAATGATGTTCTATAAATACTGAATAATATTTTAAAGATATGAAAATGTCCCCTCTGTTTCCAAAAAAATGATATTAACTCCTCTCATCAGAGAAAACAAGAACCATGTTGTTCACTCACAATGGATGGTTGTACAAGCAGCTGTATGCATTCCTGAAATTCTGCTTTTACCCTCCTGATGTTTGCATTGCTGGTTTAAGAAGATTGTTATTTGGGTTGCAAATAAACAGTTTTGAAGCAGTATACACTATGTATGTGTTTTTATTAAATAAACTTTATTGTTATAACGTATTATTACTAATAATCTTTTTAACCACTAGTACTAGTTAAAGAATATAACTCAATAATATATATCACATACTGCCTTTCAAAAGTTTGTGATCCAGACGTTTTTAATGTTTTAAAAGAAGTCTCTTATACTCAACAATGCTGCATTTATTTAATTAAAAATACAAAACAAAGTAATATTTTACAGTCTATGTGCCCACCTAAAACAGCTTGCTATCGGAAAGTTCCTACTTCCCACTTCTAAAATACGAGCTCATCGAATTCAGATTTTGACTTGAGAGGGCCTTCGTGTCCAATTGTTTTTTCTTTTTAGGAAACTAGGAAACTAGTATTTACTATAATTCCGATTGCACGTAAAGGCAGCATTCATTTTTATACATTCTAATCTTGTATCTACATCACTGAGGTGGATCAATAAAAGTGTCTCACCGCCCCGGGTCGTTAGATGGCGCTCATTTACTTAATCAGCAACGCTCACTACGAGCAAAACATCTCGCGAAGTAAACATTCACGTGTTGTTACGTCGGTACCTGGTTGGTACACACTACCTAGTCAACGAAATAGTGTAAAAATGCGGGTTAAAAAGAACAACGAGAAGAAAAAGATAACCGATGACCCTGTAAAGAATTTTGAGAAATGGAAAAAGAAGTACGACAAAACAAAAACCCGAGTCAAACGAGCTCAAAAGACCACTAGGAGGAAACGCGACTGGGAGGTGGAGAGAGAAAACATACAGAGACTGGTGAATAAATACTCGGAGGTGAGATATAGGATGCTGCTGATATTATGAAACATTTCTGACGTCTATTGCTTGTTTCTAGGGGTTGCCACGTGTTTACTTACCTGTTATCTTGGCAGACAGATCAGTCACCGTGTAAACTGGTGACATTTAAGAGGACTGTTAACAAGCACAAATCTTACTAGTCCTTGAGATATTGTGTGACGCATCATGCTTGTGTTGCTGATGGTTGTATCTGGCCAGGAAGCCTGTCAGCTCAGGTCTTCACATAAACACGATACTGTTTTTAAGAGGTCATTGGTTTTTGAGTCCTGGGACAGAACAGACCACATAACCTACTGTTTACGTATCAAGGATTTGGATTCATTTGATTAAGCATGCTAAGTGTTCTTGCATTTTATGCAAGTCCTAATACACCCAATCCAACATGCCACTTGATGTTCTTGTGAAGGTTTTGACATTACTGCTTTCCTAGATCAATTCCAAAGAGGCTGTGAAGTTCTCTGATTTTCCACTCTCAAAAAAGACTCTGAGAGGTGAGAAATCTTGTTTATGTGCATGCTTATAAGTTCACTTATATCTTCTTGACCTTAAAAATGATCTTGATCTTGTCATTAGGTCTTATGGAGGCTCAGTACAGGCAGCCCACAGAGATTCAGAGGCAGACTATTGGCTTTGCTTTGCGAGGTAAAGATGTTCTTGGTGCTGCAAAGACGGGCTCTGGAAAGACTTTGGCCTTCCTCATCCCGGTAAGCAATACACCTCTGAGGTTTGTTGTAGCTTTAACTTGACACTGTTCAGTAGCACTTTATTTTACTGTTTCCCATGTACATACTATGTACTTATTACAGTAATTGCAATAACTGGGTAATAACTAGGTACTAACCCTGAACCTTCACACACCTACACATACTGTAAAATAAAGTGCAACTCATTATTCTTTCAAGATAGATAGGTGTGTTAGTATGGACACAATTGTGTAAAAATTTTTTTTTTTTTTTCTCGATATTATTTTTATATTAATTTTAAGTTATTTTAGTTCTGTTTTATATTATTTTTGTAAACATGTACACTACCGGTCAATAGTTTGGAATAATTAAGATGTTTTTGAAAGAATTATTTTGTGCTTAGTCACCAAGGCTGCATTTATTTGAACAACAAATAGAGAAATAATATTGTAAAATATTATTACAATTTAAAAGACTGTTTTCTATTTTAATATATTTTAAAATGTAATTTATTCCTGTGATGGTAAAGCTGAATTTTCAGCGTCATTACTCCAGTTTTCAGTGTCACAAGATCCTTCAGAAATCATTCTAATATGCTGTTTTGCTGCTGAATTATTGATTATTATTGGTGCTTAGTTATTTATAATGGTTCTTAATATGGTCTATTTTGAACAGTTTTTGCTGCTTTATATTTTTGTTAACTGTGATGCCTTTTTATTTGTTTAAAAAATATCGAATAGAACGTTCAAAAGAATAGTATTATTATAAATATCACTTTTGATCAATTGATTTTATCCTTGCTGTATAAAAGTATTAATTTCTTATTTTTCTTTACGCTTACTTAAATCTTTTGAATGGAAGTGCATCATGGTTTCCACAAAAACATTAAGCAGCACAACTGTTTTTAGCATTTAATAATAATAATAATAGAATTCAAAATCAGAATTCAAACCTAATTTTGAAGCCTGTCTAATATGCTGTGACTGTCTCCAGGTTTTGGAGTGTTTGTATCGTGAACAGTGGACTGCGGAGGACGGCCTTGGCGCTCTCATCATCTCTCCCACCCGAGAGCTGGCCTATCAGACCTTTGAGGTGTTGAGGAAGGTCGGAAAGAACCATGATTTTTCTGCCGGCCTTATAATTGGTGGAAAGGTGTGCCTCTAGTTTTTAGTGTTTAGCATTGTTCTTGCATGTTTTGTGTCTAGGTTTTTCTAGTGTAATAATTGGTTATTATTTGTCAATGGCTGCAGGATCTGAAAGATGAATCAGAGAAGATCCATCGCACAAATATCATTATCTGCACCCCAGGACGTCTGCTGCAGCACATGGACGAGACGTCCGCTTTTCATGCTTCAAATCTGCACATGCTTGGTAAGATGTTTAAAAAGTGCAGTGAATACACTTCTTTTCAAATGTTTGGGGTTGATAAGATTTTTTTTATGTTGTCTTATGCTTACATGATGCTTCAGAAATCATTCTAATTTTGATATTATTATCAATGTTGAAAACAGCTGTGCTGCTTAATATTTTTGTGAAAACTGTGACGCATTTATCAAATACAAAGTTCAAAAGAGCAGCATTTATTTGAAATAGAATGTAAAAGTCTTTGCTGTCATTTTCGATCCATTTCCTGCATCCTGACCCCACACTTTTGAACTGTGGTGTATATGTGTACATGTCTTATTTCCATCCCATTATTCTCAATAACATGACATGCATCCTCTTCCACGGCAGTACTTGATGAAGCCGACAGGATTCTAGACATGGGATTCGCTGACACGCTCAATGCCATTGTTGAAAACCTCCCGGAAACACGACAGACCCTTCTCTTCTCCGCCACTCAGACCAGGTCTGTCAAAGATCTGGCCAGACTGAGCCTGAAAAACCCAGAGTATGTGTCGGTCCATGAGCAGGCCAAGTTCAGGTAAGATCGTGATTTTATAGTGATTTGTGTTGGGCAGTTGGGTCAGTCAGCCTGCTCTTAATGTCAGTGGCTTTTTGGCTTTTCACCGACATGCAGATCTTGTACACTGATTTTCTCTGCAGTACTCCTGCAACTCTGGAACAGAACTATGTGGTGTGTGAGCTGCACCAGAAAGTCAACATGCTCTTCTCATTTTTGAGGAGTCACCTTCAGAAGAAGATCATAGTCTTCTTTGCCTGCTGCAAAGAGGTAAGAGCTTGAACAGTCTCTGTTCTTTAGTACATCAATTTAAAAATAACTTACACTACCGTTCAAAGGTTTCGGATTGGTAAGATTTTTTTAAATGTTTTTGAAAGACGACACTTATACCCTCAATGGCAGCATTTATTTGATCAAAAATACAATAAAGTCTTCAAAGTGTCACATGATCATTCTTTAGAAATCATTCTAATATGCTGATTTGCTGCTCAAGAAACATTTATTATTATTATTTGTGCTGCTTAATATTTTTGTGGCAATTCTTTGACTAGTAGGTTCAAAAGAACAGTATTTATTTTGAGAAAAAATTTTTTTGTAACATTATAAAGTACTATGCGTATTTTTGAACAGTAGTGTGTATGTACAGGGGTTGGACAGTGAAACTGAAACACTGACCAATATAGTGTTGGAGGTTTAATACCTATATACGTGTGGCATATATTTTACATTCCATGAGAGGAGAGTGAGGATGAATTAGCAGAGCAATAGTGCATAAAATGTTGCAATCCACACAACATAATGAGAGATACACTCACCTAAAGGATTATTAGGAACACCTGTTCAATTTCTCATTAATGCAATTATCTAATCAACCAATCACATGGCAGTTGCTTCAATGCATTTAGGGGTGTGGTCCTGGTCAAGAAAATCTCCTGAACTCCAAACTGAATGTCGGAATGGGAAAGAAAGGTGATTTAAGCAATTTTGAGCGTGGCATGGTTGTTGGTGCCAGACGGGCCGGTCTGAGTATTTCACAATCTGCTCAGTTACTGGGATACTGGGACAACCATTTCTAGGGTTTACAAAGAAAGGTGTGAGAAGGGAAAAACATCCAGTATGCGGCAGTCCTGTGGGCGAAAATGCCTTGTTGATGCTAGAGGTCAGAGGAGAATGGGCCGACTGATTCAAGCTGATAGAAGAGCAACTTTGACTGAAATAACCACTCATTACAACCGAGGTATGCAGCAAAGCATTTGTGAAGCCACAACACGCACAACCTTGAGGCGGATGGGCTACAACAGTAAAAGACCCCACCGGGTACCACTCATCTCCACTACAAATAGGAAAAAGAGGCAACTGTCCTCACCAAAATTGGACAGTTGAAGACTGGAAAAATGTTGCCTGGTCTGATGAGTCTCGATTTCTGTTGAGACATTCAGATGGTAGAGTCAGAATCTGGCGTAAACAGAATGAGAACATGGATCCATCATGCCTTGTTACCACTGTGCAGGCTGGTGGTGGTGGTATAATGGTGTGGGGGATGTTTTCTTGGCACGCTTTAGGCCCCTTAGTGCCAATTGGGCATCGTTTAAATGCCACGGCCTACCTGAGCATTGTTTCTGACCATGTCCGTCCCTTTATGACTACCATGTACCCATTCTCTGATGGCTACTTCCAGCAGGATAATGCACCATGTCACAAAGCTCGAATCATTTCAAATTGGTTTCTTGAACATGACAATGAGTTCACTGTACTAAAATGGCCCCCACAGTCACCAGATCTCAACCCAATAGAGCATCTTTGGGATGTGGTGGAAAGGAGCCGTGCCCTGGATGTGCATCCCACAAATCTCCATCAACTGCAAGATGCTATCCTATCAATATGGGCCAACATTTCTAAAGAATGCTTTCAGCACCTTGTTGAATCAATGCCACATAGAATTAAGGCAGTTCTGAAGGCGAAAGGGGGTCAAACACAGTATTAGTATGGTGTTCCTAATAATCCTTTAGGTGAGTGTATATCAGAGTTCAGAAGAGAAAAAAATTTTGGTCTGTGTCTCACTGGCTCATCTGCGAGCTGGACAACAAGTGTTTGTGGTGTATCGAGACCTATGGTATCCAGGGCAATGTCGGCACACCACCACATAGAACAAACCACATCCAACAGGAGTAACTGTCGATGCAAGAGGAAGCTGTCTGAAAGACTACTAAAAAATTACTAAAATCATAAAACCACAGCTGCCCAAATCACTGCAGAACTAAATGCACACATCGACTCTAGGGCTGGGCGATAAATCGATTTTATCGATTAACTCGAATGTGTAGTTTATGTCGACTTGTTTGAATGAAAATGGGTTTTTTCTTTAACATCTGCCGACGCTCCCCTCTGGGCTCCCGTGGTTCCGAATGGGCTCAGCTCTCCCCCCGTGCTTTGCCATAGAGATACACAAACAACAAGAACAGTGTCATCTTACAACATACAGTGTCATTCGTAATTGGTTCGGTTTTTCGGCATCAGTCGCAGAACAAACAATACCCTGCTGAAAAGTGTGTTTTGAATTTTGGACGGAACTGTTGCGCGGACCGTTTATCAGCTCGGAGCAATAATAGACAGCGCATCGCGAGCTCATACACGGGCCGATCTCAGTCACGCTATACTGTTACTACACAGTGCTGGGAGATCCAGAGAGAACGCGCTTGGATTCACCACATAATTAACATCGTTACTGGGAAGCGTTCGGTGCAGAATTCTTTGTTATAAACCACAGATATTCGATCAAACAGCGCTGACGTGGAAACCAGGAGAAATATTGACCCATGAATGAAGTTCAGGGGTTTCAATCACAAATCACCAACATTCACCACGATTTACTGTAGTAACACCACATGGTATTTGCGGAAGAAATAGACTTTTTTTTGTCATTATTCATCTCGGGGTTCGTACAACCTTTTGAGATTGAAATTCAAGCACTTTTCAAGGGTTTTCAAGTGCTGCACACTTTTTCCAGCACTTCAAAGCTCTAAATATTATCCAATTTTAATGTTATTTTTAATGTAATGATTTGTAAAACTAAAAGTTTAAAGATGTAGACCACTTTGTGGCAAACAAGCACTTTTATTTAAAAAAGAAATGAAATGACCACTATAGCCAGTAGATGGCAGCATAGGAGCACTTATTGATTTATTAGTCATTTCCACTCCTAATATATGGACAAAAGTAGAACACAAAAAAAACAAAACCTTTCTTCAAATTGTGACTAAATTACCCAGAAAGCAAGTAAAGAGCTCCTTTAATAATCACTGAAGCTGTCAGTGATTATTGTCAGTGTCAGTTCAGTGAGAGACTATAGGAGAACAATGGTAACCTATATTTAATAAGAGCAGAATATTTATTATATAATTTTATAAATGTTATTTATTATGAATATAATTTTTGCACTTTACTGTTGTCAATATAAGTTAATTTTATCTGCATATCAGTTCATAAACCTTTGACTACTTTATTCACATGCTGAAAGTTTTGGACCCCAGGTATGTGCTACCAAGCCGCAAATATTTTACAAAAACAAAATAAAGTTAAATCTTGTTTTGAACAATTTATTTGTCGTTTTAAATTGTAAATCAGGTTTTTTAGTGGAAAAAAAATCGTTTTTTTTTTGTTTTTGTTTTTTTTTTTAGCCCATATCACTCAGCCCTAATTGACTCTACTGTTTCCACCGAAACAGGAGCTAATCGGGAGCTCCACAGAGTTAATATTCATGGTCAGGCTGCTATAGGCAAACCTTTGGTCACTTGTGCCAATGCCAAATGTCGGTTTCATTGGTGCCAAGAGTGCAAATCTTGGGCTGTGGACAATGTGAAACATGTATTGTTCACTGAGTCCAATTCTCTGTATGTGCAGGTTCAGTATCTGTTCCGGGTCTTCTGCCGGTTACGTCCTGGTATCTCCATACTTGCTTTGCATGGGAAACAGCAGCAGATGAAGAGGGTGGAGGTTTACAATGACTTTGTCCGCAAGACCTCTGCAGTCCTTTTTGCCACAGATATCGCTGCTAGAGGACTTGGTAATGGAAATTTTGTTCTGTGGACATCTGCCCATATTGGTTTAAATGACTTAAACTAGTGCTGTCAATTTATTGTTTATTGACTACAAATCTCAGCGAATATTTGTTAAAATGTTAATAATTAATCAGCATGTCCTGCAAAGAATTCAGTTTGATTGACAGCCATATTTGAAAAACCTTGTTTGTGGTCCTAGATTTCCCTGCAGTGAACTGGGTGCTGCAGTTTGACTGTCCTGAAGATGCAAACACATACATTCACAGAGTTGGCAGAACAGCCAGGTAACCCTGATACACTCTAGTATAATCTGTTTTATTCTGTACTCACTGGTTACATTTTGAATCCTCGTTGTAAAACTCTTAACAGGAACCTGCATTTGCACAAGAGTGTTCTTAGCTGTAACACTAGATGGCAGATTTGATCTGTTTCTCATCACTTCCATATTTTCTACATCAGTGTTGAAATTTAAATTCTGCTCTTCAAATGTTTTAAATGACACTTATAGGTGCTTTTATATGTGCTCTTACTCTGGAATGCTCTTGCAAACACAACTATCAGTTCTATTTTTGGACTCTGGATTGGCTTGTTACAGTTTCACCTTGAGGGCATGTATTAGGCGCTCCAGTCTAGCTACGGAAACATGTCAAGTTTCTCACACTTAGAGCGAGACAGCACACACCTTCCATTCACCCAAGCTGTTTCTTTTCTTTGTGCTATACTTGTCTTTTCAGTGTGGAATCAATATCATCAGTAACTCCCCTTCGTAGATCACCACCCTCAGCAGAGAAACCTCATGAGCTTTAAGACGAGCACTCATAGAGCTGAGTGTTTAAAAAAAGAGAAACCTTTGTGTGAGAGGCCTATATTGCAGTAGACTACCCAGTGTGACCTTAAAGGGATAGTTCACCTGAAAATAAAAATAAACCTGACATCATTTACACGTCGTTCTAAACCTGAATGCTATTATTTGTTTTCTGTGGCAAAGAAAAGAGGACATGTTTTAGTGCAGTTTTCCATTTAACTCTCTGTTTCTCTGTAGGTATAAGGAGGGAGGTGAGGCGCTTCTTGTCCTGTTGCCTTCGGAGGAAAAAGGCATGATTGCACAGCTTCAGGAGAAAAAAGTTCCCATTAACAAAATCCAGTGAGTGCAGTTTTCTTTGATTGCACAGTAAAAATAAGATGTGCTTTGTAAATATGTTTAGTTTTGTCTCTGCTTTAGTGTGTGAAATATGACTTGATTCTTCTCTGGATGGTTCATCAGCATTTTGCAGAGACTATATGCATGGTCTTTGTGAAGAATGGTGAAAGTCACGTGCATGCTAAGAACAAAAGATGGCAGCTTAATGCATGTGATCATTATGATCAGTGATATCTCCTTTGAGAATGCAACTGCAGTCAGAGTCTTCACAGGCCTGCTTTTATGTTGGCTGTTAGTCAGTGTTACTGTATTCACAGAAACGTCCTAGTTTGACTAGAATTGTCATTTTCTCAGATGATGTCAGTTTGACAGCTTAGGTTTGAAAATGCTTAACCACACCTCTCCAACCGTTAGTCTGCTATGAGCGAGAGATGGAGAGGAGGAGCGCTGAAATAAAGCCCTGCCCTCTATTCAATATTCCGTTTCACTTGGAAATACGTCACAGCACTGAAATAACACTCTCTTGCTACTTCGGTTCACTGGGACTTTAAAGCAGCATGTAATGATTGTACATTTTTATGTTTTAATAATATATATCTCATTATAAAGTAAAATAAAAAAATATATAAAATAATGCAGTATGTACTGCATACACAATATATATTTATACATGTGTGTGTATTACATGTTACATTTATTTTTGATAAACCTTAACTTTGTGTTAATAAGCTTTTTTATTTTTTACATTTTAAAAGTTTTATTTAAGCATTATAAAATGTGTGTGTGTGTGTGTATGTATGTATATATATATATATATATATATATATATATATATATATATATATATATATATTTTTATATATTTAAATATATTTTATCATATGTGTTTCAGTGATTTAATCACTTAATATATTGGGCTGTTTAACTTTACACCTGCCTTGACCACAGATAGCTATACCAGGTGTAAGCAAGGCAAATTGTTTTAATCATTTGTTTTAATTTGTTCTCAGGGTGAACCCAGAGAAGTTGGTGTCAGTTCAGCAGAAGCTGGAGGCCTTCCTGGCACAGGAGATAGAGCAGAAGGAGCGGGCACAGAGGGTAAGGCCAGAGAGGAGACCTGACTTCCTGTGCAGTCTGTCACACCTTGTCTCAAACACTGAAGGTTGATGTTATTCTGTAGAGCAGAGCCATGCTTTTAGGATAATCTGATTGTCTGCCTCACACTCAGGGCTGAGCTTTGTGAGGCTCATTATAGAGAGATGAACAGCGTGAAATGTAATCGGGCAAATTGCTGCCATGAAACGCCTGCTTGTGCACTCTCACTAATGTGTTTATCAGGGATAAGTTTTCAGATTTTATCCTCCCTAATACCTCTTCTCTTTTTTCCTCTCAACTGCAGTGTTTTGTGTCCTACCTTCGCTCGGTCTATCTGATGAAGAACAAAGATGTCTTTGATGTTTTCCAGCTCAAACTCCCAGAATATGCCATGTGAGTGGATGCTGTGAAGTAATGCCCAGTACCAGTAGTCCTCTGTGTAAATGTGTTTGCTTTTATGGCATGTGTGTCCACGTTGAACAGACTCATGAGTACTTTAAAATGTGTCATTGTTATGCAATGAAATCCTCCCAAAAAACCTCCACCATCTGTTTTGAAAACAGAGACTGAATATTTTCAAAGTTTGCAAAACATAAGGAAAACGTGAATTAGGTGTGTTTCAATCAAGTTGTTCAAACGGATGACAGTGGTATTGGTATTCTAGTAACCAACGGTAAATAAAACACTATCCATTACTTTCCATAAAACACGTTTCCATTACTTTACTTTTAAAAAGGGTGTAAAACGGGATGATTGAAACATAGCTATAGTCTACTGGTTAGTGTCTATATTACCGTTTCTCTTTTCCCATATTTTCCTGTCCACAATTGTCTATTTGATTTTGAAAATGATCTGTCATATTTATGATCCTATTTAAATAGTTTCTTTTAAAGCAGCATGTAACTTTTATTAAAAAAACATTAATATACATTTTACATAAAATATTAATATTATAAATATTTTATTTTGTATGTTTTTTAATTTTTAATAAACAGGTAAGCAGTAATGTTTATAATCATATTTGAATAGTTTATTTTAGAACTGCATGTAATTTAATGCTTTATTAATGTTTTATATAATATAGATTATATATAAAAAATAAAAAAAAAGATAAATTTTTTTGTTGTTGTTTTGGCAACAAAAAAGTGAACCGGGAAGACAGGCATTTGATTTGTTCAAGTTCATTTTTGTGTGATCTCATCACTGTCAGGTCACTGGGTTTGGCAGTGGCACCACGGGTCCGGTTCCTCAGTAAGGCCCAGCAGCAAAAGAGCGGAGCGGCGCAGGACGACAGCGGTGCTGCAGGACACGAGTCTGAAGATGAGCTGCAGAGTTTCAAAGCCAAACTCGAAGGACAGCAACCTGAGTCTTCACAGTCTGAGGAAGAAGAGGAGGAGGATGACGAAGAGGAGGAGACATTAAAGCCTGCAGCTCTTCTATGTGGCTTTAATGAAGAAGAGGACGACGACGACCTGAATGATCTGGACCTGCTGACTGTCAAGCGTAAAGATGTGTTCAATATCAATGAAGAAAGCGAAGACAATGAGGTAAATAAGCAACACACATCTGGTGTCATTACAGTTATTCCACATTTCTGATGATCCACACTTTGTGCTCACAGGCATTATTAGCAGTAAAGGGTCCCATTTTAATATAAATTTCATGACTGTATGCTTGATTTTATGCACCTGCTAGTAATAATTGTGACAGAAATAGCTAAAACTATTACTTAGAAGGAAATGTCCGCATTCTTTTGGCCATATAATTCAAATATTCACATTTTGCCTTGCAGAAAAATCTAAAAACACTATTATACCATAACGGGACGTTCCTGTATGCATCATTTTCCATCTATTATAGCATGACGCAGGACTTTAATAGAGAATATCAAATCATAAAATACACACTTCATCTCTAAACCTGCATATTCTAATGCAGGGGTTTTCAAACCTGTCCTGGAGGACCCCCAGCACTGCACATGTTGTATGTCTCCCTCATCTAACACACCTGATTCAACTCATGAGCTCATTATTAGAGACTGCAAGACTTGAAGTGGGTGTGTCAAATATGGGAGACATACCAAATGAAACATTTTGAAAACCCCTGTTCTTATGAGTTCTTGACACTAAAAGAGGAAAATATATGAAATGCAGCTTATCTTTGTAACTGTAGGAAGAATGTGTCCTAAGGTACTGTGGTAGTTGAGTATCTGGAAAAATTGTTTCTTTTTCACAGTCATCTTGAATCCTCCCTCTAACGTTTCAGGAGGGCTTTCATTCGAGTTCTGTGCACTTTTGTGTTTAAAGCGTATTGTTTCAGTAGGCCTGCAGATATTAGGATATGCTAAATTATGTAACACTTCTCTCAATATGCCTCCGAGTTAGCATGACTCCTGTGCAGACCTGGCAAGTTTATGAGAGACGCGAACCTGTGAGTCATGTCAAAATTGCCTGATTTGTCTTGAGGCTTCACAATCAAATACTGTAGTACAGTCAGTTATTTTTTTTACATTTTTTTTTTTTTTTAATCTTAAAGTAATTTAAAAATCTCCATATAGCTACTTTGCCAAAATAAGGGCAGTCAATTGTGTTAATTTAGTAATAAAAGGTATTTTTTAAAATGATTCATTATTAAATATCAATATAACAATAAAGACTTTTACATTTAACATTTTACTGTTACTAGGGGTGTACCTCATGTCACGATTCGATACATATCACGATACTAAACTCATGATATGATATTATTGCGATTAATCCAAGACATATGGTAAAAGGTTAACAAAAAAAATCTACTGTTAATTAAATGCTAAATGTGGTATTACATTGGGGGTGGAAATGAATAGGCTTGGACCCAATGCACAGGACATTGGTGACACCAAATACATAATTATTTTAATTGTTTTGAGTTCATCAGCTGATTAGAGTGTGGCACCAGGTGTCTTCAATATTCAACCTTTTCACAATATTCTAATTTTCTGATAAACTGAATTTGGGATTTTCCTTAGTTGTCAGTTATAATCATCAAAATTAAAAGAAATAAACATTTGAAATATATCAGTCTGAGTGTAATGAATGAATATAATATACAAGTTTCACTTTTTGAATAAAATTAGTGTTTTATATATATATATATATATATATATATATATATATATATATATATATATATATATATATATATACACATATATACACACTCACCTAAAGGATTATTAGGAACACCTGTTCAAATTTCTCATTAATGCAATTATCTAATCAACCAATCACATGGCAGTTGCTTCAATGCATTTAGGGGTGTGGTCCTGGTCAAGACAATCTCCTGAAAGGTGATTTAAGCAATTTTGAGCGTGGCATGGTTGTTGGTGCCAGACGGGCCGGTCTGAGTATTTCACAATCTGCTCAGTTGCTGGGATTTTCACGCACAACCATTTCTAGGGTTTACAAAGAATGGTGTGAAAAGGGAAAAACATCCAGTTTGATGATGATGCTAGAGGTCAGAGGAGAATGGGCCGAATGATTCAAGCTGATAGAAGAGCAACTTTGACTGAAATGACCACAAGCAAGCAGTTGAAGACTGGTAAAATGTTGCCTGGTCTGATGAGTCTCAATTTCTGTTGAGACATTCAAATGGTAGAGTCAGAATTTGGCGTAAACAGAATGAGAACATGGATCCATCATGCCTTGTTACCACTGTGCAGGCTGGTGGTGGTGGTGTAATGGTGTGGGGGATGTTTTCTTGGCACACTTTAGGCCCCTTAGTGCCAATTGGGCATCGTTTAAATGCCATGGCCTACCTGAGCATTGTTTCTGACCATGTCCATCCCTTTATGACTACCATGTACCCATTCTCTGATGGCTACTTCCAGCAGGATAATGCACCATGTCACAAAGCTCGAATCATTTCAAATTGGTTTCTTGAACATGACAATGAGTTCACTGTACTAACACTGTTCACTGTGGCCCCCACAGTCACCAGATCTCAACCCAATAGAGCATCTTTGGGATGTGGTGGAACGGGAGCTTCGTGCCCTGGATGTGCATCCCACAAATCTCCATCAACTGCAAGATACTATCCTATCAATATGGGCCAACATTTCTAAAGAATGCTTTCAGCACCTTGTTGAATCAATGTCACGTACAATTAAGGCAGTTCTGAAGGCGAAAGGGGGTCAAACACAGTATTAGTATGGTGTTCCTAATAATCCTTTAGGTGAGTGTGTGTGTGATTGAGATATATATATATATATATATATATACACGGTACGGTTCAAATTGCTCACGGTTCGGTTTGTGTCACAGTTTCGGTACGGTTCGGTGTGTGCAATGTTCAGGGTAATTTTGTAAAATAACAAATAATCATATTACAAGCAACAGCACAAATACATATAATTAGAGCAAAGATGCATGTAAAATAAGTGGTGCTTTTCAGGTTTTCCAGGCACAGAGATTGAATAAATTAATCAAATATAAAATAACATTGCATATTATAATCTTAACTGTATAAATTAAATAAAGGTTAATCATTATTGAAGTTACAAAAGCTATTCAGTCAAGAGCAGTGAGTGATTTCTTAGTCATTTGTTGTTTGATTAACATTAAAAACACAGACAGCAGGAAAAGGCTTCTTTCCCTTTAAGACATAATGCACATTAGTACTGTACATGCGGTTACACATGAACACACGTCTTTATCGACTGTTTACATTTTACTTAAGACATAACCTAATATGTTTGTTAGGATTACTCACTAAGACAGGCATGTTGACTTTTTTTTTGTGTGTGAATTTGTCCGTTCAAGCGCAAGACTTGAAGATAACTCCATATTTGCACGCTATCTGCGACGTTCTGTGTGCATGCTTCAGATGAGTGCACACTGCACGCACACACACACACACACACACACACACACAAATCTCCTCTCAGTGTGCGCAAGTTCTCTTTCACGCCTTGCTCTTAAATGTTTAAATTGGCAAGGCTTAAATGAATTTAGTTTAAACACAACGTGTGGTGTTCAGGTCTCACCTGCGCTCGCTCGCTATCAACACCCGGGTGTTATAATTAAAACATGCAACAACTAGACTGTATAATATTTCATTTAAAATAAAATATGGACATAAAACAAAATGTACAGTTCTAAAGACTCTTTACATGATCAATCTATTCAATAATTTACTCATCTGTCACAACGATCTAATGTCTTTTGAATTATCATATTTTTTCAGTGTTTGTCAATATGAACATGCAAATGATTTGATTTAATTTTTTATAGCTATACAATTGCATGTATAGTCTTTCAAAATGTGATGTGATCAGGTTAAAGGCTGTTACGGTTTAAGTGGCACACGACTGTTGAAGTGCAGATGAATAAGTACCTTTTTTCGAGTTTGCAGAGGATTTAAGTGGAAAGTGGTTTTCTTCAAGATCTGAACCTTTTCACATCTCATCAGCACTCAACGTTAATGACTGCAAAGGAGAAAGTAATGGTGTGGAGTGGTGTTGGGTGTCAATGTCCTGGTTGAATGAAGGGATCGAATGAACTGCTTTCTGAGCTCCTTTTATGAATTCTCATTTTCAGTAGGTTTAATCTTTGCACCAGTGAGTTTAAAAAGATTTGTATGATTATATCTGGTTATGTAAAACACGTTTTTTTCTTTCTTTAGAGCACAGATGATAATGCCAAGAACAAGACAAAAAGGAGTCCAAATTCAGAGATGCAAAGAAAGTACATAAAAGAAACTTAAAGGTCAACACTAAGAAGATCTTCACTGAGGATGGAGAGGTTTGTATTCTCAGAATGCATATGTTAGTGACAGTCATCATGAAAAGCAGTGTAAATGATGTGTTGTATATGTTTGCAGGAGGTGCAGCAGTGGCCTCCGCTGCAGAGGACCATGGTACCAGATGAAGATGAGGATGAAGAGGTGTCTGGCATCAACGTGGAAGCAGCCAAAGAGCGACTCCGCAAAGAAGACCAGGAGTTTGACAAGATTGAGTACCGTCGTAAAATCCAGGAGAAACACAGGGTGAGATCAACTTTACCATCATATTTTCCATCCTCCTGGTTCATGCTAAGTCCATGTGGCTCCTCCTTAAATAAAATGATTCAGAGAAGCCTTTGATTCATTGTGTTCAGCTCCAGGTGTTCAGATTAAAGTAGTATTGAAAGAGCTGAGGGCAATGGGGAATCGAAAAGTCACTCTGGCCCTGTGGCTGGTGCTCTCGCAGGTTCAGGCAGATCGAAAATAACTGAGGTGCCTGTGCGGGGAGAGTGGCTTCAAGCTCCAGGCATCAGTGCTTGAGATTGGGCCTCTGACTTATTACGGTAGTTCTGTGTATTGGACAAGCTTTTAAAGGATTGCTCTCTGGCAAAATTACACCATCGCACCATTCCAGTGGAGAATGTTTTCTTGTTAAGAGTCAAGTATGGTGAAGTACATCCCTAGTTCATGTCTGATGCAGTTTTCAGTTTAGTTGTTGTTGTTTTTTTTTTTTTTGTTTAAATCGATCGCTGGGAGTGTGTAGCTCAGTGAGAAAGCACAGAAATAATTGGATCTATTTCTATAACTGGATACAGATGAGGACTGTTTTGGTGGCCTTTCTCCATTCCAGTTAAAGCCTAAAGAGATATATATATATATATATATATATATATATATATATATATATATATATATATATATATATATATATATATATATATATATATATATATATATATATATATATATATATATATATATATATATTATTTATTTATTTATTTATTTATTTATTTATTCCCTCCTTTATTTATAGCAATAGTTGAGAGAGGACTGGAATTGAAGGGCAGAAGATTGAACAGCATGGGTCAATGTGTCTGCTAACCACTAGCCAGTGTTTCCTAAAATAATTAAATAAAAACTAAAAATTAATTAAATCATCAAAAATGTAAATAATTATTTTAAAATAAAATCAATTAAAATGAGATGCTTTCTAAAATGATTAAATATATATTGAGTAATTAATCTTAAGTAAAAAAATTATAATTTTGAAAAGAAAAAACGCTTACTAAAAAGATTAAATATTTTATTTGTTCACTGCATGTCATGAAACCATTAACCTAAATCAGAGAACCGTGCATATGCAGTTGTGTTGCTGAATTACCCAAATATTAAAATCTCAGGTCAAGGGGGTACTTCAAGTAAATATTTTGGTTACACTTTATCTCAATATGTAAATATAATAAGTAACTTTGCAACTACATGCCAACCAACTCTTATTAAAATTGGTGCAATAGGCAATTCTCTACAGAATTCTTTTTTTGTTATGCTGGTTGAAAGTCTCCTCATATCCTGATAGCAATCACTATGTTAAGTTGTCTAAATGTATTTTTATAAGTGTGTATCGGCTGTGGAAGGCGTATAAATCATAAAATGTTCGTTCAATCATTGCAATCAGTCTGAATAAAATTATAGCATGTGTTCCCTGTCAGTCAACGTGTGTTTGCATACCACTGCGCAGCCTGTTCATGCCGACATCATATGTCATCAGCACGTTCACATACACTGTGCAGAGCGAGAATGGCAGGCAAACAATTCGTTATTGTAGTACTGTTACTCATTGTACTGCAAATTTTTCACACCGGTGAATACACACATGATGTAATCCAATAATGTTGTCTCTGGTCGTAACGCTTCTGGTCTGTGTGTGTTCATGTATTTTGGAAGAGGTGTGGCTTTGGATGGCGATTTGCAGGGAGGGTGGACTCGTATGCTTTTAATGCTAGCAGGCTAAAGTTAACATTTTCCCAGATCACCTATTGCACCTTTAATTTGCAACTACATATTGTTTTGTGGTGTGTACTTTATCAACAGCTTTAACCTTATTATTTATTTTTCTCAGGTTAGGTAAAGTTGAGTCTGGCCCAAATTATAAGCATTTTAAATTACTTAAAATTTTGGTCGGAAGACTTCTCTGTGGTATGTCTTAAAATGCTATAATTCAAGTCTCGGTAGGCAGTTTTTATAATCAGTTAAATTTCTTTTAATTGGTTACATTCCTTTTTATAATAAACAAACATGTAAAGGCAAATAAAACATCATCATTAAAGTATAAAATACGATAATCAAAGATGTAGTCAGCTCTTTGCTTCTTGTCCTGGGCTTCTAGGCATCGGGGTACTGACGTATCAGTATCCAAAGAGGCAGTCAGCTCATCAGTCTTTTATTCTCCTGTTGTTTTCCACTGAAGTTAGGTTCTAATCTTCTTGATTTGACGCAAGTTGTAACTTTCCCAAAGTTTCCATTATCCTTCTCAAGGCCTTGCAGGTGCAAGCTGGACGCCTCTTCATGTCTGAACTCCAGTAAACTCAACCAAGATGGCTGATTTCCTTTTAAGGTTCTATGAGTAGAACCACAGTAGAACAGTTCTTTGTGTCCTTGATCACACAAACATAAACGAATACACACTTCTGCTCCTCCTCCTCATGGGTAGACACATGCACATACATAACTAACCGTACATCTCTGCCAATGCAGTATAAGGCATTTCTTATAAACAAAAATAACAAGTGTTGGCAGATATTAGGCAGATAGTCTGGTAGTGGTTGGTAGTTGACATGTAGTTTTAACATTACTTCTAAAGTGGACTAATGTGTTACCCTTATTTTATTTTAAAGCGCTTTGACAAAAAGGTTTGGCAATCTCTGCACCAGGCCATGGCTCTGTTTAACCAAATGAATCTTCCATTGAAAAAAAACAAATATTAAAGTCTGTGTGAAATAGAAATGAGCCCGAAGATGAATACTATGTTCAGAAAGGAAATAACACTTTCTACGGAGCCCCTAAAGGAACATGGTGAGGGAGAAGGGAAAAAAAATGGAAATAGGAGGAAAAAAATTGTTCAATGCATTTGTGTTCTCTCGCAATTATATCCACCTTATTTTTCAG
The DNA here is from genome assembly GCA_018749465.1 of Paracanthobrama guichenoti. NCBI lineage: Eukaryota > Metazoa > Chordata > Actinopteri > Cypriniformes > Gobionidae > Paracanthobrama > Paracanthobrama guichenoti. Next base: position 6,417,914 of record CM031963.1, read on the forward strand.
CTAAGAGTGGGCGCATTTGTAAATTGAATGTGTCTGGTATCCGGTGTCATCTGATTCCAGTTATTTTTAGCTGTACAAAAAAGCTTGTTATGCTGCTTGATATTGCAAACTGGTATTTCTTACCCTATTATGTATTGTCGTAATTATAAACACACTGGTCTGTAGTGCAAATAGTTTTACCATTTACAGCACTTTGTTTTTCTTCTCATTATTTCCCTATAGCTGCTAATAATTTGGAAGTCTTGCACATACACAGAAAATAGCTTTCTTCTGCGTTGAAAAATAAGGTGGATAGTTGGGTAGCCTAATTCATTTGTGGCCATCAGGGAGCCGCTATCAATATGTAATAGGTATTGAAATCGCTTTTTAATGTGCGTGCGCTATTTTCACTTTCAAAAAATTTTTGTAAACAGAGATGTTATTGCCCATGTAAACCCAGGATAAGTGCATTTTATGTCTTTCACTTCTCAGCCAAGTAAAAACTAAAATAAAACCATGCCAGTCTCTCCTGGCAATTTCTTCTGCCAGTGCTGTCAAGTGCTGACATGCAATAAAACCCTCTTTTTTTTCTTTTTTTTCCTCTGAAAGATACAAGGCAGAAGACGTTGTCGTGTCTGTGAAAAGCCTAACCATCCTAATCCATTTAGATTTTGTGTTGTCAGAGTTTGAGAGGCAGCTACCCAGTAATCCATCAGATATGTGCACATGCTCATTAATCAGACACGTTGGGTTCGCTGGTGCATTTATTTTTTATATTCTCTCATGGAGTCTTTATTACTCCAGCAGAATAGCATTTGTAATTGAGGCATGTGAGATGCAGAGACTTTTGCCTAGACTTTTCCCTGTTCTTTTAAAACCGCTGATGGGTTTTGCTGCATATGTGACGTGTCAGCAACTCTAAGGGATGTCTAACTTTAAGGGTAGGCTTAGTCCTTAGACCTTCTCAGGTAATTTATTTTTTTCTCAAACTTTATGAGAAAGTACCATGGTGTCCTTGTGGATCTATGAGTGGGTAGTAACCTATTTATAGAGTTTAGGGCAATGAAATAATCAATACTTATCAATCAACAATCAATAATGTTTTTAGAAACTTAAGTTATATAGAAGGATGTCCCTGGCTCTGTCAATATGCTCTGGTCAAGCTCGTGCTTAAACTTGATTAATTTTAACTTTTTTTTTATATTAATGGCATGTCTAAGGCCCTGTTTACACCTGGTATTAAGATGTGTTTTGGTCGATCGGATCACAAGGGGACTACGCTAAATACAGGTGTAAACGGGGTCAAAACAGTTTTGACTACTTAAGCAATCCGGTCTAAAATGCATTCGACTGGATTGCTTTCGTAGTGTAAACGCTCGTGGTCAAATTCGTTTTACAGTCATAAAACTTTATGCCTACTGACTATATGCATAAACGTTTTGGGAAGCGCACTAGCCAGACGGGGTTTAAACTTAATTTGTTGGCTGAAGACCTATATTTGGTTTGAAAATGAAAAGTGTACAGAGCACAATGTTCTCTCACCATTCCTGATTTCTAACACGCACTCACCACATTCAGTGTGTTCTTACGGCTGTCAGAGCAGAAACGAAAGCTGATACTTTCCATATAGTTTTCCGTAATTTCCGTAAGTAATTTTTTATCTAAAAAATTAAGACATATTTGATGGCAAACTATCACTGTATCTGACTTTGATGCTGTGGCACTGATATTTGTTCAATGATGTATCCAAGTGAACCGATGGATACGTTTCCACATTTAGCGTCAGTTGACATTTCGAACGTAATGAAAAGCCAATGAAATCCACTTGACTTTGGTTTTATTACACACTCAGCTCTCTGATTTCCATTCAACCCTCAACCTCTTAATATTTCCCGTCTCCCAGACATCTGTGAGTCACTAGTAATATGAATAGTTGTGTCTGGCAGTCCAGTCACCCTTCATATTAGAAAGTGACACAAGACAAACATCAAGTCCTCGTCATTCTCTCTCCAAAAGAAATGCAGAGCACTAAAGTTCAATTGTGGTTTTTCTCTGAGCCTGTGCAATCATTTCAACCCCTGGCTGTTTGACATGTTTATGAGATTGTGCCGTGACCAAATTTGAGTATGGTGCAGCTTTTTATTAAGTCTGTATCTTTTTTTTCTTATTTTGAACAGGAGAAAAGACTGAAGGAGAAAGCAGCTCGGAGGGAAGCCAACAAACAACATAAAGAGGTATGTCAACCGGAGCTCAAAGTCATCTCAAAAGATGTTAATGATGAGTGCTGGTTATGTATGTGAGTTAAGGTTTTAAAGCAATTTTGATGATTTCAAAGGCTCATAAAATGGTTTCTGATTTGAAATGAGGAATTCCTGTCACAGGGAGTCAGGGGAGAGATGCCCCTCAGTCTCTGGCCTTTCCCTCCCGCAGATAGCCCATAATTCATTGGCTGGCTGGCAGCTGTCATGTGTCCCGTCTCTCTCTGCCTGTCCTCGCTGGGGGATTGAGCTCTGCGCATCCATATGGAAATGCAGCTGCTTCTCTCCTCTCGTTTGTCATCTGATCAATGCAGCGGACTATCCAAGAATGCGAGACTATTCATCACCTCCCTAACAATGAATCTCTGCGTTCTTTTAGCATTCATTCATTCCTTTGACTTAACAGCCTGACTGGTGGTCGATCTGTCCGTCGTTACGAGTAGTCCAGATTAATTTAGAGTGCTATTGAATCGCCCTTTTGACAGCATGTGCTGTAACAGATAGCAGTGCTGCTCCATTTCAGTTTCGCTTCTTTTGGTGCTCCTCTTGACGTTTGAGGAAATAGATAGACCTTTCAGAGTCTTGTTGTTCAATCGGTGGCAGTCATCACAGAGATATTCATTAATATCACACCATTCAAGATTCAAGAGTTTTATTTGTCACATACACAGTTATATACAGAATATACAACCGGCAGTGAAATGTAAACAGGTCCGCTCCATGGACAGTGCAAATTCACAGTTAAAAACACAAGGAGGAAATTATAATAGAAATAGAATAAAAAAGTTCTATATCTATATCTATCTATATCTATCTGTAGAATTATAAATAAATCAAGTCAAGTAGAAAAAAAATAAAAATAAAGAAGTGGAATAAAATAAGTGAAGTAGACTGTGCAGTGAGTAAACTGTAGACTATAAATATGTGGTTAACAAATGTATAAAGAGTATGTGCAAACAGGTTTATAACAGGTTGTTACACAGTAACAACGAGAACAGAAAGTGCAGTGCAATGTCAGTGTATCGATGGTCACGAGATGTTAGGTGACTGAGTTCAGGAGTCTGATGGCCTGGGGGAAGAAGCTCCTCCTGAGTCTCACGGTTTTGGCCATCAGGCTTTGGAAGCGCTTACCAGATGGTAGCAGCGTGAAATGAGGGTTTGCAGGGTGATTAGAGTCCTTGATGATCTTAGTAGCTCTACCTTTGCAGCGTTTGGTGTAGACGCCCTGCAGAGACAAGAGAGCTGACCCTGAGATACGCTCGGATAAGCGCACGACTCTTTGCAGGGCTTTGCAGTCATGACTGGTGCTGTTCCCATACCACGCTGTGATGCACTTTCACGAGTTAATACACTTTCTATCGCCCCTAAATAGAAAGTTTTCAGGATAGCTGGTGAAACCCTGAATTTCCTCAGCTGGCGCAGGTGGTACAGTCTTTGCCTGGCTTTTTTCACCTGTGTCTGAATGTGAGCAGTCCAGGTCAGGTCCTCGGAGATTTTTACACCCAGGTACTTGAAGCTGCTCACTCTCTCTACTGGTGACCCGCTGATTATGAGAGGGGAGTATGTCCGTTGCTGTCTCTTCCTGAAGTCCACAATCATTTCTTTGGTCTTGCCAACATTCAGAGAGAGACAGTTGTCCTGGCACCATGATGTTAGATGCTCCACCTTGTCCAAGTATGCCGTCTCATTGTTGTTGGAAATGAGGCCCAGGACAACAGTATCATCAGCAAATTTGATGATAGAGGTGGAGCTGTGTGTGGACACACAGTCATGTGTGTAGAGAGAGTAGAGCAGGGGACTCAGGACACAGCCCTGTGGAGCTCCCACCCTCAGGGTGATGGAGGTGGAGGTGAACTGGCCTACTCTCACCACCTGAGGCCTGCCAGTGAGGAAGTCCTCAATCCAGTGGCAGAGAGAAGAATTCAGGCCGAGATCCAGGAGTTTGGTGGTTAGCTTAATGGGAACTATGGTGTTAAAGGCTGAGCTATAGTCAATAAATAGCAGCCTTACGTAGTTCCCACTTTTGCTGTTGATGTGAGTGAGGAGGAGTGGAGGACATGAGAGATGGCATCTTCAGTCGATCTATTGGGACGATAGGCAAACTGAAGAGGGTCCAAAGTGTCAGGAATGAAGGAGCAAATGGTGTTTTTAATGAGTCTCTCAAAGACCTTCATGACTATAGATGTGAGAGCCACTGGACGATAGTCATTTAGGCAAGAGGGTTTACTGTTCTTAGGGACAGGGATGATGGTGGATTTTTTTGAAGGAGGTGGGGACCACAGATGTAGCGAGGACTCATTAAAGATAGATGTAAACAACCCGGCGAGCTGATCACGCAGAACACGGCCTGAAATACCATCCGGCCCAGCAGCTTTCTGACGTACACTGCGGCTTGAGTGCCCTCCGAACTTCATCCTCCGAGACAGAGATCACGTGGTTGTTGCTGCTCTGAGTAATTCCCTCTGACGCGTCACTTGGCGGAGTCGCGCGCTGCGACGATTACAGTCAAAGCGAGGAGAAAGAGTTTAACTCATTCACAAGTAACGGATCAGCTCTCACCTCTGCAGAGGATTTAGATCCAAAAGAGCAGATGGACCTCAGACCCTGCCACATGCGCCGCGAGTCGTTGAGTTGGAAATGAGACTCCACTCGATCCTTTGCATCTGTTTAAAAACTAATCTTCAACATGCTCAGTTTTATCTTTCCTAAAATTATTATTATTTTCAGAAAGAGCACATTTTTAAATACATTTTTGAAGCATCATGGAAATTATCTTATTTATTTTAGAGATATACAGTACATTGGTTAATAACTGTTATGTTACCAGTGTCAGCTTATTTTTTTTGTTGGTTGGCACTGACTTAAGAGATATTTACCAGCCAATATTGTTGTCAAATTGTTTGTAGTTGATAGCATCTATCTAACCAGCATCCAAGAAATCCCTCTTGTATTATTTTGAAGTTATTTTTTTTATAATTCAGAATCATATTTTTAAAATTTGCTATAGGAAAAGAAAATCCAAATTTAATAATGTAAATTATAATGTAATGCTTGAATCCACTATTTACAGCGTATATACCCTACCATTCAAAAGTTTGGGGTCTGTTAGATTTTTTTTATGTTTTTTAAATTCTTATGCTTACCAAGGCTGCATTTATTTGATCAAAAATACTGTAAGATCTGTAATAGTGTGAACTATTATTACAATTTAAAATAAATGTTTTCTATTTGAATATATTTAAAATATTTATTTGTGATTTTTCAGCATCATTACTCCTATCTTCAGCGTCACGTGATCCTTCAGAAAGTAATGTTTCTCATTATTATACATATTATAAACAGTTTTGCTGCTTTTTTTGTGGAAACAAAACAAACAAAAAAAAAATGTCTGGATTCTTTGAATAGGACATTCAAAGGAACAGCATTTAATTGAAATGGAAATATTTAGTATAAATATCTTTGCTGTTAATTTTGGTCAATTGCATCCTGAATAAAAGTATTAATTTATAAATAAAAGTATTCATTTATTTTAAAAATATTTTTACTGACCCCAGACATTTGAATGGTAGTAATACTATTTATTGTGCATTATTTATTTTTTTATTTCAATTTTTTTGTCTGCGCTAATTTTGTTTGAAGTTCTTGCTTTATTCCAGCGAGTTTTATACTGACAGCCGTTTTTGGCTATTCTCATGCTCTGGCATTATTCAGTACACATAGACGCGTCTGTTCAAAGCGCAGGTCTGTCAGCAGAATTCAAATGGGTCTTACAAAGCATTAGATTACAGCACAAGCAGAAGCACCGCTGAATGCAGAGTATCCTGTACCTGAACAGACCCCTTATCAGGTCCAAGCACAGATATACACCGTCCCCTGGAACCAAATCTTTGACAGCAAAAGGCTGGTCTACATTGTAGATTTTTCAGTCCAAATGCCACCCAATTTAGACAGGAAGACATTGTGTAACTGACGTGTAAAGTGACCAACCACAGTTCATTTTGTATGTTTAATTTTGTTGCATTATCTGAAATAAATTACAATACAAGATTGGTGCAGAAAATTCAGTTTCTACCAATCTAGGCAGCCTGTTTAGATATGCGCATTACTTTGTATATTTGAATTTACACAGTGTGGATGTAGATTTTTTTTTTTTTTTGTGAAAGAAAGAAGAAAGAAACGGCAGTCTGGCCACAGGTATTCATTTTTCTGTCTTACCCAAACCAAAGAAGAAAAGGTCAGAAAGCTGGGTCAGACACACTGTACCAGGATTAAGAAGCTTGCCTGAGGGCACAAGAAGTCAGTCTGAAGGTGGAGCAGACCAGTAGGAAAATAAACCTGGTTGTGGCCGGCATAGGGTCAGGTTTGTTAGCTTCCTGGAAATTTTAAAGAACAGAGACAGAGCTGGAATCGATTCCTTCACCGCTACCACTGGAGAGAATGGACATTATTTGGTTCTAAATGATCAAAGAGGGGACATATTTAGGGAGAGGTGTCCCTTGAAGAGGATGTGCAGTACAGTCTATGGCCTCAAGAAGGTCTAGAATACCTGGAGAGATCTTCATTGGCATATCTCAAAGGCAGTTGTTCAGCTAGACTCAGATACACTCTCAGAAAATAAGTGCAAAAATGTTACCTTTAGAGACCTTACCTTCCAGTTTGTCACTGGGGCAATACCCTTAAAGGTATAACTTTGTAACTTATCTCTAAATGTACCTATCATAGTAGTCTGCTCTCTAAGGTACTAATATGCACCTTTTAGGGGTAGATAAATGGTCCCTTTGAAGGTAATAATGCTGCTTCCAGTGACATGTTGTACACATACCTCTAAAGTAAAATGTTTCCACTTTTTGGACTACTCAACTGTATGTGTTTTATGAGGGTTTTTTTTTTTTTTTTTTTTTTTGCACAATGGTTTATTTTATAGGTGAGTAGGCAGTCCTTCAGCATGCATCAGGGCACATTAGTATTTATGCTTCAAATACAATATGGGATCGATAATACAAATGGGTTCACAAAGCATTTTGGGCCCCGATTACACCTGTATTAAGTACTTCTAAAATTAAATCACAAGGGTAATCAGGCTAAATGCCAAAAGTGTGAATGGGAAAGAAAATATTAATTGTAGATAATAAGTGTAAATACAATATATGTTTAAATCTGAAAATACAGTATGAAATTTACGTATTCCCTGTCACACAGGAGAAAAACAAAGCAGTTGCTGCTGCTGCTGCTGATGATGATGATGATGATGATGACGATGATGATGACGACGACGACGATGGCGAGGATGAGGAGGTGGTAGCGTATCTGTCAGGTGCTGATGAAGAATTTGACCCCAGCACCCTTCCTGACCCAGACAAAATGTGTGCTGAGTCCTCTGAGGAAAATGGGTAAGAATTAAGCTTTTGTGAACAACATGAATGACTTTCATCATTTTCAAAGGTCATGCTGCATTTTAAAGCTCTGAAATTCATCTCAATGAGAGCCAATTGAGTTTTGTGGAAAGGCAAAGGACATTGCCTAACTGATAATGATCATCTAAAATATGACGTTTCTAATTGTGAACAGCTTCAAATTGAATCCCTATATTTGAGAGTTCCAAATATCATATTTTCCTATCATCATTGCATTGTGGAGCTATGCAGTGCTTTGTGTTAGTGGAAAAACCATTACACTGGTAAATCAAGCCAATCAGTCCGACACCACATCACGAGGCCGTAATTATTCCGAAATGAGGAATTGATTCTTCTGATACTTAATTACCGCCTCGGCTTTCTCAGCTCTCTCTGCTTGTATTGAGTTTGTAGCGTTCGATTAGACTCAGGCATGCTGATCCGGTGTTCTTTTTGTACTGAGGTCTGCTGCAGAATTGCCTCTCAGAGGAGGAATCCCTCTACAGGGTAAAATGATTCATGATGATTCATTTTCCCCATGGTGGCATTAAGCACAGATCTTTTAGTTGGCTGTAGATAATCTATAAAATGCATAATTACATCCAGATTTAAAGTGAGAGGTAGGACCATATGTTATATATTGTTTGGCACTCTCACCCTTTGTTTCTAACGCTCGCTTTTTGTCTCTCTTGTAAAACCTGATCACGTCCTCCGTTCTCCTTTACCGTCGATCTTTCCATCTGTCGGCCTGCACCTTTATGTCTCTGTTTTTCTGTCATTTATTCATGTATGCACATTAGGACACTCACCGACACACACAAACACTTTCGGTGAAGCGGTGCAGGTGATACGGCATAGACAGCAGCAGTGGCTCTGATTAATGACTTCGTGCGGGGTGTTTACTGCATGGCTACACTTACCGAATGCAAGAGAGGCTTCGGTGCTGTAAATCTGATAAATCTCTCTTTCTTCCTCTTCCTTTGGCTCACTCACCCACTTTCTCTTCCGTCATATCGAAGGCTGGTGTTCGGGACTGGAGCCAGAGGCATCACTAACCCTGAGCTCTTTCCTGTTGCAGTACCTGTCTTCCTGCTTTGCTGTCTTGACAGATACCCCCCTCCCATAAATCTAATGGGATCTTATTGGCCCTGCCTCACCTCTGCCCCTGCCAGCACTTTGTGTCCAGAATAGCAAGATGCTGTACAAGTCTTTGGGAATATTTCTTAAAGGGAGAGTGCATTCACAATGAATGCTGAGTTACAATGAATTAAAATGAATGATTGGTCAGTTTATGAAGGTTCATGTGAAAATGAAATGGTTGTGAATTAATCAGTTGATCTGGTCTTTCATTTACAACTCTCTTCTCCCTTATTCACTCTCAAGTTTAACTGACTGTCTCACTGATCCTATCACAGTAGGGGATCCAACAATTAGGGCTGCACGAATAATTTAAATTAAACTGATATACAGTGTTCCTAAAGTGGTAGTTCACCCAAAATAAAAATTCTGTCATTTACAGGACTCAACAGTGTGAGCATTTCACTCAAATTTTCAACTAAAATATATACGAATGAAGAACTGTAAAATTTCCATTGTTGAACTAGAAAGAGATTGACAGATTGACGATTGCTTATGATCTACTGTTGATGAATTATGAGTTTACATAATTATTAAATAGTTTGAATATTGAAGTATTAAGAAAAAAAAAAATTTTATTTATTTTTTTACCAGAGGTGCTTTTATTTAGCTATTCGATTGTGAAGACATAGTTTTGCACATCCCTAATCCTGAGTCATTGAGCTGGCTGGACATAGCCAGTGATTTAAAACTCTGTATGACCAGAAGCCCTTAACAGCTTAATGATGTGTGCTAGCTACAGCCCTGACTGCTATAGACCAGCGCATAGATTTTCCCACCTACAGGTGGTCTCTACACAGTCTCTGGACAGGCCTTTAATGATATTGGTTGTCCTGGATGTACATGAGTGCACAATTCAAGTCTTAACTTGTTTAATTAAGTTAAAACCATTTAGACCTTCTAACTTAATTAAACAAATGTGCTTATCTGTCGTCCTTCCTGGTTTATTCATGGTTTTATTATGTAGAAGAGCTGTTGAGTTGGGGGAAGGACTTTAGATGAGATCCTTACTAGATCATAATTTGGGCAAAAATACGCAAATGGTGCTGATCCATCCCGTCTACATACAATATATTGCATACAATATACTAGTTTAGTGACGCCTGTCTTTACATGCACATGAACTTTAATGACATCCCATTCTTAATCCGTAGGGTTTAATATGGAGTTGGCCCACCCTTTTCAGCTATAACAGCTTCAACTCTTCTGGGAAAGCTTTCCACAAGGTTTAGGAGTGTGTTTATGGGAATTTTTGACCATTCTTCTAGAAGCGCATTTGTGACGTCAGGCACTGATGTTGGACAAGAGGGCCTGGCTCGCAGTCTCTGCTCTTAATTCATCCCAAAGGAGTTCTGTCGGGTGGAGGTCAGGACTCTGTGCAGGCCAGTCAAGTTCCTCCACACCAAACTCGCTCATCCATGTCTTTATGGACCTTGCTTGGTGCACTGGTGCACAGTCATGTTGGAACAGGCAGGGGCCATCCCCAAACTGTTCCCACAAAGTTTGGAGGATTAAATTGTCCAAAATGTCTTGGTATGCTGAAGCATTAAGAGTTCCTTTCACTGGAACTAAGGGGCCAAGCCCAACCCCCCATCCACCAAACTTTACACTTGGCACAATGCAGTTAGGCAAGTACCGTTCTCCTGGCAACTGCCAAACCCAGACTCGTCCATCAGATTGCCAGACAGAGAAGCGTGATTCGTCACTCCAGAGAGTACGTCTCCACTGCTCTAGAGTCCAGTGGCGGCATGCTTTACAACACTGCATCCGATGCTTTGCATTGCACTTGATGATGTAAGGCTTGGCTGCAGCTGCTCGGCCATGGAAGCCCATTCCATGAAGCTCACTACGCACTGTTCTTGAGCTAATCTGAAGGCCACACAAAGTTCTGTAGCTATTGACTCTGCAGAAAGTTGGCCTTTTACGTAGCCTACCACTTTGTGGCTGAGTTGCTTTTGTTCCCAATTGCTTCCACTTTGTAATAAAACCACTAACAGTTGACCGTGGAATACTTAAGGCTGTTACATACTCCGCAAGAACAAAGAAAAAGGTTCTCACTCCCAGGGCTGGATGACGTTGGATGACAAAATTATGTTTTGCTCTCGCATCCCTGGTTTGGGAGTTCTCTCAGCTTGTTCTCGACACATCATCTGAGCAGAACCTTTTTTCTTGTGGGTGTCTGAGATCTATTATGTGATTGGTGAGAAATTTTAAGTGGGCAGGATTAATGCAGAGAAACGGACATGTTAGGCTTTTCTCGTGAAGTATGGAATGTCCTGGCCAGAACACAATATGTTCTTGTTCTTGACACCTCGAGAAAACTAAAAAAATTCTTTGTTCTTGTGGAGTATGTACCAAGCTTTAGTAGTGAGGAAATTTCATGAATGGACTTCACAGGTGATAACATATCACTGTACCACGCTTGAATTCACTGAGCTCCTGAGAGCGACCCATTCTTTCACGAATGTTTGTAGAAGTAGTCTGCATGCCTAGGTGCTTGATTTTATATACCTGTGGCCATGGAAGTGATTGGAATACCTGAATTTAATGATTTGGAGGGGTGTCCCAATACTTTTGGCAATATAGTGTGTCACTATATTACATATGGAACATTATGAACTATTGCAAAGAGGGCACAAAAATGCTTTCATCAAAACCTGCTTTAAACAGTCTTGCACCTGAGATTTCTAACACTCGGGGAGTACAGAAGAAAACTTGCCATAATTAAACACCTCAATAATTGTGCTATTGATTCTGCAGAACTCCAAAATGGTGGAAGTTAGAGCTGCATGATTCGGGATATTTTGAGAATTAAATACTTTTGTTTTAAACTGAGCTCACGATTCTGAACAGAAAATTAAACAAAATAACGTCATTTACTTGAGGTTCTGACAAAATGTTAATTGCTGCAGTCTATTTAAAATTGTAGTATTTAAAAAAACATTTTGAGTGAATGATTCAATGACTCACTCATTAATACTTCACTTGACTCATTACTGGATGAATCTTTTTCGGATGGAGCCTTTTCAAATAAATCTCTTGAATGAACGATTCAGTGACATACTTTTTTGAACAGTCACTTGTCGCCACCTGGTTGCATAAGAATGTAATCGATACAATTGTTATTTGAAACACCAAGTTGCTTTCAAAAGGGGATTTGCTTTATTGTGACCGCTTCTGTTGATTGTTTATATCCGATATACATTTTTATCCAAGTACTTCTATGATAATATGAATATTTGTAACACATAAATAATTATAGGTCTACTGTGTGGTTGAAAATACTGTTTGTAAAGCTGTTATACATAACTGCTCTCCCTGGGTCAGGTTTGAATTTTCTGGTGTGATTTTATCAAAGGTTTAATAGACATAGGTGAATCATTGTCATTTAGGAATAAGATCACATGGGGTTCTGAATCGAGATCTTTTAATGATTAATCGTACAGCTCCAGTGGAAATAAACATTTCCTTTACAAAACAGATAATTTTTTGTTTTTTGCTATAAATCAGACCAGAGGCCAGCTTTTTAGACCTCATAGTCTCTAGCATGAGTGCACCATCCTAGCCTTGACTCATTTAATTATGTTAAGAATTGTCTGCATTGGATATCAAGGTCACCCGCATGGGCCGGTACATTGAAAAACCCATTCACCTTATAGAAGTCTTTAAAATGCAGTGCATGTTGATGGTTAGAATTGTTAATGCTTTCCAGATGTATCTCATATTATTGCTTTTGCAAACAATTTGCCGCATCAGTGGTTGTCTTAAAAGATCAAGTGAGAGTAGCACATCACAGGATCTCTTGTGTTTACAAGTAGGAGAGAGTAGGGTAAGCTGTACTATCACTTAAGTTGTTCTCTAGGCGAAGGAAAATGAGATGGAGTTAAAGCAAATATGAGGTGTCTCCTGTAAACTGAAATTTAAAGAGAGCTTTTAAAGCCTTTTCAATGCCAAAGGTAAAGCCAATAAAATAAGACAACTTAAAGTATGAACATTGTCTTATGGTCATTTCAATAGTGTAGTACCATGTTTCAAAGAAATCCATAAGCCATCCATACTTTTAATACTTAACATTCAGCAGGAGGCATTCAAGTGATTTAAACAATAAAGACATTTATAATGTTACAAAAGATTTCTTTTTCAAATAAGTGCTTTCCATTCGTTAAAAATCCTGAAAAAATCTCAAATTCCACAAAAATATTAAGCAGCACAACCGTTTTTAAATAACACAATGTTTCTTGAGCACAAAATCAGTATGTTATGCTGATTTCTGAAGGATCATGTGACACAGAAGAATGAAGTAATGTCTGCGGATAATGAAAAATAATTCAGTCTACAAAAAAACAAAAAACTTTGCCATCACAGGAATAAATTACATGTTAAAAACGTATTAATCCAATAGCAGGAAGGCAGTATAACCGCGTGTGCTACACGAACAATACCAGACGCCAACTGAATAAAAAGGAGGAACTTAAATACACAAGGTGATTGAACTCAAATGACAAGCAGGTGATGACTCGTTAATCAGAAACCATAGTTACAAACGAGGAGAGGGAAACTGGAACAAAGGATAATAGGTGACTGATAAAAACAAATAGAAAATTCATGAAAATAAAACAAAAACAGGCAGCTTGTAACAATATAGGGTTACATGACAAAAATGTGTGCATTTTCCCAGATTAATGGGTGACACAGCTGGCACATCTTACCCCACTCCTCCCTGTATATCTAGCCTGTCTTGTCCTTGTATTTTGTTTTCACATCTGTGCATTAACCCTTGTTTTATTTTTGTCTTTGTAGCGATTCATCAGACCACGGTGGCAGGAAGAGAAGTTTCAGCAGCGACAGCAGTGAGGATGATGATGATAGTGATGATGAAGTACAGCAGACACAGGTGGGCAGCAAGAAGCCCAGGAAGGAGTCCACAGCAACACCTCTGGACACTGGCCTCTCGCTGGCCGAAGACGAGGAGCTTGTGTTGCATTTATTGGGCAGTCGCAGCTAGAAAACAGGTCCCTGTACCCATCTTCTCCTTCAGAGTTTCTTATTCATTGTAATTGTCCGTTGATTTATAAAAATGTCCCATTACTAATAAAATTTATCCTGATTGTGATGGAAACTTTAAGATTCAGTGCTTCACATATCTTTATGTGATTTATTGTGCGAGTGTGCCGGTTATAATTTCCTTTCCTGCCTCTTCCCTTTTTTACATCCTCTTCTCTTCTCAAGAATTTAATTCTCATGTGGCATCTTGCCAGACAGTCTCAAATTACCTAAAAACTCCTGTTTTGCAGTGAAGCAAAAATAAGCAGTGCAGCTGATGCCAATCCTGATAGAACCACTGAGGTCCCAGGTGCCATCTATAACCTATTACTGTTAAACTGCTCTCATTAGTTCTGGTTTGAATATAGCCTTCCTGTCACATTGAACCCTCACTTAATGTGTGATTTAATCCTCCCTCATTTTTGTTGGAAATGGAAGGTTCTCATAGAAAACTTTGGTTTAGCAATTATTGTCCCCCATTCAACACAAATCTATCTTTCTGAATTGTCTGGTTGTCTGCATTTAGCTGGCTCATGTCGGGAGGGAGATTGGACTGGGTTTATACAAGACAAACAGCCACCGTTTAGCCCCAGCATAACCTTGCATTGTGCCACTGTGACCTTATTCACCCTGTTTTTAGATCCGTTAATGGCTTCTCAAAGTGCTCTGGAGATATAATCACCCACTCTGATTTGGCAGCTAGTTTTCCATAATCACAAGTATATAGCCGCTGTTTAACATGGGTGTCCTGAGTCACTCCTGCTGTGCAGTACCACAGTCACTATACTTTAGTTATTGTTCAAGGACATTTCTATAAAAATAAAAAATAAATGTTCCAAACTTTCAGAAATATGCTCTGGTCAAATTCACACACTTAAATTTATTAAAGGGATAGTTCACCCAAAAATGAACATTTTGTCATTTACTCACCATCAAGTTGTTCCAAACCTGTATGAGTTTCTTTCTTCTGATAAACACAAAAATATATTTTAAAGAATATTGGTAACCAGACAGTTGACGGCACTCATTTGACAGTTGACTTCCATAGTAGGAAAAAAAAATACCATGGCTACCTCAACTGTCTGGTTACCAACATTCTTTAAAATGTCTTATGTGTTTACCAGAAGAAAGAAACTCATACAAGTTTTAGAACAAATTGATGGTGAGTAAATGACACAACTTTTGGGTGAACTATCCCTTTAATTATCTCTTGTTGGCACAATGAAAGTATTATTAGCGGGATAGAAAATAACAGGATGGAAATTAAAATCTAAAGTTAATCATTACTCAGTGATGGATTGAATTTGCTTACATGAGGCTAATAGGATTATAAGTGATTATTGAGGATGTCGAGAATAATTTATTTTTATAATGTATACCTATATAATTGATTACATATAATACATTTATTATACAACAATATCAAGAAATAATGTATTTTCTGTACATATTTATAAAGCATATAAAGATGCTTTAGATTCTAGCATTTAATTGGACAGAAAATCGAAGTGCAAAATTCAAAAAAACTTTTGTTCCACGGTCAACTGTTAGTGGTTTTATAACAAAGTGGAAGCAATTGAGAACAACAGCAACTCAACCACAAAGTGATAGGCCACGTAAAATCATAGAGCAGGGTCAACGCATGCTGAGGCACACGGTGAGCAGAAGTCGCCAACTTTCTGCAGGGTCAATAGCAACAGACCTTCAAACTTCGTGTGGCCTTCAGATTATCTCAAGAACAGTGCATAGTGAGCTTCATGGAATGGGTTTCCATGGCCAAGCAGCTGCATCCAAGCCTTACATCACCAAGTGCAACGCAAAGCGTCAGATGCAGTGGTGTAAAGCACGCCGCCACTAGACTCTAGAGCAGTGGAGAGACGTGTTCTATGGAGTGACGAATCACGCTTCTCTGTCTGACAATCTGATGGTCGAGTCTGGGTTTGGCCATTGCCAAGAGAACAGTACTTGCCTGACTGCATTGTGACAAGTGTAAAGTTTGGTGGAGGGGGGATTATGGTGTGGGGTTGTTTTTCAGGGGTTGGGCTTGGCCCCATAGTTCCAATGAAAGGAACTCTTAATGAAAGGAACTCTTAATGCTTCAGCATACCAAGACATTTTGGACAATTTCATGCTCCCAACTTTGTAGGAACAGTTTGGGGATGGCCCCTTCCTGTTCCAACATGACTGCACACCAGTGCACAAAGCAAGGTCCATAAAGACATGGATGAGCGAGTTTGGTGTGGAGGAATTTGACTGGCCTGCACAGAGTCTTGACCTCAACCCGATAGAACTCCTTTGGGATGAATTAGAGTGGAGACTGTGAGCCAGGCCTTCTCGTCCAACATCAGTGCCTGACCTCACAAATGCGCTTCTAGAAGAATGGTCAAAAATTTCCATAAACACACTCCTAAACCTTGTGGAAAGCTTTCCCAGAAGAGTTGAAGCTGTTATAGCTGAAAAGGGTGGGCCAACTCCATATTAAACCCTACGGATTAAGAATGGGATGTCATTAAAGTTCATGTGCATGTAAAGACAGGCGTCACTAAACTTTTGGAAATATAGTGTATCTCCCAACCTAACGCGGGGTTGGTTGTAACACGCATGGTTTAAAACTTTCCACACGTCAGGATGACGAAACTTAGGGTATTTACTAGTTTCCATATCAACATTATTTAGAGAAAAAATGCACCAAAATTAAGGAATCTTTGGAAGATATCACTGAACATTTATTTAACCATAGCAAAAGTAAATTTCTTAAGTTTATTTAAGAAGTTCAAGTTTTTGTTAATTTAAAACAAGACAAATGTGATATTATTGTAATCTGATATCTGTTATTTATCAGTTGAGATGGTTCTTTAATGCTGATCTAACAGCAGAAGACACGAGCCGGGGTTAAATCCCAGTTGTGCAGGTGGGGTGTGTTCTAACACTGCGATACACTGAGCCCCTATTAGAACTACGCTATTATATTCTATACTTTTATGAATTCTTTTGAGAAACCATGAGAAAAGGGTGAATAAAGACTGAGAGTCAATGTTCAGAAATTATTCATTATTATGTTTTGAACTATGCTGTATAGCTGTATTTAGCGGTGTTTGTTGTCAAACTCAAATTATTTTATAAAAAAAAATAATAATTGTATTTTATTGACAAAATATTTTAGTTTGTCTTGGATATTTTTTTATTATATCAGATAACATTTTAAGCTGTCATTTGGTGATGTTACAATGTGCCCCTCACATGTTACAGTATACCCCACCTATGGGGCAAGTTGTCACATTTCACTTCCATTCTTTGGGGGAAATCAAGAAAAAAGTATACACTGTATTAATGAAACAAAACCACATATTTGTACTAGGCGTGTGAGATTAATGTGGGAAAAAATAAATACTCTGAACCCCAAGTGGATTTACACAAACTGAGAAAGTCAAAAAGGTTGTGCCCCGCTCTCCCCTACTACATGATAGGAGTGACTCTTCTCACAGTGGGCTTGTTTAATGTTTTCACTCTCTCTGTGTAGTTCAGAGATGACTTGTTTATCCTTCTTTGATTCTTATCACTTATCACCTTTACTGAACAACTGCAGGCGGGCAGTACTCGTAGTGTTGTGGTGGATGTGACAGGCATGCACCTTGATGTATTGTGTTTGTGTATGACTGGGTTGCATAGATTCTCTTTGTGTTCTGGGTTTGTGGGTGCAGAGTCATCCATCACAGACGTGAGTTTATTAGGCGCCTTCATCCTGCCTGAAAAGCTATTTCCCTCTGTGCTATTTCTCCCATCTAATGACTGTTTCAGCACTGAGGAGTATGTAGCACTTAAGACAGTTCTCTGTAGCAGTGTGCACCCACAGCTTAATGTACATGCACATGTTAATGATGATACAAATTCAAATTGCAGCTACTGTTTTGTTTAACAAAGAAGGGTTGTTGAAGTAATAGTTTACACAAAAAATAAAAATTCTTTCATCATATTCTCTCTCTCTCTCTCTCTCTCTCTCTCTCTCTCTCTCTCTCTCTCTCTCTCTCTCTCTCTCTCTCTCTCTCTCTCTCTCTCTCTCTCTCTCTCTCTCTCTCTCTCTCTCTCTCTCTCTCTCTCTCTCTCTCTCTCTCTCTCTCTCATATGTCATTCTGCATCTCAATGACTTTCTTTGGAAGTTTAGCAGTTCTCCTCCATAATAAAGTTCATAATGACTAAAAGCACCATTAAAACAATAATAATTGTAGTCCGTACTCCTTGAGTACTATATCCCAAGTCTTTGAAAGCTGCACAAAAGCTTTGTATGAGAACCAGACTGAAAAGTAAATCTGCATGGTCACCATTTCCTTTCATTGAATAAAATAGACAAGATTGGACATTGTGTTCCACAGAAGAAAGACAGTCATAGAGGTTTGAAACAATGAAAGTTTGATTTTGGATGTTCTTTTGAGACTAATGGAAGCAGATTTGGGAAATGTTTTATGGGTATAGATCCCAAAGATGAAGCTGCGAAGTTGATTCCAAGCTAGTTGATGTTGGTTATTCTGTTAAAGTGGCTCTTCCGTTCCAGAGCCGCCTATAAAGAATCGATTGACTGCAGTGCCTTTTGGGAGAGGATGAGATGTACCTTGTTGTCGTTAGCGACAGAAAAGCCGAGATTTATCACAACTGGTGCCTCTGATCTGGTGGATACATTTGAGAGTGCCTCTCCATATGCTGTAGTTTGAAACATTGTATAGCATTATGATCCACAACTCAGAGTTAATGAGATGCCCAAGGTGCTGTTTACCTCTTCTACTCTATATCGTAGCTTTTTATTTCCCTGTGTTGACAGCATTGTTGTGAATTATAAGGATTATGTACATTTAAATTGTAATTTTTTTTTACATAGAATGTATGTTGTTGCTGGGGTGAATGGGTTCACATCTTTTTATAGTGTATTCTGAGGTCACTGCCAAGTGGTTAAATCGCTTATTGGCTCTTTGTCCAGGTGAAGACTATAAGGCAATTTAGCTATAGTTTCAAGATGTGTCTGGTGGTATGTGATCTGACTGAAGGAAAAGGGGACTGCTGTCACTTGACTTCAGAGTAGATTAGTAGGACCACTAAAAAAGGAAAAAATCACGCAGTGCTACTGCACAGCCATAGCAGTGTAGAGGACTCTCGCACGCTATTGGCTGGCCAGTTGGAACTGCATGAACCAATGGCAGAGTGGCGTAACTGCGCAAACCAACCAGTGCGAAGCCCGCAAAGCTGAGGTTTAGCTGACTGCTCAGGTTTAAACGACTGAAGCGACGGTCACCAGACATTAGCATCATAGCACAGCCGTCTTGCACAGTACTCGTTCCCTTATCTCAGAGAACTGAGGTTACATTGGTAACCAAGTATGTTCCTTTTCGAACGGTCAGTCGTACTGCATCGAAGGCGCTAGGGGAACTTATAAAATCGAATAAAATATATATATATGGACCTCCAGGATGTAAAATCTGGTAAATGTAGACGGTGAGGATCAGCCTGCCTCTACAGATATCACCAATAGAAACTCCACTGGACCATGCCCATGAAGAGGCCATGCCTTTAGTGGAGTGAGCCTTAACACTTATGGGGCATTGTAGGCCCATAGAATCATAAGCTAATGCAATAGCATCGACCAGCCATCTGGATGGACTTTGTTTGGTGACCGGAAGCCCTTTAGTGCGGCCACCAAAGCTTACAAAGAGCTGCTCCGACTGTCTGAAGTGGGAGTTCCCTGAGAGTTCCCTAACTGGGCAGAGCAGGTGTAATTGTCTCTTATCCTCGGAAGGGGGGAAAGCAGAGAGGGTGACCACCTGTGCTTTAACGGTGTTGAAAGCACCTTGGGCACATACCCATGTCTCGGTTTGAAGATGACCTTAGAGTCACCTGGGCCAAACTCCAGACAGGAAGTGCTCACGGAGAGCGCTTGTATGTCACCAACACGCTTAACTGAAGCCAGTGCTAATAGCATTATAGCATTAATAGTCTTTAGCGTGAGTGGTTTTAATTTGTCCGTCTGTAACGGTTCGAATGGAGGCTCTTTCAGCGCCTGTAAGACCAGAGAAAGGTCCCAGGAGGGCACCGTATGGGTCCTAGGGGGGTTAAGCCTTCTGGCTCCCTTTAGGAAATGGACAATCATGTAATTTCTAGTTCAGAACTGCATGTACCACAAGTGTGGTGCGACATGAAAATGTTGTTTGCTCTTTTGTGAAGTGCAAGGAAAAAGGATACACCGTAGTGTTTCACCGGAGAGTGCAGGGAAACGGAGCGACAGCTCGTGGGCTCGCTGGCGATTGAGCTCGCTGATATCAGGCCGCTGACTCTCGCAGGATGGACTGGGCTGGTTAGCTCGCTGTTCTGTGAGAGTCCTCTACACTGCTATGGCTGTGCAGTAGCACTGTGTGATTTTATGAAAGTTTTTCGGTATAATTGGGGAAAAGGAGTTACCCCTAGCGTCTTCGACGCAGTACAACTGACCGTTCGAAAGGGAACCCTGAGATTCCACTGAATGAGCATCAGCATAAAGTCATTTTCATTAAAGAAGCATTTAAATATTATTTTTATCCATATTTGACCTATTTTCATTTATTATTTTATAATTTGGTAAGCGGTAATCCATAGCAGAATCAAGTATTTAGATAAACCATGGAATAATGATTTTTATTATTTTAAATATGTAATGTGCCCCCAGGTGATTTGAATGAACTCAAGGACAAAACTTAAAGCCACAATATGTAATTTTTCGCCGCTAGAGGTTGCTTATTCAAAACAAAGGCGTAGCTTGATGATGCCTGGATTTTGCAGAGCTTTTATTATGCTGCAGACGACCACTTCCGCTTCTTCTGGTCATGCATACGCAGCGCTGTTTTATCGTATTAGATGCATTATTTGAGTGTGTTGAAAGTTGTGTTATAATGCTTCTCTGCGTTCACTCGGTGGCTACTATGAGACACTTGTTGCACACTGCAGTAAGCTAGATGGTAAGCTATTAGGCATGGTAAAACATGGTAGGCTACTTGCAAAAAAACAATAATTTATACAATAAATATTATACAATAAATATCTTTGGTGTTTCCATGGTTTCAATACAAAATAAACTGGAAATCAAGGGTAACGCGATTATGATGTCATTGATAGGCGACGGACATGGTCCGTGTCCTGGTTAAAATTACTTATTTCTCTGGATTTAAACATTCTTGGAAACATTTGGGATAATGTCAACGTTATTCTAGTGTTTTTTTTTTTGACATTTTAATCCAAAAATTTTACATACTGTGCCTTTTAAATAGTCAACCCTCTTACCATGATTTTGTCAACAAAAAAAAAGATTGAAAACTGGATCTTTGTCAAATATCAGCATTACATTTTTTTTTCTTTTTTTTTTCTAATAAACAACTGTGGTGTCCAGACAAGGCTAGTAATGAAATGTAAAATAATAATAATGTCAGCCTTGTTACTTTTTTTTAAAGACATAGAGGTGGCACAATGCAATTGCTTTTAAAACATTGTCTGAGTGCTTAAAACCCTAAAGGAATTGACATTAAAATCACGTATTCAAAATGGAAAATCCATCCAGATGTATTTTAATTTACAGTAATTTACAGCCACAGGATATTTTCAGCACTGGACAGCACCATCTCTCTAGTCTAGCTGTATCTTTGGGGATTTGTTATAGTTGGCTGTTGTCTCATTCGCATGCAAGTCCACGCGATCCCTCTCTGTGAAGTGTTTACTGGAGCACTTCATTGATTCACTAGCCGTTGGTACTCCAAATGTTCCTTTTTATGGGATTTATTTGGCGGAGTGAGCGGTCCTCATGCGTCATTAAAAATAAATGTCGAAAAATGGTGTACGTGCTGGATCGTGAGATAAATGAGAACGCTTTCTTGAGCTGCTGGTTACGAGGAGTCTGAATTAAACAAATCTTGGACGGCGATTTAAGTCATTTTACCAAAACTGCCAGATACTTAAGTAGGCTAAACTCTGATTAATCCTGGGTTTTTTTTTTGTTTGTTTTTTTTACGTGAATGGAAGAGACTTTTTTTGTTTTGTTTTGTTTTTTTAAATCGGGCGCACGAGACAGTTTTCTCACTCAAGAACAAAAACGTTTAACTGACTGGACCAGCGCGCGCAGGGGGTCTGACTGAACGCTTTCTGAGGTAAGGCACCTCACGATAAATTATATCAGTTGTGAATATTTTATCTTTATCTTTCTCTCACAAATGCTGCTTTATGTTATGGTAACCACTTTACTTTGAAACGTGCCTGACAAGACCAACGGCATATGTTCAACTAGGATGTTTCGAGAACGTCGCAAGGGGATGTGCTTGCAACGTCAAGACAACATTTTTGCAACGTTTTGAAATATTTATTACGTTAAAAACGTTTTTTTTACAACGTTGTCGCGGAGAAGGCTCGCAGAATACGTAATGAGTACAGGTTACGTCAGAGATCCGTGGGAAGTCGTCTTTCCAAACCAACACCTTTTTCCACACCAGTTCGGTGAACGCGACTGGGCTGTTATATCAGGTACGGATAAGACGTTTAATTACAATTCTTCATTTTCCAAAAGCCATTTTTGTTGTCTAGGAAGTCAGTAAATACAATTATTTACGTTTATCGTATTTCAAGTTTTGAAACATGCTCATTTTTTTCTCCTTTTAAGGGTTGGCATAACTGAGAGATGGCTAATTGAATTGAATGTGGATATTTAGAAGCATTTCTCGTGGAATTGTAAGCCTGAATTGAAGGATTGTGAATAATGAAGACATCTGAGATCATGTGGGGCGCTTTTAACGGGGCATCCGAGACTAACGGGACGCGCGCGGAGAAAGTTCAGCACGTGCTCCAGCCTTTCTCATCCTCTGTCGCTCTTCTGGTGCTGGGCTTGGTCATTATTGGGATTATATTAATCTCACTGACCACCTACCACTTTCACAAAAGCAAGATGAAGAAGAGGAAGATGCTCAGGGCACAGGAGGAATTTGAGCGGGATAACTGTGGTTCCTCTGTCCCGGTCAGGGTAAAGCCCGCACTGAGCCGCTGCGTGATCGCTCGCCCCGGTCCACCGCAACACCCACCGACAAACACTGACGCTAAACAGCGCGAGGGAGTTAATGGATCCTCATAACGGGACCAATGAAAACTGGCTTTTGTAAATATGTCAGATAAGCAGGTATCTATATTATCTTTGTTCACGTTGGGAGTTATGATTGACCTTTCTTACGACCTCCTTATGGTGGACTTTACAAAGTCTGAATAATGACTACCCTTTAGTTCGATAACAGCTGAGCCTAATGCGTTATAAGTGGAAATCAATGGATGGTGACGCACCAGTCTCTGTAGATGCTGTCCAAGGTGCTGATTATTTTTCCGTACTTATTTAATCCCTCAATTTATTTGTACTTCAGAATTTGAATGGTTTAAAACAAAACGTTTAATGGTGAGCAGAATGTTTTGAGTTCATGTGAACATTTTTACATGCTGTAAATTGTCACTTGACTACTAGTTTATTCCAGTTTGCCCCTCTGGAGATAAAACATGTCATAATACATATATATGTATAATATATCTACCATGTTTAGTACATAATAATATTTAAAGGGCCTATTGTTAATGTATCATTTAGATTGCTCTGCTCTGTTCAATATATGTCAATGGTCACATTTGTGCCCCGGTGGGAAACCCAGAGCCCCATATTGAATAATTAACATTTGAATCGCATCATAAAAGTGTAAATGTCAAGGTATTGTTACATTAATGAAACGGCATTAAGTAATATTCATTCATTTTTGCTTTTCCCTTTTTTCAAAATTGGCTGATATCATGGATTTTATTGTTTGTAACCGTTTCTCACCGGCTATAATTGTGACCAAATTTGGGATTAAATGGGTTAATCCTGTCTAATCGGAGGGAATGATAGAAGACTATGAACTTTACTATTCTACTGTTAGTAACTATTATTATTAGACTGTATATTTCTTTGTAGTTGAAGATGAAACAATATCGCAGGAACTCAACTTTGTTTATCCTATGCACATGATTTTGCTATAACCAAGCATTCAGCCGAGTCGTGTTCATCATGCCAATATCAAAGCACACGGATCTAAAAGATCATCATTCAAATGTTTCTCTCAGATTTATACTTCTGATTATTTTCTGTTATTAAAACATACTCTTACAGTTGTGATGATTTTCATGTACAAATAAAGCTTATTTGCCTACACGTTCATGCAGACAAATTGAGCATTTTTGCCACATTTATTATTAATTATTTAAATGTTTGTTTTCTGTATTTTTGGAGTCATCTTGACCACAAAGGAGACCACATGCGTGGTTGGACACTCATGAAAGCTGTTGCTTTTCCTCTGGCAAAGTTTCAGCGTAATCCATGCCAAACTGCAGATCGTCACTTGCATCTTGTTATTGGAAAGCATGACAAAACACAGTTTAAGACCATTTCCAGACTTAAATCTGTTCTTATTGTCTTGAAATGAGACCACACTGTATCTCTGATTATGTTTATAAAGGTATGAATCTGTACAACTAATCCAACATAATCAGTAATGTCAGAATTACAGTTATCTATAGTATATGTCTTACAATACTGGGTGATCATGTGAAACAATGATTAACAAAGAGGTTGATTTGAGGGCCTTGATAAAAATGGCAGATTATCTCTAGATGTAAAAGCATGGAATCAGATGGATGGTGTATCAGGGTCGGGAAGAGCTCACCCGGGACAATAACTTGCCATGTCTCTTCTATCTAAGCCCTATAGATGCATCTGACACTAGCACATTCATTCTGTTCATTTTAAGAGGAGCTGCCTGCTATTGTAACTCTTTATTTTAAAGAAAAGTTGATTTCTATAACTAGGATACTGCTTATCTGATGGTAACAGTTAAAGTATAGACTGACCCATTATTACACTCTAGAATCTGTTGCAGCACGCTGCATACCTGTCAGCAATTTTGCAGAAACTAATTTATCCTTTGGGGTAAAAAAATAAATATATATATTTCACCTGCCTTTCACTGTCACAGCCATCTTGATTTATGACAGGCTCCTCTTGCAGGCTTGTCAGCTCAGTAACATGAAATTCACAGTTTATCTCCCATGCATGGATGAATAAAACTATACTCCAATATAAAATGTCAGTCATGATGCTATAAATGTGCACACACAAGGACACGTTAAATTGTTCAAAAGTGACTACAAAGAGATTTATAATGTTGCAAACAAAATGTTGTCCTTTCAAACTTTCTATTCATCAAAGAAGAAAGCACAGGTTCCACAAAAAAATTAAACTGCACAACTGTTTTCAACATTGGTAATAATAATAAAAAGACTATAAACAAAGTCAATCAAATAATGAACAATGAAATAGCAGAAGCACTGATGCAAACTTCAGCAAATACACTATATTTCCAAAAGTTTTGGGACGCCTGTCTTTACATGCACATGAACTTTAATGACATCCCATTCTTAATCCGTAGGGTTTAATATGGAGTTGGCCCACCCTTTTCAGCTATAACAGCTTCAACTCTTCTGGGAAAGCTTTCCACAAGGTTTAGGAGTGTGTTTATGGGAATTTTTGACCATTCTTCTAGAAGCGCATTTGTGAGGTCAGGCACTGATGTTGGACGAGAAGGCCTGGCTCGCAGTCTCTGCTCTTAATTCATCCCAAAGGTGTTCTATTGGGTTGAGGTCAAGACTCTGCAGGCCAGTCAAGTTCCTCCACACCAAACTCGCTCATCCATGTCTTTATGGACCTTGCTTTGTGCACTGGTGCACAGTCATGTTGGAACAGGAAGGGGCCATCCCCAAACTGTTCCTACAAAGTTGGGAGCATGAAATTGTCCAAAATGTCTTGGTATGCTGAAGCATTAAGAGTTCCTTTCACAGAGACCAAGCCCAACCCCTGAAAAACTACCCCACACCATAATCTCCCCTCCACCAAACTTTACACTTGGCACAATACAGTCAGACAAGTATCGTTCTCCTGGCAACGGCCAAACCCAGACTTGTCCATCGGATTGTCAGACAGAGAAGCGTGATTCGTCACTCCAGAGAACACGTCTCCACTGCTCTAGAGTCCAGTGGCGGCATGCTTTACACCACTGCATCTGACACTTTGCGTTGCACTTGGTGATGTAAGGCTTGGCTGCAGCTGCTCGGCCATGGAAACCCATTCCATGAAGCTCTCTATGCACTGTTCTTGAGCTAATCTGAAGGCCACAAGAAGTTTGGAGGTCTGTAGCTATTGACCCTGCAGAAAGTTGCCGACTTCTGTTCACTGTGCGCCTCAGCATGCGATGACCCCGCTCTGTGATCTTACGTGGCCTACCACTTCGTGGCCGAGTTGCTGTTGTTCCCAATTGCTTTGACCCAACAGGTGACCGTGGAATATTTAGTAGTGAGGAAATTTCATGAATGGACTTCACAGGTGATAACATATCACGGTACTACGCTTGTATTCACTGAGCTTCTGAGAGCGACCCATTCTTTCACAAATGTTTGTAGAAGCAGTCTGCATGCCTAGGTGCTTGATTGTATACACCTTTGGCCATGGAAGTGATTGGAACACCTGAATTCAATGATTTGGAGGGGTGTCCCAATACTTTTGTCAATATAGTTTATAAGACAAATTCAAATTCGGCTGTAAAGCAGCTCAAAAAATGACAATAGTCTCATTATTCAGCTGAAGTCAGTTCAATAACTGTAGTTCGTCAATTATGAAACAAAACCAATTTAGCTTTAAATACAAAAGCCAACAGTAATTACAGTTCAATATTGATTCAATTCAGTTCAATAACAGTGTTGCAAAATTCGTCAATACTGAAACTAATTTGATTTAGCTATAAAGCAGCTCTACAGAAGACAATAGTGTTACCATCCAGCTCAATTCAGTTCAAGTTTTGTTCTTATAAATATAAAATTACTTTCAAAATGTCATATCATACTCTCTTTAAATGTGCACATATAGTTGCTGCAGGGTTTTTGTTTCTCTCAATCCCACATACCAAGGCTGTTAAATTACTCAAACATGTTGGAGAGAAATCAGTGCCTGCAGGGGGGACGCTTGCCTGTCTGTCTGCCGGGACATGTGACTTTCACTGACAGCAAAGCTTTCTGGGCGGCCCTTCAAAAAGCTGGGTATTTAAAGCACATATTTGGAGCGAGGCATCCTGACTGAGCACCTCAGCAAAGACCTGGGCCCCAGCTCTGATTGCAGATATGACAGATTCAAGCTTGCGTATCAGTGGGGGAGCCGTCAGATTTGGAGCCACCTATGGAGGCAACCGTCTGTTCTCCGGAGCTAGGAGTGGTGGAGGTGTTAGTGTGGCTCTGTCCCGTTCGCTCGGCATGGCGAGGGGGGGTGGAGCAGGAGCCGGTTTTGGCCTGGGAGGAGGTCTGGGGGTAGGTTTTGGAGCTGGAGCTGGTGCAGGAGCAGGACTGGGCACTCTCGCCCTCGGTGGCGGCCTCGGCTTGGGTGCTGGAGGAGCCAGAGCAGCGGGGATCAGGGCTGGTGTGGCTCCTCTGAGAGCCCGTCTTGGGGGCAGAGTCTTCAAAATCGGAGGCTATGGTTTCAACCCATCCTTCATCAGCTCTACCACTACGGTGGATGCAGGTTCCGGCCCAGTGCTCAGCATTGATCCAACACTCCCATCGTTGGACACAGTACAGGTCACACGCTTGAAAGAGAAGGAGGAGCTGCAGGCCCTCAATGATAAATTTGCATCTTTCATTGATAAGGTGAGTAAAAGTCTCAGTTGGTTAATTACAAGCATTTTTACAAATATCATACTAAATTGGATGAACAGGATCAGCAAAAAGAAACTATGCATTGAATAAAACGTTGCTGCTTTTACAGATAAGCTTCTAATGACTATGACTTTGTCGTTTCACAGGCCCGTTCTCTGGAGCAACACAACGCAGTACTAAAAGCTAAGATTTCTATGTTTACTAACCCAGAGCAGGGCGGACCTGCCAGCACTTCCATCCTTCTGACCTCTGCCATTGGAATGTATAAATCTCAGATTGACAGCCTCACCGCTACTAAAGAGGCCATCATTGCTGAGATTGAGCACTATAAAGGCATTATTGATGATGTTCAAGCCAGGTGAATCCACAGAATATCTGATACTCTCACTGCAGCAGAAATGTACATTCATGTATAAAAATATACATTATCGTTATTTTTTTTTTTTCTTGTGCATCATATTAGCATATTATACACATTTTTAGAATGATTTCTGAAGGATGACACTGAAAGTCAGCTTTGCCATCACAGGAATAAATAACATTTGAAAATATATTCAAATAGAAAACAGTTCATTTAAATAAATCTTAAATCTTACAGGCCCCAAACTTTTGAACAGTAAAATATGTTAAAGAAACATTGTTCCAACATTAAAGCTAATTTTAGAAGCACATTTATCTTTCCATAAAATGTTGTATTATATTTCAGTGGACATTTGTAATTATATTCCACTTAACTGCTGCTCATTTAGTTCTGCCTTCTTATTGCCACTTTGTGGTTTGATTTTAATACTCTACATGAATCCAGTTGGCATCTGTATTGGTCAGGTTTTTTTACTATAATGAGTAAGGCATTTAAAGTTTCTCAAATTATTCTTTATATATTTGACCCCGTTTAGGTGATTGTCACAGATTAAATATGCCTTTTAGGTAAGAAAGGACCAGTCAAGGGGACAACTGCTAATGTACCTGCACACTCTCTTCTCTTTTACTCAGATATGATGAGGAAACAGCTCAAACCAAATCTCTGGAGCTCGATTGGACTGCATTGAAAGAGGTACGATACATGCATCATACATCAGGAGGTTTCCCATAGATTTACAGATGACCAAGTCTCACTAATTCTCCTCCATTAGGAAGTGGATAATCTCTACCTTACCATCTTTGAGTTGCAAACCAGCATCAGTGGTGTGGAGGATCATATTGCTCTGTCTAAGCAGGTGTATGATGCTGTGAGTCTGCAGGATATCTCTATTTCAATATACCTCAGTTTATTTTAGCACTGTTAAAATGGATTATGTATTTCCCCAATGACCTAAGCTTGTGTATATGTCTGTCTGGGTGTGTGTTAGAAAGTGAAAGAGGTGAGAAACATTGTGAGTGGTGGTGTGAAGTCAGCAGTGTCTATTTCAGTGGATAACGCAGCCCAGGCAAAGGATCTGACCCTAGCGCTGACTGAAGTCAAAGCCCACTATGAAGCCCTGGCTCAACGCAGCAAGCAGGACGCCCTACTCTCAGTGCAGGACAGTGTATGAAACCTTTGTTCTGTAATAAGCAAGCTATTCTTACTCCTATTTGGAACATTAAAGGATTCACCCAAAAATGAAAATTCTGTCATCATTTACTCACCCTCAAGTTGTTCCAAATCTATGATTTTTTTTCTTCTGCTGAACACAAAAGATATTTTGAAGAATGTTGGTAACCAACCATTGACTTGTATAGTATTTTTACTTTGGAAGTCAATGGGGTCCATCAACTGTTTGGTTACCCATATTCTTTAAAATATCATCTTTTGTGTTCATCAGAAGAAAGAAACTCGTACAGGTTTGGAACAACATAAGGGTGAGTAAATGATAACAGAATTTTAATTTTTGGGTGAACTATCCCTTAAAACATCCATTTACAATAAGATTGTATATATTTATAATGTGGTTTTAATAAATTAATATTTATCAATTTAATTAAATCTAATTAATGATATATTATATATAAATTTAAATATTAAGGATAATTAATTCATGCATTATTAATATATATATATATATATATATATATATATATATATATATATATATATATATATATATATATATATATATATATATATATATATATATATATATATATATGTTAATATATGTTAATATATGTATGTTAATAGTTAATATACATCTATGTTAATATCAAAGCCCACTTTGTCATAAAATACCAAAAAAACTTTGTCAAATAAAACTCTTGAATCTTGATATATATATATATATATATATATATATATATATATATATATATATATATATATATATATATATATATATATATATATATATATATATATCAACATAATGCATTACATAGGGTGACCACCTAATTATTTATCTGTTGCAGGACAGTAGATATAGATGGTATTGTATTTTCAGGAAAAAAAAAAAACATTATTGAAATGTGGTACACCGCTCAATTTTGGTGGTCACCCTGTACATGCATGACTTCATGATGAAAGTTATACTCCATTCATCTTTTACAAACTGCCTCCCTCAAGTGGCAAGTGCTTGTATTGCACGTGTAACAACATAATGTTTTGGGCCAGACTGAGATCAACTTACAGCCTCTTTTCTTTTGTTTGGCTATATAGCTCTCCATGATGTCTGTATCCTCTCAGCCAAGTTCTCAGACACTCACCACAGCCAAAGAAGAGCTGCGAGTTTACAAACTACAGATCGACTCCGTGCAGAGGGAGATGGACAGGCTCAAATCTCTGGTGCGTATTTAAGTCTTTCACAAGGTAGATTAATACTGGGTAAAAGATGTCATTTTGTCCCTTTTTTGGGCATTCTTGTAAATAACTGCTGCCCTCTCCAATGACAGAACTTGCAGCTGGAGTCTCAGGTGGAGGAGGCAGAGTGTCACTCCAACTCTCACACGGAGACGTACCAGGATCAAGTTCTTACTCTCAAATCTCAGCTTGATGACCTCAGAAAGGTAAACTCAAATCAGACTAAATGATAATTATTTAATATCCTAATAAACCTACTAAATCTAAATGGGCATTTTCTTCAGCAAATTACTCATTACGGTCAAGAATATCAGGAGCTTCTTGCCAGCAAGATGTCCCTGGATGTTGAAATCACAGCTTATAAGAAACTCCTGGACAGTGAAGAGAACAGGTGAGGAGGTTTAACATGAGTAAACATGAACTTGTTCATTCAACGATCACGATGTATCTGTCTCATGGACTAGGTTGAAGTCTGGAGGTGGTGTCACCGTGCACATGTCTAAGACTGTAGTCGGAGGAGGAGCGGCGGCTGGAGGAGGAGGAGGAGGTCTAAGTCTGGGTGCAGGAGGTGCAGGCCTGGGTGGAGGTGCCGGTCTGGGTCTCGGAGGTGGATTTGGACTGGGCGGAGGGCTAGGAGGAGGTCTTGGGGGTCTAGGACTGGGATTCGGTGGAGGACTGGGCTTTGGAGGAGGTGCAGGAAGTTCCTTCGGGGCAGGGAGCAGTTACATGTCCTCCAGCCTGAGCAGCAGTGCCTGTAAGTATTCATAAATGCTGTACACATGTATAGTGTGCTCCTAAGGTCTGAGGCCACATTGAAAATCGAAAAGCAAAAGAGAGACAAACCAAATACTAAGACATTTTAAAATTCATAATCTTTTCAGTTTATATTTTCATTAAATTGTTCTGCTTATAATATAGTGTATAAGTGAATTATATTAAAATAGAAAAGCAATTTCAGTTGTGGTCTCAGGCTTTAGGACCCCACCTAACTTAACTCAAATGGTTAAAATGAGGTTCACAAATACTTTGCAGTGAAATGTCACAATCGCTTGTAGTCACACTTTCCGTTGTTTTCACCCAGTGTCATCCACTGTTTACTGAAGATTCAGAACCTCCACTCATCAAGCCACAACAGAATGCTGAGCTTCCACATATGGGGCACAGCGAGGAAGCCTACCATCGACACCTCCCAAAAGTTCACACATTTTGACAGCGCCGTCACATACATTGAACATAACGACGAAAGATTAATTGCCCGTCTGTGTTGATTTTGTACGGTCATTTTTGATGAGGGTCCAAATTCTGTATTCATTTGAACACCAGATCAAAATGTCTATTGTTTTTGCACAATTTTGTTTATTTTCATGGATCACTTCCTGCTTCAATAAAAAAAAAAAAAAAAAAATCATCCTAGTTATTACTGAGAAAAACTACAATGATCTGTAATCTTACCTCTAATGTCCATCAAATCCAATCTTTATATCAATTCTAATAAAGATTAATTTCATAATAATAAATGTGTCTGTAAAAAGATCTAAAATATATATGCAAAAGTATATCAAATGTACATACACACATTCTTTTAAAATATGTATAAATAAATATAAAACAATGTCTGTATAACTAATAAAGTTTATATAAAACGTTAAAATACTGTATAACATTACATGGAATTTTAATGAATTGAATTAGACCAATCCATTAATATTTTAACCCTCTTAGATAATGGGTTACACTTTATTTTAAGTGTTACGGTGTGATTATATTTAAGTAATGAGTAATATTAATTATTACTAAAGGGTTATGGTAGGATTAAGGTTTGGTGTAGGGTTATTAATGTAATGGAAGTATGCATGATTTACTGTTATTAGAGGAAGTAGGTAACATGTAACATATGTAACAAGGAAGCTGTAAAATAAAATTGTTATCAAATTTATATGGAAATGAAGATCTTTATCAAATTTAAGCCATTGTTCTAGTAAAATAAACTGTTACAAGATGCTTAAAAAGTGGAACAAAACACCCACACACCACCTACAGACTTTTTCAAATGTCAGAAAGCCTAAATAATGAAACATCACCCTAGCATTAAAAAGCTACGTCTTGCAAACATTTACCAGCCTTTATTAGCTTCGACCCTCCAAAAAATTTGTTCATTATAAAACCAATCTCAACAGTTTGTCTCTGAAGATTTTTTTCCATTTAACAAAACATTCTGCCCTATATATGAAACAACGATTAGCTTCTACGTGATTGTGTCTGTTTGCAACCGTTGCTGTTGTCATCAAATGCTAATGAAGGGGCTGCATTTCAAAGGTTTGACATTTTGTATGACAGTAAACAGACATGTAGCTAGCAGACTTTGAAGATGGTGTTTTCACCTCGCGTCTAGTGTGCTGCCGTGGCTTTGTGGTGGTCTCTTCACTGGTGTCCAGCATGATTCTGCACGGATGTGGTTAGATTCAGTTTGAAACAGGAAACACTCAGGTTCATTCTGCTCTCTCATTAGACCTTTATTCGACTTCTAGCTAAATCCATCGGAATGGAGATCGGTGCCACGGTAAAGGTAACAGCTCACCACTATTACTCTTCTTAATTCAGGGTGTGTGTGTGTGTGTGTGTTTGTGTGTGTGTGTGAAGTTATTTTTAAGCTGTCAGATACTTTTACCACTTCATCACATTAAATGGCTTGTTATAAATTAAAGAAATTATTGATGGTTACATAATGCATCCTGTGGTTCAGTTAGCCGTTGATAACAAACTCATGGTACTTCATGCAACACTATCAAGTTATGTACAGACATATGAATAATTGTCTTATCTTGATTTGTGCCATTGTGTCAGAGGGGTGAGATATGTATTTGTGGTAATGAATAGAGGACACTCTGCAATTTGTTCTCATTTCCTCACTATGCGTGTGAAAGAAAATCTGTAAACCTCTGAGAGAATTCAGTTATCTTTTAGATTTTTTTCTTCTTCTTGTTTTATTGTTCAAGGCATGATTGAAGTCCAAAGCCAGCAAGGAGTTGTCCTTGCCATAATTTCTTTGGCTTGTCTTGGTTGTGTTTATGCTCTCTGTCTGTGCTGCAGAAAGAAATCTTGTAAGTGGTCTGACATCACAGCAGCTCTATAAAAATGCATTTTAATTTGTATTACATGCTTAGATTTTGTTATCTGTGCACTATACATATATTTGTCTTTGTAGTCTAATTTAGCTGTAATTTTATTTTTTTGAGCTATGCATCAAGAAGACAATGACCTGTATGACCAAGATCCTTTGTAAGTGAAATGTTTTATCTATATGTTAATTGAAGATTAATTTCACTACTTAATATAATGAATATATAATACATTGTGTGTGTGTGTGTGTGTGTGTGTGTGTGTGTGTGTGTGTGTGTGTGTATGCAAATGCGCGCTTAGACATTCTGTATTTATCATCAACTGCATAATGGATATTATTATAAAATAAAAAATAATACTATTTATTGTTTTTTTGCTTTCAGCATTCTAGACGGTGAATTTACTTGCAATAAACAATCTAACACAGGTAAACTACGACCTCTTTCATCATTCTGAAGAGAAAAAGTTTTTATTAGTGTCAGTTTTTTCTTTATATATCTTTTACTTTCTTTTTCACACATTTTCTTTCACGGGAAATTCAGAATGCGCTCTTTGTTATCCATGAACAAGATTTTATTCATATCTTGTCTTTTTTTAGTGATTAGACAAAACCTAAGAGAGATGCCTTCAACCTCAAGGTGAGGTCCTTGCCAGCGCAGCTGGTCATTTAGTTTTATTTACAATTTTATTAAAATACCATATTATTTTGAGTAGGGAAGGGGATGTTCTTGTAACTGAAAGCCATGGCTGTAATGATTATCTGAATAAAATCAACTGCTGCCTTTTCTGAAGTCATGATAGAAAGATCAAAATGAAGAAAATGTTACCAAATGTGTGCTAAATGTATTTTCACAGGCAATCACTGGCGAACAGGCCTGTGAATAGTAAGAATTTCCTATTTAAATTTGCATTGCCTTTTCTCTCTGGTACCAGTTCAGGACAATTCTTGCAATATTTTGATGTCATTTTTGTTATTTCCCAGCATGTGACATCCATTGGAGTTATCAGAACCGTCCAGATGGTAAGAGTCATTGTTAATGCGATCTTAAGACGTCATTTATACATACATACATACATATATATACATATATATATATATATATATATATATATATATATATATATATATATATATATATATATATATATATATATATATATATATGAACATGTAGCTAAAAGTAATGCATGTTTTTACCTCTCTGACAGAAAATGGCATCATGGAACCAACATATGTGTGAGTTGTTTTTCATATGATTATGTGAGGAAAACAAGTCAGATACTAATCAAAAACTTTGGTTTTCAAAAGCTAAGCTTGCTTAAAATTATGCTTCAGTCTATATTTGATATGCTTAAATGCACTTTATTTTTACAGGGACCCAATTCCAAATTCTATTTATGTAAACGACGATGACGCAGGTAAATGTGTGCTGATAATTGTTAGTCTAATTCAACTGTTGAGCACAGTTCGCTTTCTTCAGTCGTGTTCACAGGAAAAATGAGGTCGTGACACATTTAAGACTGGGTACCTGTGAACTGGTGATGTCAAAAAGCAGTTGATAAATACAGAATGTCTATTTCAAAAGAGTCACACAACTGAAAAAAGAGTTCATAGATGCATGACACATTGCACAAATGAATGACAAGATGCTTAAAGCCATTCTTTTTTAATGAAATGTCACATTCCTCAGATCTGGATAATTTGGATACAGGAACATACGGAAATGTTTTTCCAACAAAAGACGTGCAACATGACTCAGGTTGGTGTTTTCAGTGATTTTGACATCTGTTAGTAGTTTAGAACTGTATGATTGTCATTAATAACAGAATTAAAAGCAAATATTATTACATTATATAATAATGTTCAAAATAGTCCCATGGTCACCCAAGGCTCAACAATAATATTAAAAACATTTTATTTAGAACTTTTTTTTTCCGCTACCTTGACCGTATTTAAGTTTTCTAATTGCCTGGCCCCTAGCTTTCACACACACACACACACAGAGACACACACCTAAACCTAAACTTTTCGTTGTGCCGTTACATATTAATGTAAGACATTAACAAACTTACTACATTCATTTAAGTTTGCTACATTTAAAGCAAACTTAAATACAAATCAAAGATAATTTGAGATCGAGGACAATTTTGAGATTTTAAAGATTGTTTACACTGTATAATTATTTTATTTAAAAAAAAACATTGCTTCTTTGTTTATTGTTGTTCAACAGACAGCTGTAATTATGAAAACTTGAAAAACGAGAGTGAGGAAGGTAATGTGTTCATTTTTGGTTGATAAAACATTTCAATAACACTTTATTTCAGGGTTCAGGTCTCGCTATTAACTAGTTGCTTATTAGCATGCATATTACTGGGATATTGGCTGTTTATTAGTACTTACAAAGCACATATTAATGCCTTATTCTACATACCTTAATCCTACCCCATGCCTAAACTTAACTACCTTTACCATTAATAAACAGTAAATTATAAGTTTGAGGCAAAAGTTGTTAATAGTGAATGTATTCGCCATATTAAAGTGTTACAAAAATTTCTAATGTTAATGAGACGGCGCAACTCACTTTGTTCTTTCCCTTTTACACAGAAGCAGACTACGTGAATGCACCAAGTAAATAAGAAACATTTGAACAGAATGAATGTTGCTTTTCACATTTGATCTTATTTTTATATTGATGTGCATTTATTGTTAAGTTAAAAAGTGTACCGTGTTGAAAATTCTAATGTCAAATAATGTTGAGCTCTGCTGATCAATAAACAGCTCAATTCAGTGTTTATGAACAAATATGGACAAGTGCTATACAACTATTAAAAGACGGACTAAAATAAACCCATGCAATGAAGATTTTTAAGCCGGTTTCATTAAGGTGTGACAAATCAGTCAGATGTTTGTTTTCTGCATATTGATAATGTTTTTTCCTCCTTGCTCTAAAATTGCCATTGGCATAATGTCACTTTTTCTAACATATAGTACAAGGAAATTTGGTTTTTGGAAAGAACTTAATCATGCTTTATAAATTGCCTCAAATTCTCATTAGGTAAATGGAATTAACTGTACTATGTTGCACCTTGTGATACCAAAACAGGTCCTTGAAACAGATTCATTCACAAACATCAAAAGGATTTTAGTACATTTTTATTGCTGCAACTTGTAATTTTGTATAATCTTTCAAAATATAAAAGTTCTGGAGATTAAGAACAATGAGAAATGTGATTATTTGGTCAAATCTCGTCTTCAGCTTGCATCAGGTGGAGCTGTCTTGCTGCACAGTCGACCCAACAGACCAGCCATCTGTAACAAAGAGTTCACCCCTTCCGCCACTTTCATATGTGTGTAGCCAATTTCCTGGGGAATTAAAAATATGACTGCAGTGTGATTAAAATAAAGATTGGTTTATCTCTGTACCATCACTGTTATCTAATACTTTCACTCGTGGAAAAAAACAATGGCATTGAAAAGGTAAAAACGTTTGTGTGATGATGCCTCTATTGTGCTAGGCATCAGCGCAATATAAGAGAATAAATTACTGAGTGCACCTTTAAAGTTAAGTTTAAAGCAAATGTAAATGCTTCTTAGGGAGACACTACAAGGGCAATGCATACCTTAATATATTCCAGCTTCAAATATTCTGCCATCTGAAGGGTTTTACACACTCTAAAGATGTTTCCGATTATGTCCTCCGGTGAGTATCCGAGTGACCAAAGCTGCTCAATAACCTGTAGAAAGAGGACTCAGTTTTGTCTGGTGTCCAGTGTCTTATTTCTCAAACGGATACTGAATGTTTTCAAGGGCAAATGTTTAGTGGTACCTTGTAGGCTTCATCAATGTTGGCATTGACGCAGTGTTCTAGCATGCTTTTAACCAGCAGAGGATGTGGCTCATCACACACCTGCAGAAGCAACACTGTTGTACTTCATCAATACATAAATTATTTTTATGCATTAGAACAGAACACAAATAAAACGTATCCAAAAATACCTTGAACACATTTTCACTGTTGATGTAACCAAATCCAGAGTTTGTAGACTGCAAGTTATTCAGAGCCTAGATTTAAAAAAAACACACAAATATTATATATATATATATATATATATATATATATATATATATATATATATATATATATATATATATATATATATATATATATATATATATATATATATATATATATATATATATATATATATATATATATATATTTTTTTTTTTTTTTTTTTGCAAATAATAAATGAATATGTAGGTTAACAAATACTGTAAAATTAAATTCCAGGACATTCAAGGACTGTAATCAGAAATAGCACTTAATATCTTTATTATTTAAAAACATTTTTTAAACTCAATTACAAATGTATAGTAATATC
This sequence comes from Paracanthobrama guichenoti, assembly GCA_018749465.1. Classification (NCBI taxonomy): domain Eukaryota; kingdom Metazoa; phylum Chordata; class Actinopteri; order Cypriniformes; family Gobionidae; genus Paracanthobrama; species Paracanthobrama guichenoti. The sequence continues at coordinate 6,455,758 of CM031963.1, forward strand.
AATAATAATAATAATAATAATATAAAAGGTATCCAAAATACAACGCATTTAATAATCTATATTAAATACAAAAGTTTATAATGGCTATTATTGATCAACAAATAATATATTATAATGTTGGCATACTTTGTATCAAGAAAAGGTCTGATGGGGTTTATCAGACGGGTTGCAGCGTTAGACTGTATTTGTGGGTTGATTTTTTTTTATTATTATTTTTTTAATTAAACACTAATTTCATATATATCGTATTTAAATAAGTCAAGCACTTTTCAAGCATCTCTTCATAAATATGGTTATTTTTCAAAGGTTTACCAGGACTTATATTTCAAAGTGTCAAATTCAAGTACTTCAAGCACTTTAAAGGGGACATATCATTAAAAATCTGACTTTTTCCTTGTTTAAGTGCCAACTCAGAAAACTATCCATTAGAAGTTAAGTCTAGAACTAAGTTAAGAACTAATTTAGCTTTAAAATGGAAATAAACTAATGATGAAAGAACAATGCTATCGGTGAGAATGATCGCGATATAGATAAATCAAAACCAAGCAGATGTCTTGATGGTATTTGGCAGATAATCTGATTGAGGAGAGGATGTGTGGATTGCCTTATTTGTGGCAGCATACATGCATAAAAACAAACTGTTCTTGACTGTAGTCAGAAATTGGCATTTACAACATGGATTTCTAAATTATCTGTGAGGTATTTTAAGCTGAAGCTTCACAGACACATTATGGGAACAACAGACTTAAATTACATCTTGTAAAAATGGGCAGAATAGGTCCCCTTTAAGCACCTTGTACGAATCCTGTTATTATTAAAAGGGTCATGAACTGAGAAATCTAAATCTCCTTGAGCTTTTGACATATAAGAGGTCATCATACTATAAGAATATCCTGTAAGTTTCAGAACTGAAAACTTCCTTGTTAGTCCAATAAAAGCTTTTATTGACACCAGGCTCAGCAAACAACAGGTTTTTCAAAGTGGGGATCTATGACGTCAAAGGGAGGCAAGAACCGCCTCTGCAGAAGAATATCAAAGCCTACTTCAATCACTGCCTGTTTAGCCCCGCCCACCAATTCATGTATTACATGCAATAGAATAGGTAGCCTAACACAGGCCTAAGTGGTGTTAAACCAGGTCGAGCTACCAAGCAATAAAAATGCCGTTGAGGATTACAAATTATTGCACAGTGCCTGGGCTCAAAGGCCACAAGTAAGTAACTGTGGCTAATGCAACAAGTAACTGTGTTCACTGTTCATTCATAAATAAAGTGAACTTGAACTTCATTCTAATGCCTGATCTGAAATGTAATGATTCATGTACAGTCAGATGTTCTTTGTCTGTGTGTCAGTAAATCAGTGACTAAACGTCAACTTGCGTTGTTTCTCTTAGTAGGATGAAAATAATCTGTTATTTAAAGGTGATTAAATTCTATAAAGAAAGCGATCAAAGAAAGCTCCCTTTGCAATCATTAGATCGGCGTGCGCTGCAGCTGTCAATCAAACAGCACAAGTTTGACAGCGGCTGAGTTCTGGACTCGCGCCAAAATTTTTATTCAACGAATCTATAATCACAATATATGAAACTATATCACATTTGCACTGTTAGTTAAGATGAAAGCATTCGTTAGTGTACAGAAAGAGTTGCATTCATGCTTTCATGTGCTCAGCATGTCTGTGATCAGCTACAACACTCTTCACTGCAACCTTTAATGCCACGATCTTAATTTAATGCCATAGATCTAAATATAATGCCATAGAGCTAAATATAGATTCAAGAGTTTTATTTGTCACATACACAGTTATATACAGAATATACAACCGGCAGTGAAATGTAAACAATATAATGCATAGATCTAAATGTAATGCAACACTTTTCACAATTAGTTAACAATGAGAGCTGTAATAGTAAAAACGTGCTAAAAGAGAGAGTAATACTTATTACTCTCTATTTCAAATGGAAAGACGTTAGCCAATCACATCAGTGGGCGTTTACACTGAACTCACAGCAGACATGCCCCTTAAAACAGAGCATTCAGAGCAGAGGGCTAAAATCAGGGTAGGAAAAAATGCCTTTTATTTCTGAATTTTTGAAGTAAAAAGAATTCTAACATAAGTGCACCCCAGGAAACATCATAAAGCAACAAAGTTCATGACCCCTTTAATTAGGGATTGACCAATATGGATTTTATGGTGACCGATGCCGTGATTTTATAGTGACCGATCACGGGCTGCCGATTTTCTTGAGCCGATATTTGGAGCTGATACTGATTTTGCTCCTCAATTTATATCACACAATGATAATTTACACATTGATCATGATGATAACAAATGTTACAAGTCTCAAGTTAAAAAGGAACATTTATTGTTACATTATTATATATTTTAATATATAAACGTTGATCAATTGCCATTACAAGGGGTAATTTTGTTGCAATAGCTTACAGATAGCACAAGGAAGCTTGATTTCAAATGATAAATTGAATTTAAAAAAAGACAAGTGTAATAAAATAAGAACAAATAAACAAATGACTAGCAATAGCACAAATAAATACAATAGAATAAAGATACAAATCAAATAGACTATTTTTTCAGGTATTGAAGTAAGAAACTGAATAAAGAAACAAAGTAATCAAATTCAAAATAACATTAGATAATCTTCATTGTCAAAATGAAATGCAGATTAATAAGTTAATCAGTCAAGAGCAGTACGAGATTTTATCCTTGTCTTTTGTTATTTGAGGAACATTAACAACATAGAGAGTGGCACGTTTATTAGGCTGCCTGCCCCTTTAAGAGCTGACGCACACACTGATCCAAAACACTGTTCCTGTTACACGCTCTTCCTGAATGCTTTACGACTGTTTACGTTAATACTCAAGATGGCCATTGTGACGATTTTTTTAGTGTATTTGACCATAAATAACCTGACTTGGAATTATACGCAATCCTGCGCCGAAATTCAGACCCGGTCACACAAGCACTATCTAACCTGAGTGAATGAGAGGAGGCGGTGCATGTCCCTGTCGGACAGGAGAGCAAGAAAGCGCAGCTGGGATACTGCAGAAAGGAGTATTGGAATCGTTTCAGATATTTTTTTGACAACACTGGTTTCCACTTTCAAAGTGTATGGCGATATTTCAGCTAAGTCAAACAGTTAGAAGATGCTTTAAAAGTTTAACACTTGCTGTTGTCTTGAAGAGCAGATTCCAGCACTCTGCTAGAGGGGGAGGGGCAGTGCATGAACTGCAGCACAGAGCTGCCTGTGGACACCTGTCTGTAAATAATGCCGGGAAAAACTATCGGCGAACGCTGCAGCCCTGTATCAGCCGAAGCCGATACACGTAAAAAAACCCCGCAAATATCGGCCCAACATATCGGCCGATCACTACCTTTAATATTAATGTTTATCTAAAATGTTAATGATTTGTTATTAGGTATATTAATATACACATAAAAACAGAAAAAGATAATTGACCTGACCTGTCTCATGTCCCCTTGAGCAGTGAAGATGATTGCCTCAAGTCCATCATTGGTGACATGCAAGTTCTCCTTCTCTACCACCTCGGTCAGACGCATCATGATCTGGTCGTCTCTGAGTTTGCTGTAACGCAGCACAGCACAGCGGGACTGGATGGGCTCTGTAACACAATGATAGGATCATCTGAAAAACCTCTGTACATTGAAGCATGTTTAAATGACAATCTATTATAAACAGCATTTTGTTTTTTATGTGGCACATAACTCACCTATGATCTTATCCGATGCATTACATGCAAGTGCAAAGCGTGTGGTTTTAGAGTATATCTCCATGGTTCTTCTGAGAGCCTGCTGAGCTCCATCTGTCATGCTAGTTTAGAAATACAAACACACATTTACATAGAGAATTTTTTATACATCTAATAATTAAAATATATAATTCTAATATTAACTTTCAATAGGAATGCACCAAAATTTCGGTCCCTGAAAATTATCGGTTCTTGGCCAAAAATATGAGCTGAAAACACATGCTGCCCAGCCCCTCAGTGTTCAGCACTCAGGTTTCACTCTCGCTCTAACCGTCATCCATGCGTAGTGTGACGCTCCAGCTCACAGCCCATGCAAATGCTCCACTCATGTACCGGTCACCCGAAAAGCAAAGTCAGCTCAAATAACACACCAACATGAAACTTCTATGTAGTAGTATACTTCTTTCTGTTTGCAATAGCCCCACTGTGCTGTAACATGGAGTGGTATAGACCTTATTCAGAGCAGCGCCATGACAGGTATAAAAGCGAGGCTGTGAGGGGCAGACAAACAGTGTTTTCATATTTTATGGAGTTTGTCTACTGAAATGTCATGAAAAGATATTTTTGCAGTGTTTCGACAGCAGAACAACTTAAACATTAAATAACAGTTAAAAATCAAAGATGGTGCTGCTGTGAATAAGGTCTAAAGGCAGGCTGGGCGATGGTGGTAAAATAACACTATTCTCTGATAATAATAATAATAATAATAATAATAATAATAATAATCTAGGACTACACATTATTTAGATAATTGGTCAAAAAAATTGCATAAAATATTCTATATATATTTGACTGCAAAAAACTGTAATAATATATTGATATTTAATAATTTAATATATTTTCTGTCCAATTTTGGGGTTACTTTTAAAACACGTTTATTGCTTTTTTATTCAGTTTTATTCAAATTAACTAGTTTAATTAAAAAGGCTAATACAATTACACAAAAAATACTTTTAAATTATAAATTACAAAAAGAAAAGGTTTACGGTTGTGTAAGTGCATCTATAATTTTAGTTTCGCCGAGAATTTTCATTGCAGTGCATCAATAATACATATACACACACAATTAATTTTTTTATATATAAATATTTTTTTTTTTTTTTTATAAATAAATATTTTTAATAAAAATACTTTTTACCTGTCAGCCTCATCCAAGATTATGATCTTGTGGCGACCTTTAGGGAGTGTGACCTTTTGCTGGGCAAACATTTTGATCTTGTTTCTTACAACATCAATACCACTGGAATAAATAATATACAAACAAATATAAACAAACATGATGACCCAAAAATCTGCAGAAAACCCATTTAAAAACAGTCATTAGCTTCCCCTTACAATTCCTTCACCTTAAAGTGTTAGTTCATCCAAAATTGGAAATTCTGTCATTAAATTACTCACCCTCATGTCATTCCAAACCCATAAGACTTTAGCTCTTCTGAACAAAAATTACGATTTTTTTGATGAAATGTGGGAGCTTTCTATCTCTCCATTGACAGCAATGCAACTACTACTTTGACGCTTGAAAAAGTATAAAGAAATCATAAAACCTAAATCAAAATGAACTGAGTGGTTTAATCCAAATCTTCTGATGAGACACCATCACTTTATATGATGAACAGATTGAATTTACATATAAACTTGTTAATGACGTGCAAGAACCCATGAGGTTCATTCTCGTGTGTTACACAGCACATTTGAGCTTCCACAAGAGGTTTGATCTCGCTTGTCAAAGCAGGTTCAGTTGATTCAGATTCAAGAGTTTTATTTGTCACATACACAGTTATATACAGAATATACAACCGGCAGTGAAATGTAAACAGGTCCGCTCCATGGACAGTGCAAATTCACAGTTAAAGACACAAGGAGGAAAATATAATAGAAATAGAATAAAAAAGTACTTATATATATATATATAATAAATAAATCAAGTAGAAAAAATAAAAAAATAAAAATAAAGAAGTGGAATAAAATAAGTGAAGTAAACTGTGCAGTGAGTAAACTGTAGACTTATAAATATGCGGTTAACAAATGTACAAAGAAGTATAATGTGCAAACAGGTTTATAACAGGTTGTTACACAGTAACAACGAGAACAGAAAGTGCAGTGCAATGTCAGTGTATCGATGGTCACGTGATGTTAAGTGACTGAGTTCAGGAGTCTGATGGCCTGGGGGAAGAAGCTCCTCCTGAGTCTCTCAGTTTTGGCCATCAGGCTTCGGAAGCGCTTACCAGATGGCAGCAGCGTGAAATGAGGGTTTGCAGGGTGATTAGAGTCCTTGATGATTTTAGTAGCTCTGCCTTTGCAGCGTTTGGTGTAGACGTCCTGCAGAGACGGGAGAGCTGACCCTGAAGATACGCTCGATAAGCGCAACGACTCTTTGCAGGGCTTTGCAGTCATGACTGGTGCTGTTCCCATACCACGCTGTGATGCACTGAGTTAATACACTTTCTATCGCCCCTAAATAGAAAGTTTTCAGGATCGCTGGTGAAACCCTGAATTTCCTCAGCTGGTTGAGCTTCTGTTTATGTTCGCTGATCAATGTTTATATGTGAATAAAAGCCTAAATTCAATCTGTTTATCATATAAAGCAAAAAAAGTTTCAAGATTCAAATAGATTCATCAGAAAGATCTTCATTTGTGTTCCGAAGATGAATGTATTATGGGTTTAGATCTTAGATCTTCATTTGTGTTCCGAAGATAAATGTATTATGGGTTTAGAACGACATGGGGAAGAGAATTTCATTTTTGGGTGAACTCTCCCTTTAAGTGTGCTTCTTACCGGTCATTTGAGGCATTCAGCTCAAGTACAGCATCTTTCATGGCTGGGCCAAGAAGAGCTCTAGCCAAACACAAAATGCTGGTAGTTTTTCCAGTGCCAGGAGGACCCTAAAAACAAACATTATTGTTTTAATGCATAATGACATATCAAAATGTAAATGCATTTGGATGTCAAAGCATATTTTAACTCACAGCAATGATGATGTTAGGCACATTTCCTTCTCTTGCAAACACCTGCGACAATAACGGCGCAAAAGAAAAAGCATTTCAGCGTTTACAGAAGTCTATTCGCCACATCAGGCATATACAGATCATACTGACCTCCAGTCTGCTAACAGTTTCTTCATTTCCAACTATTTCATTCAACTTCAGAGGTCTGTATTTTTCAACCCTGGAAGTAAAACACACTTAAATCACAATTACTCATTACAATGAACACTAATAAATCAAATTATGCAAATAAAACCGAGCTTGGCAGTTCGGTTGCTGTATGTATACTGCAGGCGACATTTTGTCGATATTCAATTCATTTAAATGCCACGACAGCGCAAATTACAAATAGCCACAACCAGTACCATGGTAGTTCATAAGCAGTCGATGATGTTTTCGGTGTAGTATCGTCCTTTTTAGGCTGTCCGTCGGCTTGAATTTGTTCACTGTCTGTCTCTTTCATATCAACATCCATGTTGACCGTCAGTAGCGCGTATTCCCGCCACGACAGGAACAAAACAGATCTGATATGCCGTCACTTCCGGCAAAGGGAGCCCGTGAGTTTTAAATTTTTAGATGAATAATTTTCTAAAATATAGCATGGTACTTAACAAGCTAGCAAGAAAATGTAAAATCTGATCGAATTAATTGAATAAAATAGTTATCTTCCTTTTAAGATAATAAGTTAAATGAGGAAGCACATTAGCTAAAGCAATGAAATAGGAGAGCTTACAATATTTTAATTTAATAGTTTTCTGTATTTTACACCAAAATGTTACAGAACAAACGCAATGCTAAAATAGATTCAGCACTGTCCATGAGCAAATATTAGGCTACAAAAGAGACACACACTTTATTTTTATGATTTTAATTTAAAAAAAATTGTATTACTTTTTTGTATTTTTTAATTTTGTATTTTTTTTTAAAGAAATAAAATACTGACTTGCAGGATAAAACCTGTGAAGGTTTGTTGAACTCCTAACCTTCAGCGCATCTGTTGGTCAACCTAAAGTTTCTCACACTGACAAATAGATCAGATTATCTCTTTGCATTCATATCTAGGACAATGATCCCTAAAGAGACTGAAAATATGAAGATGATAATAGCTTTACTAGTTGCTCTGAATACACAATGCCCGACCCAAAAACAAGTAGATACCGATCGCAACAAGATCTGTGTCTGCATGTCGCCTACAAATGAAAGCTACAGAGCTGGAGCCCAGTGCATGCCAAAAATGACACAGCCTGGAGGTGCTTGCCGTGTTGTACAAGTGACTTTTCCCCCATAAAACAATAACATTATAAAACCAGAAAAGAAAATATAAAATTCTGATAAGAAGAATTCAATAAAATTGTTCATCGCTCTCTTTAACAAAAGACAAGCATTTTTCTACAATAAAGAAATGTCAAAAACACTAATAATATTTTGAAATTAATATTATTAAACTAAAATAAACTACCCGTATACCAAAATGTTACAGAATGCACACAGTGCTAAAACAGCATTTACATACATACATACATATTTTTTGACTGATGACTGCATCTGACCCAGATTGTTAGATGCATAATCCAAGATATAAAGTATGCTAGTTTTGCATCATTGAATATAAAATTCTGTGAATTATGGTGTTAGTTGTCACACTCAACAAATTATAGACCAGTAAAAATGTAACAAATGAAAGATGACTGAAAGCTGATTTTATGGGTATATTACTGTATGTTCATATTAGTCCGTCAATGTTTCAATAATTTGAATGCAAATTATACTTATTGAACTTATTAAACAGTAAAACATTACTGAGACTCAAAGTTGAGATTAATTTAACCAAAAGCTGTTGGAATTCCCAACCTTCAGAGCATCTGTCAGTAAACCAAAGGTTTCTCGTTTAAGTTTGTTTTAGCTTGTCAGGGTTACTCAATGTGCTGTGGTCATTGCTTTCTGCTCGCTGCTCTGGGCTTTGAGGGTCTGGAAGGATAAATAAAAACATAAATATGTAATGTTAGAGACAAGAGAACAGTTTTCAGAATCTCTGTAGACACATGCATCTGCATAAACATTCAGAAACGAGTTTGTTCATTTTCTGTTTATTGATTATATTTAATATAAAAATTAGTTTACTCTCCTGGGCAAAAAGAAAAGACAAAGCCAAAAAAACAATATTTATAGATGCTATATACTAAGTGCAAATAATGATATATTCTTTTTACACAGTGACAATAGCAGCATTTTCTTATCGATGCTATTTACACTAAGTGAAAATAGTGATATATTTACACCATGTAGAAGTAGCAGTTCTTTGCAATATGTTTAAATAGTAATTAGATGCTAGTTATAATTTATTTTGGCAGATATATATTTGCACCTCAGTATTGTTAACAGGATGCAATAATAACATAGAGTATAAATGATTATATTTATTAAAATTATTAAATGGATGTCACCTTAATGGGACAATAAAATCTCTCCCTACACCTACCCCTAAACCTTCCCAATACATACTTTTATTAATATTAAACATTTCGTTAGGCACTTTATTTAGACACTTTTAGAACATTTACATTTTTATTAAAAGTAAATGCCTTTCCGATGTGATGTGATGGGAAAAGGGAGAAGAGCGAGCTCGGCAAAAGGCGGATTCGAACCCAGGTCAATCGCATCAAAACAATATATATATGAATGCACCACTAAAGATGTTGAAATATGTGCGTCTATTTTAATTTTGTGTAGCCCAACCAGACATTGTTGGGTGGAGCTGTAAGTAGCGCTTGCCAACATGGCAGGCTATTTGCACTTGGTGAGCACTTTTAATGGTCTTAATCAGTCAGTGTTAGTCCACTCAATGTTAAATCAAACAGTTCATGAGTAGTTGGAAAATGCCTCCCAGTTCGTTTGAGTTTAATGTCAGACCAAATATTCACTATGGGTTCAAACCTGGATCAAAACATGAGCCTGATGCACTTGTTTTCAAGCCACGTCTCGGTTGTCTTTGCAATTTGCATTTTCTTGTTGAAAAATAACATCTGACCATTCCTCTTTAGTTTCCCACATGTTGTTACATAAGTGTCAGCACTTTTAAATATGGCCATGGGGTTTGTAAACATCAGTGATGTTTGTTTTTGTTCAAATTACATACATTTTCAGCTCACGAAATCGATCTAAAAGGACTATAAACAGAAACATATATTTTTAAAAATACATATATATTTTAACAAACACATTTTACAGAATTGCAAAGAACTTTGTGTGAATGCCGCAGATGACCTTCACAGAGTCTGTTGGAAAACCTGACGTTTCTCACACACGTCATTCATATGGAGAATCTCCATGTATATAAGACAGGGCAAAATATATTTTTTCACTCAACCCGCTGAAAACATGAAGGGGGTCATCGCTCTTCTCCTGGCTGCTCTGTGCTTCGAGGGACTCAATGCAGAGTGTCCCGACCCAGCTACGCTGAAAGATGATTATGGAAGCAAACTCTGCGCCCAGATGTTCGAACACAGCAGCTACTACTATGATGACAGCTGCACTGGCAGTTTCATTCATGTTTATCCTGATGAAGACACCCCCATCATGCCATGGGTTTGGGACAACCGTGTTTCCTCTCTTGTGGTGGGCAGAGGCTGCTCCCTGACAGTGTGGTCTAAATCCAAGAAGGAAGGATCTAAGAAGAAGTTTTCTGCTGGCATCGTGTATCACCTTAAGGAAGTGAAGAAAGGGCTGTTTGGAAACTGGAACGATTCCATCTCTGGATACTACTGCACATGTTAGATGTGAAGCAAGGCCAAAGACAGTCCTAAAAGACATTAACATATAATGTCAATGATACAAAAGAACAGCTGTAACACTATGTTTTCAGACACAATTCTGCATTCTGCTAATTGTACATCTACTCAATGCCTGCAAGTGAATTAAACACCATGTTGCTGCAGGGAATCTCTGCAAGAACATGATGCAGAAACATTCAAGACCTGGTGCATGATTATTTTTATTGTTTTAAATGTAAAAAAGCAAGGGTTTTGCAAGTTGCAAGTCAAATCATTGCTTTAAATATGAAAGTGAAGCATCATTTCATAATTTCAATCTTTTTATCCCTGGTTTCACTTCAATAAACTCATTTGTGAACATATTCATAAAGGTGCAAAGGGAAGATAATCCATTGAGTCAAAAGACAGACTGCATGTTTTCATAGGACACTAGTTTTGTAAGAGTATTTGTAACAATTATAATTAAGTATAATTCTAAATAAGTATCATTCTTAAAAGTATTCTAAGTATACCTGGCTTGTTGTGTTTAATCTTTTGATTGAGTAGCCAATTAAACACTTTTTTTGACATAGTTTTACATACAGCCTTATGAACTTACATTGTTTGAAAATATTGATTTATAAAGAAAACAGATATGTTTATAATTCTGAGTATCTGCATTTTTGTGTAGGCTAGTTCACTGGTAGTGTATAGGAATTTACCTAGAATCTACTTCACTCTTTCCCCGTCCACTGACTGAATTTTCCGGCTATCCGTGTTTCCACTGTTACACGGTAGGGGGCACTATTACGCATATTCTAGTACAGAATCTCTGGATCAAAACACAGGTGAAAAAGACGCAGAAACAATGTTGTTGTTTTTTAGAAACAAGTAGAAAGTTGCTTACCCAAATGAAAAACAATGCAGTCATCAAACATTAAACAGCATATAAATCAAAACTGTAATAATGTTACCGAATTAAATGTTGAACCCATGAAGAGGAAACGACTATGAAGCTTTGGGGGTGATGATGGACTCAATCTACTCCATCTGTGTTTTGATCATCGTTCTGAATCCCATCTGGATGTAGCCTAGACTTTATGCGCTTTTCTCAGCTTTGTTTAAAATGTTGCTTTTTATGAAACTTACCCACGTTCAGTTGTTGATAAAGAAGGATGCATGAAGCTAGAATAAAATGTTTTTAAAATGGAAAGGGTTAAAGTACAGTTAAAGGTATATTTCAAGTATAAAGTATACTTAAAGTGCAAAAGCAATATATAAATAGTAAACTATATAGGCTATAAGTGTGATGTTATGTTCACCTAAAGAAAACTTACAAGTAGGCCTATACTTGCTGTATAAAACTACTAAATAAGTAGTTTACTGATTACTTTCATTAACAAAAGACATTTACTACAAGTATTCAAATAGTAAACTACTAGTATACTAATACAGTATATCGCTATGACAATTTTTTCAATACTTTTAACACATTTCCTAAACTCTTAACACAGTTAGCACAATATCTGTCTGTGTAGGCTATACAATTAACACATTTCTTTTTGATTTTACACAAAATTCATACAGTTAACACAAATGCTAAATGCTTAAACTTCTTTTACACACAAGCTCAACCAAGCCCAAAACAATGGATTTCTATTGCCAAATGTACCAATGCTTTAACACTGTGTGTCAGAACAGAAAACACCATGATCTAAACCTAACCTTATAGGTTAAAGTCAAAGTGAACAGCTGTTTATATTGTGCATTGAAATACAAATATATCCCCTGTATTTTATTCCATTGCTACTGAGAAACAGCTGATTGAAGTTATGCAAATGTATAAATCACAGCTGATTCCCATCTACACTGTAAAAACATATTTAAAAAGTTACCTGGTTGCCTTAAAATTGTGAGTTCACTGAAATAAAAATTTTTAGTTAATTCAATGAACATTTTTGAGAATTGACATCACCCTGTATTCAAATAGTATTACAGTTTTTCACAGACGCTAGGACACATTTCTCAATACTTAGGTCACTTTTGCAAAACTCTTCACACAGTGAGCACAACAGAAGTCTATGTGGGCTAAACTGAGGATCAACTATCATTGCTTTGGCACAAAATGCATTCAATGACTACATCATTTCTTCTCTCACTCAGACACATCAACTGCCCAAACTCTTTGTACGTACAGGCCAATTTGCACATTCTTACATACTGTTTTCAAAACTGTTAAACTTATGTTCAAAACAATAACATAATACAAAACTCAATAAGACAGCAATTTGCTTAATTTCTACAGGAATATTTTAATGAAATATATTTTAAATCTTAAAATTAAATGCTATAAAAACAATTGGACAATTGGACCAGCCACAGCTGATTCTCATTGTAGATGAACATCTACACAGGTGTTACTCTTTCAATTTCATTACAAAAGGAGACAACTGCTGAATAGTTTTGTATTGTGATGTAAACATGGACCCAGCCAGAAATAGAGAAGTGGCTGAAAGAGGAAGAAGAGTGGCTGGGAGGCGGCAAGGAATATGTATGCGTGGTGGAAGAAGAATAAGAGAAAGATCAAGAGCTGTAGTCTCAGATGAGATCAGAGCTTCTGTAACTGATCATGTAGTAAATCATGGTCTCTCAATGAGAGAGGCTGGTCAGAGAATGCAGCCAAATCTGCAACGCTCTACAGTGGCATCTATTGTTAGAGTTTTCCGGCAAACCAACAGGTAACTTGATTTTGACATTACAGTTGCACATGAGGGCAGTGTAAGCATAACAACAATTTCTAGAGTCCTGAAAAAACATCAGGTCAGGATGAAACCGTTGTACACTGTGCCTTTTGAGAGGAACTCTGAACATGTCAAGCAACTCCGGAACCAATATGTCCAGGTAAGATCACAATAAAATACAGAACTGTTTTTGAACAAAACCAAACAGACTTTTTTTTTTTTTTTTTTTTTTTTTTTTTTTTTTAACAAGTTTACTACTGTAACCGCTTATGTTGCCTTGTGGATTTATTTTAAAGTCATGGAGATTGAAGGCAGGCAAACACCCCACATTTTCATCTTTGTGGATGAGGCGGGTTTCAACTTGGCCAAAACACTGCGAGGGAAGAATGTGATTGGGAAGAGAGCCACAGTGAATGTCCCGGGCCAGAGGGGTGCCAACATCACAATGTATGCAGCAATCCACTGATGGACTGCTGTTACACAGACCACTAATTGGGCCATACAACACTGAACGTCTCCTTGTGTTCCTGCATAATCTCTATGGAAGGGTTGCGCTAGGTGAGGAAAAGGATGCAGAGAGAAGGAATCAGCCAACATTTATAATTGTATGCGTGTGGCATTTCACCACTCCCATGCAGTCACAGAGTGGTTTGAGGCCCATCCCAGAATGGAGTCACTTTTCCTCCCACCTTACTCTCCATTCCTCAACCCCATAGAGGAATTATTTTCCTCATGGAGGTGGAAGGTTTATGACCACCATCCACCTGATCAAATGTCCCTCCTGGATGAAATGAATGCTGGATGCCTGGACCTATCAGCAGAAGATTGCCAGGGATGGATCAGGCATGCCAGAAGATTATTTCGTAGGTGTATTGCCCTAGATGACATGAGATGTGATGTGGCTGAGAACCTGTGGCCAAATGGAGAAGACCGAGTAGATTAGCATTACTATTGTATCTGTATCAGTGGATGGTGTGTATACTTCTATTTTGGAATTACTTAAAAATAAATAAACAACATAAAATATTGACGACTTCTGCATCATGTCTGATTTATTGCAGTGAATTATAAACCGAGACGTGTCCTTGTTTTACACAAGAAAACAGTGTATAATGCTACTTTTTTTTTTTTTTTAATTTTTTTTTTAGGTCATTGTTTTGTGGGTGACCGTGTGTTTGTCGGTTGTCAACCTTTGCTAGTGTTCTGGAATGAGTTGATTTGAGACTCATTTGAGATTGAGGTGTTTTGGTAGCCTGGGAAACCCCAGACAACTTCCAGCAAATTTAGATTTTCTCTACAGGTTAGTCTGGCAAAGAGCCCATTTCTAATCCCTCAAAATCGCGGCACCAATCAGAAACATTGGGGTGGGCTTTACATGATGCCGACAGCGCAGTGACGGTGAAGCAGATTTTGTACATTTACAAAGATGGATGCCACCGTGGAACATCACTTGTTCATTTTAAGTGATTTAAACTTTTCCTTTTCTTTAAAAACAGAGAATTGCTGTCAGAGTCTCAGATGTTTCTCTGTCGCTCTGCATACGTCATCCCCTTCATCGCTCTGGTTTTAGTTCTATCCAATTGTGTCCAGAGGCATTTGAGCGACATCCGTTGGTGACGCCCCTTTGGAAATGATTTGTCTATGAAGCCTTGCCAGGCCATAACTCCAGTTACAACTGAGAATGGTCTGGTTTTAACCAGGCTAGTGTTTTGGTAGTTGTGGTGCATTTTGAAAGTGAAATGAACTGCTTTGCCAAGCTGAAAGTTGGTTAGGAGAACTCTGTGAAGAGTTTTGCAAAAGTGACCTAAGTATTGAGAAATGTGTCCTAGCATCTGTAAAAAACTGTAAAAGATTTTGTAAGCATATTGTGTTTTATTTGTTATGCAGTGAAACATGCCAAATTGTGCTTTTTCGTGGTTTATCACAACATTTTTCATTCATGTGGTTCAGATACAATAATATTTTGAGTTTCTATTTACAAATCCGATTCCAAAAAAGTTGGGACACTGTACAAATTGTGAATAAAAAAAGGAATGCAATCATTTACAAATCTCATAAACGTATATTTTATTCACAATAGAATATAGATAACACATCAAATGCTGAAAGTGAGACATTTTGAAATGTCATGCCAAATATTGGCTCATTTTGGATTTTTGAGAGCTACACATTCCAAAAAAGTTGGGACAGGTAGCAATAAGAGGCCGGAAAAGTTAAATGTACATATAAGGAACAGCTGGAGGACCAATTTGCAACTTATTAGGTCAATTGGCAACATGATTGGGTATAAAAAGAGCCTCTCCGAGTGGCAGTGTCTCTCAGAAGTCAAGATGGGCAGAGGATCACCAATTCCCCCAATGCTGCGGCCAAAAATAGTGGAGCAATATCAGAAAGGAGTTTCTCAGAGAAAATTTGCAAAGAGTTTGAAGTTATCATCATCTACAGTGCATAATATCATCCAAAGATTCAGAGAATCTGGAACAATCTCTGTGCGTAAGGGTCAAGGCCGGAAAACCATACTGGAACATTTGGCGCATCATAAAGAGGAAGATGCGACAAAGAAGACAGTTGAGCAACTAGAAGCCTGTATTAGACAAGAATGGGACAACATTCCTATTCCTAAACTTGAGCAACTTGTCTCCTCAGTCCCCAGACGTTTGCAGACTGTTATAAAAAGAAGAGGGGATGCCACACAGTGGGAAACGTGGCCTTGGCCCAACTTTTTTGAGATGTGTTGATGCCATGAAATTTAAAATCAACTTATTTTTCCCTTAAAATTATAACTTTTCTCAGTTTAAACATTTGACATGTCATCTATGTTGTATTCTGAATAAAATATTGAAATTTGAAACTTCCACATCATTGCATTCTGTTTTTATTCACAATTTTTATATATATATATATATATATATATATATATATATATATATATATATATATATATATATATATATAACTATGCTGCTCCAAAACAGAAGAGCTCACCTGTTGCCCTATTATGCTAAAGCTCTGCTTGCTAATTGTAAAACTGTGTGACAGGTGTTTGCCCATGTGATGAGTCAGTGTGCATATTTGAATGGCAGTGTTCCTTGTTCCTTGTGAAAACGAGATTTTCTGCATGAAAATTGTCCAAATGCAGATAATTGTGTGTAGTGTTTTGAAAAAAAAAAAAAAAAAAAAAGTGTGTTTTAGAACTGCAATTTGAGTGTAAAGCATGAATTGTGCTTGTAGTTTAGCAGAATTGGTTCAGGGGTAGTCATTATGTCTCAAGTACCAGTATTTGTGTGTAAACAATTGAGAAAAACTGTAATATATGCCAAGCATGAAACAAGTAAGCATTTTTCTTTTCTTTTCTTTTCTTTTCTTTTCTTTTCTTTTCTTTTCTTTTCTTTTCTTTTCTTTTCTTTTCTTTTCTTTCTTTCTTTTCTTTTCTTTTCTTTTCTTTTCTTTTCTTTTCTTTTCTTTTTTTCTTTTCTTTTCTTTTCTTTTCTTTTCTTTTCTTTTCTTTTCTTTTCTTTTCTTTTCTTTTCTTTTTTTCTTTTCTCTGAGTGAACCACCAGTGCCATGATTAAATATTTAAATC
The DNA here is from genome assembly GCA_018749465.1 of Paracanthobrama guichenoti. NCBI lineage: Eukaryota > Metazoa > Chordata > Actinopteri > Cypriniformes > Gobionidae > Paracanthobrama > Paracanthobrama guichenoti. The sequence continues at coordinate 6,472,606 of CM031963.1, forward strand.
CCCCTCCCCAAATTTCAATACCTAATTCAAGGCTGGATTTAACTACATTTCTCACATCTGCACTATACTTGTAGATCAATACATCATGTCTGAAAACAGCTGCTAATGAGCCAGTTGACATTAAAGCCCTGGAGAGGAGCTTTGAGCCACCTGCAGTGAGCTCGACAACCAATCCTTCCTCGGGTATTAATGATGAGAACTGAAACACTTAACCACAGCTTCAGTTTCTCTGCTGTTGTCACAGTCCTCTTGGGTGGGATTTGTATCAGGAGGGACATGTTAATCTGGCGTGCCAATGTATATTTTCACACAAAAGATACAAACCCGATTCCAAAAATGTTGGGACTGAACAAATTGTGAATAAAAACAGAATGCAATGATGTGGAAGTTTCAAATTTCAATATTTTATTCAGAATACAACATAGATGACATATCAAATGTTTAAACTGAGAAAATGTATCATTTTAAGGGAAAAATAAGTTGATTTTAAATTTCATGGCATCAACACATCTCAAAAAAGTTGGGACAAGGCCATGTTTCCCACTGTGTGGCATCCCCTCTTCTTTTTATAACAGTCTGCAAACGTCTGGGGACTGAGGAGACAAGTTGCTCAAGTTTAGGAATAGGAATGTTGTCCCATTCTTGTCTAATACAGGCTTCTAGTTGCTCAACTGTCTTAGGTCTTCTTTGTCACATCTTCCTCTTTATGATGCGCCAAATGTTTTCTATGGGTGAAAGATCTGGACTGCAGGCTGGCCATTTCAGTACCCAGATCCTTCTTCTACGCAGCCATGATGTTGTAATTGATGCAGTATGTGGTCTGGCATTGTCATGTTGGAAAATGCAAGGTCTTCCCTGAAAGAGACGACGTCTGGATGGGAGCATATGTTGTTCTAGAACTTGGATATACCTTTCAGCATTGATGGTGCCTTTCCAGATGTGTAAGCTGCCCATGCCACACGCACTCATGCAACCCCATCCCATCAGAGATGCAGGCTTCTGAACTGAGAGCTGATAACTGCTTGGGTTGTCCTTGTCCTCTTTAGTCCAGATGACATGGCGTCCCAGTTTTCCAAAAAGAACTTAAAATTTTGATTCGTCTGACCACAGAACAGTTTTCCACTTTGCCACAGTCCATTTTAAATGAGCCTTGGCCCAGAGAAAACGCCTGCGCTTCTGGATCATGTTTAGATATGGCTTCTTTTTTGACCTATAGAGTTTTAGCCGGCAACGGCGAATGGCACGGTGGATTGTGTTCACTGACAATGTTTTCTGGAAGTATTCCTGAGCCCATGTTGTGATTTCCATTACAGTAGCATTCCTGTATGTGATGCAGTGCCGTCTAAGGGCCCGAAGATCACGGGCATCCAGTATGGTTTTCCGTCCTTGACCCTTACACACAGAGATTGTTTCAGATCCTCTGAATCTTTGGATGATATTAGACACTGATGATGATGATGATAACTTCAAACTCTTTGCAATTTTTCTCTGAGAAACTCCTTTCTGATATTGCTCCACTATTTTTGGCCGCAGCATTGGGGGAATTGGTGATCCTCTGCCCATCTTGACTTCTGAGAGACACTGCCACTCTGAGAGGCTCTTTTTATACCCAGTCATGTTGCCAATTGACCTAATAAATTGCAAATTGGTCCTCCAGCTGTTCCTTAAATGTACATTTAACTTTTCCAGCCTCTTATTGCTACCTGTCCCAAATTATTTGGAATATGTAGCTCTCATGAAATTCCAAATGAGCCAATATTTGGCATGACATTTCAAAATGTCTCACTTTCAACATTTGATATGTTATCTATATTCTATTGTGAATAAAATATACGTTTATGAGATTTGTAAATTGTTGCATTCCTTTTTTATTCACAGTTTGTACAGTGTCCCAACTTTTTTGGAATCGGGTTTGTACAATAGGTAAATGCCATCAACACATCTTGTACAAACCTCAAACTTCACTTCAAATTCAAATATTTTGTCAAAAACATATTCTCTTTTGTCAGAATCAAACTCTAGCCTCAGATACACAGACTACTGCACTGCCTAGAGAACACTAGTGAGATCAGTTCGAAAACCTCCTTTTGGCAGTCAGAAATCATTAACAGCTTAATGTCTATTACAGTATACAACATTAATAGAGGCTGTGCAGATACAGTGAAATTCAACTGAGCTTGTTGTTCAAGTAAGCTTTAAGAACAGTTTATTACACTTCTGTAAAGAGATTTTGCAGTAGATGAAAATTACTAGAAAAGAAAAGTTCAAATACCAAATAACTGAATATGAACCTGGTATGCAATACAATACAGTATACTGTCAATTAGAGTACAGTTAAATAAATGTATCATCCTCGGACAAGTTGCATTACAGTATTGGTTACCATATTTGCCATACTACAGTATAACAGTTTTTGATAAGACTTTCTCTCCCTCATGCGCAAAATTACCAAAATGTAAGAAGTACTTGGCTACATATTTATTGGACAGTTGTGAGTTTGAGGGTGTACAACATGTGCTACAGTACATGTACATAGAATAGTGGAAGTTCTCCACTATGTAAAAACTGTGTACTGTAATTAAATTGTATGCGTAAGTAGTATAAAAACCCTGTAGAAGATGAGCATATAGGCCAACTTCCATCATGATCATTCCATGCACAAGAACATGGTCAACTTTGTATTTCATCAGGACCAAATGTCCTTTGACCCTGTCCCCTTCGTTTTTCTTCCCCCCCTTCCTCTTCCTCTTTGTCTCCCACCACTATAATTCATTCTCCAAAGCACATAATCACCCGCACCCTAATTATATTATCCTGAGATTCTGACTGCGTGTGCTCTTTGAGTTCACAGTGTGAAACTTGAGGTAATTGAATTTTGTACTAACTTGTGTTTTCTGAATGAGAAAATGGTTAAACCTGCGCAAAATGAGGACATCAGTTTTGCAGAAAACAAAATTGGAGCATGCTTGAAAACAGGTGAAATGTGTTAAACATTTTGAGAAATGTGTCTTTGTTTCGAGAACTGAATGAATGGTTTGGGAAATTGGGCCAAATGAATCAGTTATAATGTGTTAACAATCCTAATAGTTCTTCACAGATTGCAAACATTTGTTGGAGAAGGGCATGAAAAACATCACTGTACCCCATATCCAGGCACTTATACTATAGGCTAGTACAAATAATAAACATTTTCATATTTTATTGAAAACATCTTCCATTAATCATCTTCTTCAGATCAATAATTTATTAATGATTTATCTGTCTGTTGAAATGGCACTTCTTCACAGAACATAAACGCTCATTGTGTTGGCAGGTATCACTCATACACTATTATGCATGACTGAGATATTCAGCTGAAGGTCACACCCCATGATGCCTGTGACTTGCCTCTTCAGCCCAATATGGGGGAGGAATAAAAGCTAATTATGAGAGGAGGCAGCATTTCCCATCCCTCCACTCCTTACTATCACTTCATTCTGTCCTGTAGGTCGTAATGTGTACAACAAACAATCAACGATAACAAGACGGTTCTTCTGCCAGCATCACAGATAAATCTGGATCAACTGTGGTAAGTCATTTAGATATATAAGCAGCATGCTGTATTACATATATCATTTTTGGTTTTGTAGAAATATGATTTTATTTTTAAAGTTATCTGCAAAGTGTACTTGAAATCTTTAAAAAAGGAAGATTTGTTATAGCAATATCTAATATGCACTGAAACTGTCATATAATATGACGAACTGTTATACCACATTTAATTTGCATTGTCATGCATCTATAAACAATGGCATAATTCAGATTTTGGTGGTGTTTAGGTTTCCATATGAAAATCTATGTTCCCAATAACAATGATTTCCATTGTGCTATGAAAAATTGTTGAATGCTCTCAAAACTTGTCCGAAAACAACAGAAACTTATTCAGGTTTGTAAGCTAAGAGTAAATGAAGAGGAATGATGGTAGTTTGAAAGTGTATTACATGACTTAAAATGAATAAGTGAGTAAATTATTTGTGCTCTCTAGAGGATTTCTGCACTCCTCTGTTTCACCTCTCCCACTGAGCCTGATCCAAAACATGACCAGCTGAGACCCATGCAGCAAAGCAATTACTGCAACTCTGCAACAGAGATGTCTTTAATAGCCCCGAGGAGCCAATAGCATCATCTTTTAGGGAACTAAAACATCAGACATCTGTAGAACCGGAGTTGAGCTGTTATCTACCAGATGCATTTAGCTGGACTCACCTGGGGTTTGTTTTGCCATATTCCTGCAGGGTTAATTTGGTGTCTACAGGGGAGCAGAATGTCTAATAACATGGCCAAGATTGCAGATGCACGAAAAACAGTGGAACAATTAAAACTGGAGGTTAATATTGACAGGATGATGGTAAGACACGTTTTTATGCAAGTTAGATTTATTCATTAACATAACTTTCATGCATTTAAAATGAACGAGAAATTATAATTATTTGAAATGCTTTACATTTATTCCAGGGGTAAAGATAAAAATAAGATTTATGGGATGTTGTCCTGATGTATAGTGTTGACTTGTATCTCTTGGCACAGGTATCTAAAGCAGCAGCTGAGCTGATGGCTTACTGTGAGACCCATGCAAAAGAGGACCCCCTGGTGACCCCCGTACCGTCCTCAGAAAACCCCTTCAGAGAGAAAAAGATTTTCTGTGCAATTTTGTAGTTTTTATTTTTAGGCCACAAGATTTGTTATATTATTTTCTAGGATATTCCTAAGACATTTTTCGCTGATTCCCTAAATGTCACTTAAATGTTAATTAAGTGTGAATCTCTCTCTCTCTCTCTCTCTCTCTCTCTCTCTCTCTCTCTCTCTCTCTCTCTCTCTCTCTCTCTCTCTCTCTCTCTCTCTCTCTCTCTCTCTCTCTCTCTCTCTCTCTCTCTCTCTCTCTCTCTCTCTCTCTCTCTCTCTCTCTCTCTCTCTCTCTCTCTCTCTCTCTCTCTCTCTCTCTCTCTCTCTCTCTCTCTCTCTCTCTCTCTCTCTCTCTCTCTCTCTCTCTCTCTCTCCTATATGTTGTAGGCTACAAGAACTGTGATATTTTAAGATTCTTTGTGTTTTGGAATGTTCATTCATCCAGGTCACTGTTTAAATTATAATTTAGACTTTATTGATATATTATTTTTCCTCATGGTGGCGCTACAGTTTTAAAATGTCTGTTAATCGTCATTCACCCATACAGCTGCTGTGAGTGTTTGATGAGGTTGCTTAGCCTGCATAACAGCAATAAAACGAGAGAGTAAAGTTCGTTCTGCTTAAGCTTTGTTTGTTGTATGTCCTCGTGAACGGTTTATACATTAACTTCCAATACATTCCCTGGGAAAATTTATCAAGAGCCTACCTGTCTTGCAGGCTGCATACCTAAATAGATTTATTTATCTTTTTTCGTTTTTGTGTGAACTATCCCTTTAAGATTTATGTATTTTACAATGCTATAATTATCTTAATTAAAATGATTAATGTATATGAAAGTATAAAAGCTAATAATTAAATGTCAATAATAAATCTGAAAGCACCACAATATAAAAAAGTCGTAGGTGGCACTGCCAGGAGCAGGTGGGCGGGGTCATCTTTACCAGAGTTGCCCCTTGCTGTCAATCAAGCGCATGAGGGGCGGGGTCATATTTTATAACGTAAGGCAGGTGAGCAGGTGCGCTTTTGCAGACAGGTAACTAGGATATTCCCATCACAAGACCCGCACAGGAGCACCGGGCACCCCGCCGTGACAACACAGGCCAGCGTTCAGGTAGAGTAAACAAACAAGCTTACACCTTCAACTCTACATGTTCAACTTTAACAATGAAATTATGAAAATACAAATTCGTACCAGAGAATACTGGTTTATGAATACTAATACAATACAATCTCAAGCTTGAGTAATCATTTAGTTTGTCTAGAGGTGATAATTATTTTGTCTAGAGGTTTTTTAATAATTAAAGTTGTAACCTAAACCAATTAGGCTATTTTTAGCATGGTAAATAAAGTAAATCCGCGCTCCATATGAGTTAGGCGGCTATAATTATTTGTAACACTTTACATTGAGATTTCAACTACTTTTGTTATCATGAACTAAGAATGAACAACAGGCTACTTCTACAGCATTTATTAATCTTATATTTACTAGCTAATAGATTATTAAAATCAAAAGTTTTATTTATTAACGTTAATGCACTGAACAAACAATAAATAACTGTATTTTTATTATTTAACATTTACTTTATTATTATTGTTATAATAAATTAATAATAAATATAATAAATAAAAATATAATACATATAATAAATAATAAAGTAAATAACATTTACTTTATTATTATTAACATTATTTAACATTTACAAAAAATATATATATATATATATATATAATTTCTCATCGTTAGTTCATACATTAGCTAATGTTAACAACTGAGACCTTATTTGTAAAGTGTCACTTTTATAAATTACAACTCTCCTTCAAACAAGCAAGAGATTTTCAAAAATCTTCTTTCACTCTTTAATAAAAGTAGTGTCTTTTAAACTTTATCTGAAACTGTGGTTAGCAAGAACTTTTTCCCTTGGTGGTTTACAGGGGTGTAAAGTACTCGAGTAAATGTAATTAGTTACTGTACTTGAGTATCTTTTTGGCTACTTTGTAGTTGTGCTGAGTATCAAAGATATTAGCGACTTTTACTCTCTACTTGACTACATTTTTAAACAAGTAAATGTAATTTTTACGCCAATATATTTGTGTTGAGTAATGCAATTACACATTACATTTTGCATGACACCTAACTTTTTCTGCAGCAGTTTGTTTCTGCTATAAAGAAGCGATATCGCCATCTAAGGGCATTGAAGGTACTACATCTTGAGCGTTTTGCTTTTACTCACCCAAACATGTCAACAAGGCAACTTTACGTAAATGTGAGTATAGTGTTTGATTTATGAGATGAGGACATGACTGCAGCCGGTGATGAGGCTGAAACAAGCACATCCAGTGTAAGAAGGCTTTGACTATTTAACTTTACTTAACATTATTTTATTTATCTGCTATACTGATGAGACCATTTTGAAGGATATTGGTTTACTTATGGCCTTTTTGTACAGATGAACTTAACTGAGACTTGGGAGTTTGTAGAGGTTTAAGAAAATAAATATGATTTCTCACCTTACAAATCAATTGTTTCTTATTTTCCCTGGCATGTCTCTGTGGTGGTTTCTGTCTAAACTAGAAGACAGAGATAAGTCAACTTGATTTGCAAGACAATAAACTCTCCCACACCTGTGCAAGTAAATAAAAGCACTAGCCTACTTACCTACCGAGAAAAACTTGATCTCCAACCATCTCACTAATAGTACACTCCTATTTACTGGTATTTTGATTGTCTTATCCATTCTAATTACAAATCACTGTCCATGAAATTAGCAATGTGAGACCTAATATTCACTATTTAATCGTTGTGAATACGGCTGGTTAGTACAAAAAAAAACTCTCATTAACATGGAAAAGATCATTTTTCTCACGTGTCGCATTTGGTTAGGTCACAATGAAAGCTTATAGGGCTGTTTCAGTATTTGCATTGATTTGTTGTTGTTGTTGTTGTTAAGTCTGTTAAGTTCTTTTAGTGGATTTTTGTCCACATTTTGTTCAGATATAGGCTAATGTGATTATTTGGGAATGTTGTTGTTGTATGGCCAGAAGGACTCATGCCATAGGCCTACCCTAGGTTTTTGTGAAACGCCGCCACTGCTCCGAAGCATTAAATGACTTTCACAGTGAAGCTCACCAATACCAGCAGCTAATAAACGCTCCCCACACAGTGACCCCATTTCCTCCATGCTTCACTGTGCTAGAGATGTATTTATTATTATATTTCTTAGCAGATCTTCGAAGACACTGCTCTGGGGCAATCACCGTGCAACTCGTGTTTCACTGTGATTCATCACTCCACACACAACTTCCCATATTCTGACGAAAACTTCATTCTGTCTTTGATGTTTTTCTGAGACACGTGAATTGCTTAAATTTTGCTATAATTCCTGACCAATCATTTGTGGTTAAGCCAATCAAAAGCTTGGTGTTTAGCCATTTTGGGCTTGACTTATTTTTTTGTGCCCAGGAGTGTACGGGTTGACTTAACTGTGTAAGGTAAAACTCCCTGGATCCCAACAGGTGACCAGATGACCAGATGATAGACCTAATATTTTCTATGATATGAGCATCATAACCATTCATTCTTATCAATAACATTTTTCATATCTACATTTTTTTTTTTCTTTAGTTAATGATTATCAGGGAGGACCTAATTGTCTATAAGCAATAAAAGCTTGTCATAATGAACTTTGGTTCACATGACACAATGACAGCATTAAACAACATATTCTGCTGGACACACACACACACACACACACACACAAGCGCTCTATCTTTCTGGGGACTCGCCATAGACGTAATGGTTTTTATACTGTACAAACCATATTCTATCCCCTTACACTAACACTACCCCTAAACCTACTCATCACACACAACTTTCTGCAGTTTTACATTTTCAAAAAAACTCATTCTGTATGATTTATAAGCTTTTGTACCCATGGGGACCTCAATTTAGGTCCCCACGGTGACATAAGTCCCCATGAGTGTGTGTGCATTCAGGTTGAAAAAAGTCCCCACCAAACACACACACACACACACACACACACACACACACACACACACACACACACACACACACACACACACACACACACACACACACACATTTTTGCCTTAATATATTTTTTCATAGTTGACAATTGTTTTGTTTTTTTCTAGGGGCAGAATGGCCAACTTCAAGGGACATGCACTACCTGGTACATTCTTCCTGCTGTTTGGACTGTGGTGGTCGATTAAGTATCCTTTCCGACAGATACGCAGGAAAAGAGAGAGGCAACGTGGAGACAGAGATAGACAAATGCACACTGTACTCTTCAACCGCATAGATTTAATCGAAGGAGCGCTGAAGATCTTTTTTGGATTTGTTGGTAAGTTACATAGTAACACAGGTAACTTGTTCTGTACACTAAAAAAAAAAAAAAAAAAAAATCGGTGAAATGTATGGTAAAAAAACAACAACAACAAAAAAAAAACAGCAGCTGTGGTTGCCAGAAATATGGTAGCAACATTTTAGGTTTTACAGATTTAACTTAAATTTACAGAAACCAAAATGCATTTCTTGAACTAATGTTAATATACCAACCTATTGAAATACTAATATCTGTTTTGTACCTTTTGTAATACACTGACAACCACCAAAAACAGGGGGTGATGAGAAAGTCACATGACGAATCAAAGCTCATCACAAGTAGCTTTTCCACAAGCTAAGAAGGTAAATACTAATATAAAAAGTGCATTAGATGTAACATAAAACATTAATGTACATAACTGATAAGTAAAAAATATTTAAATGAAAATACATTAAATGTCAAGTGTCATGCAGGGAATTTTGTGAATGTCAATTGAAACTTTTTTCACTTGAAAAATGAAAATCTGTAAATTTAACAGCATTTTACTGTAAAATAACATTAAATGTAAGGTTAGATCTATTACAGTTATTCACTGTATAGTAAGGAATCTTACTGTTAACCAATTAACAGTCTTTTACCGTTAAAGTCAGGATCATGTTCACACTATACTCTTAAAATGAACATATACAGTATGCGCATAATTATGTCTTTACTTAAAGGAATAGTTTAAAAAGAGACTTGATGTGTAACATCAAAGAAGAAGTTTAGCAGAATGTCCAAGCTGCTCTCTTCCATAAAAAGTGGATGATGGGGACAAGCTCTGAAAAAGGTTTTTTTCTTTCTTTTTTAATTTTTTTTATTACCATTTGTTTAAATTTGTTTTGCACTAAATCTCTCTCCAGGGATCATGGCAGAGCAGTTTGTGCCTGATGGCCCTCATGGACATCTGTATCAGGATGGCTGGGTGAAACTGATGAATTGGCAGCACAGCACCATGTACTTGTTCTTCGGTATCTCTGGCATCGCAGACGTTCTCAGCATGTCTTCTCGCCATGTGCCAGTTGGTCTTGACCGTCTCTCCCTTTCCTTGGCTCTCTTTGTGGAAGGTATCAAGCAAAATGAGCCTTTAATTAAGTAAATATGCAATGATAGCCCACCCTTGTGCTTGCTGAAATGTCATGGCTCGTCTCTTCCAGGGTTCCTTTTCTACTTCCACGTCCACAATCGCGCTACTCTGGACCAGCACATTCACTCTCTGCTTCTGGTTGCGGTGTTTGGTGGATCCGTCAGTACATTGTTGGAGGTGTTTAGGCGAGATAACATGGTGCTGGAGTTTTTCAGGTCGAGTTTAGCCATCCTACAAGGGACGTGGTTCTATCAGGTAAAGACAACATCTCAAACTAATAGTTGAAGAGAATTAACAACTTAATTTGATTCTGGGAAAAATTCAAAAACTGAGTCATAATTACAATATGAAAATATTGTTATGTTTCAGATCGGGTTTGTGCTGTATCCTCTGAGTGGACCACCTTGGGATCTGGAAAAGCACGAAAACATCATGTTCATCACCATGTGCTTCTGCTGGCATTACGCTATGGCTCTACTGATTGTGGGCATCTGCTACTGTGGAGTTTTTTGGTGAGTGGACACTGTCGCTTTGAATGAAAAAAAAACATTTTCAATCTTTATTTTGCTTACATTGTGCCCATGATCTTTCCAGGTCATCAAAATGGTGTGATGGAAGGCAGATAGGCGACATGGAGATGGGCCTCAGAAAGTGCACTGCCTCGGACTCTAGCTCCCAGAAGGCTTTGCTCCAGGAATCAGATGAAGAGTAGTTGGAGCCTGTGATGACTGCCAAGATTGAATGCACTGAATGCAATATTTTTACCTTTTTCTCTGCTAGCAAGCTGTCTTCCAATAGGATTTTATGAATTTATGTTTGCATTGTTTCACTGCAAAAGATTTTCATGTGCTCATGCCGAAAATATCACATCAAAATGCACTTGTAAATAATGTGGTTGTCACAGGTGTCAGAAGCAACTGGCAGGATTTGCCAAACTATAGGGGAAAAAACTGATTATATATATATTTTTAGCATATCAAATGCATGCACAAATCACTTAATACCTATAATAAATGTATAATAGCACATTAAAATGTTTTATAATGAAATTCAAATGAGGAATATACAAGCATATAATTGTTTCGACACTGGCACTACATGGTCAGCTTAATTCATGTTACCTTACCACATATGGAAATGAAGTGGCAAAAAACAGCCAAATTATTTATTTTACATATACACACTTAAAGTTCAGTGATAATCCCTAGATTGCAGTACACAACGCTGTTCGACTGAATAAACGTAACAGCTGTTTTGATTCGATTTGTTTAGCACAATCATTTATTTATCACAATACAAACAGTAGCTACTGAATATTAACAGTACTTATTAAATTACATTTCTTTAGGAGAACTCAAGATATAAAAAGCACAAACAAACAAAGTTGCCTTTGTGTACATGTCAACATCTTCTAGAGAAAGGCCATTCAATATAACCAAGATCAGACTGATACAATTACAAGCCATGCGCAATTATTCACCTGACCTTGCTTCTCTGTTCACAACTGCCATTATATAAGCATTCAAATCATACTTCATTTTCAACTTTCAAACATCAAAACAAAATGACAAAAAGCTGTTCAAGACCAGTGCTTAGAATCTGAAACTGCTTTGTCCATATGTAACTTTCATGGGAAAGTTCAGCAAAACTCTTTTTGTTGCGCACATGCTCTTTTTGATTTGAGGTCTATGAATCGTCATGATGTTTATCTCATTGAGGGTCTGGGTTTGTTTTTGGTGAGGGTGCAGTAGAGACCACCACTGTAGACACTGTGGATTTTGGGGAGCTGGCGGCTGTGCGCTGTAGCTGCTGAGCCGGTACTGTCTGGATTCGAACCTTGGGTAAAGAAACATACTCGGTTAACACACGTATGGTTTGGCCTGTAAGACCAGTTTTAATATGAGTCTGATGAGTCAACCTGTGTGGCCTGTCCTTGCTGCTGTAGTTGCTGCAGTTGTTGAGCAGTCACAAAGCTCACTGGCTTGTTCCCAGCAATCAACTTGGTGCCTGCCGGCATGGTAGTCAAGATAATGTTCCTTCCCAGATTGCTGATACTGAAAACAGAAGACATTTTTCCCAAAACAAGATTTCAAATGATTGCGAACTTAAAAACCTGATAGGGAGCTACTGATAGCGCTCTATCAGTTTGTTTACTATAGAAATATCAGATAATGAAACGGAATGCTCACTTGGTGCTTATATTCCCTTTCAGTATGGGAGTAGTGACCACACTCTTATTTTTCAAAGGTTGGCTAAGGACAGATAAGGGCACCGTGATCCTCGTGGGAAGCTTCCCCTGAAAAGAACAAAGATTAGAGTTTCAAACGTCATCATAACAGGCAATTATGCATAACAGACAGTGGCTCGGCTCCAAAGCCCAGTGAGCTGTCTTCTCGTCTACTGCATTGATAACTGAAATTAAACCCAAGATTTGCAAAACTAATGATGCGCTAGTCTTATTAGTCGTACATATTTGTACTTTTTATTAGAAGTAACAGATTTTTATTAATACTTTTCAGGATCAAATTAATAAAGAAAAAACATCTTGGATTTTTGTCCACTAAACTTGTCGCAATGCATTATGGGATTGCATTTTATACAAAGGAAAGGATACATGCAATTTGGACAAAAGATGTCATAGAAATCAGCATAACCATGTTTTTTTGGAAGAAAAAGCCTTTAAGTCAAGAGTGCACAAATTAGGTTTTGGCTCAGTATGCACACTACTGTTCAACAGTTTGTGGTCTGGTGCAGTTACATCATTACGCCAGTAGGTGGCAACAAATGACGGTTAAAAAATGTATTTGTCATTGAATTATTCATTCAAGAAATTTGTTCAAAAACACTAATTCATCCAGAAATGAAACAAGTCAAGTCTTGTGTGAATCATTGAATCATTAATTCAGACCTATTTTAAAAAAAGCGTTACATGTTATTTTGTTTAGTTGTCATTGCTTTTGAAAGGTGTTGATAAAATGAATCTAAACTTACAGCTTGTGTGGCTACTACAGTAGCACTAACCGGCACCTGTCTGACTGTGGCCGCCGTAGTGCCCAGAGAAAGCGTAGAGCCTGTTGCTGCAGGGCTCAGTGTCATGCCTTTGGCCCCTCCCACTCCACTGGTGGCTATGGCAACAGTGGCCGCCCCCGATGATACGGTGACAGGCTTTGTACTTGTGGAGGTTGTGCTAATTGCGATAGTCTGACCTTGTTTCTGAGGAATCACACCAAGGTTTGGCACTATTCGAATAGTGGTTCCTGCTTTAGAGTCAGATGAGGTGACGGTTGAGAATGTGCGGGCCTTTGGGTCAGTCATAGTAACGGCCAGGGCCGGCATGAGGCGAATGGCCGTGTCACAGGCGCCCTTCAGCTCCGGGTGAACCTTTACTAGGGTGGCAGTGCCTGTGGCAGGTGCTTTAACAACTAGGTTCTCAGCTGTTGTGGATGCAGTGGTGTTCGAGGTAGGGGGTGAAGGCTGGGGTTGAGACACATGAAGCGTGGCAGAGATGCTCTTGCTGCCTGAGCTTGTGGCACTACTCAGCATGTCTGGGGTGAGTTTGACAGTGGCCATTGGAGATTTAGTAAGGGTGGCCATCATGTCCGGAGTGATGCGAAGTACCGTCTGACCTTTGGCATCAGTCGTAATTGAGGAGGGGGGCAAGCGGAGCACATCCTTCCCCTGAATGCGTAGGTTAGTGGCGGTGAGAGGGATCCCGGCCCCACTCTGGGTCTTTACACCTAACTGACCAGTGATCGCAACCTGGTTAAAACAAAAGTGAGCGAGATTTGACAGGGAAATAGAACAGACAATATCCTCGGTTAATCATACTGTGTTTTAATTAGGGATGCACTGATCAATTCTAGCCAATAATGATGTTGATCATTATTTTTTTGTTATGGCCAATAACTGAAAATGTATTTTTTCCCATTATACAAGGAAAATGTACAATGACCAAGATATATTTCTACAATAAAATAAGAACATTAATATTAAAATGGTTACAAAATTGTTACCAGACATGTACAGTATTTCACACTGAAATTGCAGTTCCAGAAAATGTATTAACAAACATTAAAATACATTTAAAAAAATGACCAGGCACAAACCATTTTCATTTATTGCTTTTATGTCCTGCATAAAAAGAGCTTTGGGTTTTGGATGTGCACACCTACTTTTTATTTATTTTTATTATTATTATTATTATTATTATTATTATTATTATTATTATTACAACAACAACAAGATATGCAAGCAACCAATCCTGGAAAGTACATTCTTTAATTTTTCAAATGTTAAATGTAAATGGCTGATATTTAAATTCTATAGTATTTTTACTACTATAAACTATAAATGCCACAAACATTATACATGTACATTATAAATAAGTATACTTCTTTTGCTATTGAAGTTATTAGTGTTTTTAAAGATTAACTTTAAAGTTAAAAATGATCATGTATAAATGTAGATATCTACATCTATTTTTTTTTTTACATCGGCCAATAAACAATATGACCGATATATTGTGCATCCCCAGTTTATACCAGGTGTAAACAGTCTAATGCATTCTGAGTTGGTTTGTACCTGTTTGATAATATTCTGGCTGCTGACACCCTGCAATACAGCAGGTGATGTTGGGTTGTGTGCCGGGCTGGCGGGGGAGCTCGTCTGAGGTTTGGTTACTGTGACAGCAGATGCGAGACCTGGAACAGTAAGACTGGCCTGACCCCGTGAAGCCTGCACCTGAATAGGACTTCCTGCAGACTGGCTTCTTAGTGGTAGAGTCACCACTGCCTGTTCAAAGAAAGACAAACAAGAATGTGATTCATTTGACTGGATAGTGTTGGACACATTTTCTGTTTATAAGACTACACTGAACACATAAACATTATTGCTAGAGATGCTGTAGTGCACCTGCGTGATGTTCTTTCCATGCGCCACAGTGACCGGCACCCTGAT
Source organism: Paracanthobrama guichenoti (assembly GCA_018749465.1). Lineage (NCBI taxonomy): Eukaryota > Metazoa > Chordata > Actinopteri > Cypriniformes > Gobionidae > Paracanthobrama > Paracanthobrama guichenoti. The sequence continues at coordinate 6,487,693 of CM031963.1, forward strand.
GTGGTGAGGGCTCTGGTGCACTAATGTGGCCGTCTGGCTTGCAGAGGACGTCGGAAGACCAGGCTGGGCAGTGACCACTCGCACCTGAGGCAGAGAGCCAGTGGCAGCCGAGTGTGCCACTACCCGAGTTGCAGGCTGCGGTGAGGCCTGCTGGGAAACCTGTGGACCTGGCTGACTCGCAGACAGCAATGTTCCTAACTGAGGCATGGAAGGAGGAGACACCAGCAGGACACTGCGAAAAAAAAAAAAAAAAAAAAAAGAGATATTGTGATCATGAAAGTCAAATGATAACAAATGGAGCACATGACTGATGATTGAGCCTTGCATTGGTGCATTGTTAAGATGCAGTCACATAAGCAAAATTCTAGTCAAATTTCACAGGTAAAAAGGTCCATATTCTTTTGTCAATGGTGTAGGAATGCATGAAGCACAGCTCACACAGAAGTAACTTTCATACCAAGCAACTTTCTGTTGGTCAATGTGATGAATCAACATCAGCAGCAAATTCTGCGTGGAAAAATCTTTCGCCCGCACACAAAATTCCAGATCGTGTTGATTCCTATTGAAATGACTGGATTTTGCACACAAAAACTTGCAAAACAATGCTAAATGTGACCGCAACTTTAGTATAAAAAAAAAAAAAAAATATTACATTATATTTTTCACCTTTATATTCGATAGTACAGATGAAAAGAGGCATGAAGTGATAGGATGAAAGAGATTGTGAGCCAGGACTCAAAATTGGTACACCGAAAGCACTCCTGGGCCCCATGTTGCAGTGCTGCCCACAATGGTATGGTTTTTGACAAATTAGAAAAGGTTTAATAAAGGAAAAAAATTATTTTGTCCCTGTAAAATACAAAAGGTTAAAGAGACAGTTCAACCAAAAATGATTTGTTTCATGTTGTTCCAAACCTGCATGACTTCAGCAGAAATTAAAAGATTCTAAGAATCTCAGTAGCATAAACATTCTTTGGAATTTTCTAATTTTGAATTTCCTCAAGTGTTCCACACACGGAAGAAAGTCAGTCATGCGGGTTCCACGAAGATATACAGTGAAGATGAATAAATGATGACGTCGCTGAACTTTACATTAAAGAATTTTGTTTACCAACCACTGACCTGGGATTGGTTTTGACGGGTTCTGGGGCACCCGCTTTGGTTGGAGTTGCTGCTGTGGGAGGGAGGGGCGATTTAGGGGTTCCAAGGGTGCTCGGTGTGGGAGTGGAGGGAGTTTGAGACAAGCTGGTGGATGCAATGGCTACTCCTTCACTGCCAGAGCTCTGGCCAGCCTCTGCAGCACCATTCTTACTGCCTGGCTCCTTACCGCCTGCCTTCTACAGTACACACAGTCATATACACACAAAAACATAAACATATGCAACAGCTCATGCAAATCAGCATGGACTTACAGTGATCTTTTCCATTTCAAATTAGTGTGACAACAATGACATGAGTGAGTGAGGAAGAACTTACAGGTTTTGGTGCTGGTTTGGGCTTCTGCTGCAGAGCTTTCTTGGCTTTAGCAGCTGCGGCCTGGGCCTGGTGTATTCGCTCTGATTACAGAAAGATTATCACATTTAGTATCTGGATCTGTTTGGTTTTTTTTACCATTAAAGCCAGTGTGCCAGCTTTGCACTTGTAAGCTTCATTTCCATAGTTATTCGTGATGAAAGCATCTAGTGTGCAGGGTCTCTCAGCTGGGGACTGTTAACAGAGAAATGGTCATCTCTATGAGTTTGAGCTCTTGTTTGTGTAGTGTTCTTATTGTTAACTAAAACTAAAATGATTTAAAAAAAAAAAAAAACATTTTTGGTAATTGAACTAAGCTGAAATACAACAAAATATAAATATTAGATTAAAAATATTATTTCTTAACTTTATTTCAGTTAGCTGCCAAGGCAACATGTTAAAAAAAAAAAAAAAAAAAAAAAAAAAAAAAAAAAAACAGTATATTATTAATACTGTGATATTACACTGTTTTGGTCATATCTGACTTCAAGGGTTCATATTTGCCAATAGCAGAAACCTGATATGGCCTGCTATCCTCTGAGCACTAAACCGGTTCTACTTGTCTGCCATTCATTAGTACACACACATACTGTTCCACATTTTGTTTGTGGCAATGAACCTTTTGACTTTTTTTATGTAATGTACATGCATCACTGCAAGGGTTACAGGGGGTTGCTTACCAAACTCCTCCTGGCTCCGGTCCCTGTGGAGGTAGATCCACAGCTTGCGGCCGATGTCGTATTTCACACAAGGGTCTTTCTCGTAGTGCAGGCGGTCGAGGGCACCACTCACCACAGTGTTCACCTAAAAATGGACAAAATGTGTGGGTGTAACATTGACTAATGTGTTATAATGATAAATACGACAGCATGAAACACATGTCTGACCTGAGCACTGGTGACATCGGGGGCTAGGAACTGGGAGTCCTTCAGTAATTCACAGATCTCAGCTCTGGTACCTTCTCCATTAGGAAGCCTGGCGGCAGCATCTCTCACTTTGTTGATGAAAACAGGAAACACGTGCATTTTCTTTATTTGACCTCAATTGAAAACTGATATTGCTTTCTGAGAATAATTAAGGGAATAGGACTAGACACCTTCATGCCATTCCAAACCCATTTGAGCTTCTATCTACTGACAGACTGAATGAAAGAAACCTAAATGAGCTTGAAATTACCCAAACACTTTTTTTGGGTAACCTGTCACTCAATGAAATTATTTTGAGGAACTAACACCAGAAACGGTGAGGACAACCAGGCTTTAATTTAATAAACTATGTGAAATCCCTAACAGAACTGCAAAAGAAAGAGCACCCAGTAATTACCAAGAGATAGTATGGTGACGTAGGCCGGTCTGTCGGAGCGCAGCAATGAATGCTCTCGTGCTTTATTGAGCGACGTCTCCTTGTCAAAAACTCCCTTGACTGGTCCCACCACAGATTCAAAGCCATGCATTCGGTAAGTAAAGGCTTTATGTGGCTGATCATAACGTTGCTGCTCCTAATACACAAATATTTCAATGACAAAAGGAAAAATAACAGACTACATTCCACAAGCAGAGCAAAAATGTAAAAAATGATGTGTTGACAGGACACCTCCTTTAGGGTAGGTGAGACCCAGGAACTAACCTGCTCTTGAAAAACATGCCTTTCCTCTCCTGTACTAGGCCTCACCACATAGTCAGTCCACCTAATAAAGAGTAGAAAAACAGCATGAAATAACGTGTGTGTGCACATCGGTCTCAACTAAAAAGACAAAGGAATTGTTGTTCGAATATGACGCTTATGTTAAGAAAACACTGTAATCAACTGTCAAACTCACACTCTGGGTGTTGGAGGAGTGAGTTCTGCAGTTTCCTCTCCCTCCTGCTGTAAAACAAACATAGAATCAGGAATCAGAGAGCGTGACATTACATCATTGTAGAAAAGCTTGAAAGCTGTTTACTACCTTGACAATCACATGATCCTTTGACTCCAACCATAACTGGCACAGAGCACTCAGATCTTTGTCTCCATCCTGACTTGGACCTGCACAGATCAGTATGAAGAAATGCACACAACTGGTGGCTTTAACAGACATGAATGAATCAGTGCATGAAAATATGAATTTACAAATGATCTATAAAACCTTCTGATCTGAAAGACACCTGCTGAAATGCTTACAATTATGTATGAATTTACAAAACTAATATTCTAATTATAATGTTACAAAAATCTATTTTAAAAAAGTGCTGTTTGTTTGAACTTTCCATTCATCAAAGAATCCTGAAAAAAATCATGGTTTTCACAAAAATATTAAGCAGCACAACTGTTTTTCAAATTGATAATAAGAAATGTTTCTTGAGCACCGAATCAACATTTTTAAATTATTTCTGAAGGGACATGTGACATTTTTTTTTTACTTTCCAACCCCAAACATTTGGATTGTAGTATATAACCTTCAGTAATTGAAAAGTCTATATTTCCATCAAAAAAAAAAAAAAAAAACCATCTAAAAAATACAAGTAGAGGAAAATGGAGGGGGATCATCGTACATATCCATTTCCATTGCTGGGAGAGTTCCTTGAATTCCACAAAAGGTATGAAGCCAGTAGGCAGAACCATCACACCAGCTGACAGGAAACATGAAGCATAGATATGAAGCATGAACCTAAATAATCAACATGCATCATTCAATGTATAAATCATGAATTAATAGCTGCAGGAATATTTCCATCATCATCATCATCATCATCATCAAAAAAAAAAATCATAGATTCAGGGCAGGCATACCTTTGCTCTCTCCAGTGAGAAACTGTAGAGCCGGTACAACCAACTCTGACCAGCAGGGGGCCATAGAGAACCAGGGGTTGAGTGCACTGGCTGGAGATGACTGCCACTGTTGGACTTTCTCCTCCAACTGTGCGCAACAATAAGAGGAACAATCACAACACTGATTTCATCTTGTTAAGGATATGCAGTGAAGACAGTGAAACACTATTAAACACCCTTCTGCAATTTCTGCAAGCTTCAGTTATTTCTGCCATGTCATGTTGCAGCAAAGTTTGGAAACTCCTGACTGCATGTATATTTCTCATGATCACAAGACCTTTTGATCTAAAGGACACGCTGAAATTAGCTATGCAGACAAATGTAAATTATTCCTATGTGTTCATCTATCATAAACTAAACGGATGAGCTTGACGAGGTAGTAAGTACAAAAGGCTAAAAACTATCCAACATACATGGAAAGTCCTGAGAGCTTCCCAGAATGCACCTCATGAAGAAGATGCAGAGCCAAAGCCTGGTGAATGTAATATATAACATAGTTCTGATTTTTAATTGTTTCACTGCATAATTCCCAAACCATATACACCACCCTTCAAAGGTTTGGGGTCTGTAAGATGTTTTTATTGTTTTTGAAAGAAAACTGTTCTCTTCACCAAGGCTACATTAATTTGATTTAAAAATACAGTAAAATATTATCATTAAAAAACTTTTACATGAATTTTCCACAGCCATTACTCCAGTCTTCAGTAATCACATGATCCTCAGGAATCATTCTAATACATGCCTATATACACTAACCTAAAGGATTATTAGGAACACCATACTAATACTGTGTTTGACCCCCTTTCGCCTTCAGAACTGCCTTAATTCTACGTGGCATTGATTCAACAAGGTGCTGAAAGCATTCTTTAGAAATGTTGGCCCATATTGATAGGATAGCATCTTGCAGTTGATGGAGATTTGTGGGATGGACATCCAGGGCACGAAGCTCCCGTTCCACCACATCCCAAAGATGCTCTATTGGGTTGAGATCTGGTGACTGTGGGGGCCATTTTAGTACAGTGAACTCATTGTCATGTTCAAGAAACCAATTTGAAATGATTCGAGCTTTGTGACATGGTGCATTATCCTGCTGGAAGTAGCCATCAGAGAATGGGTACATGGTGGTCATAAAGGGATGGACATGGTCAGAAACAATGCTCAGGTAGGCCGTGGCATTTAAACGATGCCCAATTGGCACTAAGGGGCCTAAAGTGTGCCAAGAAAACATCCCCCACACCATTACACCACCACCACCAGCCTGCACAGTGGTAACAAGGCATGATGGATCCATGTTCTCATTCTGTTTACGCCAAATTCTGACTCTACCATCTGAATGTCTCAACAGAAATCGAGACTCATCAGACCAGGCAACATCTTCAACTGTCCAATTTTGGTGAGCTTGTGCAAATTGTAGCCTTTTTTTCCTATTTGTAGTGGAGATGAGTGGTACCCGTTAGGGTCTTCTGCTGTTGTAGCCCATCCGCCTCAAGGTTGTGCGTGTTGTGGCTTCACAAATGCTTTGCTGCATACCTCGGTTGTAACGAGTGGTTATTTCAGTCAAAGTTGCTCTTCTATCAGCTTGAATCATTCGGCCCATTCTCCTCTGACCTCTAGCATCAACAAGGCATTTTCGCCCACAGGACTGCCGCATACTGGATGTTTTTCCCTTTTCACACCATTCTTTGTAAATCCTAGAAATGGTTGTGCGTGAAAATCCCAGTAACTGAGCAGATTGTGAAATACTCAGACCGGCCCGTCTGGCACCAACAACCATGCCACGCTCAAAATTGCTTAAATCACCTTTCTTTCCCATTCTGACATTCAGTTTGGAGTTCAGGAGATTGTCTTGATCAGGACCACACCCCTAAATGCATTGAAGCAACTGCCATGTGATTGGTTGATTAGATAATTGCATTAATGAGAAATTGAACAGGTGTTCCTAATAATCCTTAGGTGAGTGTAAATGTCTCTACTGTAATTTCAGATCAATTTAATGAATCCTTGCTAAAAGTATTATTTTCATTCTTACTAAATAAAACTTACTAATGAAATCTCACTATATACCACAAATTACTAAATCTTACTATATATGACATTTTTGAAAGGTTGTGTCTCTGTATAAATTTTGCATTTTACAAAATATACAATGCTATACAAAATACATACATACATACAAAAACTGCATATTTTCCATACTACCATCTGTGTCACTGAACAGTTTTTAATGACTTCAATAATTAAAAATGGGGAAAATTATAATAATGAAAAACTAGTATATACACATCTAAACTTTTGACTAATACTGTATGTATTTATAGGTGCTGTAGGTACCACGGAGGATGTTGCTAGACTTTCCAGTCTGAGGATGTCCTCCAGCAAATGAAAAAAGCTCATTGCTATCTCTTCCACTCTGTCAGGGCTTGCCTGGGACTCGTCTATGGGCCTTTGGTACAAATGAAACAGATGAGTGCAAGGTATTTAAATGCTGAGAGTTTTGGACAAAACAGAATTATGTACAAAATAAAGACCTACTCTTCTTTAACGGTTTGTGGAGGAGCAGTGGGGACATCAGTAAGGCTTGAGTTCAAGGAAGCTGCTGACATCTGAACATCACAGACCTCTTCCGATTCCATTTTAATAGGGCGCATCTTTTTCTTCTTCCTCTCCTCCTTTATCTTTTTCTTAGGTAGGGCCAGGTCAAAGACGGCTAAAGGCCAAAAACAGACATAGATTCCCACCTGCTCCAATGATTCATGCAGCTTATATCAAAGAGAATAAACGGAGCTCATCAATCTCACTTGTAACAGATCCTTTTCTGCCGATGTTGACTCGTGACATGATATCACCAAGATGGAGGTCGGAGGTCATAAGGTCAGGGTGATCCTAAGAATGACATCAATAAATATAACTCATACTAATCTTGACTAATCATAGTGCAATGGTTTTCAATCTTTTAGATGTCCCGGACCCATAATATATGATCATTGCTGATTTAAAAGGCTATATATTTTAATGTATAAAGACCCAACATGTGAAAAATTAATTATTATACTAAATTATTATTATTGCATTTTTTCTTACTCACTATAGCACTGTACTGTTAGATGTATTACTTTTTTTAACTTTTTTTTTTTGTGTAGTTAGTTAATTTTATCTTATTTTCATTATTTATTTTTAACACAATTTTACTCAAAACTTTTCCACAATGTAATTTCACATATGCTTTAAAAAGGTCATATCGTGGAATCCAAAAAAAGAGCTTGATGTAATATAAAAAAACATGCTGTATCTTTAAGAACTTAAATCATCCCATTTAAAAATGACCATTTATTGTAACTTAGCTGCATAAATGACTTGTTCTGAACTTTTGAAACTTGGTACCATCATAAGTTTCTTAAAGCTACAGCAGGGGAAAAAATTTATTCTAAGGGCCAGAGAGACGGTGGAAAAGATTACAATAAACTAGGGATGCAACAATACAGTTAGTCCACGGTTCAATACATACCTAGTTTTTTTAACTACGGTTTTCGGTTCGGTTCTGATGGCATGTCACATCAGTGTTTTTTGTTAATCTATTCTTAGGTGACAGGAACAGCAAGAGGTTAAGGATAAAAAAAAAAAAAAAAAAAAATACTATTTTTTTACTGCAATACTCTTTCTTTATTTTACTTAAAAGAAAAAAACCCTTGTATACATTCCTAGTGTATTGTATAATATAAAATAAATCTATATAAAGATTAACACTGGCAGCTTAGAGCTGTACAGCAGCATTCAAGTATGAAATTGAATAAATAAATGTAAAAATAAAACACTACATAGACTTCATGATAAAATATACATTGATTCTTATTAAAGCTATTAAAGTTTTTCAGTCAAGAGTCTTTTGTTGTTTTATTAACATTGAAGGGATGATTCTGTCATTGATTAGTCACGCTCAAGTTGTTTTAAACCGAATAAAGTTCTTCCTTCTGTTGAACATAAAATATATTTTGAAGAATGTTTTAAACCAAACAGTTGCTGGTCCCCATTGACTTCCATTGTAGGAAAAAATACTATGGAAGTAAATGGCTACCATCAACTGTCTGGTTACCAACATTCATCAAAATAACTACTTCTGTGTTCAACGGAAGAAATTAATACAGGTTTGGAACAACATTAGAGTGAGTAAATAATAACTTTTAGTTATTATTATTTATTAGTTTTTCATTTTGAGGTGAACTGTCCCTTTAAGGACAAGCGGCAGCATGTCTGCGCTGCTGTCACTTGCACGCATCTAATATACAGACACACACCGATTTTACTTTCAAAACCTTGTGTGTATTTGACAGTATTAGCGCAGTAAGATTACTTATTCCAGTAATAACGTGTTATTTATATATAGACAGGGTTTTAGTGCGCACACTCTCAGAAAAGCGCAAGTTAAAACAGTGCATAAGCACACGAATGAAATGTTTAACCGGCAAGGCTTTAAAACACATGCAAATAATAAACTTTCGTGATTGCGTATAACTATAGTGTCCCGTGAGCTTAACTCTACCACTAACATGTGATGTGAATATATGTCACATTGTACAGTAGTATATTGGGATGGAGGCAAATTATAAAAATTAATTAATTAAATGCAAAACCGAAATCAACGCAAATTCACAAGCGTGTATTGAACTGTGAATGTCGTACCGAATGGTTCAATATCATATTGAGAATTGTGGCATCCCTACAATAAACTAAAATGTGATAAAAAATAAATCAATAAAAAAAAAAACTTTACCTCTGATGAGGGGCAACAAAAATAATAAAATAATAAAATGACCCCTTTAGGCAACTTACTGGCTGTCGTTTTCTTTTTTCTCTGTGTCTCTGCAGCATGGCTCTTAGTTCCTTCTCACCCAGCTCAGGCTTGTCTACATGGAAAATCAACGTTAGTTTCTTATAACCTCATATCTGGGGAGCTTTAAACCAGCTTTAACTGACCTCTGGTTTTCATGTCCTGAGTAGAAAGGCTGGGTAGGACCCTGAGAGAGACGGTTGGAGTTGGGGAGGAGGGCGATGGAGGAACAGGCAACCAAGAGGCTGTATCTGTTTATATGACCATAAAACCATTATCTTAATCATCATTACATGAAGACATAATGGTGCTGAAAAATATTTCACACTGCATCACACCCACCATCTTCATCAGATGACACATTACTGTCCCCACACTCTGTTTTCACATCCTTCAGTACGTGAGTCACTCTACGTCTCACCCTCTGCTCAAGCATCTCCTTATGAGAGGGGACAGGGTACCGCCGTTTTAACGCAAGCTCAGGTCCACTGCGGACCGCCAAATCCAACAACTCCTACATTGCAAGAGAAAAGAACAAATTAGTAGGTTAGGATTTCTTCCGCCACTACTTGCTGTATCAGGTCTGTGTCAACCAGTCGTGGATCACGACTTCATTTGTGCTAGTTTTGCAAATACAAATCTAGTGTTGAAATTTCCAGAAACTGCAAGGATACTGCATTGTTTACACTGCTGTTTAAAAGTTTGGGGTTGGTCATTATTATTTTTTTAAGTCTCTTATGCTCACCAAGGCTGTTTTTATTTGATCAAAAATACAGCAAAACAACAATATTGGGTAACACTTTATTTTACAGTGTCCTTGTTACATGTAGTTACTGTAGTAATAACTATAAATTATGAATAATTGCATGCAACCCCTATTCCTATTCATAACCCTAAGGACATGTAGTTATTATTAGTACTCAGTACTTAAATGTATAATTACATGGACCCAATATAATCCATTATTATTAAATATCATTACAATTAAAAATAACTTTTATATTTTAAAATATAAAATTTATTCCTGTCATAGTCAAGCTGATTTCTTTAGGTGATCCTTCAGAAATCATTTTCTGATTATTATTATTATTATTATTATTATTATTATTATTATGTTGAAATCAGTTGTTCTGCTTAATATCATTGTGTAAAAATGTTCAAACTTGAAATCTTTTGTAACATTATAAATGTCTTTACAGTCACTTTTGATCAATTTAATGCATACTTGCTGAATAAAAGTATTAAAAGAAATCTTAATGATTTCAAAAATGGCAGTGTATATGGTGAGATAAAAACCGATCATGTAACAGACACTAAATTAGCTCTTCTGTGAATCATTGTACCTTTCTGGAGACCAGGATCTGCTTGAGTAATTTGTGGTAGTACTGTTGAAGGGAGTAGATGTGCCTTTTTTTCTGCGATGTGGCACAAAGTTGTCTGTACTTGACAACCTCTGGGTTAAAGTAACCATCTAAGGAAAGACAAGCAAACTAATACGCATGAAGATTTATTTTATAAATGAAAATATAAGGGCTGAAAATATAAGGGAAAGAGGTTAACCTCTGAAGAGCTTCTGGGCAATGTGCAAAGGATTTCCAAAGAAGAAATTCTGGTTGTTGAAAAGGTCGCTGATGATGTTGTTCTGCTCTGAGGTGTTATTCTCTGAGAACTGAGGCAGGAGCTGACGAAGATGTGTCCGTTGAGCATCTGTGAGAACATCGGTCCATGTGCTCTCACTCAACACTGAAAAGAAAATCTCTGGCTGCTCTCACACAGACAAACATGAACACAAGATAAAGAGATGGTTTAGTTTTTACTCTCATATTTTAACATTTTCATGAAAATTATGGAACTATCATTCAAATGTTGGGTGATAACTCACATCCTCCAGCAAATCTTCAGGAACCCGAACTCTGCAGTTTCCCAACATGCACTCTTCCATCACACGCCCATCCTGGTCCATTCCAGACTCCAGTGGGTCTGTTAACATGTGATCCAATACATCCATCTTTACCTAACCCTTCACAGCTGCAAAAGCAGTATCTGCAGGTTTACAAAATTAAACATTATGAACAAAGGAAACAGTCTAAATATCTGCAAACTCTAAAGACCTCTGAAATGCACAATTGTATTGGTTTTTATTTTGTTTATTTATTTATTTTATTTACTAATTAACTCACCATTTTATTTAATTACATTTCTACATTATTTATACTAATTACATTTCTATATTTCATACATTTTTATACAATTTGTGGTAATGAGATTAAAGACAACAAAAATCATATTGATCACCCTACACCCTGTCAAGGTACTTTAGCATGTTATCTTTATCTTGTCTATTACATTTGAGGACAATAAACCAGACGAATATAAAAACAGAAAAACTACGAAACCATAATTTCCCGTGATTTTATATTGACAACTTGTTTCTATCACAAAATAGACATTTAATCATTACACTATCTTGATGTTGCTAATTCTGCTACTAGCTAATGCAACAAGCTAACAGCCATTGTCAGGCTTTAACGTTACATCTATTATTGTGTAATATATTTATCTATTTTATGTATATAGGGAAATGTTTAAGGCATCTTACCATGAGTGTTGGTTGAAATTAGAAATGTATAAGTTAGCTAGCTCTTCACAAGTGCGGTAGGAATAATAACATTGGTGCACATTTCCGGTAACGTTATAAGTCTCCCGTCTAAACTTCCGTTCATCTGCTAAAGGTTTATATAGTGGAAAACACACGCACGCACGCACGCAATAAATATAAATCCACATATCCTGCATAAATAAAAATATAAACAATTAAATGTGGACATAAATAAATAAACAAACAAACGCTACAATCAATGTGTGTGTGTGTGTGTGTGTGTGTGTGTGTGTGTGTGTGTGTGTGTGTGTGTGTGTGTGTGTGTAAATTTTGTTTTCCAACATTTGTTGGAAATGTCTTGAATATCATCATAATTTTTAGATTAATAGATCTATTACAATATGTTGAGTAAACAAGTGGACAAAGCTCAGCTCTAATTTAATTGCTGTCTGAAGACAATTTCAAAAATGAAATAAAAAACTTCATAGATTATGCACTTGTTCAACCATCCACATTATTTGCATTCATCCTCCATATGAAAATTCAAGCTTAATTATATATTGAATTTTATTAAAAAAAAAAAAAAAAAAAAAAAAGCAAATATAGTAATTTCAAGCCCAACTTTACAGTTTTAGGAGATAAAGAATTACGGATATAATTTTACAATATGTAAAACAAAGATACGATTTTCACTGATCATTATAATAACCTCTTCTTCTGTCTTTATTTTTGTGTTAACATATTTGTTAAATTTGCTATATTACAAACATATTTACACAATTGTAATATTTTTCCATATCTTTCTAACACCAAGTCCTGAATTCACAACATGAATAATACGCTGGATTAGAATTTCACTTTTCATTTTTATTAAAGAACCCACTGACGTATCAAGGCACATTATGGTAACACCAATCTCCCTAGGAGGACAATAACAAAAATAAAAATGTAACATTATAACAAAAGATTACATATGCACATAACAGTAAAACAAAGGTCATCATGTTAACCAAATTGCAAAATAAAAATCCCCAAAATATTGTTTAAACATAACAAAAGTGCTTTTATTTTCAGATCAATGTTCAAAATGTTATTTATTTTATCTAATTTTTATCTCTCTCTTACACACAGACACAGACACACACACACACACACACAGAGTGAAGACTGTTCGGTATGAAAGATGATAAAGGTACAATGTAATACAAATAAAAACATGTCCATTGACATGTTACGCCAACAATTACATTACAAAAATCCCTGAGAAGCACTCAAGTTGTAATGACTTAGCAAGGCAGCAAGAATACTTTTCCTCCACAGAAAGAGAAACACAGTTCATTTGAGCTCAAAAACAGCATAGTCCATAGAGACAAAACTCTTTTAAGAGCATAAACACATACAGAAACATATAAAGATAGATGAAGAAACTATGAGAGCTCCTTATTATGAAAAAAACAAAACAGATCTATCTACAACAAAACAAAACTTGCTTATGGACATCTGGGCTAATTATACACATTTTTATGGCTCATTATATGACTTGACGAATATGAATGCCTTAATTACCCTCAATAACTCTCCACATAGGCTGTTAGGCTTTAGTCCATTTTTTGTCACCACTGTGACATTAAACCCCTGTCATCTGCTTGATCCAGCTGCGGTATTCTGTGACCCGTGTGTAGATACCAGGCCTGTTCTTGCGACCGCAGCCATCTCCCCAACTCACCACTCCAGCAAGAAACATGCGCCCACTGCCCTCAGTGGAAGTCATTGGACCACCTGAGTCACCCTTGCAGGAGAAAGAGGAATATATGTATGATAATGAGAAACATTTATTATATCATAAGTTATGTATGACATGTATCTGAATGTGAAAAAAAAACTTTAATTTTACCTGACAGGCATCTACGCCTCCACTCAATACACCTGCACAGATCATGCGTGGTGTTATCCCATCATCCATCAGCCTGCTGCACACAGTGCTGTTAATAATGCGCACCTCAGCCTTCTGCAACACTGATGCAACTTCATCTAGAGCAGGAGAAGACATTTTCTTAGCTTACTAACAATTGTAGGCTCTTATTACATCATAAGTTGTGCTCAATGACATTCAGTTTGTAAGTATGTTCTCTCATTATCTGGTTTGGACAGTTTTATCAATTTTGTTTTAGAGTTTAGACACACTTGACTAAACTTGTGTTTGTGCATTTCTAGGATTCAGCCATGATTCATTTATTTGCTCTGTGTAAAATAAAACCATTTTACATAGATTATTATCTATTTTTTTATTTTTAGACAACTGATATGACTGGATTTTTAATTTCCTAACAAGTGTACATGATTTTATTTTTCTTTGTTGCCAAAATGACAATTTATTTCTTCATAAAACTTTTAAAAATGAAATTAAATAAAATGGTTGAAATTAATTCTGTCGATAATTATAAATTGTGAATTTATGGTTGTCATAATCTGAATTATAAAAAATAATGGACTGGATAGTAACATTTAAAAAGCAACCCAGTATTTTATAGGATATAAAAATAGGTATAAAGGGTATAAAATTAACACAGTGAGGATCTAAAATAAGATGGCATTACTCTCATCCCTTTGTTATTCCACAGTTTTAGTTTTAAAATGACATTCAAAAGTTAATTTTAGAATTAAGCAGGACATTAACTGTCATAAATGAATACTTTAAAAATGTATTCGCTAACACTTTAGAATAATGGCCGTCATTAATAGGACAAATAATGCAGTAGTACTACATTAACTAATATGGAAGATTAACTAATCAGTAAGCAATAGCAAAATTAGGACTTAGATAATTACTGAAGGATAATTACTGAAGGAGTTTAGCCTCGTTAAGAACTATTAACTATGATTAATGTGACTATGATATAAATATGATTATAAAGAATTACCAATGAATTACCAGTTACAACATTAACATGTCTGAGCTATTTTCTTTTTACTCTGAACATGGTCATAAAATGCATTAATAATTACTGAAGTGTTACCTAGTCACCCTGCAGGGACTACTAGTGATCTGGACCATTATTAAACATGTTATCATTAGTAGTCCCTGCATAGTTTTTTCAAATAACTATTGGACTAATGGTTTTCCATATTTCTGATGTATTATTATTATTATTAAAATTGGCAAATATGAATAATAAACAACAGTCTAACAGTTTGGTTATGTACACTACCATTCAAAAAGTTAAATAATATTTAACAGTATATTTTTACTGTACATTTGATCAAATTAATACATCCTTGGTAAGCATAAGAGACTTCTTTCAAAAACATAAAAAAAAATCTTACTGACCCCAAAACTTTGACCAGATTATAGGTTGTTACACGACTTACCAATTTCCTCTCGCAGCCTGCCCCAGCCAGTGATCCATACAGATTTGCCTGCTGGAAAGTCATGTGTGGCTTCAGGTAAGCAGACAGGCCAGATGCTCTGGCTGAGAGTCACAGGGCTGTCCATCTCCATTAGAGCGATGTCATTGTCGTAGCTTGAGGGATCGTACTGAGGGTGGGAAATGATGTGCTTCACACTTTTTTGGGTTGATTTATTAGTCTCCCCCTGGTTAAGTAGGCCTAGATAGACTTCCCACTGGTCAGGCTGGGAATATCTAGCAAAAGAACAAACAATCAGTCAGGATCAGTGCAGGAGGGGAGGAGAGGAGAGGGCCAAACAAGATGAGAACTCACTTGAACTTTTCAGTGTCCTGTACGCAGTGAGCAGCAGTGACAAGCCAGAGGTTACTGATAACAGACGCCCCGCACACATGACCTTGTCCCTTCATGTGGAGGCTGACCTGCCAGGGCCATTCTCCCTCATTCGAGTCCTTTCCACCCACAATACGACTGGACTTGTAGGGCTTTATTCCACATTCTAGTGAATCAGCAAATTGAACAGATATAAATACACATAATATTAATGGCATGTTTTTAAAAAATTACAGTCAGGTACATATTTTTTTGGCAGGTGCACTATTAATATTAAGAACTATTATTGTTCTTAATATTATAGTAACTATTGTTACTATTATTATTCAAAACTCTTAGCTAACATAAAATTAACATTGCATGAAAAATAGATGGTTTTAAACATTTCAAAAATACATAACAGAGGTCTTGACCTTCTTGACTCAATCCAACAATTAAAATTGTGGCAATTCTGACATAATGTAATCTTTTGAATTGAATTCTATACAGAATACAGAAAATATTAAAGAGAGGTAGAAAGTAGAAATCTTTTTGTAACATCGTTACAAAAGTCTTTACTGTCACTTTTGAGTATTTTATGCATCCTTGTTGAGTTGGTAACTGAGGAATGACAAATTCCTCATGATTTCTCAGAGGAAAGAAAGAATAATTTTGAACTTACTACACTCTTCTTCATCTGAACCATCCGTGCAGTCGCTTTCTCCATCACACATTGGGTTCAGCTTACTAATGCATTGGTTATTCTTGCACTTATAAGTGAGATCAGAGCAGCGAACAGCTATGGCTGGATATAAAAGAGAAGTAATTAAGCCCAATAGTGTGACTGCTTATGTTGATAGCAGGTATATAAGTCAACCTCCAAGGTAAATTGTACTGCTGATAAGAAACTACTTGTGAAATCATATGTAAACAATAGAGTATATATATATATATATATATATATATATATATATATATATATATATATATATACATACATACATATATATAATATCATTAATATATGCACTTTTAATATAGGGATAAACTGAGGTCAAATTGAGGCCAAATATATAAAAGACAGTCAACATAGATGACAGGCCAAGTGTGCCGCACTGGCCCGCAAACATCCTGAAAATTGAAGCCAAAGCAGGGGTGTCTAACTCAGTTCCTGGAGGGCCACAGCCCTTCAGAGTTTAGTTCCAACCCTGCTCCAACACGCATACCTGTAGTTTTCAAATAAGCCTGAAGAACTTGATTAGCTGAGTTTGACACCCTTGAGCCAAAGCATTTTGATCGCCTCCTAGTGGCTGGCTGCAGTATAGTTTAAAAAAAAATCTCCCCCAAAGACCTCAGGAAAGCTCCACATCAGGATCACTACTGTGCAGACTAGGGCTCTGAATGATGTAATCAGTGCAAGATGTCAACGACCATTTCTTCTACTACAACGGCTTAGTTTTTCTACATATTGTTTACAGACAATGTGACAACAGGCAAAGACATTGTCATTAATGAATGAAAGTTCTCACATTTCTCACACTGAGATTCATCTGAACCATCGCCACAGTCGTTGTAGCCATTACACTGCTTGTATGCTGAGATGCAGCGGCCATTTCGACATCTGAACTCTTCCGCTTTACAATTCCCTGCAAAATTGAACAAATAACCTCAAATCATCTTCATTACTCTTGCTCCATAGTTTATATTTTGAGTGCTGGTTTCATCCTTACCACAGTCTTCCTCATCAGTGTTATCTCCACAATCATTCACTCCATCACAGAGCCAGAATCTGGGCTTGCAGAAGCCGTTCTTGCATTTGATTTGAGTCTCATTACACACTGCATGCATGGGTAAAGAAAGTCATGTCAAATCCCAAATGACACATTATTATAGTATTTCAGCTTCTCTTTGTAAAAGCAACTATAGAAAGACTGAGTACAAGTGGAATAAACGTACTGCAACCCCTCTCATCACTCATATCTCCACAGTCATTGTAGCCATCACACTGTAGGTTAGGAGATACACACAGGTCATTGTCACACTGGAACCTCCCAGGACAGGCTGTGGAAAGGTGAGAGAAATACTTTCGTCATGGTGGACTGGCTTAAAACATTGCGCTTTAATATCAGCAGAAAAAAATATGATTCTACTCACGATTAGTTGGTTCAAAGGCCTCATACACTGCAGAAAAGCCCTCACTCACATAGGACAGGTCAGAATGAAATTTGACTGTTGCTTGGTTTGATTTGATAGTGTACACTGTTTTAGGTGGCTTCTCTCCACATATTCTAAAAAAAAAAAAAAAAAAAAAACCTTTTATTCCTTTTATTAAAGTACATTCATATTCAAAAGATTGGGGTCAGTAAGATTTATTAATGTTTTTGAAAAAAGGCTCTTATGCTCACCAAGGCTGCATTTCTTTGATCAAATGTAATTACAAATTAAACTTAAATAATTTATTCCTGTGATGGCAAAGCTGAATTTTCAGCATCATTACTCTAGTCTTCAGTGTCACGTGATCCTTCAGAAATCATTCTAGCTTGCTGATTTGCTGCTCAAGAAACATTTCTTATTATTATCAGTGCTGAAAACAGTTTGAGCTGTTGCTTAATATTTTTATGTTCTTTGATGAATAGAAAGTTCAAAAGAATTTGAAATTGAAATCTTCTGTAACCTTATCAGTCATAACTGTCACTTTTGATCAGTTTAATGCATCCTTGCTAAATGAAAGTATTAATTTTTTTTTTTTTAAATGTACTGAGCCTAAACTTTTGAGTAGTAGTGTAAAAAAATGTCTATTTCTATATATTTTATAGTTAGTAACATCTAATCAAGTAAATGATGATTACTCAGATATTTTGAAGCAACTGGTCTGTGTAAATAATGCCTTTATAATGAAGAGATTTTTGTCTGACCTGTAGTTTAACTCCAAGTAGTCTGTGGGACAGTTCATGGAGTACTGTTCAGGGTTATGTATAGAGAACTTGTCAAACTTCACCTTGATATGCTTTCCTGTTGGAACCTTTGAGACAGAAGAATATTTCAGAACTTACAGAAATTTAAGAAACAGACCAATGATGCAGGAAAATGTACATAACACTGATAACACATCTGTTTTACCTCAATGTTCCACACACACTCAGTCTGAGGTGGGTAATGGGAGGGATAGCCAGGTGATGTGAAGGTACCATGAAGCCCTGTTAGTCTCCCTCCGCAGCCTAAAGAATGTGACAAATCATTTATTTAACACAAATATTGGCCTTAGACTTATTTGATTTAACACACAAGCGCAGGATCCTGAATTAAAGGGATAGTTCCCCCACAAATTAAAATTCTGTCATTTACTCACCATCATGTCATTCCAAACCTGTATGACTTTCTTTCTTCTGTTGAACGTAAAACACATTTTTTTTTTTGAAGAACGTTGCTATCCAAACAGTTTTGGTTACCATTGACTTCCATTGTATGGACTAAAACATCTTCTTTTGTGTTTTCACAGAAGAAAGAAAGTCATAAAGGTTTGGAATGACATGAGGCTGAGTAAATTATGACTACATTTTCATTTTTGGGTAAACTATTCCTTTAACACTTTCCAAAACAACTAGCTTTGGCAGGCCACTTTCAAGTGTCCAGTAATTTTATAAAGAATTGCAATGCAACAATGTTTCTCTGATCCTCACAAATACACATAAATATTTTTTTAACTTTTACCTCAGTTTATTTAGTTGGAACCTTTGAACGATGATGCATGTAATGTTCTTCACATAAACCCCCCAAAAATGTATATATTAGGAACAAAATCAAAATGTGTGAGTTTTACTTTATGCATATGGGTATATGATATTTTGCGAGTTTGTCAATGCTGAAAAACAGCTGAATTATACCCTAAGAAAATATATATTTTAAATAATGCAGTTTCTTGGCAGACAAGAATCATTTATATCCAGTAAATCTGCCATTGGCAAATGTGTCAAAAAGTAAATTCTGGACCTTACACAGGAGTTTATCATTAAACTCTACCTTGAATTTTGGCTGGAATCTGAGAGTAAACTGCCCTGAAACCTGGGAAGTTTTTCTCTTCATTTGTAACCAGTGTAACCAGCATGACATTGCCAGAGGAGATGAAAATTAGCTTCTCATTGGGTAAGCGATATCCACATTTCCTGCATGAAAATGGTTGTTAGATTCCACATATCACAAAGACAATGAAAACAGACATGTGTAATGTGACACTGCTCGCACGTGTGGTACTGTATCATGGAGAGGATGAATGAGAGTGTACAAACACTTACTCCGTTATGACCTGCTTCTCTGATGGTGCTAATGAGTCGTACACTTTGATGAAGTCATTACGACAGTCTTTCTCCAGGTCTAGGACGTCAAAGTCTAGTCTGATCCTGTGCTCTGGGTCGGCCCGAATCTGCCACTCGCTGTAAAGGCTAGGAGAGTATGAGGAATCAGGAAAACCTGGAGACGTGATAATGTTTGTTTGGTTCTCATGGGCATGATGAAACGTCTTAATGGACGCTGAAAGACAGAACAAGTTCAATATGAGTCTGAGATATGAACACACATAAATAGCTAAATGTAAAGAGCGTATGTTTTACTCACGTTTGAGGTTTCTGCCAGCCAACCGAGCATCCACAGCTGTAATACACACCAAAATATACATGAATTTTGACTGTAAACAATCAAGCCCGAATACTGCTAGACCAAAATATTTTGTTGAAGTTTCTGGTTAGATTACAAGAAGTGACAGACTGAAACTATGTGGGTAATATGAAACACTCTTCCAGTAGATTTACCCCCTGATGTCATGCCATCAATGGTGAGGCTATTGTCAGTCCTGCGACTAAAAAAACCCCTCGGGCTTTTCTGTGCATTTTCCACCTTATCCAAGGATGCAATGGCCTCGTCCACAGCAGATAGTTTGGACTCCCGCACATTAAACTCAGACAGGTAATATGCGATGATGCCGTTATTACTGCCTTCACTATAGGAGGGAAATTTTATGAAATTTACAATACAAATAAACATTCATGAGATTCATAGTATGAAATGAGTCCGTCATATTCTGTGATGTCCTAGTACATTGATTGTTTCAAAAGAGATTTAGGGGTGGACTATTCAAGGTTGGCTGACAAATAACTTGTTTATTAACTTGTATACTAGCTTGACTTGACTTTGAATATAAGGGGTGCTGTGATTTATATGAAAAATATAAATGAAGAGAGGGAACTTTCTGATTGACCTTTCAACTACCCATAATTTTCTTTAATAAACAGTAGTAAAATAATTGAATTACCTGAAACCTTGCACACTGGATTTCACATGGTACCTGGACAGCAAGGGCACTTGACCGTATATGGTTTTGAGCTGAAAGATAATGTAGAATTATGCAAAGTTTTATGATATGTCAAAATTACCCTTTGAACTCAATACATTAGCCGTTAATGAAGAAGACAAAGATTTTAAAAAATATATTATAATAATAATTACAAAGAAATGTGACCACCTCACCTGATTTGAGACCCTTGAAGCCAGTTCTTTATATTCAGTGCTGTTACAGTTTTCATAAGCATCTGAGAAGGTCTGACTGGAGATGGTCAAATAACCACTGAACAACTTCTTCACCTTTCCCTTTGGCCTGACTATAACAATGAACACGCTGGCGTTATTGTTTTATCCAAATCCTTCAGATTTACTGTTTACTGGTGATAATAACAGTGTTTCAGTTTACAGGTTAAATAACTCACTATGGAAATGCCACACTAGCAATCCGGTTACTAATGCAAAGATTACTAATGCTGTGGGTAGACCTATCGCCATAATCGCCCTGCGCGATACCCTCTTCTTCTGTAACTTCTTTGCATCCGATGCTGGAAGAAACTGCTCTGTCTGGTCCAAGTTATTGTCCTACAGCGAAATACAAAAGTAAAATACAAGTAAAATACGCTAGTGCTTTTTGAGTTTGTTACATGTGACTGTTACGTATGGAATGAGTGGTAACACTTTATTTCAGGGTTCAGTTCTCGCTATTAACTAGTTGCTTATTAGCATGCATATTACTAGGATATTGACTGTTTATTAGTACTTATAAAGCACATATTAATGCCTTATTCTACATACCTTAATCCTACCCAACACCTAAACTTAAACGCTACAAAAACTACCTTACTAACTATTAATAAGTAGTAAATTAGGAGTTTATTGAGGCAAAAGTCATAGTTAATAGCGAATATGTGTTCCCCAAACTAAGTGTTACCGAATGAGTTAATCACTGTAACTACCATGTGGAAACAATGAACTGTACATGACTAAAGTGCGATTCTGAACCACCCATGAAAACAGGCTATTCCTCTTATGCTGTCCAATATCACTGGTATGAGTACATGGAATAATGTTGTTGCAACTGTTTTCTAAAACCTGAACCAACACCTTTCTCATCGGCGTCAACAATCCAGCCCAGACAAGTATGCATTGGCACCAGTGTGTGTGGGTCACATGACTGAAGTGGCAACTTTTCTTAGTAGAGGAAAAACAGGTTCTTTTGATGGTAGTCTTTTGGTTGAATATCTTTAGATACATTTATTTTTTATTTATTATTTTTTTAAATACTGGTGGAGGATACTGAAGAATATTTTTCCAAAAATTGAAGCACAATGTAAACATGAGACTGAAACTGCAATGTCAATATAACCATTGATTTGAGCAATATAAAACAGAGAAACAAATCAAATTAGACAGGCATAGGCTACATTGAATATATAATACAATTAATATAATGAATAATTATTTTATAAACTATATAATCCTATAGTTAAAATATATAAAATGCCTATTATTAATAAAACTACCGAACAAATGAGGCGGGCAATTATGTAAATGACCAAACACCAAACAACACTGTACAGGACGTCCCGTAAACTTAATATCGGAAAAAAATAACTGCTAATAACGCCTGAAACAACTGAATACAAGAAAGAAAAAAAAACAATATAAAGATACTGTTTAAAACATACCGGAATTTTTTTCCCAGATTTGATCGGTTCCATGGCATTCGACGTATTTGTCAAACTGGCCGATGCCAGTCCACTCTGTTGGCGTTCGTGTGTCATGCAGGCGGCCCTTTGTCCTCACTTACAGCGAAACCCGCTGACACGAGCGCGCAGGTGTCTGCTGGATCAACCACAAGAAACTAGCCCTCCATCCAGCCCTTTTTTGCATGATCTTTTAGCACTGATACGGTATAACCCTGTTGATTTTATTATTAATGTAAGTTCTGTATCTGAAAAACAAACATATTTATTGTAAATCGTAAGGTTTCACTTCCCACCCAGTTTCGAGCTGCAGGTGAGTCCCTCTCAAGCATCTTGTGCTGTACTTCCTGTGTGACGTGTAAAAACCAGGATATCTAAAAAAAATAAAGCAGTAAACATTATAAAAATCAATTGTGTCTTATTTGCTTTCAATCTACTAACATATGTATTATAAACTCTTAAAAAATAAAAACTTTTTCCCAACAGTCACTGAAGGTGTTTAACCTTCAGAAAATGTAATAAAATATTATTATTATTATTATTATTATTATTATTATTATTATTATTATTAGGGCCCAAGCCCTGAAAAGGCGAAGGCCCTATTATTCTTCTAAGGATTATTATTATTATTATTATTAATAATATTCTTTCGCCTTTTTGGCATTTTTGGGGCCCTTAACGTGCTCGAAAACTCTTGAAACTTTGCACACGCGTCGGAATGCGCGGCCAACAGGGTTCGGGCTGAAGATAGTACCCGGGCGTGGCAGGGGACTCAACAGCGCCCCCTTTTAAAACTTTGTCCCTCTATCAAACACACTTGCACGTATTAGTATGAAAGTTGGTACACATATAGAGCTCATCGGGCCGAACAACTTCCGCACTCATAGTTATAAGCTTCGCCCAACAGGAAGTGAACTATTGTGGGTTGTTCGGAAAAAGCATGCTCTGGAATTTGATATAACTCCTCCTAGGCGAGTCAGCATGAAGTCATTGGCATTGGCATTGAGGATGCTAAATTGCGAGCGGATTTTTGATATCTCGAACGGTTTGGCCGTGGCGAGGAGACGAATTTATGGCGAGAAAAGGGAAACAGGAAGTGTGTTATAACTTCTGCACACATTGACCGATTTGGATGAAACTTCAGCTGTGTGTTCGTTGTAAGAGGCCATGGATATGACTTTTGTGAGTCAAAGTTATAAGTTGAAATCACTGTCTTATTTTCACCCGATTTACTTCAAACTTCATCAGTATAATGTCAAAACATTGCAGATATAGACATATGAATGGATTCCTGATATTTTAAATACAGTTGCCATGGCAACGTGTCAAAGTTGAATAATCTTTTGAGGTGTTTCTGAGACTCTTAGCATGCTTGAAATGGCATGAAACTCAACACACACATCAGTTTTAGGTTAGTTTTAGGTTAGTTTTATCTACAGTCACCAAACTCTGTATATATATTGTTCTCATCAAGCCGGACATCTTTCTAATTTACAGTCATTACCTCTGACCAACAGGAAGTCAGATATTTTGGTTAACATTCGATAATTCGAATTGAGTCGATAAACATCGACATACTGACATTGCAGATATATATATAGTACTTTTTTATTCTATTTCTATTATAATTTCCTCCTTGTGTCTTTAACTGTGAATTTGCACTGTCCATGGAGCGGACCTGTTTACATTTCACTGCCGGTTGTATATTCTGTATATAACTGTGTATGTGACAAATAAAACTCTTGAATCTTGAATCTCCTGGTTTGAATTTTGAATTTTTGAATAAACAGGCTCTGAGTTATTATAAACTATTCGTAGGAGATGCATGGAATCGACACCAAACTCGGTCAACATGAAACAAAGACACTGAAGATGCTATAGTGCGAACGATTATAGGATATCTCAAACGCTGCTGCTATGGCGAGGGATTAAATGAAGGACAAAAAAGGGAAACAGAAAATGTCTAATTTCTTGTAAAATCATAGTTTGATTTAAATTAAATTAAGATTGTATGTTCGTTAATTGACAGCTAAAGCATGCCTCTCTGTCTCTGCCCCTGGCTCTCTCTCTCTCTCTCTCTCTCTCTCTCTCTCTCTCTCTCTCTCTCTCTCTCTCTCTCTCTCTGTGTGTGTGTGTGTGTGTGTGTGTGTGTGTGTGTGCACCTGCAGTATTCTGAATGTCACCGACTGCTGCAGTTAATGAGGTGAATTCAAATGACTGACAGTCATTTTATTAAAACATTATTTTAGCTACAAAAAATAAATAAATAAACAGCTTGCCTAATGTACTTTACGTAATGATGATTGATCTTAAGATATTTTAACGTATAATATGTGTTGTGCGTACCCATGTTTACACGTACGGAACAATAGAGTTTAGATGCGTTTCATATCATAGGCTATCACAAATAACTATCACTTTAGTGTGAAAAAAACTAAAAAACAAAAAAAAAACTATACAAATACCTTGAATTAAACACTGGCCTTCTGGACTTACGAATTTTTGAGCTGCAAAAGATAACTTTGCACATATTTGAAAGTGACCTATTATATCCTATGACAATAAAATGAATCTATATTTAAATGACATCATGGGTGTGGCTTGTGGTCATAGTGGCACCAGCTGCTGCGGTAAATGTGGCATATTTAAAATATATATTTTTTAAATATTCTCCTGTTTAAATGCATATTGCCTGTCGTGCACAGTTACCCTAAAGCCACCGGGGTGGCGGTGCCACCGGCTTGTGCCCGTCATCACTGCTCGCAGCTTTAATTATAAATTAAGTTCATAAAGGATGTGTGACATACACTTTTAGGTAAATTGAGACAAAACCCATTTTTTTTGGTAACATTTGGGTGATTGAGACAGCATTTCTTATCAATGATTTAAGCTAGTAGTGTAAGCATATTCATTACACAATTATTAAGTATTAACTTTATTTCTCAATGTCTTAATATTAATTCATCCAGTACAAAGGTAAAGAAGAAGGCTTGAACTCCAAAAGTCCTTGAAAAGTGTTAATGTAAAAAAAAATAATAATAATAATTATAAAGTTTCAGGTCCCAAATTAAATAGAAACACATTTTACTGATTTTGTTTCAGTAGTGCATCATATTCATGTTTCCATCAAAAGTTTGTGTAAAATAGTAGTTATGACAGTTTTATTGCATTATGAAAACTAGCAAAAGCTTACATACAATTTCCTTCATGCATTTTAGGGTCATAAAAATAAAAAAACAAACCCAATTCCAAAAAAGTTGGGACACTGTACAAATTGTGAATAAAATCAGAATGCAATGATGTGGAAGTTTCAAATTTCAATATTTTATTCAGAATACAACATAGATGACATGTCAAATGTTTAAACTGAGAAAATGTATCATTTTAAGGGAAAAATAAATTGATTTTAAATTTCACATCTCAAAAAAGTTGGGCCAAGGCCATGTTTCCCACTGTGTGGCATCCCCTCTTCTTTTTATAACAGTCTGCAAACGTCTGGGGACTGAGGAGACAAGTTGCTCAAGTTTAGGAATAGGAATGTTGTCCCATTCTTGTCTAATACAGGCTTCTAGTTGTTCAACTGTCTTAGGTCTTCTTTGTCGCATCTTCCTCTTTATGATGCGCCAAATGTTTTCTATGGGTGAAAGATCTGGACTGCAGGCTGGCCATTTCAGTACCCGGATCCTTCTTCTACGCAGCCATGATGTTGTAATTGATGCAGTATGTGGTCTGGCATTGTCATGTTGGAAAATGCAAGGTCTTCCCTGAAAGAGATGACGTCTGGATGGGAGCATATGTTGTTCTAGAACTTGGATATACCTTTCAGCATTGATGGTGCCTTTCCAGATGTGTAAGCTGCCCATGCCACACGCACTCATGCAACCCCATACCATCAGAGATGCAGGCTTCTGAACTGAGCGCTGATAACAACTTGGGTTGTCCTTGTCCTCTTTAGTCCGGATGACATAGTGTTCCAGTTTTCCAAAAAGAACTTCAAATTTTGATTCGTCTGACCACAGAACAGTTTTCCATTTTGCCACAGTCCATTTTAAATGAGCCTTGGCCCAGAGAAAACGCCTGCGCTTCTGGATCATGTTTAGATATGGCTTCTTTTTTGACCTATAGAGTTTTAGCCGGCAACGGCGAATGGCACGGTGGATTGTGTTCACCGACAATGTTTTCTGGAAGTATTCCTGAGCCCATGTTGTGATTTCCATTACAGTAGCATTCCTGTATGTGATGCAGTGCCGTCTAAGGGCCCGAAGATCACGGGCATCCAGTATGGTTTTCCGGCCTTGACCCTTACGCACAGAGATTGTTCCAGATCCTCTGAATCTTTGGATGATATTATGCACTGTAGATGATGATAACTTCAAACTCTTTGCAAATTTTCTCTGAGAAACTCCTTTCTGATATTGCTCCACTATTTTTGGCTGCAGCATTGGGGGAATTGGTGATCCTCTGCCCATCTTGACTTCTGAGAGACACTGCCACTCTGAGAGGCTCTTTTTATACCCAATCATGTTGCCAATTGACCTAATAAGTTGCAGATTGGTCCTCCAGCTGTTCCTTATATGTACATTTAACTTTTCCGGCCTCTTATTGCTACCTGTCCCAACGTTTTTGGAATGTGTAGCTCTCATGAAATCCAAAATGAGCCAATATTTGGCATGACATTTCAAAATGTCTCACTTTCAGCATTTGATATGTTATCTATATTCTATTGTGAATAAAATATAAGTTTATGAGATTTGTACATTATTATTATTTTATTTTTTAAAACATTTTTTTTTGTAATATTGTAATATATATGAGAGGGGTTTGGGCTCCATGTCACGCCCTTATGCTCCACCAATAATCCCTCTTGAACGGTCATTGTAGCGGCTCATGCTCCTGGTCAGACATTATGTCGGGCTCATGCTCTGGGACAATCCTTAGCTGGCACTCCGATCATGGCAGATATGTAAGCTATGCCAAAATAGGGCTATACATTAGAAAAGTTAATTACCACAGTGACATGATGATGGTGATGATGATGGACAGACTTTATACTTTATAAACATTTAAGTAAAGAGACACAAGAGAGTAACAAGAAACACCCCTAAGATCAACATTAAAACCTTCTCATTAAAGCTCATTAATTATTAAAATATTTTCAGACCTGAGGCACTTGTCATAATTAAGGGGAACAACAAGGCTTCTTCTTTCGGGCCTGTCAGGAATCCCTTGATAATCAGTGTTAGGTACGTTGCAGATAAACTTGACACTGAACAATGAACAGTTGTATTTTTATTAACTAATGTGAACAAAGATTAATAAATATTGTTACAATGTATTGCTCATTGTTAATGTTGGTTAATGCATTAATGTTAACTAATGGGATCCACTGTATACACACTCAGAAAGTCTCAGAAGGTACCTTTTTGTACCTTATTTACCTCTGAAGGGTGCAAATTAGTACATTAAAGGTATACATATTACCTAAAGTATACATATTAGTACCATGTTAGTACGTTTTGAAAGGGTAGCCTACAGCCCCTTTTTCTGAGAGTGTAAAGTCTTACCAAATATATTAAGTAAAACTGAAAGCATAAAGATTATATTTCAATAATTATTTTTTTTTAAATTTAATATTCAATGTAAGAATCAGGGGAACCTGTTCCATCTCTTTATCCATCCAGAGGTTGACCCCTGAGCTACAGATTACGGGTATGTGTACAAACCACTGGCCACTGGTCGTTTATACATGTTTAATCTTTATTTTGTGTGTCTTTGTTTTGATGTGTTCACACCCAGAGGGAAGACTGTTCTGAACAGAGGCTTATATCCCCAAGGAAGTCATGTTTTCACAAATACAACACATTTGATAGACAGAAGAATCATAAATTATTAATACATGTCATAATGAGGAGATCAGGGAGCAGGTTAGAACAGACTGTTTTGAATTCAACTGTGCCCAAGTTGTTTTCTGTGCTTCTATCTTTAGAGTATTATCAAAAGGCCAGCCAAAGTTCTCAATCATGCCATTAATTAATAACAAAAACGATGCAGAATTTATATTTATTTATAAATCTTCTGATAATAATATGGCAGCATTTATTATCTGCATTGTCCAGTGTGTTGGACAACCTTCTAAATTAAATCTAGATATACTATTTTAAAATTTTCATTAAATATATAAATAATGAATAGGCCTGTATTTAACATATGTGCTTTAAATTCTTAATTTCTTTCCTTTTGGTTTATTTACATGTTATTTTGCTTCTTTTATTCTTTTTATTTACCATACAGCACATCATGCTATCCACGTTATTTTTAACATAAGAACGTGGCTATTCGTAAATTGAATGTGTCTGGCTTCCGGTGTCATTTGCTTCCAGGTATTTTTAGCTGTATAAAACAGCTTGTTTTGCTGCTTGTTATTGCAAATTGGTATTTATTGCCATAATTATAAACACACTGGTTTGTAGTGCAAATATTTGTACCTGTTTGCTGCACTTTGTTATTCTTAGTTATTTACAATGAATTGGAAGTCTTGCACATTCACAAAAAATGGTGTATAAGGTGTATACACATATAATGTCTGAGACCACACTGAAAAATATTTATAGAATTTTTTTAAACCTGGGAATGAACAAAAAGTTTTAGGATACTAACAATTATGTTAGAAATATTTAATATTTTAATATGTCTATGTCACTATTTAATAAGAAATTTGTGATGATCACTTATCGGTCTTTAAGCTGGACATGGATGCTGTCATCAGTACTAAAACGGCAGTGGCTGTGTTAACATCTCTGTTCTTCTTTTTCGTAAACTCTGTGATGCTCTCTGTAAGAACCGAATTTTCCAGGAGACGCTGTGCTAATTTTTTTTTTGGCCACATGCTTATGAATGACTCTGTGCTTGCTTCTTATGTACACATTGGCTATTTCCTTCCTCGAACCACATTAACAAATACAACAGGAGTCCAACAAAGGAGGGCGTGAGGAGGCTTAGGTGGAACCAGGACACAAAAAAGAAGGTCCAGGAGGCGAAGATGAAGGTGGGAGGAAACAGGGTGGAGGCAGAGGCAGGAGGAGCTAGGGTCGAGGGAGGGAGGAGCCACAGTGGAGGCTTGGCCTGTGGAACCAGGGTGACGAGTGACTGAGGCGCAGCCGATAGTAGTGGAAACCCAGGCAGAGCTGAAGAGCACACGGGACTGGGTGACATCAAAGGTCCTGGAGAGCAGGGTGGAGCCACAGCGATGGGCAACCAAGGTGGAGCCAGGGTGCCGGAGGACTGAGGTGAAGGTGGAGCGACCAAGGAGGAGCTAGGGTCAAGGAAGGAAGGAGCCATGGTGGAGGCTTGGCCTGTGGAACCAGCATGACGAGTGACTGAGGCGAAGCCGATGGTAGTGGAAACCCAGACAGAGCTGAAGAGCTGACGGGACTGGATGACATCAAAGGTCCTAGAGGGCAGGGTGAAGCCACAGCGACAGGCAACCGAGGTGGAGCCAGGGGAGCGACCAAGGAGGAGCTGGAGGGAAGGAGGAGCCTGCCGGAGCCAAAGGGGTGGAGGGATGAAGCGCAGCTGAAGGCACGGAAGTCTAGGGTGCAGGCAGAGCAACGACTGACCAACGTGAAGCCGGAGGGATGAGGAAGCCCGGTGGAGTCATAGGGACAACGGTCGCAGGTGAAGCCGAGGGGTTGAGGAGCCAAGGCAGAGCAGACTGCTCGACAGGCCGAGGTGGAGCTGGTTCTGGAGTCGTAGGGGCAACGGTCGCAGATCGAGCTGAGGGGGTGAGGAGTAAAAGCGAAGCAGACTGCTCGACAGGCCGAAGTGGAGCTGGTTCTGGACGGAGCTATGTGGTTGACAGACAGGTTTAAAAGGGTCACATAAGACAGGCATAAAATTCATGAACAACACTCCTGGCCAACGTGGAACAGGCAGGATTTTCTGAAATGACAGTCAGGACAGGACAGTCAGGACAGGACAGTCAGGATATGGCTCAGTGCACAGGAAAACAGGCATGACACTCACTCTCAAAGTCAATCAGCACTAATCCATCAGCCAGTGTACAGGGGTTTGGGCTCCATGTCACGCCCTTATGCTCCATCAATAATCCCTCTTGAACGGTCATTGTAGCGGCTCATGCACCTGGTCAGACATTATGTCGGGCTCATGCTCTGGGACAATCCTTAGCTGGCACTCTGATCATGGCAGGATCCAGCTCCACGTCTGCGGTGGACACAGGCTTCACCGTCACTAAGCTGATGGCTGGGGCTGGTGCACCGATTTCCTCCTCGCTCTTGCAGATTGTGAATAGGGAACTGTTGTGGAGGAGTACCCACTCCACGTACTCCTTAAAACTCCCCAGAGGCTCATCTCCAGGCACACACTCCCTGGTATTTTCTTTCAAGCCTACCCAGAAACATACACAGGCTGGCATCGTCAGCCATAGTGGACAACATTTTGCAAATCCAGGAAAGCCTGCATGTGTGCTTGTAGGAACTGGTTACCCTGCAGAAGCAGGAGGATTCTGACTGCCACTAGATACATGCTTTTGGGTCAGTTCTTCTGTCATGGTGAGGTTGCAATAAAGTTGATTAAATGGATCTAATCGCAGCTGTAATGTTTTGTCTGAAGTTTCTTGATTTCACCACTAGATGGCGTTATTTCTATCCAGACTAATTCTCCTTGGTTAAAATTGTAATACTCTCACCTGTGATGAATCACACCTAATGATACACCCTATTTAAGGCTTCACTACCTTTTGTTCTTGTTCAGACCTGATGTTAGCCTAGGCGGTGTCATTCCTGAGAATATTTGGGTTTGAGATTTTTTTTCTGCCTTCTGTTTTTTTCTTGGATTTTATGTTTCTGTTTGTGGATTTCTGGATTTATCTTTCTGGACTGATGTTTAAGAAGATCTCTCTTGTCTGGATTACCCTTTTTTTGTATTGCCTCTCAAGGAGAGTTATTTGATTTCCCCTGTAGCATATTCACCTAAAGTGCTAAGACTGTTGCTATTATTTAGTTTCTTTCCATCTGAATTAAACTCTGACTTTTGGGTTTTTACTGTTCCTTATTCCTCTGCATTTGTGTTCAACTTCCTCCAGTGGTGGAGTGATTAGTATCAAGGACACGCACGCCGGAGTCCCGAGTTTGATCCCCAGCTGGATCATAACACTCAGCAGTCTAAGTTTTATTTAACACAGAACTCAAGGTATTCAGATAACACAGGAACAAAACAACCAAACCTAACATTGAGGACTGACAAAGAACCTGAAGAAAACACAGGCCCTGTACCAAATGGCACATTTCATGTGCACTTTCGGTCTTGTGAACTTACAATGGACGCGTGCACGTGTCCGTTAAGTCCACAAGACCGTAGGGTGTCCCGTTCGTCATTTAAGCTTAAAGAAGGGTGCTCGTGAGTGCCCCCTTTGCGGCTGCTATGCGCCCTCGATGCGCACTTCTATCGAGGACTTCTACCTGGTAGTCAACACGGCATTACGTCGTGAAAGTGCGGACACAGAGAAAGGCCGTGAGGGTTTAGGGTGCCATTTGGGACAGGGCCATTGAGTTTAAATAAGACAAACCAATTAATGAAATTAACAACAGGTGTAACTGATGATCAACTAATGAAAAACCATGGAAACCAACTGAAAACTAGGTCGCAGAACTAAACAAGTGATAAACCCCACCCAAAACAGAGACAAACCCAGATGATAATAGTGTGACCCTTGTTCAAATATTTCTTCTGCTTTTGCTCAGGCAAAGTGAGGCCCTCTGTTACTGTAAATTAACTGTAGGTATGAGAGGATGTGAATAAATAATTTTATACACAAATGGTGATATAAAAAAAGATTAGCATTAAATTCTAGTTGTTTATTTTTTTATTGTTTATGTGCATTATATATTGTTATATAAATATATAATTTTAAATTATTTAATGTTAATCTTTTATATATATATATATATATATATATATATATATATATATATATATATATATATATATATATATATATATATATATATATATATATATATATTTACAACCGGAGGACAAATTTGCAATTTATTAGGTCAATTGGCAACATGATTGGGTATAAAAGAGCCTCTCAGAGTGGCAGTGTCTCTCAGAAGTCAAGATGGGCAGAGGATCACCAATTCCCCCAATGCTGCAGCCAAAAATAGTGGAGCAATATCAGAAAGGAGTTTCTCAGAGAAAAATTGCAAAGAGTTTGAAGTTATCATCATCTACAGTGCATAATATCATCCAAAGATTCAGAGGATCTGGAACAATCTCTGTGCGTAAGGGTCAAGGCCGGAAAACCATACTGGATGCCCGTGATCTTCGGGCCTTAGACGGCACTGCATCACATACAGGAATGCTACTGTAATGGAAATCACAACATGGGCTCAGGAATACTTCCAGAAAACATTGTCGGTGAACACAATCCACCGTGCCATTCGCCGTTGCCGGCTAAAACTCTATAGGTCAAAAAAGAAGCCATATCTAAACATGATCCAGAAGCGCAGGCGTTTTCTCTGGGCCAAGGCTCATTTAAAATGGACTGTGGCAAAGTGGAAAACTGTTCTGTGGTCAGGCGAATCAAAATTTGAAGTTATTTTTGGAAAATTGGGACGCCATGTCATCCGGACTGAAGAGGACAAGGACAACCCAAGTTGTTATCAGCGCTCAGTTCAGAAGCCTGCATCTCTGATGGTATGGGGTTGCATGAGTGCGTGTGGCATGGGCAGCTTACACATCTGGAAAGGCACCATCAATGCTGAAAGGTATATCCAAGTTCTAGAACAACATATGCTCCCATCCAGACGTCGTCTCTTTCAGGGAAGACCTTGCATTTTCCAACATGACAATGCCAGACCACATACTGCATCAATTACAACATCATGGCTGTGTAGAAGGAGGATCCGGGTACTGAAATGGCCAGCCTGCAGTCCAGATCTTTCACCCATAGAAAACATTTGGCGCATCATAAAGAGGAAGATGTGACAAAGAAGACCTAAGACAGTTGAGCAACTAGAAGCCTGTATTAGACAAGAATGGGACAACATTCCTATTCCTAAACTTGAGCAACTTGTCTCCTCAGTCCCCAGACGTTTGCAGACTGTTATAAAAGAAGAGGGGATGCCACACAGTGGGAAACATGGCCTTGGCCCAACTTTTTTGAGATGTGTTGATGCCATGAAATTTAAAATCAACTTATTTTTCCCTTGAAATGATAAATTTTCTCAGTTTAAACATTTGATATGTCATCTATGTTGTATTCTGAATAAAGTATTGAAATTTGAAACTTCCACATCATTGCATTCTGATTTTATTCACAATTTGTACAGTGTCCCAACTTTTTTGGAATTGGGTTTGTACAAATGTTTTTCAGGTTTGACTAAATTATTGTTGTCTTAAACCTGTTAATGCCCACAAGCAATTCTTAGAGCAAACTCTGAGATCAACTTATTCTCTGGCAAAAATATGTTTAAGTCTGTTAAAAAGGTCAGTGATTGTTTATATTATAATTTTTCATGCTTTCAGTCTGAGGCTTATTTATTTCACTTTTGTTGTGAAAGGACCTTTAAATTTGCCAAAAATATAACTTTTTGTTGTTATTAAAAAACAAGCAAGCCCAGCCCAGATGAGAAAAAGTAACGCATAAATGTAATGTAAGTAACGCATTACTTTCCATAAAAAGTAACACAATTAGTTACATTTCTAGGGAGTAACACAATATTGTAATGCATTACTTTTAAAAGTAACTTTCCCCAACACTGACAACAGGTAAGTTGGCGGCGCAGTGCAGTCAGTATGAGCCTTTCTCCTCATTTTTCCGCTACTTTAGTAATCCCACCACACACATGCACACTCTTTACAAACATGCAAGAATGCTGCTTAGTGTTTAGCTGCATGACCACATGAAGCACTTTCTCAGATAAAAAAGGTGACCAGAAAAACAGGGTTTTGTAAAAACAATTAAATAAGCCAGGTTCTATTTTTTTCTATTAAACTTTTCACTCATTGTTTTGTTGGTAATACAAAATTACTAATTTAGTATTACATAAAAAGGGCTCCCACCCACACAGTGGCACGTACGGCATACCCATGTGGTTCTGTCTGCCACTGTTTAACATCTATATAAGTTCAGGAGCAGTGTCTGTGTTTGTGGAATCTGCAGCCGGAGCAGATGAAAGGTTGATGTCTGGCTTATTCACTGTAGAAAGACAACACGTTTGTGTAATAGGTCTGTTGCATCTTATGCACACTTTTTAAAATATTAATCTTTAAATCACATAATTAACAGATGGAAAAAGAATTCATTAAAACTGCATTGGACATGATCATTAGTATAAATTGTTCAAATAAGCTTTGTTTTACTGTTTCTTGTATTTCAGCTTATGGCGGGGTCCAATGGCACAGCTCAAGATACATCTTTCACTTATCAGCAGATCTTTAATCAAGACATGGATGTTGGGCTCAATACTAAAAGTGCAGTGGCTGTTTTAACATCTCTGTTCTTTGTTTTTGTAAACTGTGTGATGCTCTTTGCTCTAGGAAGCAAGCACATATTCCACGAGACCCCACGCTACATTCTTTTTGGCCACATGCTCATGAATGACTCTGTGCTTTTGCTGGTTTCAATTATAATGTACGCAGTGGCTCAGAGTTTCCTTCAAATACCAAAATCTCTATGCACTCTGTTAGTCTTTATCTCTTACTGCTCTTTCCGTAACGCTCCTCTGACTCTAGCAGTGATGTCTTTGGAGCGGTACGTGGCGATCTGCTTCCCTCTGAGACACTGCAACATCGCCACACCAAAAAGGACTGGAATCGCCATAGGAATCATCTGGTTCCTAAGTTCTATAAATATTATAACAGACATTATTTTTGTTTTAATTGTCAACCCCAATTATTTAACCGGTATTATATTTTGCACACTAGAAAAATTGTTTCTATACAAATGGCAGCTGGATAAATATCAAGCGTTTGATGTTCTTTATTTTGTGTCGGTTGCAGTGATCATTATTTTCACATACATTAGCATTATGATCACAGCCAGGTCTGTGTCCTCTGATAAAGATTCAGCTAAAAAAGCACTCAGGACGGTGCTGTTGCACTTGATTCAGCTGGGACTGTGTCTCACCTCTTTTTGTATACCACAATAGAAAGAACACTGTACATGATGACTGGAAGCAACTCTTCTCTCTTCATAAATCTCAGATATCTAAATTTTCTTATTATTCTCATTCTGCCACGCTGTCTGAGTCCTCTGATCTATGGTATGAGAGATGAAGCCGTGTGGCCCTTGTTCAAGTATTTTTTTTGCTATCGTTCAGGAAAAGTAAAGCCCTCTATTAATGTACATTAACTGTATTGTTTTTTGACATGCAAATGGTAATATCCAAAAGTATAAAAATGACTAATATTAAAATAAAAATAATTTTGGGAAAATAATAATGTCTCTTAACAAAAGATAAAAGTGTAAAATCTCTTAACACCTCATAAGAATTCTATATAATTGTAATTATAAATGCAGACAGCCTGTGTTATGCATTTGTACACTTTTGGACTGTTAAAGTCTTTTCTAGGGTTTTGTATCTACAAGCAACATGTATGTATAGTTCATCATACATGTAAATAAACCACCCTTATATGGGCTTGTGTAATAAATAGTTTATTAAATTATTAACAGATATACTGTGATAGGCTAGTATATAATGTTTGTCTGTATGATTGAGCTTGCTCACAATATATTCTATGAACAAACCTGTACAATGTTATAATGTGTTTTTAAAGATACTTATAAATAAACAACTTTTTAGTAGAACATTTGTGCAATCTGGCCTCAAAATAAATCTGAAAGGCTTCAGTGAGCTTTACTTTCTATTTTTATATTTCCTAAAAGATTTGTGACTCGTGCTGGCAAAATGAGTCGCAATGAGCTAATTTCGAGTAACTTAGTTGTTATTTGTTATTCATGTTATTATAATTATGCTATTCATTCAAAAATCATTTTAAATGATGTATGATTTGTTGGAATCAGGCAAAGAATGACTGAGCTACACCTATTTGAAGTCGATAGAATACTTGACAAGACAGATATTTTGAGATAGCCTACTGTAATTCTGTGTGTATGTCTAGGCCTACATCGGGATTGCGCTCCAAACAGACGAGACGTTTATACTTGAAGCGTTTATACTATTCTTTGAAACGTCAGAGGGCGACTCGGAGTAAACTGTTCTATAAACCATGGACCTTTTTCAAAGACTGTGATGACGCGTTTTAACGGTCATCAATATCGTAAATCCTGCAACGTTTTTTGTATTTTCATTAAAAAAAAAAAAATGTATGTACATTTATGACACTAATACTTTGTATTATATTACTTTTGCATTAAATTACAAAAAAACAACTTGCTGCTGTGAGGGTGTTTCTAATACAGCGTCTATGGGAGTGATGGTAAAAATAACATCTTTCTCTCTTTTCACTGCCGTTATCAATCTCACTCTATTTTTTCCCTCTTTTTGAAAGTTGCGAAATCACTATTGTTGCATT
This sequence comes from Paracanthobrama guichenoti, assembly GCA_018749465.1. Lineage (NCBI taxonomy): Eukaryota > Metazoa > Chordata > Actinopteri > Cypriniformes > Gobionidae > Paracanthobrama > Paracanthobrama guichenoti. The sequence goes on from CM031963.1 coordinate 6,524,756, forward strand.
TTTCTTTTGCTATTTGAGCAAATGGGGACACACACAAAAAATATGTAATGTGTCCTCTCATTCACCGCTATAAAAGTTAACCCAACTATGACGACTTCCGCTCTGAGGAACCCGGAAATGTGAAAAGGGTCTATTAGGAAACAGCGCTAAGAAGTACACACGTGACGATGTTAATTTTAGTACACTTCGGCAAAAACACTGCAAAAGAAACCCAGTAAACCTTATTTTTACATATTATTCTTGCTTATTACTTGTGACATTAGAACAAAATATGGATAGGAGAACATGTACATGTTTTTTCGCTCAAAAAAAAAAAGTTTACATTTCACTGCCGGTTGTATATTCTGTATATAACTGTGTATGTGACAAATAAAACTCTTGAATCTTGAATCTTGAACTAAATTAACGATTTCTTAAATATTTTCTAATTTCACTAAATCCTTTCATTTAGTTTTGTGAACATTTTTATTAAACACGGATCTTTATTTTCAATAAAAGGGCTTATTTCTGCTTTTGTAGCCTCATTTTGTAAACATAAGCAGCTAATTTAGAGGCGCAAACTTGGTGTCGGTGTGATGAGACGTCATACTCGGCTAGATTCGCCTCGAACTTCTGCATCTTCAGATGCAGAACCGCACGCAAAGTTACAAAATTTTCTTTGCACACCGCCAAGCGAAATGGGGTCTCACGCTCTCAACGCACACTACCGCCAACTCCGCGATGATGTCATTTTTGCTGCGCACTTTCGCGCTTGTGTGGACACGTTGAGTATAAACCAAGCTTGAGGCGTATTTTTGTGCGTACGCTTCGGATCTGTCAGTCAGCATGAGTAATATTGTTTGTAAAACATAAGTTTGAAAATCACATTTCATTGGTTCAGGCTCATGCCATCGAGAATTCACTATGAATTGAGCTGCGCTTTAAAATGATACCAAACTTGTGATGAGGGGAAGCACCAGTCACCAAGAAAGAACGATATTTGTAAGTATCGTTACAAATAACGATACTTTTAGATTTTTAATTGCTATTTGGAGCATTGGGATTGCTAGACAAGGGCTTAATAAATACATTTTTCTGAAAACCTCAAATTTAAAATTTAATTAAATGAAAATTTAAATAATGTTTTTTTTAACTTGTTTTGCCTGTAGCTTAACTAACCCGAGTGCATTTCGACTCATTTTACCAGCACAGGTCACATTTATCCATTGCAGCCATTTCACGAGTTCACACTTACATACAGGTGCTGGCCATATAATTAGAATATCATCAAAAAGTTGATTTATTTCACTAATTCCATTAAAAAAGTGAAACTTGGATATTATGTTCATTCATTACACACAGACTGATATATTTCAAATGTTTATTTATTTTAATTTTGATGATTATAACTGACAACTAAGGAAAATCCCAAATTCAGTATCTCAGAAAATTTGAATATTACTTAAGACCAATACAAAGAAAGGATTTTTAGAAATCTTGGCCAACTGAAAAGTATGAACATGAAAAGTATGAGCATGTACAGCACTCAATACTTAGTTGAGGCTCCTTTTGCCTGAATTACTGCAGCAATGCGGCGTGGCATGGAGTCGATCAGTCTGTGGCACTGATCAGGTGTTATGAGAGCCCAGGTTGCTCTGATAGTGGCCTTCAGCTCTTCTGCATTGTTGGGTCTGGCATATCGCATCTTCCTCTTCACAATAACCCATAGATTTTCTATGGGGTTAATGTCAGGCGAGTTTGCTGGCCAGTTAAGAACAGGGATACCGTGGTCCTTAAACCAGGTACTGGTTGCTTTGGCACTGTGTGCAAGTGCCAAGTCCTGTTGGAAAATGAAATCTGCATCTCCATAAAGTTGGTCAGCAGCAGGAAGCATGAAGTGCTCTAAAACTTCCTGGTATACGGCTGCGTTGACCTTGGACCTCAGAAAACACAGTGGACCAACACCAGCAGATGACATGGCACCCCAAACCATCACTGACTGTGGAGACTTTACACTGGACCTCAAGCAACGTGGATTGTGTGCCTCTCCTCTCTTCCTCCAGACTCTGGGACCCTGATTTCCAAAGGAAATGCAACATTTACTTTCATCAGAGAACATAACTTTGGACCACTCAGGAGCAGTCCAGTACTTTTTGTCTTTAGCCCAGGTGAGATGCTTCTTACGCTGTCTGTTGTTCAAGAGTGGCTTGACACAAGGAATGCGACAGCTGAAACCCATGTCTTGCATACGTCAGTGCGTAGTGGTTCTTGAAGCACTGACTCCAGCTGCAGTCCACTCTTTGTGAATCTCCCCCACATTTTTGAATGGGTTTTGTTTCACAATCCTCTCCAGGGTGCGGTTATCCCTATTGCTTGTACACTTTTTTTCTACCACATCTTTTCTTTCCCTTTGCCTCTCTATTAATGTGCTTGGATACAGAGCTCTGTGAACAGTCAGCCTCTTTTGCAATGACCTTTTGTGTCTTGCCCTCCTTGTGCAAGGTGTCAATGGTCGTCTTTTGGACAACTGTCAAGTCAGCAGTCTTCCCCATGATTGTGTAGCCTACAGAACTAGACTGAGAGCCCATTTAAAGGCCTTTGCAGGTGTTTTGAGTTCATCAGCTGATTAGAGTGTGGCACCAGGTGTCTTCAATATTCAACCTTTTCACAATATTCTAATTTTCTGATAAACTGAATTTGGGATTTTCCTTAGTTGTCAGTTATAATCATCAAAATTAAAATAAATAAACATTTGAAATATATCAGTCTGTGTGTAATGAATGAATATAATATACAAGTTTCACTTTTTGAATGGAATTAGTGAAATAAATAAACTTTTTGATGATATTCTAATTATATGACCAGCACCTGTATAATTTATGGAGAGTACATTTAAATGCATATTTGGTGTGCTGTCCGGGGGGACAGCTTCAAGCTTGGAATTTGGCCCGAACCCAGAGTACCTCCCCAAAAGGCTAAAGAGCATTGGACAGCCGCCTGGCTAAATACCCCCCAAAGAAGTGCCGAGCTTGGTGGGCTGGCATTTCGAGAAGGGGCCTGGTTGCTTGACCAGGAGGGCCCGTGAGAGCAGATTGTGGCGCCCACAAACAGGGAGCAGCTGTAATTTGGAACGAGCAGTTGAGAGGGATCATACCATTTCTTGATGGGAGCAGTGTGTGGCCTCATACAGGGGAGACCGCCTGAAAGAAAACAGGAAAAGAGAAACATGGGAGAAACAATAAAAACACTTCCTCCAAGAGCAGAGCTGTAAGGGGGATACACAACATACACCGATCAGACATAATATTATGACCACTGACAGGTGAAGTGAATAACTTTTATTATCTCTTCATCATGGCACCTGTTAGTGGGTGGGATATATTAGGCAGCAAGTGAACATTTTGTCCTAGAAGCAGGAAGAATGGGCAAGCATAAGGATTTGAGCAAGTTTGACAAGGGCCAAATTGTGATGGCTAGACCACTGGGTCAGAGCATCTCCAAAACTGGGTGCCCATGCTGACCAACAGTGGGCATGTGAGCATCAGAACTGCTCCCTGGAATGGGGTAAGCAAAATAATCTTAATTCTTAACAATACTTTCTTAACAAGATTATTTTGCTTACCCCATTGGCAGATTATTTTGCTTATTTTATGCAAAACGAGTATCCAGACTCTCTTTTAATCATTCTTGGGGATTTTAACAAAGCAAATCTCTCCTGTGAACTGCCAAAATACAGACAGCACATTACATGTCCCACCAGAGACAGTAATATTCTTGACCACTGCTACACCACAATAAAGAATGCATATCACTCCGTCCCACGGGCAGCTTTGGGGCTTTCTGATCACTGTGTGGTTCATCTTATACCGTCCTACAGGCAGAAACTGAAATCAGCTAAACCTGTAATAAAGACTGTAAAAAGATGGACTAATGAAGCAGAGCGGGACCTACAAGCCTGCTTCGATTGCACTGATTGGAATGTCTTTGAAGCTGCTACCACTGATCTGGATGAGCTCACAGATACTGTAACATCATACATCAGTTTCTGCGAGGATACATGCATTCCTACCAAGACATTCTTATCATTCACTAATGATAAACCATGGTTTACTGGGAAACTCAAACAGCTTCGTCATGCCAAAGAGGATGCTTACAGAAGTGGGGATAGGGTCTTGTATAACCAGGCCAGGAACAGACTGACAAAGGAGATCAGAGCTGCTAAAAGAAGCTACTCTGAAAAGCTGAGAAACCAGTTTTCTTCTAACAACCCTGCTGCTGTCTGGTCAGGCCTGAAGAATATCACCAATTACAAGCCACCATCCCCTGACCTGCTGAGAATCAACATCTGGCTGATGAGCTGAATGCATTTTACTGCAGGTTTGAGAAACCCAATCTCACACCTCACACCCGCTCTGATCTGCACTTCACACGTCCCCCCAACACCTCCTGCACCCCCTCTCCTCCCCACCATCCAACCTGAGCTTAAGGTCTGTGTGGAGCAGGTAACCAAAATCTTCAAAAGACAGAAGATAAGGAAAGCTTCAGGCCCAGACGGCATCTCATCTGCTTGTTTGAAAGCCTGCGCTGACCAACTGGCCCCAGTCTTCACGCAGATCTTCAATAGATCATTGGAGCAGTGTGAAGTTCCCCGTTGCTTCAAACGCTCCACCATCATTCCTGTCCCCAAAAAAGATGATAGTGGACTTCAGGAGGAACAGCCCTGCTCTGCCCCCACTCTCCATCATGAACAGCACAGTGGCAGCAGTGGAGTCATTCAGGTCCCTGGGCACCACCATCTCTCAGGACCTGAAGTGAGACAATCACATTGACTCCATTGTAAAAAAGGCCCAGCAGAGACTGTACTTCCTTCGTCAGCTGAGGAAGTTCAACCTCCCACAGGAGCTGCTGATCCAGTTCTACTCGGCTGTCATTGAGTCTGTTTTGTGCACATCCATCACTGTCTGGTTTGGTTCAGCTACCAAATCTGACATCAGGAGACTACATCGTACAATCCGGACTGCAGAGAGGATTATTGGTGCCCCCCTGCCAACCTTCCAGGACCTGTACTCTTCCAGAGTGAGGAAGAGGGCAGGTAAAATCATCACAGACTCCGCTCACCCTGGACACTTCCTGTTTGAACTGTTACCGTCAGGACGGCGACTCCGATCACTGGCTACTAGAACATCTAGGCACAGGAACAGTTTCTTCCCACAGGCCATTTCCCATTTCCCTCTTGAACAGTTGAATACCCCCCCAGCACCCCCAGCCGCCTTTAAGTGCAATATATTCTTAAATGTAACTGTGACCTTATATATATATATATACATACCTTTATTTTATTTTGTACTATTTTTCATATTTGTATATTTGTGTTCATGTTGTGTTGTATTGTATATGTGCACTGGAAGCTTCAGCACCAAGACAAATTCCTTGTGTGTGCAAGCACACTTGGCAATAAAGCTCTTTCTGATTCTGATTCTGATTCTGAAAAACTCACTTTTGAGTTATTTTTTTCCCAAAACAAGACAACATTTTTTGCTTGTCTAGTAAATGCTTCTTAATGTAAGAATTTTCAGATATTTGGACTTAAATCAAGACAAAAATACTAAGTAAGAAAAGCATTTTTTGCAGTGCAGGCAACAGATAAAGCAGTTTCCATTTTCAGGTTTTTTTTTTTTTACTCTATCCTGTGCCTAAAATTAGGCAATGGTTGCTATGGCTACCATGAGTCGTCAATGGGGTATCAAAATTTAAATCCACCCTCAGGAGGGGCCAGGAATTATAATGTAGAGTCCACATAGCGAGAACCTCTACATTCTATCAGTCTACCTATAGAGTGCAAGAGATATATGTTTCCTCTATCTCTGCTAAATATTACTCCTTCGGCCCTCACAGATACCCAGAGAGGAATATATCTCCTGAAAGCTTCTGACAGAGACCCTACTCTGTAAACTTCTCTTTGACCGATTTACTGGCAGACAGAAAATGCCAGAGTGTGAGATCAGAGTTGACTTTCATCCCACAAAAAAAGTCATCACGATGAGTGCATTCAGTCCCTTGAAATGTATGTAAATTTTATCAAATCTACTCCCATTAGCTAGGAGGGATCCTTTAAAAAGGAGGCAGCACCAGGGGAGAGATAGCTCACAAGCAATTCTTCAACCGGGGCATCCTCACATATCATTGCTCACAAAGTTCCTCCACATGTGAATAGTTTGACTAAATAGGAGACGGGAGACACTATATGAGCTGAATACAGATTCCTTCATTTCAGGAACTGAAAGTCCAAAAAGGAAAACTCCCGTCAGACTCCTCCCTACGCTTCACTTACAATCCCCACAATTGATCCCACAGGACCCCACAGGCCCCTCGGCAGCTGCAGGACCCGAACAACGAGGTGCAGATGCTCGACTCACATCCCTCAAGAGAGAGTCAATATTCCTCTGTTAAAGAAATGAAAGGGCTCTGTTGGTGAGGTCAGACCCCCTTACTAGTCGGTGCCCACCTTGTGTGTTCAAAGAGGCTTCATAGTTCCCGGTGTTGGCATGTGTGTACCCCGTTTTCCTGTTCAAAAATGAAAAATGTTAATTAACTGTGCACAAGCAGTGTCACCACACTACACGTACATCTCACAAGTTCAATAAAGGCTTCGTCCCCAGTGTTCCCCAACACTCTCGTGGGAACACTCGCTGTCACATGTCTGTCTTGTCTTGTTTTGCACATGTGGTGTTTTGGTTTATTTCTGGGCTACGTGCTCTTGTCTTCTGTCTGGACCACATCCTTCTTATTATCTGATTATTGATTAATTGACCCCACCTGTTTCCCTCCTTATTTGTGCCCTTTATAGTCTCCTCGTGTTTGCAGTCTTGTGTCGGATTGTTGTCATTTGTCTCCTGGTTCCCTGTGATGATTCATGTTCTGGTCCAAGTTGGTTTTGTATTTCTGGTTTTGATTTTCCCCATTGTGAGTTTTTGTTTTGTGTTTATGTTTTATTTTGTCGATAAATCCACCTTTCCTTTGCATTTGAGTCCTCACTTCAGTTTTTCTTTGTGTATCGTGACAACAATCCGACCATTAGAGGACTCAGCAGGAGGTGAATTTTCTTTGTTCCCCATCCTCCTCCATGGAACCCTTAAGACGCCTACTGATCATGCGGTATGTGAACTCTAAATACATCCGTCAGCAGGGAGCAGATGTAAGAGAGTTCACTTGCCAATTCCTGGTGGACCATTTGGTCCACAATGAGGTGGAGAGTGAGGAGGCTTTCAATCTCTGTTTGGACATGCCACTCTGTCCGGGGGAGATGGAGAGGCTGGGATTCTGGGACTTTGTCTACCACCTGAAGTCAGAACGTCTTCGGCCAGCAGCATCCCAGCCCACTGACTGGAAGAAGGAGGGTCCCGAGTCCGGTGGTCCCAGTTTCGGTGGTCCCGAAATGGAGGAGGAGAAGAAAGGCTCCCTCTGTGACAGTTCCGTTGGTCCCTGGTGCGGTGGTCCTGAGTCGGGTGGTCCCGAGTTTGTGCACCGAGTCCAGAGAGGGCTCTGTTTCCTGAACTGTGTGGGCCGCCCTGGCCTCCCGAACTGTGTGGGCCGCGCTGGCCTCCTGAACTGTGTGAGTCGCCCTGGCCTCCTGAACTGTGTGAGTTGCTCTGGTCTGTCCCTCCCGTTCCACCCTGGTCTGTCCCTCCCGTTCCACCCTGGTCTGTCCCTCCCGTTCCACCCTGGTCTGTGTCTCCCGTTCCATCCTGGTCTGTCCCTACCGGTCCTCCTGGGTCCCCTGGTGGAGCATCTGGTAGCTTCTCTGTAGGGAGGGGGTAATGTCACATGTCTGTCTTGTCTTGTTTTGCACATGTGGTGTTTTGGTTTATTTCTGGGCCATGTGCACTTGTCTTCTGTCTGTACCCTACCCTTCTTATTATCTGATTGTTTAGTTGGCCCCACCTGTTTCCCTCATTTGTGCCCTTTATAGTCTCCTCGTGTTTGCAGTTTTGTGTCGGATCCTGAGCACTACATTTCAGAATATTAACTCATGGCTCTCACACGCTCCATAAAACGGAACGACGGTTCACATCAGTCGATCTGAAAGATGCTTTTTTCCACATAAGCATTTATCTGCCACACAGGCAGTTTCTTCGTTTCACCTATCAAGGCACATGTTACAAAATTCACAGTTCTTCCATTCGGCCCCTACATGCACTCTCAGTACATTCCATTTGCACTAAATTCTCCCATAGTGGATATAAGGTTTTTCTTAAACCTAATCTGACCTTTATGCCTAAATGCTTTCCTGCGTTCACATCAGAGGTGTTGGAGCTGTCTGCTTTTCACCTTCCTTCTTTTTCCTTTTCGTGGGATCATAGACGTATATGACCAGGTCCAGTGTTTTCCGTAAGAGTGATCAGCTCTTTTTTTTTTCATGTGCACTCTTTCACAGGGGGAGTCCCATATCTAAGCAACGCCTCTCACATTGGCTTGTGGAAGCTATAGCTGTGGCATATGAATCGAAGAGAGAGCAGCCCCCAAGAGACATCAGCTCCTTCCATGAGGGGCTTAGCCAGGGGCTTTGTTCAGGGGAGTGTCAATGAAGGACATCTGCTCTGCTGCCAGCTGGGCTTCTCATACGTTTGTCTATTACTACCGGCTGGATGTCCATGTTTGGCTAGACAGACAGAAGCTTGCAGCCAATGCCAGGTAAGGCCCCACCCCCTTACCTGAGAGCATATAAAGCCTGCGCATGCTGCTGTTCTCCAGTAAGTATGTTTACTTCTAGTGCGGCAAGCGGGGAAAAGCTGTTGGATCTCTTCACTCGATGAAGAGTGAATGGGACGGCAGGCCACGCACTCTTCTGTCACCAAGCATACATTTACATCCCTGCCTAGGCGGGTACATATGTGTTGCTGGGTTTATTTTCATGTGTGTGCCACATACATGTTTCATGTTCTACCTGTGCACAGCAGTTATGTGTGTGCATCAGGGTTGCCAGATGCATGATTTTGGGACATGTCAAGCACCGCCTTCTTGGGGGAAACATCCTTCTCTGGCTTATAGAACCTCACTGTGAGTGTATTGAACAACTGGGGAGCTGTCCATGTCTTTCCCATAGGTGGATCTTGAACACGAGATAATGAAAGAGAACCATAAGTTACTGTCGTAACCTCGGTTCTCTGAAACATCGAGTGAAGAGATCCAACAGCTTTTCCCTGCTTGCCGCACTAGAAGTGAACATACTTACTGGAGAACAGCAGCATGCGCAGGCTTTATATGCTCTCAGTGATCCTAAAATAGTTCAGCATTCATTTTGTTGATAGAGTTGAGCTTGCTCACAATATGTTCTCTAAACAAACCTGTATAATGTCCATTTTGTTGCACTTTTTAATGTATTTTATTGAATTTAAGAGGGATGGTAACATTATAGCAGCAGAGAGCTGCTATTGTTTATATGGACCGTGAACATTTAGTAACAGGCCCTGGATTCTTCAATGTTTGCCCAGCTGGCCCACTCATTTAAATTTGAACGTATGAGAGATTTTCACCCTTTTAACTACAATAGTCTACAAAGTAAATTTTTAATTTTTGAATGCAGATCCATGTGTGAGATGACAATAAAATAAATATATTTGAATTTAACTAACATCAAATTCTTTAGAATTAATATATAATATTGTATATTATATAACTGTAACTATATGACAAATTTGGTTATATTAATATAGCTATATTAATTATATAAAACACCTCTTAAGCAAACTAACCCTGGAACATAACCTGCTCCAGAGCAGATTATGTTCAGAGAGTGAGTTGCTATGGTTACTTGCATACCCTGAAAGTTACCTCTGTTTTTGGAACCGAAAGTTGGTATTCAACTGTTCAAGAGGGAAATGGCCTGTGGGAAGAAACTGTTCCTGTGCCTAGATGTTCTAGTGGCCAGTGATTGGAGTCGCCGTCCTGACGGTAACAGTTCAAACAGGAAGTGTCCAGGGTGAGCGGAGTCTGTGACGATTTTACCTGCCCTCTTCCTCACTCTGGAAGAGTACAGGTCCTGGAGGGCTGGCAGGGGGGCACCAATAATCCTCTCTGCAGTCCGGATTGTACGATGTAGTCTCCTGATGTCAGATTTGGTAGCTGAACCAAACCAGACAGTGATGGATGTGCACAAAACAGACTCAATGACAGCCGAGTAGAACTGGATCAGCAGCTCCTGTGGGAGGTTGAACTTCCTCAGCTGACGAAGGAAGTACAGTCTCTGCTGCTGAGTCTGCTGAGTCAATCTGATTGTCCCACTTCAGGTCCTGAGAGATGGTGGTGCCCAGGAACCTGAATGACTCCACTGCTGCCACTGTGCTGTTCATGATGGAGAGTGGGGGCAGAGCAGGGCTGTTCCTCCTGAAGTCCACTATCATCTCCACCGTTTTGAGCGTGTTGAGCTCAAGGTTGTTATAACTGCACCAGACAGCCAGCCGTTCAACCTCCAGTCTGTAAGCAGACTCATCATCGTTTTGGATGAGGCCGATGACGGTGGTGTCGTCTGCAAATTTCAGGAGCTTCACAGAAGGGTCTTTAGAAGTGCAGTCATTGGTGTACAGGGAGAAGAGCAGTGGGGAGAGAACACACCCCTGGGGGGCGCCAGTGCTGGTAGTGAGTCTTGGATGTGAGTTTCCCCAGTCTCACTCACTGCTGCCGGTCTGTCAGGAAGCTGGTGATCCACTGACAGATTGAGGATGGCATGGAGAGCTGGGTCAGTTTAGCTGTGAGAAGATCAGGCATGATGGTATTGAAGGCCGAACTGAAGTCCACAAATAAGATCCTTGCGTAAGTCCCAGGTCTGTCGAGATGTTGCAGGATATAATGTAGTCCCATGTTGACTGCATCATCCACAGACCTGTTTGCTCTGTAGGCAAATTGAAGAGGATCCAGCAAGGGTCCAGTGATCTCCTTCAGGTGGGCCAGAACCAGTCTTTCAAATGACTTCATGACCACAGATATGAGAGCGACAGGTCTGTAGTCATTAAGTCCAGTGATTTGGGTTTTTTTGGGGACAGGAATGATGGTGGAGCGTTTGAAGCAACTGGGAACTTCACACTGCTCCAATGATCTATTGAAGATCTGCGTGAAGACTGGGGCCAGTTGGTCAGCGCAGGCTTTCAAACAAGCAGATGAGATGCCGTCTGGGCCTGAAGCTTTCCTTATCTTCTGTCTTTTGAAGATTTTGGTTACCTGCTCCACACAGACCTTAAGCTCAGGTTGGATGGCGGGGGAGGAGAGGGGTGCAGGAGGTGTTGGGGACGTGTGAAGTGCAGATCAGAGCGGGTGTGAGGCGTGAGATTGGGTTTCTCAAACCTGCAGTAAAATGCATTCAGCTCATCAGCCAGATGTTGATTCTCAGCAGGTCGGGGGGATGGTGGCTTGTAATTGGTGATATTCTTCAGGCCTGACCAGACAGCAGCAGGGTTGTTGGAAGAAAACTGGTTTCTCAGCTTTTCAGAGTAGCTTCTTTTAGCAGCTCTGATCTCCTTTGTCAGTCTGTTCCTGGCCTGGTTATACAAGACCCTATCCCCACTTCTGTAAGCATCCTCTTTGGCATGACGAAGCTGTTTGAGTTTCCCAGTAAACCATGGTTTATCATTAGTGAATGATAAGAATGTCTTGGTAGGAATGCATGTATCCTCACAGAAACTGATGTATGATGTTCCAGTATCTGTGAGCTCATCCAGATCAGTGGTAACAGCTTCAAAGACATTCCAATCAGTGCAATCGAAGCAGGCTTGTAGGTCCCGCTCTGCTTCATTAGTCCATCTTTTTACAGTCTTTATTACAGGTTTAGCTGATTTCAGTTTCTGCCTGTAGGACGGTATAAGATGAACCACACAGTGATCAGAAAGCCCCAAAGCTGCCCGTGGGACGGAGTGATATGCATTCTTTATTGTGGTTTAGCAGTGGTCAAGAATATTACTGTCTCTGGTGGGACATGTAATGTGCTGTCTGTATTTTGGCAGTTCACAGGAGAGATTTGCTTTGTTAAAATCCCCAAGAATGATTAAAAGAGAGTCTGGATACTTTTGTTCAGTCTCAGCTATTTGTTCAGCCAGCTGTTGTACTGCCGCGCTGACACACGCGTCTGGAGGAATGTAAACATTCACGAGAATAAACGAGGAAAACTCCCGCGGTGAATAGAAAGGTTTACAGTTTATGAAGTGGGCCTCTAGGTTAGGAGAGCACATCTTCTTCAGCGTTGTTACATTTGAACACCAACTTTTGTTGATGTAGAAACACAAACCTCCACCTCTCGTTTTCCCGGTTAGTTCCGTGATGCGATCTGCTCGGAACAGCTGGAAGCCCGGCAGATGTAGTGCGTTGTCCGGTATGGCTTCACTCAGCCAGGTTTCAGTGAAGCACAGTGCAGCAGAGTTGGAAAAATCCTTGTTAATCCGGGTGAGGAGAAGCAGTTCATCTGTTTTATTAGGAAGAGAGCGGAGATTAGCAAGATGAATACTGGGAAGAGGAGTGCGGAGGCCGCGCGCGCGGAGTTTAACCAGCGCACCGGCTCGCTTCCCCCGCTTGCGTCTGGCCGCGCGACATATATCTCCTGAAAGCTGCCGACTGAGACCCCGACTCTGTAAACTTCTCGATGAATGCTTCATCTGCAGACCGAAGATGCCAGAGTGTGAGATCAGAGCATCAAAGACAAATATCCCTCTACTCTATCCACCTACAACCCCACAATCAAAGCTGGAGGGGCCTGAACCATGAGGTACAAACCCTTGACTTTCATCCCACAAAAAAAAAGTCAAGCAAGAGGGGAGCTTCGTCACCATGGCTCGTCACAGTGAGTGCATTCAGTCCCTCAGAACTGTTGTAAATTCTATAAAATCTACTCACATTAGCTAGGAGCCTTCAAAGAGGAGGCAGCACAAGGGGAGAGACAGATCGCAAGCAATTCTTTAAACCTGGGCATCCTCACACATCACTGCTCACACAGTCCCTCCACACGTGAATAGTATGACTACATATAGGAGGCACTATAAGAGCTGAATACTGATTCCTCCATGATATCGACACCTCAATGTGGAGATCTAGGAGGAATGAAAGGCTCACAGGGCAGCGGAGAAGGCGGATTATTAATAACACCTGTCTCAACTCTCTCTGCATCTAATTCCATAGAACTAGACATGCCATATTAATATGCTCTCAGCCAGCTCGGAAGCAGATGCAGAGCAGCTTCCTGAACTTAAATGTGAGCAACACAGCTAGCAGGGGAAGTCCAAAAAGGAAAACGTTAGATTCGTATCCCTCAAGAGAGAATCAAAAAAGAACAGAGCTTCTTACTGAGAATGTATCACATACAGATACAATTAATAAATATTTTATGGACTCCACTACTTCGCCATTCACCAGGCTTCAGTTCCTGCCTCGACGGGATGTCTGTGTTCCAAGTTTTTAAGCAGGTCAACCTGGTACGCCTGCAGAACTGCCATGGTGTCCAGGGAAGCACCCGGGGAATGGGGAAGAACGGAAAATGTTGACAGGGAGGCTGCACTCATGCAGATGTGAGGAAGCAGTCATCTAATTTTGAGAGCATGACTGCTCGTCTCACATCGGGCCAATCTACACTATATTGCCAAAAGTTTTGGGACGCCTGCCTTTATATGCACATGAACTGTAATGACGTCTCATTCTTAATCCGTAGGGTTTAATATGGAGTTGGCCCACTATGACGAGCAGGACGAGCAAGAGCTGTGAGAGCAACGCAAGGCCGGTGAGTGATTTGATGATGAGCGCCAGCTGCGTGTCACACCGGTCTCAAACGGGAGCATAAAAGGAGGAGCGACAACAGTGAAGGACGAGACATTTACATTTATGCATTTGGCAGACGCTTTCATCCAAAGCAACTTACATTACATTCAAGGTACACATTTTTACAATTTGTCAGTTCTTGCTTTCCCTGGGAATCGAACACACAACCTTGGCGTCGCTAGCGCCACGCTCTTGTTTGAGCTACAGGAAAGCCATATGAGAGAGGACCAGGCCTGGATTTTATGTTGTGGGGAGTAGAGCGCAATCTTGTGGGTACCCCCCAGCCTGGAGGGGCGATGGGGGTATGTGACGAGCAGGACGAGCGAGAGCCGTGAGAGCAACACAAGGTGAGCCATGAGTCACTCATCCATGTCTTTATGGATTTGAAGGGGCAGTCCCTAACTGTTCCCACAAAGTTGGGAGGATGAAGTTGTCTAAAATGTCTTGGTATGCTGAAGCATTAAGAGTTCCTTTCACTGGAACTAAAGGGCAAAGCCCAACCCCTGAAAAACTACCCCACACCATAATCCCCCCTCCACCAAACTTTACACTTAGCACAACTCTCCTGCCAACTGCCAGACTTGTTCATCAGATTGCCAGACAGAGAAGCATGATTCGTCACTCCAGAGAACACATCTCCACTGTTCTGGAGTCCAGTGGTGGTGTGCTTTACACCACTGAAACCCACACTTTGCATTGTACTTGGTGATGTAAGGCTTGGATGCAGCTGCTTTGCCATGGAAACCCATTTCATAAAGCTCTCTTTGCACTGTTCTTGAGCTAATCTGAAGGCCACATAAAGTTATGAGGTCTGTAGCTATTGACTCTGTGATGCACTGTGAGACTCAGCACATTTTAATTGTTGAATCTGTGATTTTACGTGGCCTACCACTCCGTGGCTGAGTTGCGGTTGTTCCCAATTGCTTCCACTTTGTTATAATACCACTAACAGTTGACCGTGGAATATTTAGTAGTGAGGAAATTTCATGAATGGACTTATTGCACAGGAGGCAACTTATCATGGTACCACACTTGAATTCACTGAATGTTTGTAGAAGCAGTCTGCATGCCTAGGTGCTTGACTTTATACACCTGTGGCCATGGAAGTGATTGGAACACCTGAATTCAATGATTTTTTCTAGGGGTGTCCCAATACTTTTGGCAGTATAGTGTATCTTTAACTTGGCCACCGCAACTTCAAACAGCTCCTCAAATGCAGCACACTGAGGAAGCTGCTCTGCTGAGGCACCCGCTTGCTTAAGTGCATCTGCATAGAACGCGAGAAATAGGGTATTATCTTCTGTCTCAAACTGCTTCTGCCAACTCACCCTTCGAGGCCCATGATTGAAGTCGAGGTGCAGGGGCTCAGCTCTCATCTCTTGAGAAAAGAGCCAATCAGGATGGGAGCTTGCGAATAGTGAAACCCCATTGTGGACTGACCTAGCATGCTCCTCACCCATGCACATTACACATATGGTATTGTATTAGTCATCTGCCGTAATAATCTGCCAAATGACACACTTCCTGTATCTCAACCCTGACATTGTACAGCTTAACTCCTGAGACACACACACACACACACACACACACACACACACAGGATTTCATAGACACACTCAACAAACATAAGACATCTGGAGATAAAGTAACTGTTGACGCGCTTTTCTGTCGTCTATTTATGGACTTAGTGACACATTACGCTACTTCTCAATGTCCATACATTCAGCAAACATGTTTAGACACATGCTTCAGACACCAGCTCATGCGGAAACGTTCCCATCACTGAACCCTGGAAGTAAAAAGTGCATGTAGTCAATAAGATATAAATACTAAATAAATTTTTACTTTTTACTGCGAGAAAGCTGTTTAAGACAGGCTATGTTTAGAAGTCAGTAATGGGACTTTCTCTGTATCTTTTCATTACTATAACTATCCTTCTCACATGTGCATTCTTTAACCCTCTAGAGCCTGACATATGAAATACAAATACATATAGACATATGAAGTTATTCTTACATTTACTTTATAAAAATTAGTACAAATTTCACAGAAAAAAGTCACATGTAACACGACCTATTTAGAATTGTACTAAAAGGCCATTTACTTGCTAAAAAAGTATAAACTATCAATTAAACAACAGAAGGCATGTAGTACATTGTGTAAAACAGGTTTTTCAGTTTTGATCAAGTTAATCATGTTGATAGTTTAGATTCTGTTCTCTGGCGCAAAAAAAAAAAAAAAAAAACAACAAAAAAAAAAAACATGGATTTAAGCCATTTTTTTCCGTTTCGATTCAACTTTCCGCTCATATTGTTTTGTTGATAATACAATTTGTAGTGGCACATTAAATAAATAAGGGCGGGCTCCTACTCACCCAATGACATACAACCCATGTGGCTCTCTCTGCCAGTGTTTAAAAGCTATATAAACTCTGGAACAAAATTGTTTGTGGAATCTGCAGCTGGAGCAGATGAAAGGTGTCTGAGGTCAACTGCATCTTAACCAATGAAAAAGACTGCACTGGACATGACTGTTAGTATAACTTTGCTCTAATCAGCCTTGTTTCTCTTTTTTTTTTCTCCAGCTTATGGCAGGGTCCAATGGCACAGCTGAGGATGCGTCGTTAACTTATCAGCAGATCTTTAATCAAGACATGGATGTTGGGCTCAGTACTAAAACTGCAGTGGCTGTTTTAACATCTCTGTTCTTTGTTTTTGTAAACTGTGTGATGCTCTTTGCTCTAGGAAGCAAGCACATATTCCACGAGACCCCACGCTACATTCTTTTTGGCCACATGCTCATGAATGACTCTGTGCTTTTACTGCTTACAACTATCATGTACGCAGTGGCTCTATGTTTTCTTCCAATACCCAAATCCATATGCACTCTGTTAGTTTTTATGTCTCACTGCACTTTCCGTAACGCTCCTCTGACTCTAGCAGTGATGTCTTTGGAGCGGTACGTGGCGATCTGCTTCCCTCTGAGACACTGCAACATCGCCACACCAAAAAGGACTGGAATCGCCATAGGAATCATCTGGTTCCTAAGTTCTATAAATTTTATAACAGACATGATTTTTGTTTTAATTGTCAACCCCAGTTATTTAACCGGTATTATATTTTGCACACTAGAAAAATTGTTTCTATACAAATGGCAGCTGGATAAATATCAAGCGTTTGATGTTCTTTATTTTGTGTCGGTTGCAGTGATCATTATTTTCACATACATTAGCATTATGATCACAGCCAGGTCTGTGTCCTCTGATAAAGATTCAGCTAAAAAAGCACTCAGGACGGTGCTGTTGCACTTGATTCAGCTGGGACTGTGTCTCACCTCTTTTTTGTATACTATAATAGAAAGAACACTGTACATGATGACTGGAAGCAACTCTTCTCTCTTCATAAATCTCAGATATCTAAATTATCTTATTGTTCTTATTCTGCCACGCTGTCTGAGTCCTCTGATCTATGGTATGAGAGATGAAGCCGTGTGGCCCTTGTTCAAGTATTTTTTCTGTTATCGTTCAGGAAAAGTAAAGCCCTCTATTAATGTACATTAACTGTATGGTTTTTTGACATGCAAATGGTAATATCCAAAAAGATATTGTGGCTTGCAAGTTGCAAAAATGTAAACATAATATCATAATAATTGCAATTTTTAAACTTGTTCACCAAACTCTTAATCAACTTTTTATCTGCCCAAATATTTTTAAGATTGTTATCTGGGTGAGTGATATATCTGCATATCATAATTTAACATAAATATATATATATATATATATATTCTTTAAAATTTTCATGCTTTTATTTATTTATATTGTAATATAGAAGCTATTATTGATGAGTTTCTACATGCCTGGGTGCTGAAATGATACTGTCTTGTATAAAAACAAGTAATATTACAATAAAAATCATTTTGGGGTAATAACCAAGTCTCTTAACCAAGGATAAACCATAAAAGAAAAAAAAAAACACCTTATAAGAATTCTATGTAAAATTCTATATAATTATAAATGCAGACAGCCTGTGTTGTGCATTTGTACACTTTTGGACTGTTAAAGGAAGTCTTTTCTAGGGTTTTGTATCTACAAACAACATTTATGTATAGTTCATCATACATGTAAATAAACCACCCTTATATGGGCTTGTGTAATAAATAGTTTATTAAATTATTAACAGATATACTGTGATAGGCTAGTATATAATGTTTGTCTGTATGATTGAGCTTGCTCACAATATATTCTATGAACAAACCTGTATAATGCATTTCTTGCTCTTTTTAATTAATTTCTATTCTGTTTATCCTATCTATTATCTTATTACATGTACATATGACTAAGAGACAGAATTGCTCCTACCAGACCTATGACAAGCAGGAATGACATCATTACAGCAGCAGAGAAGGTTTTACATTGCTTTTACATGTGTTTGGTTGTAAGGACTGTTAACATTGTACAGTGATGGACCCTGCATTCATCAATGTAAGCCAGGGGTTGGCAAGTAAGTTTGGCAATCAGAACATAGGCATGGGATAATCTAAGAAATTAATTGATGAAAAATACATCTAGAATTGCCTGACATACTGTTACAGTGTCTTTTGTAACTGCGAGCTGTTACGCTGTAAAAAAATTGGATAAATTAATAAAAGCAGTAGTGACACGTAACCTGGCAAGTATCTTCATTCACCAACTTGCAACACAGACCGCCTTGCTAAAACACATATGTGGGAAATGCGGAATGGATAAAAATAACTGGTAACACTTTAGAATAATAGTCATTAGTTAACATTAGTTAATGTATTAACTGACATGAACTAACCATGAGCAATTAATTTGTTACTGTATTTGTTCATCTTTGTTAACATTAGTTAATAAAAATACATCTGTTCATGGTTTGTTCATGTTAGTTCACAGTGCATTAACTAATGTTAACAAGATTTTAATAATGTATTAGTAAATGCTGAAATTAGCATTGACAAAGTTAAATAAATGCTTTATAAGTGCAATTCATTATTAGTTCATGTTAACTAATGTAGTTAACTAATGACCATCATTCTAAAGTGTTACCAAATAACTCATAAAAGAGGACTTGAATAAGCCCATTATGTTTGAGTCATGATCTTAACAAACCATTTTATTTCCTCTTTCCATATTGTGAATAATAAATGTATATTTTAATTTGCTTATTACACAATGGTGTCGTAATGTGGATACACGGAGGAGCAGGAGGACTCAACTGCAGTGAATAAAAGAAACAAGTTTATTCAGGGAGAACCCTGAGACGTCAAAAGAGACAAGGCGACAGTTTGAGGAAACTGTTTGGTGGCTCCCGTCACATGTGTACTGCACACGCTACAGCAGAAACCGGCTGGAGAGACCACCGAGGCAACAGAAAACAGGACGACCGAACAGAAGACGAGACGAGTCCAGCAAGAGAAACGACTTGCTGCTTAGGGTGTTTTCACACTTGGTCCTTTTCAGGGGTTTGAGCGCGGTTCGCGTGATTTTTGGCCCATATGTGAACACTCAAACGATCTCAAAAACCTTTAAAGCGAACCGAGCCGAGACCATGATGATTCGAAGAAAACAATTCAAAATAAATGTTATTTACAAAGACGGATGTGTGGTATAGCTAGTGCAAGAATATGTAGTATTGGGCAAAAAAAAAAAAAAATGCTACAGCATTTGTAGCAATGGCATTGCTACAAATGCTATAGCATTTTTTACATTTATTTATTGCAGAAGGCAATGATAACATCAGCATACAAAAAAAATAAAGAATACAATAAAATAATATGAACAGGCTATTTGTACGGAGGCACCTGATGACCAAACTACATTGGAATTCGCAAACAGAAAAATCAAGTAATCCCAGAGCGGTTTGTGTTCAGATTGCGTGTTTTTAGCGAACCGTACCCAGACCACCTCCCGAGATTGTCTCGGCTCGGTTCGGTTCGCTTTAAAGGGGACTGAGGTCATTTGGAGTGTGCACGTTTGGGCCAAAAATCACGCGAACCGCGCTCAGACCCCTGAAAAGGACCAAGTGTGAAAACGCCCCAAAACTCCTTGTCCCGAGGTACTAGGCACGCGCGCACACACACACACACACAAATGGTAACGTTAAGCAACACAGCACAGACATGAATTTACAGGTAGACACAGCTGGACCTATAAAGGGTAATTTGGAGGGAACGACAAGTGCGGGAGATCAGATTATGCTCTAATCACAAACTGCAGGAAAATGACAGGACAAGACAAACAACAGAGGCAAACCGGTGCCACACCCTGACCAGTGACAAATGGAGCCTAACTTATTGTAATAATTATTTGACATAGCCTACTTTTACACTCAGAATTGTTCCTTCTCACGTACAAAACTGCATTTTTTTTAATTGTTTGCGTGCTGGAGGTACGCTATTTCGCATGCAGCGATGTTAGCATTTAAGCTAGCCGGTGAGAGAAAAGGGCACTATCAAGGAGTCTAAAGGGGAAAGTCGACAGCGAAAATAGGGCATACAAAGAAGAATGGAAAGACAAGTAGTCTGGTTTTGTGGATGCAAAGCCGTCTTAACTGCAACGAAGTTATAAGCAATAAACGTTTCAATGGTTCACTGTTCTTTTTTTCGGCTATTTTAGAGGCGTGTCAAGCGATCCATTCCACAGACTATTTTGAATGTCTTTCAGAATTTTTGAATTAAAATCTCTCAATCCGTCACGCACACACTTTATAATTGTTTCCACGTACACACACTCAACTACAGACATGCGGCTCCTGAAGACAAAGAAGATGATGATGTGCATGTCAGCTGATGATGTAAAAAAATATAAAACTACCATGTTAACTATACTTTTCACTCATATTCTTTTGATATTAGAGTGAATACTGATATAAAATTAGAAAGAGTTAGAAGCATTTTCACTAGTGGTCTCTGATTCTTGGGCCCCACTTTTAATTCTTAAAATGCCACCCACACTTGCTCCCTCCCTCTCAAACACCCAGTGACATAAGCATACCCATGTGGTTCTGTCTGCCACTGTTTAACATCTATATAAGTTCAGGAGCAGTGTCTGTGTTTGTGGAATCTGCAGCCGGAGCAGATGAAAGGTTAATGCCTCACTGTAGAAAGGCAAAATGTCTGTGTCTGAGGTATGTTGCAAACTTTAAAAAATTTAATTTTTAAAGATGCCATTCAAAATACATTGCAACCATAATTGCACAATTTAAACTGTAAACTTGCTCTAATCAGCCTTATTTTTCTGGGTTTTTTTCTTCCTCTTTCAGCTTATGGCGGGGTCCAATGGCACAGCTGAGGATGCATCTTTCATTTATCAGCAAATATTTAAGGTAGACATGGATGCTGGGCCCAGTACCAAAATTTCAGTGATTATTTTATTATCCCTGTTCTTCTTTTTTATAAACTGTGTGATGCTCTTTGCTCTAGGAAGCAAGCGCATATTCCACGAGACCCCACGCTACATTCTTTTTGGCCACATGCTCATGAATGACTCTGTGCTTTTGCTTCTCACAACTACCATGTACACTATGGGAGCGTATTACCTTCAAGTAACCAGAGCCGTCTGCACTCTGTTAGTCTTTATCTCTTACTGCTCTTTCCGTAACGCTCCTCTGACTCTAGCAGTGATGTCTTTGGAGCGGTACGTGGCGATCTGCTTCCCTCTGAGACACTGCAACATCGCCACACCAAAAAGGACTGGAATCGCCATAGGAATCATCTGGTTCCTAAGTTCTATAAATATTATAACAGACATTATTTTTGTTTTAATTGTCAACCCCAGTTTATTTGTAGATGTTTTATTTTGCACACAAGAGAAATTATTTCTATACAAATGGCAGCTGGATAAAACTCAAGGGTTTGATGTTCTTTATTTTGTGTCGGTTGCAGTGATCATTATTTTCACATACATTAGCATTATGATCACAGCCAGGTCTGTGTCCTCTGATAAAGATTCAGCTAAAAAAGCACTCAGGACGGTGCTGTTGCACTTGATTCAGCTGGGACTGTGTCTCACCTCTTTCCTGTATGCCACAATAAACAAGGCACTGTACATGGTGACTGACAGCTCTTCTCTCTTCATAAATCTCAGATATCTAAATTTTCTTATTGTTCTTATGCTACCACGTTGCCTGAGTCCTCTGATCTATGGTATGAGAGATGAAGCCGTGTGGCCCTTGTTCAAATATTATTTCTGCTATCGTTCAGGCAAAGTAAGACCCTCTGTTAATATACATTAACTGTATAGTATGAGATGATTTGAAAAAGTTAATGTGCAATAATAATTTTAGCTGAAGTAAATGTTTTATTATGATGAATACCATATTTAAAAATGATTGTATGAGAACCATATACTTTAACATTAAATTGCATGGTTCTATTATTTAAAAAGAATATAAATGTATTTTTATACTTACATTTTTGCCTATTCTTATGTTTTTGTTTAGTGTTTTTTTACGTCTTTATCATATATGTACCCAGCTTGTGTTATGCACATATACACTTTGAATGTTAAATGTATGAAAAATAAAAATGTATTGAATTAACAGTATAAAAAAAGTTTAACATTCGTCTGTAGAGTTTATCTTGTCGCAAAATATTTTAGTATAAGCTAAATATAATATATTTTCTGTACAAATGATTGTGATTCTTGATGTATTTTATGTTTATATATTGATTCTATAAATAAATGTACATACAAATTTGTTTAGGACTCATTTGGGTATAGTTCATTTAAAATGTCCATTTTTATATGAAAGTGTTCTCTCTGCTAATACTGTAAATGATAAAGGGCAGAATAATTGGTAACTTGTCTACACATAAGCTAAACTACTCGTTTAAATAATTGTCTCATAACGGCCTTTTTTTCCCGGGAATCGGGTACGGTTTTGATTCTCTACAAATGATCACATTCAGTGACAATAGGCATCCCTGTGAAAATCAACACTTTTACCCTGAACTAAAATGAATGGGAACAAACTGCGGAAACCTCTCTTTTTATTGTTTCCCTTGAAATCGGCAAACAACCAACACTTTGAACACAACATGATGCAATTATCCTAATTACAACGACAAACAAGCAAGGCATCAGAGGAAATGCAAAAGAAATTAGTTAAAGGGAAAATAAAAATTTAAATATACACAACGATTTTAAATTATAAGGATTATTGTATTATTATTTCCTGCCAAAGTAGCCATGAGAATTGTAATGACTACAGCCAACATACATAAAGTCATACAAAACTGAATATAATTTAAGAATGAAGTGCTAAGAATGAGTTTGCAGCAGAGGCGTCATCATGATTTTGGTTGTATTTTAATCTCTGGTGGAGAGCAGAAAGGGATGTCAGCGCTGGATGAAGACTACGAGTGGAGGCAACACATCGTCTGTTGAACACACGCAAAAGAGCAATGGGCATGATTAGAAAACAAATAATAATACATGAATTATACAATTCAATCAAAATTTGACTTCTTACCAGGGGAAACCCTCCTTGAATTCAGTGAACTTGTTACGGACCATGAAGGTGGCTAGAGCATCAGCTACCTGCAAAACGACATATTATAGTTCAGTAGAAGCCAGTGCAGTAAAAGACTCAACTACATTTTCAATGACTGCGTGACCCTGTAATTCAAAAACAGACATACTTTTTCCGGGGCATCTTCATGAACAGCATGGCCACATTGTGGCAGAACCTGCATCTGGAACTTTCCTGTAATAATAACCACAAAAGACATGAAGAACCTTCTGGCCACAGTAATGTGACTTGCCTGAAGAGCAGGAATATCAATGCCTTACCTTGCATTTGCCCAATGGTAAGATCTTTATCAAGCCTGTCAACACCTGTGGGAGACACATTAAAGTCACTATGAATTCAAGATTGACCATTTCATTTTTTTAATGGAATATTTCAGTATTTTTTAAATATAATTATTTATCCATGTACATCATTATTTTATCAAAATAACTTCCCCTCCCTACTGCAACGACATCTCTTCTCTGATGACGTTTACTGGCATGAGGGCAGGACAACCTGTCTCCCACATGACATCACAGCAATAGCAAACGCCAACAATCAAATAAATTCCTGATGGACAAAATTAAGCCCTGCCATACATTTTTTCTTGTTCAAGAAGCCATTTCACTGGTATGTCACAACAGAGAAAAATACCTTGTTTCATGCTGACTTTAAAGTATCCCTATTATGCCATTTTAAAGGTTCCTATTTTTATTTTGGAGGTCTCCTACAACAGGTTTACATGCATCAAAGGTAAAAAAAAATTAAAAATAAAAATAAAAACTTTAGTTTTCTCATATGTAGACTGTATATGTGATCTCTGACCCAGTTTGTTTGCTGGCTTCCATGGCTGCTGCAATACGCTGTGTTTTCTGCCAACTGGCAACCTGGGGTGTCAGAATACTATTGGGTAAACTGGCAACGTGCGGTCTCGCACAGACCACAACAAAAGCAGACATTCCGACACGGAACGCACATTTCAAAGTAGATTAACTGGCTGTAGGACTGATTTTTCTGAGAAGCAAGTAGGTGAATTTAACATGTTTCCTAAATATCTGCAAACATATTCTGGTATTTTTATGCTTTAGTAAAGTGAAAAATTACATACAGCACCTTTAATGAACAATTTCCATAATCTTTAAACTGTGATCTTAAAGGATTTGCTATCATGTGGCTCCCTCTGGTGGACAACATTAGTATTCATCTCTGAATCACATTGATATAGAAGATGAGTGATTACACATTTTTAATGATTACTTTATTACTGATAATACACCCACATCAAACTCAAATGCACTGATTTGTGGTACCTTATTTCAACTTCCATTTTTTTGTATACACAGTAATGATGCATTATTATATCACTTGTTAAATGGTTCTTTTGGGAGACAACTTTATTTATCGAGCACTTTCGGCTTTACAACTTTGCAGATCGTCTACATTCACAGACCGCTACATCACACACTGCATGAAAGAGAATATTCGAAAAAGCACAATAGGGGCACTTTAATAGTTGTTTTAAGTTTAAAATTCACATCTAAGCCTTACCAGCCAGCAGGAGGAGTTTTGGCACGGAGCAGCTGAGAAAGAGAGAAGACAATCCTTTAAACCAGCCCTCCCAGTACTTCTCTGTCTTTGAGAGTTCAATACGCCAGGTGTACAGACATTCTTTCTTTATCTGCCAAACGGAAAAATCATCAATCATTTGTAAATAATATAACGTGTTGTTTAATTTGAATTGTGAAACATAATTAATAAAGTAAGGGACAATGTACACTACTGTTCAATAGTTTGGGGTCTGTAAGAGTTTTTGAAAGAAGTCTTCTGCTCACCAAGCCTGCATTTATTTGATAAAAAATACAGCAAAAACAGTAATATCGTGAAACATTATTACAATTTAAAATAACTGTTTTCTATTTAAATATATTTTTAAATGTAGTTTATTCCTGTGATGACAGAGCAGAATTTTCAGCATCATGTCTCCAGTCTTCAGTGTCACATGATCCTTCAGAAATCATTCTAATATGTTGATTTGGTGCTCAGGTAACATTTCTTATTATTATAATCAACATTAAAAGGCACAATATGTCATTTTCTCTGCTATTCAAAACAAAGGTGTGGCTTTGATTTCGTAGAATCATGGTAACTGTTGTCTTCGCCTCTATGGCCAGTGGAAAATCATGCAGAAATCATATTCATGAATGAGCTAATGTATTAAAGATCTATAAACATTACTGTAGTATAAAGCAGGGTGGGGCTGAAAGCTTTTGGAGCGGAACGAGGCCGCTGGAGCGATTGCTAATGAGAGACAAGCGTGACACAGCTCGAGAGCAGTGGAGCTTTTATTATGTCGCAGACGACTGCTTCCGCTTCTTCTGGTCAAGCGTATGTGGGGTACAGCGCTGTTTTATCATATTAGGTACATTTGAGTGTGTTGAAAGTTATGTTATAATGCTACTATGAGACACTCACACTGCAGTAAGCTAGATCGATATTAGGCATAGTAAAACATGGTACACTCGCTGTAAATCAAGAAAACAAGATTTAAACAATAAGACTAACTGTGTTGAGCTGTATAACAATGATTAGTTTTCTGTCGATGAATGTATCCAAACAGTTGCTCACCTGTCTAATAAAACCCGGAAATCGCGGGTAAAGCGGGTATGATGTTATTGATAGGCGACGCACGCACACGGTCCGTGTTCTGGTTAAAATTGCTTATTTCTCTGGATTTAAACATTCTTGGAAACATTTGGGATAATGCAAGTATACAAGTCAACAAAATATATAACATTGTTCTAGTGGTTTTTGTGTATTTTAATCCAAAAATCTTACATATTGTGTCTTTGTGCTGTTTGTGGAAACCGTGATATTTCTAGGATTCTTTGATGAATAGCAAGTTCAAAAGAACAGCATTTATTTGAAATAGAAATCTTTTCCAACATTATAAATGTCTTTACTGCATTTAATTTAATGCATGCTTGCTGAATAAAAGTATTAATTTCTTTAAAAAAAAACATCTACTGACCCCAAACGTTTGCATGGTAGTATAGTCAACTAGTTATTGTTGCAAAATAAGCCTTGACAGGGTGGTCAGATAAGAATTAAAATATTTATTACCTCTTGGTCATCCTCTTTCTTCCTTTTATGGTTGGATTCCCCTCCTTCTTCATCCTCCTCCTCTTCTTCAATAATACCTTCACTGATGCTCTTGGAAACCCCTGGACTACTCAATGGCTCCTCGCATCTAAACATCCAAGCACATCTGATCAGTGCAATTTATACAATAGCTAAATATTTCAACAACAATTCCTGTAGCTAGTTAAGGGAATCCATACTAGGGAAGACTTACTTTTTCACCTGTCCAACCATGGACACTCGTGCAGACTCAATATTTCTGATCTGACCACTTTTCACACTGGTAAGGAAAAAATAAAAAACAGTTACCTGTTGGGATATACGAAGCATACTGATCTGGACCATGTTTAGCAAACTAAAATAACTGTATAATAAATAAATTTGATAAACAATCTGGTCTGCATTTCTCAAAAGCACAGTGAACTAAACTGATCGAAGACACTACGAAGATCGAAGAGATCTACTTAGGCTTACAATGCTTTTGGGAAATGCAGCTCTGATAATTTAGGTCTGGCTTTCAATTATACTGTAATGTTGAATGGCTTGATTACTTATTTTATCCCCAGAAATTGAAAATAAAATCCATTTAATAGAGGCATTAATACCAGTGACCTTCAATCATAGTACTTATTAAAAGATGCCTTTAAACAAATAATTAAAATATAAAATATTCAAAAAGCCGTCTTTATGTTGTTTCCAAGGTGCAATAATAACAATTAATTACAGAAATCTCTGCAATTAACTGATTGACAGCCCTAGGTTATAATATAATATATATATATATATATATATATATATATATATATATATATATATATATATATATATATATATATATATATATATATATATATATATATATATATATAAATAATGCATCATCAATTTGTTCTTTAACTCTTTCCCCACCAGCATTTAAAAAAAGAAAAAGAAATTTGCCAGCCACTGCCAGCGTTTTTGATAATTTTCACAAAATAGAATATCTAAACATGCAATATATCAAAAGAGAGAACAGAGCCTCTGCTTTTAAACAACAACAAAAAACCTTTGATTCTAGCTTCATGCATTCTTTTTTTTTATCAAAAGCTGAGACAATTGTGTTTTTGTCAAAGACTACATCCAGATCGGATTCAGAACGATGATCAAAAAACAGATTGAGTAGATCGAGTCCATCAACAGCCCTAATGCTTTCACAGTCCTATGGCTGGTCCTGGGTCGACATTTCATTCAGTAACATTAGGCAGTTTTGATTTATATGCGGTGTAATGTTGGTGATCGCAATATTTTACATATGATATCGCTAGCGCCCCTCTAGCGTATAATAGTAAAAACACAGAAAGCCGGAAAATTCTGTCAGTGGTGGGAAGCGTTTTCTTACAAATTATGGAAATTTCCATAAATGGTGGGGAAAGAGTTAAAAAGAGGTCACTAGATATTATTTAACTGTGTACCTCCATTCGATTGCGTTCTCCACAGATTTAAACGTTTTTGGCCGACCTCTCAAAAAGTTTTGCATGCTGTTCAAGGCATCCATTGCTGTACCTGAAGAATGAGCAAAAAAGCATATATAACACACAGTCACATATAATCAAACTGCATTGAAATCAATGACAAAACATACAGTGGTTTCACAATGTTGTGTATACATCAATAACTGCTGAGATGTCAAAAGAGCGATTGTTTTAATGTATGCACTTTCTCTTGTCATTAACTGTTTTTGCTTGTGTGGAGTATGAAACAAAAGAAAATAAGGATGAGGGGTGAAAACTTACCTTCCACTACATCAATAACACAAAGGCCAAGCAGTGATGGTACATGATTGGATGCAGCCGTGTGAACTGCTATTGCTCCACCCATGCTGTGACCAATAATCATGATCGGAGGTGGGTTTTCACCATAAAGTGCCTCCACCACTTTTCCAATATCCCTGCGAGAAAGTAACATTTCTAAATCAAGAGTACGTTTACCCGACAACGATGTGTTAAAAACTGAATTTTTTTCCCCTTCGCGCTTTTCACGTAGACGACAACGTTGTTAAAGCGATCCCCGTTCACATGGATCCATGAAAACAATTAAAAATGCTGTATTAAGCATGCCAGGCCAGTAATTGGAGAGGTCACTTTGTAAAGAAACACTACACTAAACATGCAATACACATGCGCATAATGTCACCGTTTTCTATCGCAAATTCGCAAATAAAAGTATCATTTTCCAAAACTAGCACTTACAACAGCCAAAACGCATAAAACGTTTTCAGTTTTTAGTTAAAAAAGGCACCCCTAAATGTTGCGAAAACTTCCTTTGTACAGACATTGAAAGAAGAGAAATGAGAATGTACTCACTTGGCCATTGTTTCAGCAGAGAGGTCGTCAGGGTTCTTTACTTTAGTATCACCTGAATTTTATGAGAAAATGCAACATTTGATAAGGTCCATTAAATCATATATTTTGTGTTAATTACATGCATGTCATTGACCTATTTGATTTTAAAATGTCTAAATGTCAAAAGTCTATGGTTTGTTATCAGCTAATTAACTAAAACGGATTTTCTGAAATAAAAGAGTTTAAAATCCCTTACCATGTCCTCTGAGGTCCATACCTACAACCCTGCAGTTAATCCTACTGCATATAACAGACTGAAAACACAAACATCAGATAACAGAATTTATAATAATAGGGGTAGATATCTGATTTAAATATTTTTGCTTCATATTTCTGTGTAATGTGATACATTTTTTTTCCAGGATTCTATGATGGATAGAAAATTTTGAAATTTTGTTTTGTTTTGTAACAATGTAAAAGTCTTTATTATCACTTCTGATCAATTTAATGCAATCTTACTGAACAAAACTTTTAAACAGCAGTGAGTGTGTATATGGGTCAAAACACAGTACTGGTCTTGCTTGTTGGTAACATGGACAATTAAGGCTCGGCTTGTTGCTACCAACAGGCCTAATTGTCCATGTATGTATATTTATTTATAAAGTAAATAATACATATCTATACACACACACACACACACACACACACACCCTACCAGTACACGTGCTGTATATATTTAGTACACAGAACAGAGGGCCTTTTTGTACATCCGTCTCTTTATGATGCATCATGAAAACACAGCGCTAAAAGTGACGTAGTGATGTACGGCTTTGTGAGATGTAAGAAACTCACAGTGAACACTGCCCAGGACAGTGCAGAGTGACCCCCTCCATGAAGCAGCAACAGGACGGGACCATCAGAGCCACTGCTGTAAATTCTGAATGTGTACAGAGGAGTTAAGGAACGTTTTACAGAACAGAATGGATTATATTACATGAGGTACATAAAGCGCAATGTTTTATCATTTTCCAAGAGTCTCCTCAAAAATTAACCAAAGGATATGTCTTTGCTGTTGTCATTTTCCACCTCCACATCCTCCATGGTTTCGAAGTACTGACTCCAGGGAAGAGGAGTAAAATCTCGTTTTCTTCCTGGTCTGCATAGAGAGAGACGGGAGAACAAAATACAGTCAGTGGCATCCATGTGTTCTTGTGAATATTTTTTATATCCTTGTGTGGTCAAAGATACCTAGTGGTCGCAGTTTAAATGATTGACTACATTTTTATAGAGGTCAAGGTGTAAAGATGAACATGAATCAGAAGACATGCCAACTAGTGATGGGAATTTAGTCTCATTTAAGCAAATTGGTTCTTTCTAACCGATTCATCTAATACTTCGCACCATTACATAATAAGTTGCCATTTAAAGTCAGCATGAAATAAGTTGAGATAGTATTTTCTTCCCTACTGTTAGACATCCAAGTGAAGCGGCTTCGTGAACAAGAAAAAACAATGTAGGATGAGACCTGATTTTGTCCATCAGGAATTGATTGGCTCTCATGTGAGTGACAGGTTGCTCCACCCTCATGCCAGTAAACACGTCATCAGAGAAGAGTTAAATGTTTGGCCTATAGTGAATATTTGGTATCACATTTGGCATTTTTCAACTAGTCATGAACTGTTTGAAGCCATTAACATTAAGTGGAGCGACACTTTATCGATAGTATTGATTCAAATCTTGCTAAATTCCTGAGCAGTGATTCAAATGGTTAATTTTTGGCTTGGCCCATTTTCTTTCTTTCTTTTTTTATTTTTTTTGCCCAGGAGCATAATCAAGTAGTAAATACATTTCTAATGCATTTTATTTTGTACCATCTGTAGCAACTTTCTTATCGCCCGCTCACTCGACTTGGCGACGGTTGTTGCGTTGTTTTTGACTCGAGAACCGCTCATTCAATCGATTTATTGAACGATTCAGTCATGGCTAACGAGTCGTGATAGCGGTGGCTATATGAGACATAACGCAGGAGGGACCGCAGACAGTTGGTCAGAGGAGCCAAATCTAATCGTGGATGGATGTTACACTTGCTTTTTATTCCGTGCGACAAATATCGAAACAGTTCAACGCACATATAAAGCAATAGATCCCGAGAACAGTTTTGAATAGTCACTTCGTGAATCCAGATCGTGACAGCTATCAGCTATCAACGATAGTTTTGTTTTGTTAACACTTTGTATGCACTGATGTGCATATGATTATAATGAACTATATGATATGATGAAGTGTAACTCACCCCATTCTTATTTTAGATCCCGACTGCAAACCTGCCATTGGGGGTTTGGAGGCTAGCAAATTCAAATGCAACTGTTTCTCCATGGTGTGAGAAAAACAAAACCCTTTGAGCACGTAAAGCGTGTAGCCCTCTTTGCACCATACGATCCTCTTCTATAAACAGTACAGCTGTACAATTTACACATTAACGATAAATCAGACCAGTTCAGCAGACAGGTACAGAAATCTATGTTCACACGAGTAGCCTCCGCCCACCAGTATTTTTGCCCACAGTGCATTATGGGAAATGCAGTCATGTAATTGGTTCTCAACGCTAACGCTGACGTCAAGGCGAATGGAAAGAACTACAACTAACAGAAAACACCAGTTTTAGTTCCTTCGCACGTAAACCACCCTGAAAATATGACGTAATGCAATACAAAGAATGATGGATTGATCGTCGTCAGTCCCGAACATATTGTTGATACATTTTGTGTATTGTTGTATACAAAGTTATATATTATGATCATGTCATATCTGTATTTTTTTGCGTTGTTAATAAAAAAAAAAAAGTCAGTCCCTTGTAATGGTCTGCTTTCTAAATATTGTGAAGCCATATCATATTTCATATTCCTAAATTTCATATTCATTTTTGTTTTATTATTTCTTGTTGTTAGCAAATTATTTCTAGGTGTTAGCACCTAGAATAATAAATGTGAGCCATTTCTAAATTCTAAATTAATCATAAGGTTAATGTATTTTTATGCACACTTTTTTTTTCTATTTGTGAGTCTAATTGTGACTTTGTGAATCCTAAACTCATAGAACTGAATTAATTGTACATGCATTGGTTTAATATTGCATACATTCTGTACTGGCTGTTTTGCAATATACGTAAAGAAAATGCAAATTCAAATGCAATCTAAATTTAAAAAGTGATTTGGACTAAGCAAGATTTTTGTTTAGGTTATTAAATTTTGACTTTTGTTTAGGTTATTAAACCAATTTCCAGCAGTGTAAGCGTATTGCTTTGTGGATGTTTTGACATTGGTTACAGGTTTTGACAGCATTTATGATTGTGAAGAGCTATAACAGCAGCAGTCACAGTAATAATGATAATGAGATAATAATGATAATGAGACATTTTTCTCCTTAATTGCTTTAATAGATGATTATCACTCTCATTAACAGAAGTTTCTTTTCAGGGCAGGATCACTGGTATATGGTGAAATAAAATCAAATAAATAATATCAACGAAGCACCATAATATGGATAAAAGGCATGAATCTAAGTGGCCTACATTCAGTAAAAACTTTCTTACTATAAAACAATGCAAAAACATTAAGCAGGGAAACCTACTTTGGACCTAGTTTGTGCTAATCATAAAAAAATTAAACATTCACAGTTCAGAAAAAAAGGAAACAAAAATGAAAATTGCCACAGCAAGGACTTTTTTTTCCCTTTTAAGACATATTTAGGGGCTTCAATAAACTATTTGGTGAAATCCCATAATGTAACACTGCCAATAAACTTCCCGTGAAGAACTTAAAATCAAATCACACTCAAGCCACCAGTTACAAAAGGATGAAAAAAATTCAAACGCAAAAGGTCAACAAAAAGAAAAACTGTGGAGCTACAGTACAACACAAAGAGCATTGTAAAATCTGAATCACAAGAGTAAATCCTTAAAGGCAGGAGTCAGAAATGTGTCTGGATGCTTCGCCACCCTCCAGGCTTCAGTATCATCAGCAGTGTCACTCACACACCGCACCACAGCGCTCCCTGGAGGGCCCCACGCAAACAACATCAAACCAACGCTGGCAAACAAACAAAACAACGATTTCAGTCCAATTTCAAACACAAAAATGCAAATAGCAATGTCAAAAAAAGGGAAGGCTGTTAATTTTTGGACGTGAAGGGACAGTAGAAACAGAAACAGTGCTTGGAGAGATATGTGCACGTCTCTCCTCAGTGCATCAGAGGTGAGGGAGAAGTCTTCACATTCCGGCAGGACTTGGAGGAGAGAGTGGAGGAGGAAGAGACATTACTTCTTCCAGATGGTGTAAAACACCCATCTGAGTCAGCATGTTAAGAAACAGATCATTCATGTGAAGGGGTTTATGAGTGTTTCCCTGTCAATAATGCCAAATTTCAGTGGACAACAGCAAATAAATAAATAAAATTAATTAAAGCTCAAAAGTGACAAAGGTCAAAAAAGTACTTAAAGGAACACTCCTCTTTTTTTTGAAAATAGGCTCATTTTCCAACTTTCCTAGAGTTAAACAGTTGAGTTTTAATTGTGGCGGTGCCTGAATAATCGGCTGCGGCCCAGAGGCTTGCTCCAAACTTCATTTCGTTATACTGTACTTGTACATGTGTAATGACAAATAAACTTCACTTCACTTCACTTTTACCGTTTTCGAATCCATTCAGCCGATCTCCGCGTCTGGTGGTAGCACTTTTAGCATAGCTTAGCATAGATCATTGAATCTGATTAGACCGTTAGCATCTCGCTCAAAAATGACCAAAGACTTTCGATATTTTCCTATTTTAAACTTGACTCTTATGTAGTTACATCGTGTACTAAGACCGATGGAAAATTAAAAGTTGTGATTTTCTACATCGATATGGTTAGGAACTATACTCTCATTCCTGCGTGATAATCAAGGAACTTTGCTGCCGTACAATGGGTACAGCAGGCACAATGATATTATGCAGCGCCTGAAAATAGGCTAACTTCCATCTACATAACCAATGTGACAACCTGCTTGCACAAGGAGCGTGCCTTGTAACCATGGAGACGTTTGCTGCATAATATCATTGCACTGATATTGCACTTAATATTCATGGTACTGCAGAAAATGTCCTATTATTGATAATAGTTATTATTATGCAGGAATGAGAGTATCGTTTTTAGCCATATCAGTATCCATATATAAAATGACAACATTTCATTTTCCATCGGTCTTAGTACACTATGTAACTACAGAAGAGTCAAGTTTAAAATAGGAAAAATATCGAGAGTGTTTGGTCATTTTTGAGCGAGATGCTAACGGTCTAATCAGATTCAATGATCTATGCTAAGCTATGCTAAAAGTGCTACCGCCAGACGCGGAGATCGGCTGAATGGATTCGAAAACTCTATGGAAAAAAAAAAAAAAGAAGAGAAGTGTTCCTTTAAATATAAAATAAATAAATAATAATAATGTTATAATACACAATTTAAAATGCCCTTTATTTATCATCATATTCTTTAATAAATAACATTTTAAATAATTAATAGCTTATTCAGAGACACATTTCCCACCCATGATTAATGTATTTCAGCCTGAGGGACCGACCAGGTCTTTTAAAAAGGATACAGCTCCATATATGAGGGAACACACACCACCTCTTTGGAAAAGTCCACTTTGCACGAAAGTCTCCCCAAAAGCTTTTCATATTCACTGAGCGCATCAGTCAGATTCACACAATTACCCTGCAGGCAGAAAATAGCATCATAACATATTAAAGGAATGAAAAACAGCTAAATATTCACAGCGATTTTAACTACATGCCCTCCTCACCTGCGTGAAATACTTCCCACTAGGCCGCAAAACTCTAATAGAGAGGTCGAGGATGAGTCTCAGGAATTCCCATGTGGAATCTATAGAACAACACACATCAAATTAATTGATTTAAATTTGTAAAAATGTAAGGCTCAGACAGAAATATGTAGGCGCACATAAACTAACCCTCCTCTGGTGCTGTGGAAATAGGGACAGCTGTCAGGTCATTAATGACGTAATCAAATGTCTTCCCTTGCTCTGCAAACTTTTTAAGTACGGGAACACAGTCTTGAACCAAAATCTGAAACAAAAAAGAAGAAATGAGGGGGGAAAGTCATTTTCATAGTGGGAAATATACATTCATTGTAAAAAAAAAAAAAAAAACTGGCAGTTGCCCATAGTTTGGGTAATTTCCCTCAACTGACTACATTGCACTTGTTTCAAAAGCAGGAAAGGGGCCTCATTGTAATTTCAAGCAAATAGCTCGGAGAGAGAGCCAAAACAGAACAAACAAACAATGTGTAATACGGTCTATTATACACTACCCTTCAAAAGTTTAGGGTCAGTAAAGAGAAATGAATAGAGCAGGGACAAATTTAATTAAATTAAGTAAACTTTTTTCAACATTAAAATAAAAATATTTATTTATATACTGGCGTAATGATGCTGAAAATTCAGCTTTGGAATAAATTACATTCAAAAAAATTATTCAAATAGAAAACAGTTATTTACTGTATTTAATCTGTAGCTTAAGTGTGAATGTTTTGATCAAATGGTTACACTTCTTTCAAAAACATTACAAACAATCTTAAAGGGATAGTTCACCAAAAATTTAAATTAGCCCATGATTTACTCACCCTCAAGCCATCCTAGGTGTAAATGACTTTCGTATTTCAGACGAATACAACCAGAGATATATTAAATAATGCCCTGGCTCTTCCAAGCATTATAATTTCAGTGAATGGAGGATGAGATTTTGAAGCCCAAGTAATCCATATGGCTCCAGGGGGTTAATAAAGGCCTTCTGAATTGAAGCGATACGTTTGTGTAAGAAAAATATCCATATTTATGACTTTCTAAACTAAAATAACTAGCTTCTGACAGACGGCCTACACAAGTCGACTTACACTAGAAGAGTAACCCCTGACGCGATTTTATCACATAGGAATTAGGAGTAGTGTAAGCTTTGACACCTCTCGCGGTTCAAATAGGGCTGGGCAACAAACTCAAGCTCCTCTTGTCTTATACCGAAATCCTCTTTAAAAATCTTCGCTTTAGACTTATAATTTGTGACCGGTGTTTTGTTTTGCTCTATCCTCTGGGCTTCCACGTTTGTCAATACGTCATGCGTCAGGACAGGAGTTACTCTTTCATAGTAAATCGATGCGTACTGCCATCTGTCTGAAGCTAGTTATTTTAGTTTCTAAAGTTTTAAATATGGATTACTTTAATGATGGATGGATGTGCTTTTTTGGGCTTCAAAATCTCGTCCTCCAATCACTGCCATTATAATGCTTGGATTATCCAGGACATTTTTTATATATCTCTGATTGTATTCGTCTGAAAGAAGAATGTCATATACACCTAGGATGGCTTGAGGGTGAGTAAATCATGGGGTAATTTTCATTTTCGGGTGAACTATCCCTTTAAGATACCCATACACTACAAGATAAAGCTTTCTTAAATCCCCTTCCGACAATCTTAGGAAAAATTCTGATGATCTTGATGGTTCTACAAATGATCTTCTCAGATTTTCCTCTAGTGTGATGTGTGTTCATAGTGATTGAATCTGCTTGGAAGAACGACGGGGCCGCACTCTTTCTAATCGGAAATATCCAACATGTTGAATATTTACAATCAGAAATCCTGTTGTGTAGGGTGAATCCCGAAGACAAATCCGCACGCACTCTGTAGATAGTCACGTGGAACAAAACGATACCCAATTAGAAAGCAAACTGACGGAAACATAACACGACTTCAACCAAAAAATGTTTTCGCAAATTATCTGTAACAAACAGTCCAAACACTATTATTGCAATTTCTTCTTGCCCAGTGTCTGCCATGCTTGTTTTCTCTAAAGTCACGTTTGACCACAAGAAATTGAGCGATTTCCTGTGTTCACAATCGTGAATGAAATGTGTTAGTGTGTGGTCTTAGTCACATAGCGGCACTCCATACACTATAGGAGCAAAACTGTTAAATCTAGGATTTATGGTCCTAGATTTGATGTTTATGGTCTCTCACATTTTTTAAATCTGATAAGATTTCAAAAATCTTTTAAGTGTGATCCAGCCATTACCGACTTACTTATAAACTGAAGCTTGACTGGTATTGACCGGGACCGACATAAGAGCTTTGACTGATAAAATGTCACAAAGTCAATCCTTACCTCATAACAATCTCCCTTCAAGTTATCCAAAACATTCCCACACGTCTTCCTCATGTGTTTGCGACATCCATCAATCACCAGCTCGTCAATGTAAATACTTAATTAAGGAAAGTAAATATCTAAAACCAATTAGAGAGCTACAAAACACTGAATTGTTTTCCATTTTTTTTCCAGCATAAAGGATATCTCAACCATGGTGATCATCTTTGGTTTGAGCTTCACCGCCTCATGGAGAATTCCACCATCTCCTCCTCCCAGAATAAGTACCTCCTTTCCAGCAAAGTGCTCCTTGCCGCTGCCCATAATGGCTTGAGTGTAGGGCAGATCACTTTCTGCCAGATCTGACATTTGACCACACTAAATTACCACACACTTATATGATACAATAACCCAAAATCTTGTTGTGTATTTGAAACTAGTAAATAAACAAGACCCTTTTAACTTACTGACATCCCCATTAAGAATAAGTATATTGCCAAACTGCCGCGAATGCAAAATTTTGATGTTCTGGTAGGCAGAATCCTTCTCGTACACAACTTCATCAATGTCGTACTCCATCAGCCTGCCGTCAGCCGTGGGCCAATATCGATCCACATCACTGCCTCGAATCAGCGCAGGGAGTCTGACAGGACACAGATCACAAAAACATTCCACAGGAGTCAGGCCACGTGTTTGGAACGACATGAGTGTTAGTAAACAACGAGAGAAGTTTCATTGTCTATGGCAATTGATTCAGAATGAAAATAATGCTAGTTTCACCTCTTGATCCTTTGGATATTTCCATCCAGGAGAGCCTTCAATTTCTTCTCTAGTGCATTCAGTAGCTACAAAGAAAACATTGTCTTAATTATGTCCTTCTGAATTAGGGAAGTAAACACATTCTGGAATGGTTGAACCACTCTCGCCTACTGGTTGATCCGTGGCCAGTATGACGTACTGTTCAGAAGTTTTTAAAGAAATTAATACTTAAGTATTTCAGCAGGGATGCATTAAATTGATCAAAAATGACAGTTAGGATTCTCTTGAACATTCAAAGAATCCTGAAAAATTTATCAGTTTCCACAAATGTTTCTTGAGCACCAAATCAGCATATCCAATGATTCCTAGTAAGAATATTTCACAATATTACTGTTTTTATATTTAAAAAACCTTACCAAACACAAACATTGGATGGGTAGTGTATAAATATAGACTTTAGAGTGTTGAGTAAAATGTGATGACATGTAAAGATTGCATCCTATAGTTATATATCTTTGTCCTAAGTGACAAAGATTGACTCAGCTATCCCAGTTTTAAAAGCAAAAGTATGGCAACTGTGCAAAAGTATGGCAACTGTGAACATAAAGCTGACATGTTCAGATATTAATTTTGAGATTTGCTAAAGATTACATTTAACTGATTTTTAAATTATAAGTGTTTTAAAGATTAACTCTAAATGGTAACTCATATGGTACTAGTTAGAGGTCGACCGATTTTACCGATAACAATAAATGAAGTGACGTATGATCACAGATAACCCATACTCGAAATTTGTCCTCTGCAACTCATCCAAGTTAGTGCACACACACTAGGAGCAGAGTAGTGAACACACACTGCAAACCGTGGGGATCGATTTGTGGTTAGGTGCCTTGCTCAAGGGCACCTCAGTCATTTCCTGCCAGTATTGAGAATCGAACCCACGACCTTCGGGTAACCAGTCTGACTCTCTAACCATTAGGTCATGACATTAGGCCATGAACAACAAGGTTGACCCGCACTGGCCAATAAACGATTAATCAACCGATTAAATTAATTTAAAATGGATATGAAACTAAATTAAATTAAATGAATGAAACAAAATTAATTAAACAAATACTAGTGCTAAACTTAATTACAAAAAAAAAAAAGTGCTAAACCATTAAAATGTACTTATTAAATGAAATAGGATGAAATAGATAAATATTTTAATTAACCATGGTCATTCATATTAGTTCATAATGCATTAACTCAGAACTGGTTTTCAGGGGTCCTCCAGAAGGTTCAAAGGGGTCCCCAGAAAATTTCAGAGAATAAAAATACAAAGCAAAAATGTATAAAGTCTACCGAACATTCTAACTGTTTAATTTCTAAATATTTCTCCTTTCTTGCCATATACATACTTTCCAGAATTGTATAGGTCTGCTTTGTATCTTTCTAGTGAGTTTTTCTAGTCCCCTTTATCTTGCTCACTGGGGTTGTAGGGCAGTATTCTTAACGCAGTACAAGCTGCTTACATACATTGATGGTGAAAGTTGCTACAAATAATTTTTAATTGAAAATGTTCTTCTTCAGGTTTATACTATAATTATACTGATATTATAAATATGCATACATACACTTGTTTATGCTTCTTTTTCCCCTGTGTTTTGATCCGGAGATCATGTACTCTTTCAGAAGTTGCTTAATAGCGCCCCCTACTGTATAACAATGAAAACAAAGAATGCCGGAAATTTTTGCCAATGCCAGGGAAAGGGTTAATATAAATCCAAACAGTCATGCTTAAACCTGGCCATCTTTAAATATCTACACAAAGGCCATAGCACTGAAAATAGTCCCAGACTAAAACGCATGTTTGTGCGGTTTTAACTGAAAGCAACTTGCACTGGCATATCGTAAAATATGACAATGCCATTGTTTTGTCTCAAGATGCACACCAGTAATGTTTTTTCTAAGGCACATTTATGAAAGCTGAAATGCCCTAATTGAACTAAGGCCTAATCCTGGCTTAATCTGTGGTCTGTGAAACCAGGCCATAGTGTAGTGTACTGTATACATACTGTTTAGTTGTCAATGTTTTAAATCTGCATCTGAAGTGTCCCGCTCTGTGCAGTCATGACAGCGGACCCTTCTCCGTCGCTCCAGCAATGGATGCAACCCGCAAAAACTATTGGTATGGATTTTTGCAGATAACCGATTATTCCAGCAATTACCGATCAATTGGTCGACCTCTGGTACTAGTATCTCTATCACCTACATTCTGTTAACTCACATTGTTCACTTGCACTACATCATCCCCTTCAAGACACTGCAGGTCAAAGGTCACCAGACCACGGGAGTGCATTCGTAAGATGGCAAACCTGATACAAAGAAAATACAGAGGCACAATTAAAACCTCAAAAATGCAGTCAAAAACAGTCAAAAAAGTGATGCGGCGCTCAGGCCATATTCATCCCAGCTTAAGCCTAAACAAAGCCCCAACAGCTGTGTTTACAGCAAGCCACACACAAAACAGGAAGTGAGTGCCAAAGCCTTTAGATCAGATTCACAAAGCCACTAAAATGACCCTGCGCTCTACTAAATGCAGTCCTTTGTTGCACAGAGGATGCACTTAACTGACCAATCAATGGTCATCCTAAAGAGGGTCTGAACACTGGAGCACACCTGGTGTTTTCAGTGGGGCGTTTGTGAGGTCAGTCATCATTATTGTCAGTTAGGTTCAACATTATGCTTAGCTGTTACAGAGCAAAAATGAAAACACTCCATGGGATGGCCTGATGGAAAGGAAACTTGTCTCTTTTTCCCTCAATTACAGTATGAGTCATTGTGAAACAAACTTGCCATAATGAGAGGACGATTACAGCATCATTCATTCTTCAAATTCCTGTTGAAGAGTTTTTAGATAATGTGAAACACTGA
This sequence comes from Paracanthobrama guichenoti, assembly GCA_018749465.1. NCBI lineage: Eukaryota > Metazoa > Chordata > Actinopteri > Cypriniformes > Gobionidae > Paracanthobrama > Paracanthobrama guichenoti. Next base: position 6,565,377 of record CM031963.1, read on the forward strand.
TGTTCTACTAAACAAAGACATTAGAGGTAAAGGTGCTTACCTGCCATTCTTGCCGACGAAGGTTGCTAGATATCCGTGTCCCTCAGAGTCGTGGACATTCTCTGTCATTTCCTGCTCTTGAAACATAGACTGCAGGCCACGCACAGTCGCAGAGACATCAGCTAAACAGAGAGGGAAAACCGACTGATTAATTTATCCTCCCCCTCAAGAGACCCTTAAGAAGATCTTCTTACTAAAGATGACTGACCCTGAAGCCAGTTTTACTGCACACAGATCAACTCATTTGCACATTTAACAAAGTTTCTAAAACTACTTAAGAGGGATAGTTCACCACCAAATGTCAATTCTGTCATCATTTAAACCTGCATGACACTTTTTTTCATAGGAAAAAAAGATATATTGAGAAATGTCTCAAAGTATTTTTTTTCCCCCATCCAATGAAAGTCAATGGTAACCAAAGTAGTTTGGTTACTAACATTCTTCAAAATATCTTCTTTTGTGGTTCCACAGAAAAAAAAGAAATGAATACAGGTTTAGAACAACATGAGGGTGAGGAAATGATAACAGAATTTCCATATTTTTTGAGCGAGCTATCCCTTTAAGGACTGATAACTTTAGTCACTATTCACTTGCATCACGTTTTTTCATACACTGCAATAAATGGTGACTGAGACTGTCATTCTGCCTAACTTTTCCACAGAAGAAAGTCAGATTAGTTTTGAACAGCATGAGAGCGAATAAATACTTTAACTTTGTGTGTGAACTGTCCCTTTAAAAGTCACTAATCACAAATAAGTTGCGAAAGGGTCCAGGTGTGGGTATCTGCAGGTTGAAGTAATGGACGAACGGTTGGGCCGTGCCGAAGGGTAGGGGGCGTGGAGCAAGGTCTTTATCATTGGTCACAAATGCTGTCTGACAGGGTGTGAGGTAGGGTTTCTGTTGTAGCAGTTCAACTTTTGGCAAGCCCATTTTACTCTGACCCCTGTTTTAGAGGGTCTGCGTCTGCCCATTAGATAGAATTTCTCTTGAATAACCTAGTTATGCGAAATCTGCAGAAATAAAGCCACTCCATATTGATTCCCATCCATTCTACAGTTTATAAAGTAGGGTGAATTGTAACATATCGATCTGTAGCAGTACATGTATCTAATGTAAATCTATAATAATAATAATAATAATAATAATAATAATACATGATACTCTGCACCTGTCACCATTGCTCAAAAAAGAAACGGCACGTTTGTGTGTAATATCAAAGTATGATCGCTGCAGTAACTTATATGGAAAACCCATCGGCTTGCGATATTATTAGCCAGTGAGATAGAGGAACTGCTGGCATAGGAGGTAAAACACGTTCAGAGCTTGTCAACATACAGAAAAAAACGTCAATCGTTCAAAATCATGTCATATATCCCTATAGAGGGTTTACACGCTGTGCATACACAATAATAGGTCATATATAATTGGACATATCTGTTAGTATGCGCTGCGGCTAGCTCGCCTACTAGTGCATATATTTGTGGACATTTGAGCTCTATTCAAATGTATGATACAGAGCCGACGCCAGCTTCGTCAGACAACCGACATTAGCCTCTGCTAACACCGCTATGCTACCCAGAAGGTCATTTATCAGAGCAAACGTCATGAGGATATAATGCACAACAATAGAAGTTTTCGCTTGATTTCAATGACATGCATCCCGCGGTCGTCTCGGCAATGCAGCAGTGGCTGCAACCTCGCTGCTATTATAGAGACAATAAATCGCTTACAGGGCAGTTGCGAGGAGGCCCGTATGTCTGCAGTGCAACACGAGACCCCCTTCTTCTCTTCCACTCGCCCCATCCATACATTTCACTGAAATTTACCTGGCGCACGGAGCTTGAAGTCAAGGGTGTAATGTAGCACTGCCATGATGGGGTAAAGCCGTCTGCCATGCCTGGATGAGGCAGCCGGTGGTGAATCGGTGGAGAGTCTGTGATGACAGAAGGACAGAACGAGCACGCCGGAGGGAGGTGTGTGTTGTATGCACTGCGCTCTGCCTGTCTGTCTGTCTCTCTGCAGTCGAGCTCGGAAGTGGGTGGTGGTAGTGCTGGGGAGTTTGATTCCTCTCAGCGAATCGAATCTTTTTGATCAAGGAGATTCGTTCACCAATTCTTTCTTTTGACTTTTTAGCGGAGGGAAACTGTTATTAAACATATACACGAGTGTTCCCTTAAAGTTCCCACCTGGTTATTTATATATATATATATATATATAAACGTTAAATTTTTGTTCTTTTTTTTTTTTTTGTAACCAAAAGCGAACATTCGACAACCACTCTAACGTTCTACACAGAACGTTTAATGTTTTTCTTTTTTGGTTTGCGGTCCCAGAACTTTATGGAAACAAAAATTGCTTATATTATTATGTAGCCTATGGGTAACTTACACATCCATAGGCCTATGCATAATATACCACTTACTTACATATTGTTAACAAAATATATAATTTAGATACATTTTACTTAATGTAGTGATATTTTCCAAATTCGTTGACTAATAATTCGTTCAGTGGCCCACTCTGCAGATTATTACCTATCATTTTTCATTCATTTAGTCAATGACATGACATCAATAACGCCTAATTTTTGTGTTTTTGTACTGTTTTGTGTTCTAATGTAGCACATAATTATTTATAATGTTATAATAACTGGCAACTGACAGAGACGGAACGAACAGATGATTCCGTGCACGGAAGGGAACGCAAATGATTCGTTTAATTAAAAGATTCGTTCAATAACATCGATTCGTGGAAAGAGTGGCCCCGAAGCGTCCAGACCCGGTTTCACACGTGTAGGGCGTGGACTCACTGCTGCAATCCGATAACCACATATAAAAAAATATAAAAAGTCATTATATTCTCCAGGGTGCGCTTTAGGCTATCAAGTGGATTATGAAGGCTTAATTTTTTACAGTTATTTTTGCTGTGATAAATCTAGATGATTTAAGTGTCCTCCGCACATCTACACTTTCAAGAAATAGCATGTTCACAACTTCAGTTGAGAGTTTTATTTGTCACATACACAGTTATATACAGAATATACAACCGGCAGTGAAATGTAAACAGGTCCGCTCCATGGACAGTGCAAATTCACAGTTAAAAACACAAGGAGGAAATTATATAGAAATAGGATAAAAAAGTACTACTATATATATATATATATATATATATATATATATATATATATATATATATATATATATATATATATATATATATATATCTGTAGAATTATAAATAATCAAGTCAAGAGAAAAAAAGGTAACAAATAAGGATAAAGTGGAATAAAATAATTGAAGTAGACTGTGCAGTGAGTAAACTGTAGACTTATAAATATGTGGTTAACAAATGTATAAAGAGTATAATGTGCAAACAGGTTTATAACAGGTTGTTACACAGTAACAACGAGAACAGAAAGTGCAGTGCAATGACAGTGTATCGATGTTTATCCTGAAGTGAAGTCACGTGGACGTTAAGTTCAGGAGTCTGATGGTCTGGGGAAGAAGCTTCTCCTGAGTCTCTCAGTTTTGGCCATCAGGCTCGGAAGCGCTTACCAGATGGCAGCAGCGTGAAATGAGGGTTTGCAGGGTGATTAGAGTCCTTGATGATCTTGGTAGCTCTACCTTTGCAGCGTTTGGTGTAGACGTCCTGCAGAGACGGGAGAGCTGACCCTGAGATACGCTCGGATAAGCGCACGACTCTTTGCAGGGCTTTGCGGTCATGACTGGTGCTGTTCCCATACCACGCTGTGATGCACTGAGTTAAAACACTTTCTATCGCCCCTAAATAGAAAGTTTTCAGGATAGCTGGTGAAACCCTGAATTTCCTCAGCTGGCGCAGGTGGTACAGTCTTTGCCTGGCTTTTTTCACCTGTGTCTGAATGTGAGCAGTCCAGGTCAGGTCCTCAGAGATGTTTACACCCAGTTACTTGAAGCTGCTCACTCTCTCTACTGGTGACCCGCTGATCATGAGGGGGGAGTATGTCCTTATTTCTTTGGTCTTGCCAACATTCAGAGAGAGACAGTTGTCCTGGCACCATGATGTTAGATGCTCCACCTCGTCCAAGTATGCCGTCTCATTGTTGTTGGAAATGAGGCCCAGGACAACAGTATCATCAGCAAATTTGATGATAGAGGTGGAGCTGTGTGTGGACAAACAGTCATGCGTGTAGAGAGAGTAGAGCAGGGGGCTCAGGACACAGCCCTGTGGAGCTCCCACACTCAGGGTGATGGAGGAGGAGGTGAACTGGCCTGCTCTCACTACCTGAGGCCTGCCAGTGAGGAAGTCTTCAATCCAGTGGCAGAGAGAAGAATTCAGGCCGAGATCCAGGAGTTTGGCGGTTAGCTTAATGGGAACTATGGTGTTAAAGGCTGAGCTATAGTCAATAAATAGCAGCCTTACGTAGTTCCCACTTTTGCTGTCGATGTGAGTGAGGGGGAGGAGTGGAGGACATGAGAGATGGCATCTTCAGTCGATCTATTGGGACGATAGGCAAACTGAAGAGGGTCCAAAGTGTCAGGAATGAAGGCGCAAATGGTGTTTTTAATGAGTCTCTCAAAGACCTTCATGACTATAGACGTGAGAGCCACTGGACGATAGTCATTTAGGCAAGAGGGTTTACTGTTCTTAGGGACAGGGATGATGGTGGATTTTTGAAGGAGGTGGGGACCACAGATGTAGCGAGGGACTCATTAAAGATAGATGTAAACAACCCGGCGAGCTGATCAGCACAGGTCCGCAGAACACGACCTGAAATACCATCCGGCCCGGCAGCTTTCCTGACGTCCACACGCTTGAGTGCTCTCCGAACTTCATCCTCTGAGACAGAGATCACGTGATTGTTGCTGCTCTGAGTAATTTCCTCTAACGCGCCACTTGGCGGAGTCGCGTTACGCGGTTACAGTCAAAGCGAGCGTAGAAAGAGTTTAACTCGTTCACGAGCAACGGATCAGCGCTTGCCTCTGCAGAGGATTTAGATCCAAAGGAGCAGATGGACCTCAGACCTTGCCACATGCGCCGCGAGTCGTTGAGTTGGAAATGAGACTCCACTCGGTCTTTATAACGGAGTTTTGCAGCTTTAACTGCTCGTCTGAGAGCATAACAGGACGTTCTGTATTCAGTCATATTCCCTGAATGGAGACCGGCGTTGTAAGCAGCAGTGCGTGCGTTCACTGCCGCGCGGATTGAATTGTCCACCCACGGTTTCTGATTTGAGAAGGACGTTATTGTTATTGTTTGCGTGGCTTGCTCTGTAAGCGTGTCGATGAAGCAAAGCGCCACATCTGTGAACTCACTGACGTCAGCTGAACTCGCCGAACATGTCCCAGTCTACATCCTCCAGAGCTGCCTGAAGCGCGGTCTCTGAGTGGGGTGACCAACGCTTAACTTCCCGCCTCACCGGGGGTTCCTGGAGGAGCTTTTGTTTGTATTCGGGAGTGAGGAAAATGGCGGCATGATCCGATTTGCCAAACGCTGGAAGTGACTGCGCTTTATAGGCGTTCTTAAACGGGGTGTAGCAAAGATCCAGTGTGTTTGCTCCTCGTGTAGGACAGGAGACGTGCTGATGAAAGTTTGGCAGGACTTTCTTTAGGTTTGCTTTGTTGAAATCGCCCGCGACAATGAATGCGCGCGTCGGGATGTTGGTTTATGATGCCGCTGGCAACATCATGAAGGCCAGATAAAGCCAGCGCTGTGTCTGCCTGCGGTGGAATGTAAACGGCGGTCGCGACAACCGCAGAAAACTCCTCGGCAGATAGAATGGGCGGCAGATGATTGTTAAATGTTCCAGATGAGGCGAGCAGGACCGCGAGAGAATGGTGATGTTCCTGGGATCGCACCATTTCTTGTTGATCATGAAACACACTCCACCGCCTTTGGATTTACCGGCCTCGGCTGTTCTGTCCATCCGAAAAAGAGAAGTTCTCCGGCGGCGTCACAGCTGTGTCCGGGACCGCGGGCGTGAGCCATGTTTCGGACAAACAGTAGATATTACAGTCTGTCATGTCCCGTTGAAAACTTATCCTGGCTCTAAGATCGTCCATCTTATTATCCAAGGATTGAACATTTGTTAGAAGAATGCTCGGGAGAGGAGGTCTGAATGCCCTTTTCCTCAGTCTGTTACGGATACCAGCGCGTTTCACGCGGTGTTTCTTGATTCTTCGTTGTCGGCTCTGTCCATTGTTCAACTCGGCGTTCCGAAGGATCTCAGATGGCCACAGAGGATCGGCGAAAGTGTCCTGAAACAGTCCAGTGTAGAGGTAACCAATGTCCAAAAGAGTTTTGCTGTCATAGTAGATCAATGCAGATGATAAGTTTGTAAAAACTGAGAGTAAAAGAAAGTAAAATAGTAAATAAAAGCACAGTCTTCGCGGAGCGACCTGAACGGCGACCAAACACAGCGGCACCATTTTAGCGTGTCTTGAAATGTTCATGATGAACAGAAATGCTTGCACAATCAGTGCATTTAACAGTTTGGAACAACTAAGACCATGACCATTTGTTGGCAGTACAGTATCAGATGGTAATAGCATACCATGTTATTTTGATGTAGGCTACCACAGTGTGACTGAATGATTACAATATTAATGTACCAGGGTTTTTAAGGAACCTCAAAGTATTTCAGGGAAAATCATGGTAGCCTACACATGCAAAAACACTGGGGGTAACGCAGAACAAGTTACATAAGGTTACTTTTTTTCAAGTAACTACTAGTAAAGTAACGCATTACTTTTAAAGAGTAGGCAAAAAGTAACCAGACACTTTATATCCCATGAAGCCACGGGAGAGTATTTGTGAAGGGCAGTGAATCATCTAAGCTGGTACTAGGTCACATGATAATGACAACATGGCGGATGTAGTAGCCATCTGAGTTACAATCATACTACACACATTCATAGTATATAGAACATACTTTTTAGCTGTTGTGAAGTAATTACTTATTCAAAACAAGTTCACCTCCTCCTCCATCACCCTGAGTGTGGGAGCTCTACAGGGCTGTGTCCTGAGTCCCCTGCTCTACTCTCTCTACACGCATGACTGTTTGTCCACACACAGCTCCACCTCTATCATCAAATTTGCTGATGATACTGTTGTCCTGGGCCTCATTTCCAACAACAATGAGACGGCATACTTGGACGAGGTGGAGCATCTAACATTATGGTGCCAGGACAGCTGTCTCTCTCTGAATGTTGGCAAGACCAAAGAAATGATTGTGGACTTCAGGAAGAGACAGCAACGGACATACTCCCCCCTCATGATCAGCGGGTCACCAGTGGAGAGTGAGCAGCTTCAAGTACCTGGGTGTAAACATCTCCGAGGACCTGACCTGGACTGCTCACATTCAGACACAGGTGAAAAAAGCCAGGCAAAGACTGTACCACCTGCGCCAGCTGAGGAAATTCAGGGTTTCACCAGCTATCCTGAAAACTTTCTATTTAGGGGCGATAGAAAGTGTATTAACTCAGTGCATCACAGCGTGGTATGGGAACAGCACCAGTCATGACTGCAAAGCCCTGCAAAGAGTCGTGCGCTTATCCGAGCGTATCTCAGGGTCAGCTCTCCCGTCTCTGCAGGGCGTCTACACCAAACGCTGCAAAGGTAGAGCTACTAAGATCATCAAGGACTCTAATCACCCTGCAAACCCTCATTTCACGCTGCTACCATCTGGTAAGCGCTTCCGAAGCCTGACACTTTGGACCCTCTTCAGTTTGCCTATCGTCCAAATAGATCGACTGAAGATGCCATCTCTCATGTCCTCCACTCCTCCCCCTCACTCACATCGACAGCAAAAGTGGGAACTACGTAAGGCTGCTATTTATTGACTATAGCTCAGCCTTTAACACCATAGTTCCCATTAAGCTAACCGCCAAACTCCTGGATCTCGGCCTGAATTCTTCTCTCTGCCACTGGATTGAAGACTTCCTCACTGGCAGGCCTCAGGTAGTGAGAGCAGGCCAGTTCACCTCCTCCTCCATCACCCTGAGTGTGGGAGCTCCACAGGGCTGTGTCCTGAGCCCCCTGCTCTACTCTCTCTACACGCATGACTGTTTGTCCACACACAGCTCCACCTCTATCATCAAATTTGCTGATGATACTGTTGTCCTGGGCCTCATTTCCAACAACAATGAGACGGCATACTTGGACGAGGTGGAGCATCTAACATCATGGTGCCAGGACAACTGTCTCTCTCTGAATGTTGGCAAGACCAAAGAAATGATTGTGGACTTCAGGAAGAGACAGCAACGGACATACTCCCCTCTCATGATCAGTGGGTCACCAGTAGAGAGAGTGAGCAGCTTCAAGTAACTGGGTGTAAACATCTCTGAGGACCTGACCTGGACTGCTCACATTCAGACACAGGTGAAAAAAGCCAGGCAAAGACTGTACCACCTGCGCCAGCTGAGGAAATTCATGGTTTCACCAGCTATCCTGAAAACTTTCTATTTATGTGCGATAGAAAGTGTATTAACTCACAGCGTGGTATGGGAACAGCACCAGTCATGACTGCAAAGCCCTGCAAAGAGTCGTGGGCTTATCCGAGCGTATCTCAGGGTCAGCTCTCCCGTCTCTGCAGGACGTCTACACCAAACGCTGCAAAGGCAGAGCTACTAAGATCATCAAGGACTCTAATCACCCTGCAAACCCTCATTTCACGCTGCTGCCATCTGGTAAGCACTTCCGAAGCCTGATGGCCAAAACTGAGAGACTCAGGAGGAGCTTCTTCCCCCAGGCCATCAGACTCCTGAACTCAGTCACTTAACATCACGTGACCATCGATACACTGACATTGCACTGCACTTTCTGTTCTTGTTGTTACTGTGTAACAACCTGTTATAAACCTGTTTGCACATTATACTTCTTTGTACATTTGTTAACCACATATTTATAAGTCTACAGTTTACTCACTGCACAGTTTACTTCACTTATTTTATTCCACTATTTTTATTTTCTATTTTTTTTCTACTTGACTTGATTTATTTATAATTCTACAGATATACACTCACCTAAAGGATTATTAGGAACACCTGTTCAATTTCTCATTAATGCAATTATCTAATCAACCAATCACATGACAGTTGCTTCAATGCATTTAGGGGTGTGGTCCTGGTCAAGACAATCTCCTGAACTCCAAACTGAATGTCAGAATGGGAAAGAAAGGTGATTTAAGCAATTTTGAGCGTGGCATGGTTGTTGGTGCCAGATGGGCCGGTCTGAGTATTTCACAATCTGCTCAGTTACTGGGATTTTCACACACAATCATTTTTAGGGTTTACAAAGAATGGTGTGAAAAGGGAAAAACATCCAGTATGCGGCAGTCCTGTGGGCGAAAATGCCTTGTTGATGCTAGAGGTCAGAGGAGAATGGGCCGACTGATTCAAGCTGATAGAAAAGCAACTTTGACTGAAATAACCACTCGTTACAACCGAGGTATTCAGCAAAGCATTTGTGAAGCCACAACACGCACAACCTTGAGGCGGATGGGCTACAACAGCAGAAGACCCCACCGGGTACCACTCATCTCCACTACAAATAGGAAAAAGAGGCTACAATTTGCACAAACTCACCAAAATTGGACAGTTGAAGACTGGAAAAATGTTGCCTGGTCTGATGAGTCTCGATTTCTGTTGAGACATTCAGATGGTAGAGTCAGAATTGCCGTAAACAGAATGAGAACATGGATCCATCATGCCTTGTTACCACTGTGCAGGCTGCTGGTGGTGGTGTAATGGTGTGGGGGATGTTTTCTTGGCACACTTTAGGCCCCTTAGTGCCAATTGGGCATCGTTTAAATGCCACGGCCTACCTGAGTATTGTTTCTGACCATGTCCATCCCTTTATGACCACCATGTACCCATTCTCTGATGGCTACTTCCAGCAGGATAATGCACCATGTCACAAAGCTCGAATCATTTCAAATTGGTTTCTTGAACATGACAATGAGTTCACTGTACTAAAATGGCCCCCACAGTCACCAGATCTCAACCCAATAGAGCATCTTTGGGATGTGATGGAACGGGAGCTTCGTGCCCTGGATGTGCATCCCACAAATCTCCATCAACTGCAAGATGCTATCCTATCAATATGGGCCAACATTTCAAAAGAATGCTTTCAGCACCTTATTGAATCAATGCCATGTAGAATTAAAGGCAGTTCTGAAGGCGAAAGGGGGTCATACACAGTATTAGTATGGTGTTCCTAATAATCCTTTAGGTGAGTGTATATATATATATATATATATATATATATATATATATATATATATATATATATATATATATATATATATATATATATATATATATATAGTTTTTTTATTCTACTTCTATTATAATTTCCTCCTTGTGTCTTTAACTGTGAATTTGCACTGTCCATGGAGCGGACCTGTTTACATTTCACTGCCGGTTGTATATTCTGTATATAACTGTGTATGTGACAAATAAAACTCTTGAATCTTGAATCTTGAAGCCTGATGGCCAAAACTGAGAGACTCAGGAGGAGCTTCTTCCCCAGGCCATCAGACTCCTGAACTCAGTCACTTAACATCACGTGACCATCGATACACTGACATTGCACTGCACTTTCTGTTCTCGTTGTTACTGTGTAACAACCTGTTATAAACCTGTTTGCACATTATACTTCCTTGTACATTTCTGTTAACCACATATTTATAAGTCTACAGTTTACTCACTGCACAGTTTACTCCACTTATTTTATTCCACTTCTTTATTTTTATTTTTTATTAAAATTGATTTGATTTATTTATAATTCTACAGATAAAGAAAAAGAAAAAGAAAGAGCTAAATACTAATAACAAACCAGTAAAATATTTTGAGCTTTACAGTGCACATTATGTTATTAACCAATGTATTTGTTGCTGACCTTCGATGATCCAATTCAACAATAAGCAAAAATGACTAGATAAACATCACATTTCTTTTTTCTTTTTTTTATTTTTTTTTTTTATTATTATTGCTGAGGTAAGAGTGTTGAACTCCCATGTCCTATTTTTCTGCAATCCAGAATGGCAGCACAGCTGAAAGTTTTTTTTTTTTTTTTTGCTCCGCCCTACAGGTGTGAATTTGCATTTCCTTCTGTCTAAGGCAAAGGGGCTGTTTTTACACAACACTATTTTCAACTAAAAGCATAAATAATGTTATGCGTTTTGGAAATTTTACATTGAAAATGCAAATGTTGAAAATGGGTTTCTGTGAATCTGTGAAAACGATGACGTCGTTGTGTTAGTTACTTTTTTAAGGAATAACGCAATATTGTAAACTTTCCCCAACACTGGTACCATGGTAATTCTGCTTGAGCATGAAACTGCAGTACATTCCTCTCACTACAGACATGTTTAGTTGTGGTTTTCTGTTTGTATCATCCAAAGGCAGGCAGACCGTGTTTAGATTTTAATGAAAGCCTCTCTCACCACACTTTCAATAAGGGTGCCCTAATTTGAATCTTTACCATTACCCTCAAAATGCTGGCTTTATTCCAAGCATTTAATTGCCAACTGAACTAAACTGGGTAGCACGTTTGTGGGCATGTGTACTGAATGCCTATCATAGGCAGCGCTGTGCCTGGATATAGGTTAATGTAAGTACAGCCCAGCTGTTGTCATCAGGATATCAGCAAAGGCCGTAACCATGTCTTGAACATTGGGGTGGGGGGCATTTTTTTAACATTTCTTTTCTAAAGCATAAAGAAACAGAACAGTGAATGAAATGCTAGGTTTAATTCTAGTTGTGAAATAATAATTTTGTGACTATTTGCATATAATATTTGCATTCATTTTTTGTCAAATATATTGTTAGTACTTCATGTTAGTGAATAAATACATAGATCCACCATTAACATTTGGATTCCCTAGTGGTCTGGTGGTAGATTGGGTAAACCCAGCCCGATCCGCCAGCGATTTGATTTCGCTCTGCAGCTCAGGCTGGAAACCTGTACATATTTCTATCCTGCTTCTGTTACAAATTTGCGGGGACCAATCACAAACCGGCTTCTCCACCTGCCACGCAGTTGGCGGGTTTAACACAATGACGGATAGAGAAGCGACGGATCGTTGGTCTGATTGGTTGAAGGACTATCCAATTGCGTACAGAGTCACATTTGAACTATGCCCATTGATCACGCCTCTTGTGGTCTGATTGGTTTCTAATTACTGGGGGGGACTTGTCTATGGTGGTTACGGCCCTGATATCAGCAGTGATTTAAGATATTACACAAATCCCAAACATCATAAAATCATAATATTTTAGAAATAAAATCCACTGAACTGTCCTGATGGCCCAACCCTCCAAATATATAGCCATAAAAATAAATCTAAATGTTCATGGGATACCAAACAAATCACATTGGAACTTAAACTAATGTCAAAACATCAAACAATTTATTGATAAAATTACTTTTTTTGGATATACTGGAACACTGGTGCTTTCACATGAAAGTTTCATTTTGTTAAAGATATTTCAGGAACACATTAAAAGGGATTTACGCTTGCCGTTATCTTCAGATAACACATAGTTCAGCATACAAAACAATGTACAAACATCTCAATAAATATCATGCTTACAAAAATAGACAGTGTCAAACTAAGTAATCGTTTTAGTTCAACATTATTGCAAGAACCTTGCTGCTAGGGTGCAAACGGTCAGAATATTACAACATACATTATATACAACAAACCTAGGCTTTCAACACACACCCGCACACAGACACGCAATCATTATATCCTGTCAATTCTTCTCTTACAGTCATAGTAACATTTACCATTGAAAAATGTTAGTTTCAGAGAAGCTGGAATTAACACTCTCAGTTAAGACAGATCACAGACAGAAAATCTATTAACCAGACAATGGCCATGCAAATCAGATTTAGAACAAAATAATTTCTATATCAGTAGTTTTATTATTTTCCTGTGTTTTTTTCTTTCAGTCATGAGAGACTACTGTAGGGTAGAGTTCATTGGAAGTGCAGTTATTTGGCCCCAGATGGAGGCCAGAAGTCATTATTATCAAGTCATTATTTCAAACACAAATAATCAAAGAAAGAAAAAAAAACTGTACATACAAAATAATGCCATTATTATCATGTGCAATAACATAGAGCAAAGTAAGTGAGTGCAATGAGAGGAAATTCATGAACGCTGTAACGGAGTAAAAGAATGAGAAATATTCCTTAAGAAAGCTGTATATGTTTGATAAAAGCGACTGAGATGAACCCTCCAGGGAAAGAGAATGAATCTTTTTTTAGCAGATGAAATGACTGGTGCTGTGCCCTGCTGCATTCTCTTGTAACTCTGGCTACACATCCCGATGGATGATCTTAGTTTCTGCCTCTTGAAGAGGGATGTCCTGTCAAAACAAGACACGGCGATTAATGATGCGTTTTAAATGATGCAACACACGTCTATGATCATGAGGCATAAAACAAAGATTTTTTTTTTTCAAAGCTAAAAGGCACAAAGATTTTTGATGTGGAAATGTCTAAAGATTTTGAAATATAAATACCCTTGGTAAAAATAAAAATAAATGTAGTGCATTTAAAGCTGCCAAGCAGAAGCAGCATGGCATCTTCCACAAAAAAAAGTCTTTGATAAGTTTAATTGTGTTTCACCCACTGAAGATTATGCAGAATATTATGCTATCATCTACCAATGAAAATGCCACTTGAAACATAGAGATTTTGTTTTTCCTGTGGAAAACAAAAGGAAAACATTTTTTCCCATGCATGATGATGTCAAGTTTAGATTTTGATTGGTATATTTAAAAAATGGGAACACTAAAACCTATATTATTAAATGCCAATGTACTAGTGCTGTCAAATCGATTAATCGTGATTAATTGCATCCAAAATAAAAGTTTGTGTTTACATAATATATGTGTGTGTACTTTACATAATTATGTGTGTGTGTGTATATATATACACACACACACGCATGTATATATTTAAGATTTATATACATTTTTATTTATTTAAATTATATAAATATATATACAACATATACATGCAAATATTTCTTAAATATATACATTAATGTATGTATTTATATATACATAATTATACACAGTACACACATATTATGTAAACAAAAATGTATAATCGTTTTGTGGCACTAATATATCTATGTTAGTCTGAGGTCAGTAAGAATTTTTCAGTAACATTTCTGTTTATTCAGCAAGGATGCATTAAGTTGTTAAAAAGTTCCTCTGAATTTTTAATTCAAATAAATGCTGTTCTTTTGGACTTCCTATTCATGAAACTATATACTATGAATGTGTGTAGTATGATTGTAACTCAGATGGCTACTACATCCGCCATGTTGTCATTATCATGTGACCTAGTACCAGCTTAGATGATTCACTGCCCTTCACAAATCCTCTCCCGTGGCTTCCTGGGATATAAAGTGTCTGGTTACTTTTTGCCTACTCTTTTATGAGTACTGTGAATTCGGACATACTGATTTTGTCACATAATGTTTTTTACTTACTATATAGTTGGCAAGTAGGCAGATATTTTGTTATTTTAATTTTAAAATATTAAAATTATTTTATTTTAAAAGTAATGCGTTACTTTACTAGTAGTTACTTGAAAAAGTAACCTTCTTCAACATAATATTTAATAAATGTTTCTTGAGCAGCAAATCAGCATATTAGAATGATTTCTGAAGGATCATGTGACACTGAAGACTGGAGTTTTGATGCTGATAATTCAGCTTTACCATCACAGGAATAAATTACATTTGAAAATATATTAACATAGAAAACCATCATTTTAAATTGTAATAATATTTCACAATATTACTGCATTTACTGTATTTTTAATCACATAATGCAGCTTTAGTGTGCATAGCAGACTTTTTAAAAACATTAAAAATCTTACTAACCAACCTTTGAATGGTATATGTTAGGTTGGAATTTGAATTTGGGGTTTAAAAACGGTATCTACACATCTTGCACTTATGCTATGTTTTTAAAAGAGTGTTTTTTTGTGGACCTGTTGCTCAGGAAAAGCAGTAAACCTCCCCAGAAAGCAGTACCTTGAACGAGTTTTGAAGGATCCGCAAGCGGTGCAGCTTCTCATTGAGTAACGGATCATTGCAGCGACGGACAAATGATCGCTTGTACTCTAACCGAGAAGAGGACCTGTGCTCATTGACAGGTGATAGACTAGTCCTCTCCAGAGCCCTGTACAAATCCCCCAATGAGTCAGCCTGGTGCCTGCGCTCCCACTCTGGACCTACAGAGGGCAGTGAAGAGTTACTTGCAATATCACCACAAATGCAATGTATTCAAATTAAAATGTAATGCACAAGTAAATAGTTTTGTATATTTGAATAATCATCATAAAGCAATGAAATGCATGAATATGGTACTATATTATTATAGGCATGTTATTATAGGCCAGGATTAAAATCCAACACTCAGTTGCACAATGGATTCTCAGCGCTGTCTCTTCATCTCTAAGGTTGAAAACCTTTTGTTATATAGTACAAAACAATACAATTAGATGTGGTGTTTATTGTAATTATCATATCAGCTGTTATACACTTTACAGTGACTATCAGGGAGCTCAGGATGGAAGAAAGAGAGAGCAAATGGCCCTGAAGCCATATTCCCCTGCTTCCATCCTGAGAAGACATTAACACGGACTGAAGGGACTCCTCCTCATGTGCTTTGAGGCACAGTACAGTTCTGAAGAGCGGTGAATGTGCTGAACAGAAAGGAGGGATGAAAAAGGATAGACAGGGATGAGAGCTGTCAAGTTGGATTAGTAGGACTGCACCTAATATGAAGCTATTGGAAGTCTTAAGGGAGATGTGTATTCAGCTGAGATTTGCAGCTACAGTGCATCTGAATCAAGCAGCAATATGTTTATCATTACAGTCTACAATACAAATAACTGGAGCGAAGCAAAATGCAGCATCTTCTCAATGATATTTGGCAAAAATATTAATTCAGTCATGATACCTACCTAATCAAAACAACAATGTAACGGTGAATAGTTATTGTCAGCTTGCCATCAAGCCATTCTCAAAACTACAGAAGTGCAAGATTGTGATCCTTGTTGTGACTGTAATGCCTTCTACATTTATTTATTTCTAAATAAAATTCTAAAAAGCTTAACAAGCTTTTAAACACACACACACACATTTCCATAAATATGTCAAAAATAACAAAAGATAACAAAAGATAATAAAATATATTATTTATTATAATGATGATTATTATTAGATTATTATTCATAAAATATTTATAAAGCAATTAAAATTAACTGCATATTTGTTAAACAAAAATAATCAGTATTGTACAAATAATTATAAATTATTTATAATCATTATAATAATATCAAGATTATTCAAATATTCATAATATTTATTAAAATGTTCATATTTGTTGATTGCTATTAAAACATCAAGGAAAAATCATGGTTATTATTATCATTATTTTGAATCTTAATAAATGTTATGAATATTTACATAATAATAATTATAACAACAATGTATATAATATAATTAATATAATAATAATTATTATATTAATACAATTTATTTACAATGCTTATTGCTTTCATACAAAGATATGTAAGTGAAATCAATAATATCATGACAAACAGACACACCCTAATATGGACATAATATGACACAGGCAAACATGCAGTAAATACTTGCCTCTGCCTACACATGCTAACTCACCCACTAAATTCCCTCTGCATATGTAGGCAAAGGCAAGGAAGTTAGGAAATTCTCTGTTTCCTGACCTGTGTCTCTGGCATGGGCCCGGCCCAGGTGGTAACGCTGTGCATCTGCGTGTTCAGCAGCACTGCTGGCAGCCAGGATGGCATGAAGACCACTGTCACGGGGCAAAGTGAAACTGCGGTGCTTGCTTCCTACTCCACCTCCTTCTACTCCTTCTCCTCTTCCTACAGCTTTGATGGGCTTTTGGATGGGTTGGGTGGGTGTAAGGGGCGGGACGTAGTGCTCTGGTGGCAGCCCGTGCTGGGGGGGGAGCGTCGACTGGCGGCGGAGCTCGACGGGCATGATTCGGCTGGGATCGACGAACACGGAGTCCTCTAATGGCAGAGTCTGCAGGAAATGGAGGCCAGAGCTGGTGAGGGGAGTCTCGATGAGGTCCTGCCATGAACGGCGCTGGCTGGCAGACTTTCGGCCCGGGGAGCTAGCACTGGTCACGCTGCCCCCCTGTGTTTCGGAGAGGGGGGAGCGGGACTGGATGGTCTCCGTGGAGGGTGGGCGGATGTGTTGGGACTCCTGGAACGGACTCACCTGTAACAGTGGGATGGACAATATGCAAGGACCTTGTAGTTGGTATATTTTACAACTTAAAGGTTGGTGCAACAAGAAGCATAAATCCAAAGCGAAGGACAACTATAACAAGAGGGTCATTTATATCCCTGTTTTCCATTTTCCCTGCTGTCGTCTTTTACAAGCTCACCGCTGTCACCCTTAGTTATGCTCTGCCTGGATAGAACGGTCTCAGACAGCAACACACACACACACACACACACAATTCTCCTGCTTAGGATTATGGGACTGATTTGCATCTCCTTCCTTAAGATTGCAGAAGGCTGGAGCCAGAGGACCTCCTTAAAAAGTGTCCTTTGACTATGAATTTACAGTGGCCACAATCATCCCTAGAGTCTAAATAATGAATGCGTCCTTCATCTCCCTTCTCCTCACCCCTTCACACCTCATTCTTCATCCTGCTCTCCCTCCCTCTCTGTCCTTCTCTTGTCCCATCATGTCTTTCTGCATTGCTTCACCACATTTGTTTCCTTCAGTTTTAGTTTAGATTGTATGGAGTACACTACTGTTCAAAAGTTTTGGCACAGTACGATTTGTTTTGGAAGAAATTAATGCTTTTATTAAACTTTCTACTTATCAAAGAATCCTGATTTTATCACAGTTTCTACAAAAGTATTATACAGCAACTATTTTCAATATTGATAATAATAAGAAATGTTTCTTGAGATCAGATCAGCATATTAGAATGATTTCAGGATCATGAGACATTGAAGACTGGAGTAATGATGCTGAAAATTCAGCTTTGCCATCACAAGAATAAAGTACATTTGTGACCCTGGAAACCAGTCATAATCTTAATAAATAAGCTTTCCATTGATGTATGGTTTGTTAGGATAGGACAATATTTGGCCGAGATTACAACTATTTGAAAATCTGGAATCTGAGAGTGCAAAAAAAATCGAAATATTGAGAAAATCGCCTTTAAAGTTGTCCAGATGAAGTCCTTAGCAATGCATATTACTACCAATAATACATTTTTGATATATTTATGGCAGGACATTTACACAATATCTTCATGGAACATGATCTTTACTTAATATCCTAATGATTTTGGCATAAAAGAAAAATCAATAATTTTGACCCATACAATGTATTGTTGCATCAAAAAATATACCTGAGTGACTTATGACTGGTTTTGTGGTCCAGGGTCACATTTTAAAATACACTGCCCAGGCAAAGAAACTATCTTGACCAAAAATTGATGCACTTCTTGATGGAAATAAATGTTGTGATGTTATTTCTATCAAGAGGTGCATCAATTTGCATTGTCAATCTTGTATTGACAATGCAAGAGTCCATAAAGTCTACTCCAGCACATCCCAAAGACTTTCAATGAATTTAAGGTCTGGACTCTGAGATGCCAGTTCATGTGTGAAAATGATTCTTCATGCTCCCTCCCAACCATTCTTTCACAAATTGAGCCAGATGGATCTTGACATTGTCCTCACACGCATGTTAGACACAGTGTAAACACAGGAACCCAAGCAGAAAAAGAAAGACTTGACTTACTGAGGTAGGGTGAGGGTAAGTATCATACGGAGGTGGAGGGCTGTCCTGTTTGGGTGTTGAGGGCATGTGATCAGCATCCTCATGGTCACTCTCGCTCCAGTAGTCTGAGGAAATGACAGCAAATAGCCATTAAACGCACGGGAAGACCAATACTGAAATTTAAAGGCTGCAGAATACACTATATACTATTACAATATACCATAAGACAAGCCACGTGCAAATTCATCAGTCAATACCATTGCTGAGTATTTTCTCCTTAAAACTGCAGTGTACCAAAGAGAGTCTAAAAAATGCAGTTTGAAATTGCTGGTGTTCTCTACCATCTCAATCAAGTAAACAATCCTGTCAACATACAGGGTGGGTCATTTCCTTTCATTGCTATCATGCTCTGTGAGCATTTTAACACAGTGAGCACAAAAACACCTTTAAGAAGGGACAGAAAAAAATCAGGTACAAATAGCAAATAGCAATATAGCGAGTGAATTATGAATATGATGTATATTACGACGTTATGATGAACTACATGCCTTTCTCCACTGACGTTATAAGTTGTTCAAAGCGTTTCTAAGGATGCTGATTGTTAGATGGCGAATGGGAACATGGTTTGTGTAACATTAGCAACACATTATTAGCTGTTTGATAACGTAGTCAAGCATTTATGTGTCCAACGTTGTAGAGAGTGATACATGAACTGCATTACCATTCTGATTTATCGACTTGTAGACATGTGTAGACAACCCTGTATTATTTGCACATATATTTATAACATATATTTACTGGTTCAAACATATATGCCTGAATTAAACCAATATTTCCACTTGCCCTTCTTGTGTAGCATTACTACAGTTGAGCGAGTGAGAACCTTGTAAACAGTGCTTTTAGGTAGGTCTAACAGGTAGGATATATACAGAAACTGAATAAAGTAATCAAACACTTCACAGTCTTCCTTGCATAAAGTATAAATTAAATAGAGATTAATCCTACAAATTAAATTAAAGCTACAAATGTTATTCAGTCAAGAGCAGTGAGTGATTTTCTCTTTTTCTTTTGTTCTTTGATTATCCTAATGACAGACAGCAGCATGTTTATTAGGCTGTACTTATGAGGATACTCGACAAAACGGGCATTTTGGCATAATTTTGTGTGTTTTTGTCTGTTCATGCGCAGTCTGAAGTGGCTTTCTGTGCGCACAAATGTGTATGTGTCACAGACAGGAGATTCACAGACTCGCGCTAGTACCGCATTGCGTTCTCTTTTGTGTCTTATCACGCTTGAATGGTTTAAAAGCATTTGTATGAATAAGAGTGTGATCATATATTGTAAGGCTAGCCAAAGGATGCCGGGAGAAAACTGATGCTGCGTTAAATATTTTTAACATGTTAAAACCAATTGCATGTGTTCACACGTTCAGCACTAATAAAAACTAACTTATTCTAATTCAAAATTTCTTAAAACTTCCTTAATTTTAACTTAAATGCCCTATACGTTCATCCAACATGTACTTCATATGCATATATTTATAGGACTTGCAGACCAGACCACACAAAGTCAGAGTGGGAGAATAATTGATCCGACAGGCTTAGTGGAGCATGAAGGCATCTTCTCACCATGATCCTGTCGGATCCTTTTCTGCTCCGTGTGAGCTGTTGCCGCCATGTTCAGCCGACTGAGCCACCTGTGAGCAAACATAAAAAAAATAAAAGTTACCTGGGGAGCTCTTTGCACTGCTGAAATGCAGAGCTGAAAGGATCTTTTGGGATGTTGCTAAAATTAGTAGCTTTGATCAGCTTAGGGAACATTAAATGAGATTCAGGAGCCTGTGCAACAGAATTTGTGAGGAATTGACAATGTTTCAGATTACATTATGAGTCTTTTTTGTTTCTTATAGACATGCTAGAATGTTTCTTCTCATCTTACCTATTCATATCATCCATGTTGTCCGCAGCAAAGTAGAAGCTCTTGATTTTAGGATGGCAAGCCTTAAAAGCACTGAAAACAAGCAAGAGAAATAGACGATCAAAACATGCTGGCCTTTCGATAGGAGTGTAACGATTCAAGTTTCTCATGGTTTCAGTTTGGTTTGGTAAATACTTGATACACTGCTGTTAGGGGTGCACAGATTAGAAAATTTAAGGCAGATTCCAATAATATCAATTCTAACATGGTATTAAGCCAATACCAAGTTGATATTCAATATTTTCAAGAGACTATTACCACAGTTTTACATTAAGTTATTATGTTGCATCAAAACAAACTACATTATAAAATATGATGTTGCTGACATCAATTTACATTTTATGAAATATAAAAATGTATTGGAATATATTGAATACAGACATAAGGGTTCAGCATCACAACAAAGATACATTCAAAAGTAAAATATACTTTCATTTTATAATTTTTTTTTTTACAATTTTTATAATGTTATATTTATCATTTTTATATAATTTTAACCCTGATAACTGTTCTAGTAGGAAATCAGTATAGTGTTCAAGTGATTTGTTTACCCTCTTTATGTTTTGTTTTTTTAAGTAAAGTGCCCCTATTATGCTTTTTCAAATATTACCTTTCATGCATATGTGTAATGTAGCATCTGTGAATATAAACAATCTACAAAGTTGTGAAGGCGAAAGTGCGCGATAAATAAAGTTAAATAAAGAAAGAATCAACTCTGAACCGCCTAAACGAGTCATCAGGAATTCGAATCCCACTTCTGTTATGGCTACATATCACTGGGTAACACATTTGCCTAACGCCCCCCATGGTCTTCGTTGTCCGCCCGCAAACAACTTGACAGCCCTCAAATTCTGTAGCTGGTTCCTGTTGTGTACATGTCAAGAAGACGCTGTTTTCTGCTCTGCAAAAGTAAATTCTCTTTGGAAAGACTTCCAAAGGATGAGAATGTGAAGAGTCAGTGGTTAAATTTACCACAGCGATACAACAGCAGTATAACCTTTTGACGATTGCTTCTCAAATCTCTGTAAGGTCTAAATGGGATTTACAAAATGCTTATCCATTAAAGATGGGACAGTACCCTCTTTAGTTGGACGAACTTGCTCCTCAGAATCACAACCTGTAAGTATGATTAATTATTTATATATTTATCACTGGGTGTTCAAAATACATAGTTTTGTGCTTTATATTGTGTACTGTATGTCTCCGGCTAACCAGCTAACTCACGTTATTACTGTCTTACTGAAATACTTCTGCTAATCAAATGTGGGCCACTATTACCTAAAATTGTGTCCATTAATGCAGATTGTCTGTTGTTTTTACTACTTTGAGTAATGATAACAGATGAAGCAAGATTTGTTTTACAAACTTTAAAAGTTATGGTATTGAGCGTTTTGTTTTTCCGACATACGTTATAAGCGGTAGACCAATTACAACATACTAGGTCATCTGGCCAATCAGAGCAGAGTAGCTTGCTGAAAGGAGGGATTTAGAGAGACAGAATCATCAGACGAGTTGTTTGAGGATTATGGAAAAATGTGGTAACGTTCAATGTATATTTCAATGAAAGTGTTTTTTGACCTTTGATGCATGTAAACCTATTGTAGGAGACTCCAAAACAAATTTAGGAACCTTTAAAATAGCATAATAGGGGCACTTTAAGTAAAACCTTGCAAACCTCATTTAGAAAACACTGACGCTATTGTAGGATAAACTGTCGTCGCATGCATACTGAACTGTTGGTTTTTCAGCTCAAGTTTATAATACCACTCACAACTTTTTGCGACATTCGTTGGCTTGATCAATGTTGAATTCAGGCAGACTGACAAAGCCCTCTGCCTTCTCATCCTGAGAAAGAACAGAAATTATGTAAACAGTATAATGGGCCATTTTTTGCTGTGGTATTGCATCATGCAGATGAATGGCCTCGTGCCCTCACCTCTTCATTGGTGTACCAGTATAGGCAGGCATCTTTCAGCACAACCCAGTACTTCTTCCATTTCTGAGAGAAGTAGCTCTTTGCATCCTTCTTCTTCCAGAGCCATCCCTCACAGTCACCCTGACCCAAGTCTCTGCAGGAGATTCGCCGCTTACTAATAGAGGGCAGAGATCCAGCTGACAAGAACAAAGAGAGAGTGAGAGAGATCAGAGATGTCAACGCGGGCATTATAAATGAAATGAATGGCAGGAATAGTATCAAAACAGTGACATTTTTGATGTACTGCCAAGTCTGCCATATAATGGCAGAGAAACGTCTTGACATAACAATTATTCAGAGTGAGACTGTGTAATGCAAAAATAATTGCAGTGCAGAAATCCTTTTCTCAATCAGTATTTTTTTCTCCTACAATCTTTTCTAAAAATAATTTCCATTTTTGATCCATTTTATTATTAAATAAATAAATTATTAAAATAATTTAAAATAAAACTAAAAAAATTAAATAATAATTTAAATAATATATTTAATAATAAACTTTAACAAAATTAACACATTTACTTAAATTATTAACATTTCATAAATAATTTAGAATTGTATTAATAATTGTAAAATATTTTAATAATTTGATAATTATTCTTTTAATTATTAAAAATATATCTTGAATTGTTTATTTTTCCTACCCGATTCTCGAGATTCTCTGAAAGCTAAACCTACTGCACTCTAAATTTGAAGGGTGTTTACGTATTTCTCTGTTAAAACAAGACATAAAATATTTTTGTTAAAATTATTCAAATATTTGCAATGTGTCAATAACCACATGACAGGGTTTTAGAGCTAGTAGCATTTAACATTTGACACCTCACCTCTTAACTTAACTTTCTTTGACCGGGAGAGCATGGACGATCGATCAAATGTCTGAAAGATAGTAAATAAATAAAAGATTTAAATCATTTTATGCTGTGTACCATAGTCTTACATGACACTTCAGAACACTCACAAGATAGACAGAAGAGGTTTCAGATGTGGGTGTGGCCAACGAGTCCTGCTGCAGCATGTCCATCTGGAGGGTGGGGACTAGGGTGTAGTGGGAGGGGCTTCCACCTTTCTCACTCTTTCTTCTACTACGCCGACTGCTGCGACGTCCTGTGTGGTACTCCTCTGACCCTGCCTTGTCCTCACTCACATATCGCAGCAGGGAGTTTTCTGTTAATAAATGTATGGGATTATGAAACTACAGTATACTGATTATGAAAATTAAATAGGACAAAGCACATTTTCAATGCTGTTCAATTCTGTTTTTTTTATTTAATAGACCAGTTTTGATTCTGCTTTTTAAATAATGTAATGCTTAGAGTTGAAATCAAATTATTCAGAGGTCTCATGATCAAAGAATAGAGCTGAAAGATGCTTTTACATATGTACAAATTAATATAAATTCTGCCAGCATGACTAAAGAAAGCATTCTCTCTGCTCCTACTCCTTCAGCAACAGATCCTGGCCTCAACCAATGAGAAGCCAGCATCTTGGCAAGACTTCGATGTTGGAGTTACCATGGCAATGCAAAACCAAAAAATCCCAAAATCTCAAACAAAGAGCCAGCAAGATACTGGCAGACAGGTCCAAGAACAAATGAGGTAAATATAGGGGAGACGGGGATCAGGACAATCTGAACGGAATGGCTGAAGATTTTAAAATGTGCAAATGGAGAGGTCAGGGTTAAAGTGATGAAATCATCAGTTTAGTATAGCCTAAGTAAAAGAGATCAAAAAACATCCCCCTCAAAGCTCACCCACACACACACACACACACACACACACACACACACACACACACATACACACACACACACCTCTTCTGATCTCTTTCTTCAGCTTGGCTGGATCTTCATAATCTCCAACCCAGTTATATTCTACAGGCATGGAAATAGGCCTCAGCCGTCCTAGTACACAAGCACAGAGAAATCGAAATAAAAAAATCAAATAAAAAATACTGCACAATACACATATTGGGCCAGGAGAAGAAGATTAAGTATAACTCAATTGTTATGTTTACTCCAATGATTTATGGGCACTAATGTAGTGTACTTCTGTATAGATATACTGTGTTGCAGATTTAAAAACATCCCTTCTGACTGACTGATCCCTCGTCACCCTGGCAAGACCACAAACTTGAATCTGACTTAAAAAGAGACCAACATGAAAAGACAACCTCTCCTGACATTGAAGCTAGCCTGTAAAGATCAAATATGATCACGTAAGAAAGCATGTACCATATGTGGGAGTGCTGTCCCTGCGTACGGGTGGAGGGCCCTGATTCTGATCATACTCATAACAGTACAGGACCGCATCCTCATCCAACAGGGGGAATCGCCTCCGGCACTCCTGATCCAAGAAGGAATTGGGCGAATCGGAACCTTTAGCAGCCTGCTGGCAATTGCTGGTCAGATTCCCCATTTCATCTCTGCAATGGTAAGAAAAATCTTGTATAATCTTCTAATACACAGATCTTAAATGTGAACTAGATTTATAATTTTCTTAAAGAAAAGTTGTTTTTATTATTATTACTAATAAAAATAAAAATAATTATTTTATTATTAAAAGTCACTGCCACCATGTTGCTATGCAGTTGCAAGGGTGTTTCTGGTTGCTTATGGTTGAATCAAGGAGAATCCGCCAAAAGAATCCACCTTCAAGTGGTCTCATGATATGATTATTGAAATGAATAGTTCTATTAAGCGGGTGAAATACAGGATCATACATAATGATTTAAAATGTTATAAAAGTTACAATTTATTTTAAATAATTGCTGTTCTTTTGTGCTACTCATCAAAGTATCCTGAAAAACATGCATCATGGTTTCCACAAAAATATTAAGCTGTTTCAAAATGTTTAAAATGTTTCTTGAGCAGCGAATCAGCATATCAGAATGATTTCTGAAGAATCATGTGACACTGAAGACTGGAGTAATGATGCTGAAAATTCAGCTTTGACATCACAGGAATTTATTACATTTTAAAATATATTCAAATATATTATTTAAAATTATAGTGTTTAACAATATTACTTTTTTTACTGTATTTTCAACATAAGGGACGTCTTTCAAAAACATTAAAACCTTACCATCCCAAAACTTTTGTAGTCTCCTCCAAAAGTGCATGTTTGAGGTGTCTCATACATATTCATGCATATTTACAGTGTTCATCAGTTTACTAGTGTGTCCTTTTGTTTTAGATATTGTCATTTTTGTGTGTGCCTGTAAACTATACCTGGGTGTGTATGGCTCGTCTGGGGGAAGGGGGATGTAGAGGTCCTGTAGAGCGCAGCTGTCCCGTCTGGATGGGGTGCTGAGGGTGCTGGATGGTGTGGCCACACTGCTGCTGGGGCTGGGGGGGATGATGGGCTAAAAACAGTGGTACAGTTAGCTTTTTGATACAGGTCATTGCCAGATTTTTACTTTTTACTTTTCGATAATGTTATTTCATTGCAGGTAAAGAAACGCATCATAAATAAGTGTACAAATATCTTCTCCATTTACATGCACCAATGATACATTTATTTGATCAAAAACAGCTATATTGTGAAATATTACAATTTAAAAATAACTGTTTCCTATTGTAATGAATGAAAATTAAATATACTCAGTCACATGATCAGAAATCATCAAACATTTCTTATTATCAGTGTTAAAAACAGATGTGCTGCTTAATATTTTTGTGGAAACTGTGATACATTTTTTTCAGGATTCTTTAATGAAGAATTTAAAAGAACAGAATGTTCTTCTGTAACATTATAAATGTATTTACTGTCATTTTTTATCAATTTAACGCATCCTGAAAAAATGCATACTGAAAAAAGTATAATTTATTTTTTTTTCTCTCTCTCTCTCTCTCTCTCTCTCTTTTTTTTTTTTTAAATCTTTAAATCGACCCCAAACTTGTATTGTACATCACCAAAATTTAGATATATTTACAATGATTTACAATGTATTTGAATCCAATCCCTTTATCAGATTTCTATGTACAAATTTGATGCCTAAAATAGAATGTAAAGCTTTCCAGGTCATGCATTTTATTACAGCTGCATCTCTGCAACATATGAGTGCTTAATGGATAGTTATTAAATTACAAAAAAGGTGATATTTTTATTGTCTCATAAAAGTCAACAAAAAATTCAAACACTCATCCTAATGGCAGAATAACCTGACCTGTGTGTCTTTGTGGAAGAAGACATGCGAAAAAATTGCAATGGCCATCATTTGAGTTTGTAGCCATGCTGAGTCTGTTTCCTCCTGATTTTATGTATTTAAAACACAAAACACATTGTGCACTCTGATGCGGCTTTGGTTCTGTGTAAATTAAATGCCATCTCAGTGTCTTCAACTGTTGTCATGACAATCAGCGTGTCTTGTTATCTGTCAGCTGTGCAATAGAAACGCAAAGAAAAAATAAATGCGTGCAATTTACACACTGCGCAGTCAAGCATCTAAAATGACTTTCCACATTTTCCTCTCAGGCCACAGTAAAGCTTCCTGATGCACAGGGGCCTCGGTGAAGCTGGAGAGGAGATTGGGGAAAGAGGGATAAGCAGCAGATTAGAGGTAAAAAGATGAAAGAGGAAAAAAAGGAAGGTTAGTGGGTGGGGGGGAAGAGTGGAGTGAAGATTTGCCATGCAATCTAGTTGGTCAAAGCCCTGAGGGAGTGGAAGAGGGCTCTTAATGCTGCTAAAAAAAGAACATGCACAGATTGGGGGACTACGCCACGGCATATCATCAATTCACACACACCACTTAATCCTTATACCGCACACATCCCATCAGTACCTGCAGGGCGAGGGGCTTCCATCTCATGTTCTTGAGTAAGGCTGGGGCTGACGTGAGAGTGCTCTGAGGTCGTTTCTTCAGCGTGAGGGTCACACCCGCGGGATTGCTACGTAAAGAGTTTACCAGGTTCTTCAGCTGCCAGCCCACCTATGCAAGTCCAAAACACATGTTGGCCTCACCACAAGAGAATCAGATAACATTCCAGAGCACACAAGCATGTTGTAGTCTTGATAGCAGGTCATTCTTCATGTCATATACGTCATTTACGTCTTAACATATTGGTTAAATCATTAAATAATTAGAAAACTATACACTACCATTCAAAAGTTTAGGGTTTGTGAAAGAAGTCTCTTATGCTCACCAAGGCTGCATTTATTTGATAAAAATTCAGTAAAAACAGTAATATTGTGAAATATTACTACAGTTTAAAATAACGGTTTTCTATGTTAATATATCTTAAAATCCAATTCATTCCTGAGATGCAAAGCTGAATTTTCAGCAATTCAGTGTCACATGATCCTTCAGAAATCATTCTAATACGCTGATGTAGTGCTCAAATAACATTTTCCTATTATTATGAAAGCTGAATGAAAGTTGAAAACAACAATTCAGGATTCTCTGATGAATATAAAGTTGAAAATATATATATATTTTTTGCAACATAAATGTCTTTATGGTCACTTTTGATAAATTTATATATAAGTGTACACTCACCTAAAGGATTATTAGGAACACCATACTAATACTGTTTGACCCCCTTTCGCCTTCAGAACTGCCTTAATTCTACATGGCATTGATTCAACAAGGTGCTGAAAGCATTCTTTAGAAATGTTGGCCCATATTGATAGGATAGCATCTTGCAGTTGATGGACATTTGTGGGATGCACATCCAGGGCACGAAGCTCCCGTTCCACCACATCCCAAAGATGCTCTATTGGGTTGAGATCTGGTGACTGTGGGGGCCATTTTAGTACAGTGAACTCATTGTCATGTTCAAGAAACCAATTTGAAATGATTCGAGCTTTGTGACATGGTGCATTATCCTGCTGGAAGTAGCCATCAGAGAATGGGTACATGGTGGTCATAAAGGGATGGACATGGACAGAAACAATGCTCAGGTAGGCTGTGGCATTTAAACGATGCCCAATTGGCACTAAGGGGCCTAAAGTGTGCCAAGAAAACATCCCCCACACCATTACACCACCACCAGCCTGCACAGTGGTAACAAGGCATGATGGATCCATGTTTTCATTCTGTTTACGGCAAATTCTGACTCTACCATCTGAATGTCTCAACAGAAATCGAGACTCATCAGACCAGGCAACATTTTTCCAGTCTTCAACTGTCCAATTTTGGTGAACTTGTTAAAATTGTAGCCTCTTTTTCCTATTTGTAGTGGAGATGAGTGGTACCCGGTGGGGTCTTCTGCTGTTGTAGCCCATCCGCCTCAAGGTTGTGCGTGTTGTGGCTTCACAAATGCTTTGCTGAATACCTCGGTTGTAACAAGTGGCTATTTCAGTCAAAGTTGCTCTTCTATCAGCTTGAATCAGTCGGCCCATTCTCCTCTGACCTCTAGCATCAACATGGCATTTTTGCCCACAGGACTGCCGCATACTGGATGTTTTTCCCTTTTCACACCATTCTGTGTAAACCCTAGAAATGGTTGTGCGTGAAAATCCCAGTAACTGAGCAGATTGTGAAATACTCAGACCGGCCCGTCTGGCACCAACAACCATGCCACGCTCAAAATTGCTTAAATCACCTTTCTTTCCCATTCTGACATTCAGTTTGGAGTTCAGGAGATTGTCTTGACCAGGACCACACCCCTAAATGCATTGAAGCAACTGCCATGTGATTGGTTGATTAGATAATTGCATTAATGAGAAATTGAACAGGTGTTCCTAATAATCCTTTAGGTGAGTGTATATTTTAAGCGTATATAAATTATAAATATATATATATATATATATATATATATATATATATATATATATATATATATATATATATATATATATATATATATATATATATATATATATGCATATTGACCCTTACAGACCCTTGTGAACTTCTAACATGAAACAAATGTAATTTTTCTTAATTTTTCTCAAAACATTTCAAACAAAACCTAATATATTATCTTATAAATAATATATTAATTTTAGATTTTTATATTTAGTTTTAATACGAGAAATGACTAACTACATATTTTATTCAATCACGTTCATTTTCATCTTATTGTGTAATAATAAGGCTACAGTTAAAGGTTAGATGCCTGATCTTGACAAGAGCATATTTTTGATATACTAAATTATATATTTTTATAGAAATTAAAATGGAAACACAGGAAAAAAATATAATTTCTTCATTAATTAAAAGGAATGATCTAGTCATGTTAGCATTCAAAAAGTAAAATTATTGTGTACAACAGAAACGCTCACCACTGTCTGATGATTGACCTGTATGACCTCATCACCTGCATGGATTTTCTTACAGCGGTCAGCTAGTGACTGGAAGAGGAAGAGAGAGAAAGCCATTGGATCACATATGGCAAAACACACAATTGTTTTAAAGGAGTCATGAAAGATAACATTTTCCTTGATTTTTTGGCATATAAGAAGTCTTTGTATCATTAATACATCCTGCAAGTCCTCGTCATCAACAAAAAAGCATTTATATAATCAAGCTGTAAAAAGCTTGGTTTGGATCCGAGGTGACATGTGACGTCACGGGGCACAATCATTTGCATATGACTTCCTCTGGAGCAAGACAACCACGCCTACTTTCACATCGTATCGTTGTTCCCGCTCACTGGGGTGGGACTCGATGAGCAGCGAGTGGATCTAAAGAAGGCCTAGTTTATGATAAGATTGTGATGCCACGCAGACGTTGTGCCTTCCTGGCTGTGGAAAAACATAATCTTTGCATAAGCTGCTGAAGGATCCCAATGTCACAGAAAAGATTCAGTTTATTTTTAACAAACGTCCTAGTCACGTCAGTGCTGACTTGCGTGTTTGTACCATATTTTTTACCAGCGATTATTTTGAGAACAAGTCACAATACGATACTGGCTTTGCCCAAAAACGTTTTCACAAAGATCAGGTTGTGCCAAATTGTAAGTAACGTATTTAATTTGTAAACCGGTAATGACAGTTAAATTCATAATGAACAATCGTAGTATTTTGACTTCAAAGAATGCTCTCTTTATGACGGCTGAAGCTGTCGATTACGCAGCATGAGTTTATCTGGACACTTGCCAAAACTTTGTTAAAACATTGTTATAATGACACTTTTACACTACACAATGAATCTCTTACTGTATTTACATTGTGTTTGCATTGTCAGTTATGGTGAAAGAATTTTGTGAGTGTGAAATTGCTTTGCAATGATGACGCAATGTCATCTGGTCAATGCTCATCACTGCAACCTTCCATGTGATGGGAATAGCTCTAAATATAATGCAATAATCAACACTTTTCATGATTCTTTAATATTCGTTAATTTCGAGCTGTAATAGTAAAATAGAGTATTTGAGAGGGTTCCACATGTAATATGTATTTCATATGCAAAGATGTCTGCCAATCACAGCAGTGGGTGTTTACAATGAAGTCTCACAGCAGACACGTCACTTCAAACAGAGCATTCAAATCAGAGGACTAAAAAAACTCAGGGTAGAAAATAGCCATTTAAAACAGACAATTGTTTTAAATGTAAAAATCATATTAACATTATAAGTGCACCTCAGGAAACATAAAATAATTTTAAAAATCCAGTTCATGACCCCTTTAAAGATTACATGTACAACCAATTGTCCATGTATGTCATACTGAGATGAAATATTGTACTGAAATATTGAAAATGACCACTCACTCCCTCTGTAGTGCCTGTGATGACATGTAGGCCATCATAGGTTGATTTGATGTACATGCCCTAGGGCAAGGAGAAAAACACTTTAGAGCCATTGCCTGAAAATATCGGACACACACTGAGAAAACATTGAAAGTAGCTTGCTGACATGACATGAGAGCACAAATCCCCTCTGACACACAGTCTCATAAAGGAGAGATATAGGATATAGGGGAAGAGATAGAGGGTGAATGTTTATTTTTATCTATCTCTATTCAGGCTTTATTGAGCAGATACTGACAGTGTCAAGTGTGTCTATATGTAACTGTCGAAATATTACTGCCTGAAGCTCACACAAACACCAGCATAACATCATTAATGCAGATGGGGTTAATATGGCTGAATGTGGTTTCTATCCATCCATCCATCCATCCATCCATCCATCCATCCATCCATCCATCCATCCATCCATCCATCATCTATCTATCTATCTATCTATCTATCCATGTAAAAAGGTATGACTTTCTTTACAAAACTGCTTTTAAATATGCATTTTAAAAGATTTGAATAAATGGATAAATGAAAGAAAAAACTTTAAAAAAGCCCAGCATATATAGGATCTCCTTTGTTTAAAACTGTTTAAAAAAAAACAAACATCCTAGTCGTAAACCTCCTGAAGTTTGTGCATAAGGTGAAAAGATGAAAAACCCGGCACCCAGATACCCACCAGTCCCTCGGTGGACCTTATGTTGTCCAGCTGCACCACTTCCAGATGGGCGGCCTGGGACACCATGGGGTCCGAAGAGAGGGAAATGATGTGGTCACACACACCTGAAAGTGTTTTACACTGAGGACAGAGAGAAAAAGAGAAACATGAGAAAAGTTTAACAAGAGAGGCTCAGAAAAGATCTTCTATCTGAAGCCGCTACTAGGCTACAATATGCTGATCATTTCATTGCATGTTCACGGCACTGCTTCGTAAACACCATCTGCGCTGAGACCAATAGTCGCCAGGATGTACTATATTATGAAGTAATCATGTGACCAGGATGGTCTCATAAGCATAATTCTCCATGATCTTCCTGCCTTCTTTAAATTGATCCATCTAATCACGATTCTCCCTCAATCTGCTGCTGATGACTAATCAGTGAAGGTGTTCCTGGTGTTGTAAACGCAAACTCTCCCTTTCTCTCACTGTCACTCTCAGATAAAATGTGGCCTGTCCTGGTATTTATAGCAGAGAGCCAGCTGTACCCTCACTGACACTGCAGCATGGGCTAGACTCCATGAATCAAATGAGAATTTATTTCTCTCTCACTCACCTCACACATACTCTCGCTCTCTTTTTTTCTCACTTCGACACAGATATCTATTTTTGAACAGAGGAGCTAGATAAGGAGTTTTATGTAAATTAATCAAGAGGATGTGTGAGAATATAAATGTCACTCTTACCACATGCAGTATCTTATTTTCTGTCTCATACACTGTGCCGTCCTAAAAAACAAGAAAAGAAAATACAATTTTAACAAATTACATTCTAATCCCATAATGCTTACAGCCTCATTACTGAAATACTGCACGTTATTGAAACATAATACATTTAAATTATAACAAAAATTTTTTATAATCAGTATTTTAGTTTTCCAGTAAAAAAAAAAAATTTATATACGTTAAACAAGAAAAACGACTTCTTTTTTGTCTTATAATTTTATATATTTTTAAATATTTTAAATAGTATATTTTTATATTTACATTATTTGATCACGTTGGAATTTACCTAGCTGGGAACTATTTTCAGGCAGCTAAGTTCCTTGATTATCACGCAGGAATGAGAGTATAGTTTCTAGCCATATCGATGTAGAAAATCACAACTTTTCATTTTCCGTCGGTCTTAGTACACGATGTAACTACATAAGAGTCAAGTTTAAAATAGGAAAAATATCGAAAGTCTTTGGTCATTTTTGAGCGAGATGCTAACGGTCTAATCAGATTCAATGATCTATGCTAAGCTATGCTAAAAGTGCTACCGCCAGACGGAGATCGGCTGAATGGATTCGAAAACGGTAAAACTCAACTGTTTAACTCTAGGAGAGTTGGAAAATGAGCATATTTCCTCATTTCCTTTAAGTGTTCCTTTAAGTATTTTTTTTTCTTCTTTTTAGATATTTTTACTGGAAAACAAAGATAGTAATTGTTTTTATAGTGTTATATAATGCTAAATAGTTATATAATGCTTTATAGTTAATGTGCACTCATGTCATGAAACTTTGATTAATATATATTCAGTGGTGAATCATCAGAAGTATTATATAATAGTTGTATTATATAATTATGACATATCAACAAAAGTTATAAAATGCTTCCCATTTATGAGATATGAACACATTATATAATTTCTGCTCTAATGGGTAAACACAGTTTTGGGATGTCTCAGATGAGGAGCTGAGCTTTGTTTGTAGGACACAAGGAGAAGATTTGCTTGCTGGCATGGAGACTTGCACCTATCTGAAATAGCCAAAGGCAGCGTTCTCTGTCTTGAGCAGACAGCTGAGGAGGACGTGAGTCATCCTCCCACACCGAACCTGGTGCAATACTTTTCCTCTTCCTCCTCTCATCTGCTCATTTTCTTCCACTCTCCATCACTCTGCTTAATGGTAGTCTGATTTCCAGCCCGTGGGTGAAGGAGCTTGGGGATCTCGACTGGCCAAACTCATGATTAATCTTAAACATGTTGGGAATCTCCTTCAACACTCAACCTACACATCACAGCCTGATTCATAGGAGGAGAGTAAATAAAGCTTGAGCTAATACACACAAGTGTTTAATTAAGAGAAGACAACTTTATATAAAGTTATAAAGTTTGAATGTGTGAAATGCCCTTCAGAGTGTGGCATTTTTCACACATACAGCACAGACTCACTTCACAAGCAAATTCTACAGGCCTTCATACATGTTCTGGGACACATCGCTTTTCTCCCACCTGGGACAGTCTGTCCTCGCCCTCAATGGCCCATGCCAGAGCAGCACTATTTCAATCCAGGACAGAAAATTGAGAAGGAGAAAAAATGTCCATGGCCTCTTTCTATAGAACCTTCTGCCCTAGAAACTTTACCCTGCTTTCCATGCATCCTCAAAAAAAAAAAAAAAAGAAGAAGAAGAGAGATTTAGTCCTAAAGTATGGTGTGACACTGGTGTGGGTGAAACAGAAAATAGACTATAGGTCAAAAGAGACTTCTTAACTTTGCATTCAATTTCATGGAAATGGGATTTAATGGGATAGTTCATTAAAAAAAAAAAAATAATATAATATGTTAACAAGTTTACTTTGGCAGCCCTAAAAATACATTTTATAAAAACGTATTTATTGTTAATTTTCTTTAGTTTACTACCTGTTACTTTTATGATGCTTTTGCATTTTTTTGGAGCTTGACAGTAAAAATATTACCATCCACTTTCCATTTACTTTACTGAAGCTTTGCTGAAAGCAGAATGAGATGAAAAGAAAAATATAATACAGGTTTGGAATGACGTGGGAGTTAATGAATAACGGAATTTTCATTTTGGAGTGAACTATCCCTGAAAAAAAAATGAAGGTGATATGTTATAATTTGAGTGTTTCAGTTCATACCTGCTGAACTATTGTGGTCAACTCCAGACACAGCTGAATCACATTATTCCTGGTCATGGAGTAGTCTGCTACGGCAGCGAACGGAGACCTGATGAAGAAGTAACATCTGCCATTAACCATTAGATCACTTCTAATCACAACCACTCTTTGTGTCTAACCATCCTCACTGTCGCTGCACTGCCAAAGCCGAACTGTGTCTAATTCAGGCAATGCAGGACATTCATGATGAGGAATGAGAGCTAAAAAGATGTGAACCAAGGAGCATGTGGAGAGGGAGGGAGATGAAGAGTAACAAAAACAGAGAGAGACAGACGAATCTGAAAGAGAGAGGAGAGAGAGAGGATTTTTCGCTCCAATGCACTAATTCACAGAAGCTCAGGCAGCAGAAGGAAGCTCTGCTCACATGCCCCATCATACAGACTGCAAAGATCACTGTTTTTTTTTTTTTTTATCACTATTAGAGTCTTTCATTTATACCATGCTGTTCCCTTCTGTGGCCATAATAAATGATAGAGCACTGAATTTTGGTCTGAGTGTGTTAATATGCCAGAAGCATATTATTATTGCAGCATACAGTATAATTTTGCTAAATGTACTATATGGTATATATTTATTTTACAGAATAGACAGGACTCAACTGTAACGAACAACAAGGCATGGTCTGCAGGCAAGTAGTTCAGATTTTTACTTGCCATGCCAACATTTTCATGGGCCCCACCACAATTTTTTTATTTTCTATTATATATTTATTATTTATTTATTTTCTTACTATATTTTAGTAATATATTTTACAGACTTCAGTTCAAACACTTGGGTCAGTTATACTTTTCAATACTTTTATTCAGCAAAAACACAGTGAATTGATCTGAAGTTAAAGACATCACCCCCCCCCCCCCCACCCCCAATAGTAAATGATAAAAGGTGCATTTTTATACTTACTGATGCATCACAAGTCATTATTGCGATTTTGATGAAATCTATGTCATCTAAGTTATAGCTAGATGGCTAGCTTCACTTTAACAGAAATAACAACAAAATGTTCAATATATTAGAGAAAACCAAGTATTTTAACATAAAAAAAAAACATATAAATGATCATAATTTTTGTCAGTTTCAGTCATTTCCTGCTTACAGATTCAGTCAACAACTTTATTCGTTCCAGGTCGGCTCACAAGAAACGTGTACGTGAACACTTCAAATGAACTCAAACCATATATCAGATACCCACAATGCATGCAGTGTGACTGACTCAAGACACTGACTAGAAGAACCAATCAATTAGTCGACTAGATGGTGCAAACCCTAATCCAGAAAACCTCTATAGAAGAAAGCACAAAGGGCATCATTTATCTTAATGAGTGCACTGAGCGCACATATCTGACTCTAGGGTTCCTATCTTACACTGTATAATAAGACTGTAACAAACGAAATATGATCACCCAGGACAACACTCCTGCTGTCATCCTGTCTGGGGAGAATAAATGAGGGAGACCCGGAGGCCGGGAATAATCTAGGGAGACGCAGCAGCAGATTAATTGCACTCAGAAATTATGAGTATGTGCGGTTAGGCAGAAGACGTGGCGTACTGCACTAACGAGGAGGCGTGGCCAACGAGAGCTTTAGCTGATGAAAGAATTAATGCAAACTCACAAAAACGTGACCTTGCGCACACACTTGAGAGACAAACAGAAGTGCTTAGCACACACGCTGGCCGTTTTCAGGGCCAGCTCCTCTGAAATAGAAGAGACTTACGTAAGCTCTTTACTCATCTTTTGTTTGTCAGCTGATTGCTCATGGGTGTTACATAAGGAAATCGGCATGATCGTGTCGTCTATGGCCACTTGAATGACCTCACTGATGAGTTCAAAACAATGAAGCCTTTTAGCCGAGATGAGGGGTCATGTGACCGCACGCATGGTAGATAAAGAAGCAGGATTACTGAGGCTGCTTTGATTGAACTTTGTGTTTGCTTGTAAATAAATACAGCAGCCCTAAAAGTACTTGGACAAATTTAGACACTTTAAATGTATGAATTTAATTCCCTTCACAAAAACGTGAGGCATCTGCAAACCAATTTTTCCCAACTAACTTAACTCTTCCCTGCCATTTACGGAATTTTCTGTAATTTATGAGACAACACTTCCTCGCCATTGACAAACTTTTCCGGCTTTCCGTGTTTTCACTTTTATACCGTAGGAGGTGCTATTACGCATCTTCAGAAAAAGGTCCCCGAATCAAAACACAGATAAAAAAGGAGCAAACAAGCAATAAAGGTATTGCTTATGCACATTGTAGGCTTTAAAAAAGCTTTTTGTTTAAAATGTTGCTTTTTTTTATTAAACTTACCCACATTCAAGTGCTGCTAAAAAAGAATGCACGATTTCCTTTCTTTTTTTTTTTTTTCTTTTTTTTAAGCAGAGGCTCTGTTCTTTCTTTTGAATATTGCATGTTCAGATATTCATACAACAAATTGAACAAAATATTCTGAAGGCTGTGAAAATTATCAAAAGGGTGGCAGTGGCCGGGCAACTTTTTTTTAAACTTTGGGCGAAATAGTTAATTTCAATAAATCTATTGTTTTATCATCAACAGTGTTTTTATTTGCACAAAAAATGTGTTTGTGCCATCTTTAAATGCAAAACAAATCTATCTATAAACTGCAAAAACATCCATTATTTTAGTATTATTTATATTTATTAATATTCTGAATTAGCTTTTATTTCTATATTTTCCTTTTTAGTTGTTTAAGTAATTCGGTTATGCCCTTTTTTTGTTTCTTTTTTTTTATATTTCTTTTAGCTTAAATTATTTTAAGTTTAGTCATTTTAGTACTTCAACTTAAAATTTCTTCTATTTCAGTTAGTTGCCAATGCAACATTTCTAACAATTTTTTTTTTTTTTTAATTAATGTTTGAAAATGTGTCTGTATGCATATCTGTGTTGGGTATGGGCTGTGTTTGTGCCTCTTTGCAGGACTAACCTATCCAACCAAGCCAGCAGGCTCTTGGCGGCGGCGATGAGGTCCACTACAGAGGTCAGAAAGTCATTAGGAAGTTTTCGGGTGGCTCTGCCATCATAGTGACCGCCCCTCCGCCGGCCCGTTATGAAGTTCTGCAGGTTCTTGGCTGATGCGTTCAGCTTATGGGTCAGAGTCTTCAGGTTCTCTGTCTCTAGTCCATAGTTCTGAATAAGAAAGAGAACGTAAGACCATAAAAACCTCCAAGAAAGAGCTAAAGAAACTTTTTGTGAGCATGGCTAAACTGTGATGATAAAAAAGGTATGTCCTATAAATAAACTTTTTTTAATCTCTCTTTTCAGAATTTTCACTTCTTCTCCAGCTTCTGTAATACTGTAGCTTAGCCTTGAAACTCTGCAATGGTACTGCATATATTTTTGGCTCTTGTGTGACAAATTGCTTGTGATGCTCTACATTTGTAAGTTGCTTTGGATAGAAGCATCTGCTGAACGATTAAATATGGATGTAAATGTAAATGAAACGGGGGAAGGTAAAGGGAAGGTCAGAGGCACTCTGTGATGCAGTTCAAGTTCACTGGGAAAAAAGTAGTTTGAGTGGTTTTAAATAATGGAGGAAAGAAACTGGAGAAGGAGAAAAGGGTCACTTAAAGGCACACAACCCACACTATATTAACTTGAACTTAACATCATAGTTCAACTGAAACTTAATAAATACCTTGCTATAAAAATGTACAAATACATAAATATTCATACATTATCGTTCAAAAGTTTGGGGGTCGGTATACGATAATTTAATGTTTTGAAAGAAGTCTCTTCTGCTCATCAAATTGCATTTATTCAACCAAAAATACAGTAGAAACAGTAATATTGTGAAATATAATTACAATAAAAAAAACTGTTCTTTATTTTAATATATTTTAAAATGTATTTTTTTCCTGTGAGGGCAAAGCAGAATTTTCATCATAATTACTCCAGTCTTCAGTGTCACATGAGCCTTCAAATATCATCCTAATATATGCTGATGTAGTGCACAAGAAACATCTCTTATTATTATCAAGAAATATTATGTGCTGCTTAATATTTTGTGGAAACTGTGATGCATTTTTTTCAGTTTTTTTAAATAAATATAAAGTTCAAATGAACAGCATTTATTTTAAATACAAATATTTTGTAACATTATAATTGTCTTTACTGTAACTTTTGATCAATTAAATGTGTCCTTACTGATTAAAAGTTTTAATTTCTTTCAAAATCTTACTGAACCCAAACTTTTGAATGGTAGTGTTTATATATCAATGTATGTCTCCATCTCTATTTGGAGTGCTGAATTTCTCCATCACTTACAGTTAAGTGAAAATATTATGAATATGTACAGGGCATATTTGTATCAAAATGCTAATTTTCTCTAGTTATAACTAGGGGGAGGGGGAGTGGGCAAATCCCTCTACCCGATACCCCCTAACGGTCATATACTGTGACAACACACTGTACGGATCTCCTAGAATGCCTTGCTGCACACAAAAGCCAGTGGGGATCTGTCATGCAATAGACCCAGCATGAGGGACAGATGAGTAATCATATTTAATGCAGCAGGGCTCCATGTTGGACAAACTCAGAGAAGCATTACATAAGAGGCTTTCAGGCACTAGCTGGGCTTAAGCACATGACATAACAAATGGTGGGAACAAAAAAGAGGAATACAGGGGGCCAGTTTGCAAAGGCATTGGCTAATATACCCCCATTCACCCTCCTTTTTC
This sequence comes from Paracanthobrama guichenoti, assembly GCA_018749465.1. Lineage (NCBI taxonomy): Eukaryota > Metazoa > Chordata > Actinopteri > Cypriniformes > Gobionidae > Paracanthobrama > Paracanthobrama guichenoti. The sequence continues at coordinate 6,605,168 of CM031963.1, forward strand.
TGCCCTGCTCCTTCATCCGCTCAGGACTGCTGTGTTCCTTCTCTCACACTTTTCTTCGCTCTCCCTCGGAGCCTTTCTCTCCTGTTTTAATTTGCTATCCTTCTCTCACCCGACTGCTGCCAGTTTTCTACCCACTCTGCCCACACAATCTTTCAGTCGCTCCGCCTCTCTTTCCCTCCTTCTGCATAAGCGTCCTTATTTCTCTTGTACCCCATCAGAACAGCCTGGAAACCGTGTGCAGGATGACAGTGGGGAATGGAGGGATAATTCAAGGGATTTTCAAGGATTTAAAGTGTTTGTTTTGCCTATTATTAATTGCACAGGATGCAATTACCATAAACATACAGGCAGCATGGGAAAAACAGGGTCAGGTGCTTCAAGAATAAATATAATGTATAGTGAGTGCTTGAGCGATTGATACAGTAGGGGTTTTCAACCTTTTTGATGACACAGACCCCCAAATATGATGATCCTCTTTGCCTTGCTAAATATATCTTGATACATCTAAAAGTATTCTGATGGTGGGTAGAAAAAGTAAATATAAAAACAGTATAAATGAATCTTGATTCATAATTTAGACCTTAATTATGCTAATCTGCATGCTATTTTTATTCATTTTGACATATCAAAAAATAGTAATATAATAAAAATATATAAAAAAATATATATATATACACACATTTGTGTAAATATTATATGGAAACTATTTAGAATAAGTATATTTACTTTTTCTACCCACCATCAGGATACTTTTATAAGCATAAACCTGAAGAAATACTTTAAACTATGGCTGCAAATAGAAAAAAAAAATCCTCTCATGATTTCTGACCAGTCTTTAGAAAAGAGAGTGAAATTCTGTATATTTTAACCTTTTATACATTTTTTGCTTTTTTGACCTATAAAACAGGGTGGATGTAATAAATGCACATAATACAGCTTAAATAACACACTGAATCGTGAAATATAACATGGTTGCTATTATGCCATTTATATTACACCGCATAGAGCAAAACAGTTTCTCAACAATATGCTATAAAACTCACTTAGTCTGTAAAGCAGATACAATTTGTGTTTAGAACACAGTGCACCTGTGTGTGTGTGTGTGTGTGTGTGTGTGTGTGTGTGTGTGTGTGTGTGTGTGTGTGTGTGTGTGTGTGTGTGTGTGTGTGTGTGTGTTTGCATATTTGCTCACCAGCGCACAAAGCAGGTCCACAGCCTCCAGAATGAGTTCCTGGTGACCAATTCGAGAAACACCCAGATCCTCGAGCTCCTGATGTGTGATTCTCAACAGCTGTTCACCCCCCACCTTCTCCTGCTCAAAGTTCTTAATGTACTGCTGCAGACAGTCATCCAAGCCTTGAAAATAGCAACAAACAGCAAAATCAAGACATCATTCAAGCTGTTAGATCATCCTGGATCATATGTGTTCAGTTACAAGACAATTTTCTTTTTGTACTATGTATATTATAATCTGATTAAATATGGAGAAACAGAGATTATAAGCAACTACAGCCTCATATATATCTCCGGCATGAGAGTGTTGGAGCCTATTGCATGTTTACACGGTTACCCTCAATGTGTACAGCACACATAAATATGCTCTCTTGGACAGTAGTGAGGGATTGTGAAAATTTTGGCACACAGCTGTTTAAACAGACTTCATTTTGTGGACCGATCTAGACACACAACTTTGAAATGCTTTGCTGTCACGAACAGACGTCAGTGGACTTCAAGCACTATTGTCACTAATAAGGGAAGACCTGTTTGGCGAGCGCTAGCTGTTGTCTAGGAAACACATGCCTCCCCCGTGCCCCCTACCCTTCATCTATACTGATCCTTCACCATTGTTTTCTTCTCCCACAGATTCACACGAAACATCATATATTTATAGAAGAGAGACAGAAATTAATTCACACGTTCAGCTGAACCAGAAGCATTATGTTGTTTTGAGATCATTTAAGTAAGGAGGGAGGTAAGTCATGCAATTATATTGTACAATCTCTCTCTCTAACCATTCTCAGGGTTCCAGATTGCAAATAAAATGGTATCAAGTGCGATAAATTAATTGTGAAAATAATATCAACTCTTGTAAGGAAAACTTTGCGAACATACATCTGCAGTTTCTTTGCGTATCATCTTGTGAGATGGCGTTTGTTATCAGCGTGCATCTCAACAACAACAAACCCAATGTCAGATTCACGAACAAAAGACAATTTCTTTGATTCAGTTATTTGTCAAGATTCACGAAAAAGCTCAAATTTGCTCATGAGTTAGCACTCAGTTAGTGAGTCGTACTGGGTTCACAACTTCCACACTGAAATGTTTGTTTAAAGATATAAAATGTATAATAAATGGTATCAATATATTATTTTACAAAACCATTCTCAGGGCACCGGTTGGGACTGTAAATAAAGAATTGTCTCAAATGCAAATGCAAATGCTAAAAAAAAAAATAAAAAAAAGGTTTTGAGAATCCACATACAGTTTCCTCATGTATTATTATCTTCTCTGGTGTACGTGGTATGTTGTCCACATACACCAGCATTAAAGAAAAAACATAGAGTGAGCCTTGATGTCCGAATCACAAAAAGTCTCTTATGAGCCGTTTTTTTTTGTTTTTTTTTGAGTCAGTTAAAATATATTTACGAAAAAGCCTTGGATTTGTTTGAGTTAGAGCTTGAATCACATTCACTCAGCCCATTCTTCTGAGCCGTACTGGGTTCACAAAACATATAATAACTAAATACATAAATGTATATAAAATCTTTTACCAAAAATACTATTGGCAATTTGGCAAATTAAATGTAATATGGCTTTTTTTATTATTATTATTTTTATCCTCACTGTGTAGTTTTTACTTTTTGTAACTCTTTTAATATGCATGTATGTAATTATTTATATAGAAAATGCTTTACAGGAGACAAGTTTAATTTGCTTATGCAGAACGCGGCCTCCAACAAACAGGACCTTTACCTCAGCATTTTCCATATTCACTTCCTCCCAGCTCGCTCCTTCTGTCCTCAGTACTATTCATTTCCTCTCCACCTCCCTTAAATTCCCACACAGACTTTTCTCCTCCATGAGGTTTCATTATCTGTATGCTCATTCCACAACAAAAGACGAGGATGCAGAGCATGTAAAATGTCCCTTTCATCAAACCCCTGATATGCATCTCTCTGTTGCATTCATCTAATAGACCGTGAGGAGAAAGTTCAGATACCGGCGGCACGATTCAAAACTGCTGAAAGCGAGCGTTTCACGGCTTTGCATGCAATTTGAGGGCTTAACAAATCCACTTCTTTACCAGGCTGATCTAAACCCGTTCCAAATGAAGGAATCATCACGTTTGTCGCTGTAAGTTGCTATAGAGACGGTATAGGGACAGGAAGAGCGTTTGAGTAGGACCTCATTACCAAGACAAAACTGGCAGTGAGATGAGAAGCTTATATGCGAGACGTTTGAATAGACAAATAAATAAATAAATAAATGAAGAAACATCCCATACTTACATCAATGGACTAGTCAGAGATATAGCTTTTGTGGCGTTTGCATTGTAATGCTAATGAAATATTATAGGAATATTATTATTAAGACTCTAAATGGATCTACTGCAGTACGAGTGCCATAGATTGTACCATGACAGATTCATTACAGATACAAGTGGGGGGTTTTCAGAAGAACTTCCACAATAATTATAAATAGTATCATGAAACTGTCTTTTAACAGTTTAACTAATCCCTATAATGAGTGTTGTTTTTCCTGTGGCTGAGCGAGACACAGCGCCAGTGTACACAAACAGTAAACTCATTGATTAGAAGGACATTAATCTGCTGTTAATTGCAGCCGCTGTGGCTAAGTTGTGTTAAACGCTACAAAGAAGAGCGCCACACGTTCATCTGGGACCATTAATCTCTGTCAAGCGAGGCGGGTGGTCGGCCAACAGCTAGAACCGAGGAAGATGAAGCAAGAGGGTGAGAGTGTAAGTAGGTTAAGGAATGAGTAAGTAATGAGAGAAAGTTGTACCGAAGAAGAAAATCTGATTGTAGCTTTACAGTATGTTGACTAAAGTGGCTTAGAAGCTGGTCCACTTCAACCGTGACCTGAAAATCTCTAAACTGTCCTGAATCCATGATTTGGCAAATGGTGTGGCCCAGAACCGAAAGAGGGATTGGGAGTTTCGTAACTCTCTAAGCATTGATGATTAGAGTTAGACAGATAAAATGTACACTTTCTAGATTCATAAAAAATATAAAAATAATATAATAATAATATTAATAATAATAATTTACTTGTTACAAACCAGTTTCTTTCTTCCTCTAAAGAAACTGGTTTGTTGTTCCTCTTTCCATGCAATTACAGTGAATTGAGATTGGAGCTTTCAAGCTTCAAAAAGGTAGAAAACCTTACATTTCCAATAAATTCCAATACAATTCACATATTTGTTTACATGTACATTATATGTATTTCAAACAAAACTTCAGCGCATACGCAGTGCCCAGTCACCACTTTCAGCACCGGATAAGCCACTGCCACTATGTCACCAGAGCTACTGTGAGTATAATTGTCATTTTTGCCTTGATGACATACACTCTATTGCCAAAAGTATTGGGACACCCCTCCAAATCATTGAATTCAGGTGTTCCAATCACTTCCATGGCCACAGGTATATAAAGTCAAGCACCTAGGCATGCAGACTGCTTCTACAAACATTTGTGAAAGAATGGGTCGCTCTCAGGAGCTCAGTGAATTCAAGCATGGTACCATGATAGGTTGCCACCTGTGCAATAAGTCCATTCGTGAAATTTCCTCACTACTATTGCACGGTCAACTGTTAGTGGTATTATAATAAAGTGGAAGCAATTGGGAACAACAGCAACTCAGTCACGAAGTGGTAGGCCATGTAAAATCATAGAGCAGGGTCAGTGCATGCTGAGGCGCACAGTGCGCACAAGTCGGCAACTTTCTGCAGAGTCAACAGCTACAGACCTCCAAACTTTGTGTGGCCTTCAGATTATCTCAAGAACAGTGCGTAGAGAGCTTCATGGAATGGGTTTCCATGGCCGAGCAGCTGCATCCAAGCCTTACATCACCAAGTGCAATGCAAAGCATTGGATGCAGTGGTATAACGCCCGCCGCCTCTGGACTCTAGAACAGTAGAGATATGTTCTCTGGAGTGACGAATCATGCTTCTCTTTCTGACAATCTGATGGATGAGTCTGGGTTTGGCGGTTGCCAGGAGAACGGTACTTGCCTAACTGCATTGCGTGTCAACAAGCTTGGCCCCCCCTCTGGCCCCCCTAAATTTGGAATCGTATCGCACAAAACTATTTTCTAAAGCTGGTTGCAATGTGCAGTTTTTGCTGTGGCGGTATGTGATGAAAAGAGTAATGCATTGTGTCATAACCAATAACCAATGCAGAGAAGCAAACCCGCATGAGGAGGCAGCGCACTGTGGCGTGCAAGTATAGTGATGTCCATTTATGAATGATTCGTCAGTCTGTCTGCGTTCGCAGACGTTGATTTTAAGATAAAATAAGCTCTCTTTATACACGTTGTGTTATGTGTAACTTCACCCATATGCAGCATTGATACTGTAGATACATTTTACTGACTTGACAACTTTGAATTCCGTTCAGTCATTTTGTTCATTTAAACATACTGATTAAAATATAAAAAATTTCATCATTAGGATGTCATTATAATGCATCATAAATTATGACCAACGCAATGAAAGAAACGCTCATGAGCGACTATCATATAGAGACGTGTTTCACCACAGAGATACCCGAGAAAAGATACAGGTAAAAGAAAATATTGAATTTCAGTCATATTCACATATAACGAGAAATAATATTATTCTATCCAATTGTCCAGTGTTGCTTATACAGTATTAGAAGGTTTTTTTAAACAATAAATGAAACAATCAAGACTATATAGCCTATGCAAACTTTGCAAAGTGTCCGCTAACAGAACAAATGTAGGCTACAAAATAACATGTAAAATAATAGAGACTGCAGAGTGATATAGTATATGGCCAAATAAAAATGACTTTCAATAATCCGGAAAATAGGTTAAAGGGTTAGTTCACCCAAAAGAAAATAAAAACACCTAAGAATATAACTCACCTTCAAGTTGTGTCAAAAACCTGTATTAGTTAGAATGTTGGTAACCAAACCATTTCAGTGCTTCTTCTATGTTCAACATAAGAAAGTCATATTTGGAAAGACATGGGGGTGAGTAAATGGTGACAGAATTTTCATTTTTAGGTGAACTACCTATTTAACTACATTTAAGATAAATGTTAATGTGTGTCCCTGCCTGGCCCCCTCAGTTACCGTGGTCTAGAACTGCCACTGCCTACAGATTAAGAATGGGATGTCATTAAAGTTCATGTGCATGTAAAGGCAGACGTCCCAAAACTTTTTATAGTGTATATAAAAGACACCTGACATATTGTATATCATGGCAATGAGCATGTGCATAAGGTATTTTTAAACCGAATTGAGAAAGTAGTCGATTCAAGCATTTAAATGCTTAATTTTTTCGAATTGATCAGATTATTTCAGGTCTACACCACCCCTTTCAATCTGATTCAAATTTAATTTGGATTGAGCTCAATCAGGTCAACTGAGGTGTAGGAGGATTTTCAGTCAGACTGAGCTATCATTCAGATTACTTGGCTGCATGTAATTGAATGAGTTGAATTTATGAACTGATTTATGAATGAATACTGGATCAGCCAATTCACTGGTAAGGAACAAATCTCAAAAGAACAAATCATTCGCATGTTAGACATCGCTGCTTATTTCATGTTGAGGAGCAGAAGCCATTACAATTGAAAAAAAATGTCCAAAAGAAAGTACTACAGGTTTGGAAGTAAATGAGGATGCCATGATGATGACGACAGAATTTTCATTTTTGGGGAAACTATCCCACTAATGTTATTCCTCGGTGGTATTATGCAGGGATCTGTCTGTTATTTGCACACTGCAGCACACAGTTATTTTACAGTGTCTGTCAACAAACAGCACAACAGTCTGTGTCTGGTCATTACGTGTGAAATCCTGTTGCACTGCTCAGTTAAATAGATTAGTAAAACATGCATTTAATCAAGGCTATATTTGAGCTTCATTGTGTGCAGTTTTGGAGTTACTGCCACTATTGTGCTTGGGGGTGGGGGTGAGTCACAGGAAATACTGAGGGGGCAGGAAAAAAAGAGCATTGAGGGAAGGTCACAGGGCTCTTCTGCTGACTGGCCCTCAGAGGCATCAACCTGCGGGCATCACCACTGAACTGTATGCTAATGTTAGAGCTGCAACATGGTAATCGCAGTGTGCTAGGAAACCTGTGAATATGGAACAAGAAACACAGCATACATCATGAATGTACACAGAAAATGTACTATCTAGAGCAAATCTTTCACTGGAGCCATGGTGCAGTGGTACTACACATTGCTCTTGACACATTAGGGACAAAGCACTCACAAGGGTGACTTGTGATTTGCATCCAAACCACAACATGACCTGATCCCATTAACCCCTTTCTTTCCCCAGTGATTTCTCCTTTACTGTACTATCCAAAAGAAGTCTAAAAATGAAAGGATAAGCACATACAGTGAAAATAAGTTTGGGTCGGGTCAGTAAGAGTTTTTTTATCTCTTATGCTCAACAAGGCTGTTTATTTGATCAAAAATACAGTAAGAACATTAATATTGTGCACTATTATTACATTTTTTTTTTTTTTACTTTTCTATTTGAATATATTTTAAAATGTAATTTATTCCTGTGATGGCAAAGATGAGTGTTAGGGGCCTTTACTCCAGTCTTCAGTGCTGCTCATTAGTTTTGTAGAAACCATGATAGATTTTTTTCTTGAACTGAATTTATTTGAAATAGAAATATTTTGTAACATTATAAATGTCTTTACTTTCACATTTGATGGACATTAATGCATCCTTGCTGAATAAAAGTATTAATTTCAACAACAACAATAACAAAACTTATTGACCCCCAACTTTTGGACATTAATTAAAATATGAAAATATGCTAAAATATCAGTTATGTGTATTTTATGGCATTTTATGTTGTTGTGTTGATGTTTATTGCATCGTTTTATTGTAATGGATGTTACTATGACCACTGTACACAATCTATACATGTTTATTATAGCCACTGTCACTTTATTATAGCCACTTTATTATAGCCTATAGAAAGTCCAGTTATGAACTCAAAATATTTACTTTGGCCTTAATCATAATGGTTGTTTTCAGTATATGTTAAGGTACCAAGCAGTTTTTAGTAGTTCAGGACTTGTTTACTGACTACTGAGTGTATATTAACATTATATCAGTTATTGATGTATATGGTTATTATAAAATATATATTTACCTTAATTCCCCACTCCAGTAATGCTTGAAACATTTCTGAAACATTTTCTTTTTACCATGAATTTCTCTTTTTACCATGAATAATCGTTTACACATTACCATAATAAAACTTACAGCATTACAGCATTGGCACAGGTGTGTTTGGCAGGGATGGGTGCATCACACTAACAGTTGCTGCTTGTCAGATCTTTCTCATACCTTTAATGGCATCCATATGATCCATACAACATTTTCATTTACCTTCAAACATATTGGGAAGTGCTTATAGATGTCAAATATGCAAACCACAACAAAATAAAAAAAACCCACATAAAGTTCCATATGTTAAAAGCTCTGAGTACAAAAACATACCTAATATGAATAGCCTTTACAGTTTACACATGAAAATGTTGTATGCTGCAGGGAATGCAAGGCTGTGGACCAGTCAAATACATAATCCAGAGATGAAAATACAGCATTTAAAGAGTGTTCTGGGGAGATGCATTTTTAGCCTGGATGCCATCTGAATTTAGCCCCGCCCACAACATTTGAGGTCGGGCTGTTTGATCTGGACTTGATCCGTTGTGGAGTAACTATGCCCGAACAGAAGCTGTTCAGACCAATCAAATTGTCAGGGCGGGCTTTATATGATGATTGACAGATAACACAACATAATCATCCATGTCACCAAAGAGCGCTTGGGTTGAATTCGTTCTAATCCTAAACAGAGAAATCGTTCGTATATGCATTCACCTTTACTATTTCACTCAGAAATTATGATTGTGTTAGTAAGTACTCTGTGTAAAGTACTCTGTGTACTCCTCTTAAATAATTTTTTACAACATCGGCAAAGATCGCTTACACTCATCTTCTTCTTCTACTTCCTCCAGCGTGCGTGCAGTTGAGTTCTGTTGACAACTATGCATTAGTGATGCGTCGTTCATGAATGATTTATTATTTTTTAACAAATCTTTAATATGACTCGGGAACAAACGAGTTGTTGACCGTGCATGTGCTACATGCCATCGGTTCTGTACAGGATCTTCTGCATTCAGTCTATGGGGCTGTGAGTCGGTGAACGAATGACTCGAACCCGAAGACTTGAGAGGTGAACTAATCAATTCTGTTTTCGGGACTGCATGCATTGCATATGGGGCTGTCACGGCCCAGATCAGACACTGATGACTGAACTAACGACTTGAACCCGAAGACAGGAGAGGTGTAAAGTTACTAATCTTTCCAGGGAACAGACGTGATTAAATGTGAAATGACAAAAGAAAGAACGACTCGGATTCGGAGGTGAGGTTAACTAAAAGACTGCAAATCCTGAAGACCCAGCTAAGCAATTAATGCATAATTTCTTTCTTAAAGTTTAGCCTTGGCTGCATTAGCTTATAATTTATTTTTTATTCCAAATGTGATCAACGTTTGCATAAGTACTAGATGTGTTGGGGAATTGAACATTTTAATCATATTCTGCTGAAATGAACCAAATGACTTGAAAAAAGATTTGTTCATTTTGCTGAACGAGATTCAAAGATCCGAACTTCCCACTACTATGCATCACTCAACAAATGTCATTTATTCCGTTGCTCTGATTGGTTGTAGGTAGGGGTGTAGCACCAAATGTTGGCCCCGGTTACAGAACCAAGGGGTGGGCCCCTAACAACTATGTAATTTTGTAATTGTAATATTATGGTCTATCCAATTGAGGTCTTTCCTGGTTCGGTTGAAACACACCCCAATAATCACAGCCCAATGGAGCAGTATCAGACTCATATTCTGACTAGAATGGAGTATGACGACGTCAGGCTAATGCATTTTCATATACAGCACAAAATCCTGAAACTTAAATAAGCAAAATGATTGCAGTCTAGTTGACAAATTTGTGCCATTGTGTGTAGCTACGTGGGCAGCATATACCCATGCAGACTGATCATAGATGTACTGCATGCTGCATAATGCTCTTTTAGCTTAACAAATGCTGCTAAAGCGATAGTTATTATTTGATTTTGTCAAATCATGTTGTTTACAAAAGTCATCCGTAGAATACAAAAGGAGAACATTAGTAGAACGTTCACGCTGCTCTTTTACATAATGAAAGCAAATGGTGACCAAGTGCTGTCAAGCGCCAAAAAATGACAAAAAGCAACATGAAATTATCATAAAATATATATATGGAACATAGCGATGAGTCATGTGATGACAGAATTTTTATTTTTGAGTAAACTATCCCTTTTATTGTGCAAGGATTGTGAGTGAAACTTTGAACGCATTATTGCATGTCGCAGATCAGAAGGCTCTAATGATCACACAGATATACACAGACACCATCAGCTCATAGGGGTTTAACATAGCCTTACACTGATACACATTCACATAAACACTTCATCTTCTGCTTCTCGGTGTATCTCAGCAGCTGATACAGCAGCATGCAGGTTTTGTCTGCACATAACAGACAGATGCCGATTCAATTCCCCAGCTTTTTAGAAGCAAATATCAAAAAATGTCTGAAGCGTCTTACATTTCTTTATGTGACCCTCAGAAAAGGTTAACTTAGAGAGCGACGATGTGTACTTGTGAGCATGCTTTTAGTGTGCAAACAGCATAAGAAACCCTCTCTGGCATTCCCTTAGGGAGGAACACTGCCTCGCTATAATTCTTTATGATTCCTACACTGCCTTTTCATCTCGCATCTCGCTTATCATTCCTTAACAGTTTAGATTTGCTCCAAATATAAGGATGTTTGCACATTAAACAGTTCCCAACCTCTAGGTATTGGCTTTCACCACACATATAGACTGTGATCTAAATCACAAAGTATGATGTAGATCAGCTATGTTCTGGCATAAAAGAGCAAAATGAAATGAATACCACATTAAAACGCTTATCATCATCCATTTGAGCCATTGCCTTATTTACCCACTCAAACACATCACACGCCATCTGACAAACTAAACTCAAGCCAAGACATCCACACGTGCAGGCATACAAGTGCACATTGTTGTACGTTTAACGAAGCTGGTTATTGCTGAAAAGCACACCTGCAGTCATATTCTTACACAAGCGTACACATTGAGTACCAAATTCCTATTATGTTAATCCTCACAGGGAGGAATGAGATGGAGATGCTGATCTACCTTTTTCAAAAACATAATAACTTAAAGGCAAAACATTCAGCCAAGTGGAACACTTTCCTCATTTGAATTACAAATGACTGTCTTCCTCTCGTTTCTCAGTTCCTGAGCAAATAAACCAGCCCATTACACTCAAATCATCTTTCTCAAAGGAGTTTCCCTTATCTAATGCCAAATATATTTACAGTGTTGTAATAGGCCTGGTGTACATGTTCCACAATGACACACTGTTTACCTATCACATCACCTAAAACAAAATCAAATGATAGTAAAGGGATAATATGACTGCCTTTGTATAGCAGTAAACAGCACATCAAAGCAAAACAACTGTGAATGTTTTCTTGACATGTCGATCAAATGGTCTGCTATGAGGGCAGTTTTTTTTTTTTTTTTGCCAGCAAAGGCTGCAATATGGACCAGACCTTTTGTCATTTAATCAAAAATAAAAACTTCACTATATCATTTTTTTAACACAAAATAGCATAAATTCTGTATACATTCTACAGTAAAAACCTTAAATGGTTACATTTTTATACTAAAAACATATTAATGTGGGAATGTACAATTAATGTGTCATTTTACCATAACATTTTGTGTATAAAAGTACATTATTTTACAGTGAAAGCTAAAATAAAATGTACCTATTTGGTTATATTTTTAATTGAAATATTTGTGTTCTTTTTGTTATCATTTATGCACACTTGGTTGTTTATGAGTCACGTGTTTTTTGTGTGTGTGTGTGTGGCCCAGGTATACCCTATGTTATGAGGACAAAATGTCCCTGCAAAAAATGGCAATATCCGAGACTATGAGAAAATCATAGTAGGTGATGTTTTTTGAAAATGTGAAAAATGCAGAAAGTTTTCTGTGATGGGTAGGTTAAGAGAATATACAGTTTGTACAGTATAAAAATCATTATGTCTATGGAAAGTCCCCATAAATCATGCAAACTGTGTGTGTGTGTGTGTGTGTATGTGTGTGTGTGTGTGTGTGTGTGTGTGTGTGTGTGTGTGTGTGTGTGTGTGTGTGTGTGTGTGTGTGTTGTGTTGTGTTGTGTTGTGTTGTGTTGTGTGTGTGTAAAACCCATTTTCATGAACTTCAGTGACCATGGAGGAGCCATTGAGCCTTTAACTGCCAGAGGGGTCCCAGCTGATCACTCAGCCTCCACGTGACCCGTCACTTTACATTCAATTTGATGAGATGACGTGACTACTCTTTATCCAACTTAATTCATTAACATCATTTTTAAATACATTCTAATATCTTAATCCTTTTACGTGTATTGGCGACATCAACATCTGTTAATAACAGCCATCGCTACAAGCTCAATACAAGATAGACTACATCTTAATTGCATGACAGCTAGAGTGCGCGCGCGCTGTCGCGCCTTGATACAGCGACGTTTCTTTAAAACGAGTTCAATCAAATATTGTAAGCACGCAAAAAATGGACAAATAGGTAACATTTGCATTTTTATAAAGCACAAACAATATGCAAATACGAGCCTTATTGGGTGTACATAATTCCCTCTATTATTATGGCAAAATACATACGAATGTAAAATGCATACCTTTCATCCATTCGACCACCTGGCTTGTTGACCACCTGCTTACAGGTTCCATGACCAGAGCCATTGTGGAAGTTTTTGCAGACGGTGCCAAACAAAGGTGCGAAAGAAGCGCTTCAGCACACTCCAGATCCACTCATGCAGAATTCTGCCTGTTTTTCATCCGCTGCATGTTTACCCTGCAAATTCTGCCCTGTCTCGTGAAAAACGAAGCGTTGGTGGTCTTTCAAGTTCAAAGCATTGCTCTGCATTCCTTCGCACTAGTCTTTGTGAGAGAGCTGTCAGAATAGCGTTAGATTTCTCTTGGTCTCGCGCGAGGGTTTATCCTCATTTCTATCATATTCATTCACGTTGCGATGTCTTTACTGTTTCCATTCCTTATCCCGTATATTGAGCCGTGGGAGAAAAACAACGGTGAATGCACGCAGCTGTTTGCCTCGTCTCAAGCTGTTACCAGTAAACAGTAGTCTGCACGCGCGCCCCTCGCGCACACTCGTATGACTCGCGCCTCGTCCATTCTTGCCAGTCGTTGGCTCTGGCAAATGAGCCGTCATGAGGGCCAAGCAGCGGAAACATCTCCATAATCGAGCTGTGTGTGCCAACCAGAGTATTAAATGAACGCTCACAAATAGGCTAGTATTAAAAGATTGGGGCTCTACTGCTTAGCTATTTTATTGTTTGCAGATTCATATGAGTAATTTGCTTTGAAGCCATTAATGTTTTTATTTATCTAAACGCTTAGATAATGATGGTGAATAAATGGAGTGATTAATACAACATGCATACAGATATTAGATGCACACACACACACACACACACACACACACTTGAAAGGAATATTAATATGTCTATGGTATTATAAAGACTATACATTCAATTGAATGTATGACTAAAATAGCAATTTCCATTTTAAAAAAGCATTTTTCAATAAGGTGTTTTAAATGCCTGCTGTCCTCAAAACTGAAATGACCTATAGTCAGGGCTTTGTGCATGATCATTCGAGGGGAAACATACAATGCCATCGGCTGACTTTCATGCCACTAGCCTGTCCCAATTAAGTCTCTTTCTTTAAAGAAACATTGTGCCAAACAAAGAAAAAACCCAAGACATGCAGACAAGCCAGTTTGGTTTGTGTGACTGTTAATTATGAGATAGTGTTTCCAAAAAGGAAACTTCTATTACAATTTGCTTACGCTCTTGTTGTTCCAAACCTGTACTTTGTTCTGTGGAACATTAAAGAAGATGTTTTGAGACACAGACTCAGTGTATTTTTGTACATAAAAAGTCAATGGTCACCTAAATGATTTGGTTAATACTTTTCAAAATTTCTATTTTCAAGAAAGAAAGTCATACAGGCTGGGAACGACATGAGGGTGAGTAAATAATGACCGTATGTTTCCGACATGAGATTACAACAGTATATTCCATATACAGATCTGTATTGTGATTATATTGGAAAATGTATTTATAGATGAACAGCACCAATTTACCTAAACAACTTACAGATAAACTGAATTCATGGATCACTCCAAGATAAAAACGAATCATACCTAAAAATAACAGAGATGTATTTCACAGTGCTTTATGTTTATTTCCCATCTCATGGGAACATAAGGGGAGTGTGTGCACTGCTGACAGATGTTGAGAACCCTTTCTGCCTGCAGGGGTATTGAGGAGAGGCTTTTAAGGGACAAGGGGAGGAGAAGAGATCAAGGTTCAAGAGCTGCACCATTAAGACTCAGACTCACCATCTGCAGTTAGAGTTGGGGGCTTAAACAACTATAACAAATCTACAGCATATGAGGTTAGTGCCTTTAACAGGGGGGATTCAGGCCTTTTAAATATGGAAACAACACAGGATCCTTCACCACAATGGTGTCAAAAAGGGTATAAGTCAAGTGTCTTCAACCTTTTTACACAAATGAAACTTTGGTGCGTAGAAAGACAGAGTTGGGACTCCCTGGTAATTATAAAAAATTGTATAGTTTAAAATAAATTAATAAAATAAATAATATAAAATATTCTTATAGCTATTGTTTAACTTTTTCACACACACAAAAAAAAAAAGACCAGCAAATAATTGGCAGACCCCTTTTGAAGACCTCTGGTATCAGTAGATTTGTTTTAAACATGGGGAAGCAAAATAGAAAGGGAAAATGAGAAAAATTAAAAAGAAAGGTATAAATACACGAGTAAGCTACAAGCCAAGAAATACCATAATATTACTTAAAGGATTAGTTCACTTTAAAATGAAAATTACTCCATGATTTACTCACCCTGATTTACTGGATATTTTCCTTACACAAATGCATCACTTCGCTTTAGGAGGCCTTTATTAACCCTCTGGGGTCACGTTTATGATGGATGGATGCACTTTTTTGCACTTCAAACTTTTGGACCCCATTCACTGCCATTATAAAGCTTGGAAACATCAGGATATTTATTAATTTACCTCCAATTGTGTTCATCAGAAAGAAGAATGTCATATAGGCCTACACCTAGGATGGCTTGAGGGTGAGTAAATCATGGAGTAATTGTCATTTTAAAGTGAACTAATCCTTTAATGAAATAGGCCTTTAAAGAACACAAATATAAACCTTATGCAAATCATATGTGACAAAACACACAAACAGCTCAAAACATCACAATAAAGGTTTGATCTGTTCCCAGAGACACTAAACGTAGCAGGTGACACTAGCTAACGCTTAGATCTACGTCACTAAATATTCTTACTGCGGTCTCTTTAAGAAAAATAAGGAAGTAACTACATAACTTCAAACCGAAAGTGACATGGTCAGATACTGTATAGGTGCGCTTTTGCTACATGTTTGTTCGCTGGTAAAGTTTAATATACACGAGCCAATAAATTAATCATAGATGAAAATGCTTTAGGAAAAGATATAACTTAAAGTTAACCAATCGGTTTTCGTCTTCCGGGATTATATGCGAACCAGACGTGGACCGAGAGGATTGCGGAGCCATAAACACTGAAATAAAGGTGAAATCATTAGGCCTAGAGCTTTCTCTGAAGCTCTCATTTGACCACATATAAGGTCCTGTGAAGGTACAAAACTTTCTTGTAGCTATACAATGAAACAGGCTGACCAAATATCGACTTATTTCTACAACATAATGAACTTTTCCCACACTGTAAACCTAGTGCTAACGTTCATATTTATAAGGTCAACAACATTGATTGGACCATTGCAACTTGTTTTAATAACTACTTACACCACGTAAAGATTTAGCTCTAGTTGTGTCGGGTCTCCTAAAACGTACAAAAGTACGCTAAAAGTAAAACAGCGCATTTTAAAGTTTATGTGCGTGTGCCTTACTCACATAGCATGAATGTTTCATTGTAACCACAGAGGCTGTTTATGATTGGCTGTCAGTTGCTAAACAAACAACTCACTGACATTCTAGCGCTATTGTTTCACACTGCCTATAGAAAGGGAATAAAGAACACAAATATAAACCGCAAAGTAATGTAAAACGTTACTTAACCAGGGTTTAGAAAGGGTTAAACTCTACTAATAAAAAAAAGACTTGTTTTAGCAATATTGGAGCCCTCCCACTGGGAGAGACATGGGTCATCCACATGAAAGGAAAATGAAGCAATATCTGTGTATCGCTTTCAACAGGGTAACAGCACCAATCTGCTTCTGACAAGCGGGGAAACGGTTGCAGTACGAGATGGACGACGACGCAGTAGACATGGCGTCAGACAACAGCATCCCATTAGGTGTTGGGGCTTCCGCCTACGGGAGTGAACATGGGGATGAAGAGGGCGACTTCATTCCTCAGAGGACACTTCCGTTCAGCCTCGGATACTCCGATCCTGTGGGGTAATATGCTTTTGGTAATCTGATATTGGTGCGATAGAGTCGGTTCAGCAAATAATTTACATGTTGACGTGCCTTTTAGACGCACGCATGTCTGTTGTGCAAGTGCGACACCTGCTGGTAAGGTCAGGAACACTCCATAGCAAGATTGAACTTGAGTACCAAGTTCTGTGTTGTTTACCTTGGTTGATTACATCTCATTCGCTTTAATTTTATTGTCTTCTTCATGTTTCCATTTACATATAATTTACAATGATCGTTCTCACCAGACAATACGTGGAGAGAGCAGAGTCCCCTGCATCCAGTTACGCCTCCATGCAAAGTGAAAGCTGGTCTGAAACAAGAGAAGAGCATGAAGGTGGCAGCACACAGTAAGTTTGCTTCACCTTCATTCAGCCCGAAGATTTTATTTTATTTTATTTTATTTTATTTTATTTTATTTTATTTTATTTTAATTTATTTATTTATTTTTTATAGATGGCAGGACATAGGTTCAGAGCTGGGCCATCTTTTATATATTGTCATCATCTTTGCTTGCAGGATTAATATATTCATCATAACGTTGAAGATAAGTGCATTTTAAAGAAAGGATTTAGTCTTTAAGCAGTGGACATGTAGCATAGCTAGTTACTGTATGAGTGAAAATGATACCTAAAATGTGTTGTTTGAAAGGTCAGAGACTTTGTTCTCTGTGTGCTTGGGGCATAGGTTGTCATTCTTGTAATTCTGGTTGCCCTGGATAATTTTCAACTTTCCACAGGGTTCAGTTGTGCAGACGGGATTCGTCTGCTTCTAGCAGTGAATCCTTTGTTAGTGATGAGGATGACATGAATCTAGATGGTGATGCTGAAGAACGGTGAGTGAAAGTCACATGATGCATCTGTCTGAGCTTTTTCAAAACCATGATGATATATTGGCATACAATTCAGAGAATATAATTAAAGTATTTTAAGTTATGTGTGGCGAGCACCCTTGATGGATAAAGAGATTATTCATATTGTTAAAAACAATTTTAAGCCTGGCCTATATAATTTAACTGATTAATGTCTTTACATAGTTATGATGCTTACATTTTCATTAAAATAGTCATTTTTGTTATACAGATTCATAAACTTATTTTTATTTTAAAATACATTTTAATGTGGGAGGAAAAATTTAAGATTTAGCTGAACCATAGCATTTTAACTTCCTCTTTGATTAAAGTTAACATAATATTGTATTTTTGTTCATATAATAATACGTTCAAATTCAAATAATGTTTATATGCATATTATTTAAGTCATCCATAAAATACACTACCATTCAAAAGATTGGGATCAGTAAAAAGAAAATAAATTACTTTTATTCAGGAAATACATTCCAAAAAAGTTGGGACACTGTACAAATTGTGAATAAAATCAGAATGCAATGATGTGAAAGTTTCAAATTTCAATATTTTATTCAGAATACAACATAGATGACATATCAAATGTTTAAACTGAGAAAATGTATCATTTTAAGGGAAAAATAAGTTGATTTTAAATTTCATGGCATCAACACATCTCAAAAAAGTTGGGACAAGGCCATGTTTCCCACTGTGTGGCATCCCCTCTTCTTTTTATAACAGTCTGCAAACGTCTGGGGACTGAGGAGACAAGTTGCTCAAGTTTAGGAATAGGAATGTTGTCCCATTCTTGTCTAATACAGGCTTCTAGTTGCTCAACGGTCTTAGGTCTTCTTTGTCGCATCTTCCTCTTTATGATGCCACAAATGCGTTCTATGAGTGAAAGATCTGGACTGCAGGCTGGCCATTTCAGTACCCGGATCCTCCTTCTACACAGCCATGATGTTGTAATTGATGCAGTATGTGGTCTGGCATTGTCATGCTGGAAAATGCAAGGTCTTCCCTGAAAGAGACGTCTGGATGGGAGCATATGTTGTTCTAGAACTTGGATATACCTTTCAGCATTGATGGTGCCTTTCCAGATGTGTGCCACACACGCACTCATGCAACCCCATACCATCAGAGATTCAGGCTTCTGAACTGAGTGCTGAAAACAACTTGGGTTGTCCTTGTCCTCTTTAGTCTGGATGACATGGCGTCCCAGTTTTCCAAAAAGAACTTCAAATTTTGATTTGTCTGACCACAGAACAGTTTTCCACTTTGCCACAGTTTTAAATGAGCCTTGGCCCAGAGAAAACACCTGCGCTTCTGGATCATGTTTAGATATGGCTTCTTTTTTGACCTATAGAGTTTTAGCCGGCAACGGCGAATGGCACGGTGGATTGTGTTCACCGACAATGTTTTCTGGAAGTATTCCTGAGCCCATGTTGTGATTTCCATTACAGTAGCATTCCTGTATGTGATGCAGTGCCGTCTAAGAGCCCAAAGATCACGGGCATCAGTATGGTTTTCTGTCCTTGACCCTTACGCACAGAGATTGTTCCAGATCCTCTGAATCTTTGGATGATATTATGCACTGTAGATGATGATAACTTCAAACTCTTTGCAACTCCTTTCTGATATTGCTCCACTATTTTTGGCTGCAGCATTGGGGGAATTGGTGATCCTCTGCCCATCTTGAGTTCTGAGAGACACTGCCACTCTGAGAGGCTCTTTTTATACCCAGTCATGTTGCCAGTTGACCTAATAAGTTGCAGATCGGTCCTCCAGCTGTTCCTTATATGTACATTTAACTTTTCCGGCCTCTTATTGCTACCTGTCCCAACTTTTTTGGAATGTGTAGCTCTCATGAAATCCAAAATGAGCCAATATTTGGCATGACATTTCAAAATGTCTCACTTTCAGCATTTGATATGTTATCTATATTCTATTGTGAATAAAATATACGTTTATGAGATTTGTAAATTATTGCATTCCTTTTTTATTCATAATTTGTATAGTGTCCCAACGTTTTTGGAATCGGGTTTGTAAATTTACAAATTGATAGTAAAGATATTTACAATATTACAAAAGATTTAGATTTCAAAGGAATTTTATATTCATCAAAGAAACCAGACAAAATATATATAATAGTGTCCGCAAAAATATTAAGCAGCACAACTGTTTTCAACATTGATATTAATAAGTAAATATAAATAAATGTTCTTTAAGCAGCAAATAAGCATATTAGAATGATTTCTGCAGGATCATGTGACACTAAAGACTGCAGTAATGATGCTAATAATTCAGCTTTGCCATCACAGGAATAAATTACTTTTTAAATATATTAAAACAGAAAACAGTTATTTTAAATTTAATAATATTTCACAATGTTACTGTTTTTACTGTATTTTTGATCAAATAAATGTGGACTTGGTGAGCATAAGAGACTTTTAGAAAAATCTTACAGACCCCAAACTTTACAACAGTAGTGTTAGTGTAGTGTTCATTTATTCTCACCTGAATATTCTAAATAACTCTTTCTTTTAAAATAAGCTCACAGAAGAAGGCCAGGAAGGAAAGTTTCCTGAAACAACAAAAAGCTCCTGTTCCTGTAAAACCAGAGTTGGTAGTAGATCCAAATGAGAAAAGGCATCCAGCAATGACAGTGAAATTTGCTTTCGAGGTAAGGCTTACAACCAATGGTCATCCATTTAAAGCAATCACAATATTACGAGAAAACTATCATTCTGTGCTTCATCTCAGGCCCTCACAACCTGCCTAAAGAAACTCACACAGGACGAATTAAAGCACTTCAAAAAACTAATGTGGGAACGATATCCCGAGCGCTTCCGTGATCCCCTGGACGGACTTGATATTGTGGATCTGGTGGATAAGCTGCTGGAGCTCTGTGATATTGAGGTGTCTCTGAAGATCACTCTGGTGCTCTTTAATGTCCTGAACTTTAAGAAACTGATTGAATATCTGCAAGGACTATGCAAAAGAAGTAAGTTATATTATTTTGTCCTCGCTAGAACATTACGGTGCATTTCAAACCATTGTCTTTAAGTCTTTCATTATGATGTTTCACAGACGAAGTGCGCTACGCATTGAAATTGGCCCTGAAGAAGAAGTATGAGATGGTGTATGAGGGTTTTAGTCCACAAGGACAACCAGTTCCCTTTGAATCTGTCTATACAGACCTTTACATTACAGATGGCATTAATGCATCAGTGAACAGTGATCATGAGTACAGATCAAAGATAGAAGAGCTCCAAGAGACTGGCAAAGTGAACAGGACGCCATTAACCGGAAATGACTTTTTTCCCGCTGAGACTACGAGGGCAAGGCACATAAGGTCGGTGTTATCCAGAGGAGTCCCAGGATGTGGCAAATCATTTGCAGTGCAGCGCTTCATCCTCGACTGGGCGGATGGAAAAGTCCACCAAGGTATTTTCTTTCTCCTTCCTCTGCAGTTCAAGGAATTGAACAAGATGCTGGAAGGAGAGTATAACCTCCTCACTCTAGTCAGCACCTTCTATCCAGAGATGAAGGAAATAGACAATCTCGATTTTGAGGGCTGCCCAGTAATGTTCATATTCGACGGCCTAGATGACACTCAAATCCCCTTTAATTTCCGGAGAACAGCGTATTGGTGCGATGGGAGCAGGCCTTCGAGTGTGCAGGTGTTGATTACCAACCTCATCAGGGGGAACCTGCTCTATAATGCCTTCGTGTGGACCATTTCTAGGGCAGGAGCTCTGGATGTGATCCCACCAGAACACGTCCACCAGCTTCTGGAGGTTCGTGGCTTCACTGATGAACAGAAAGAGGCCTATTTCAGGAAGGCAATCGTAGACCAGTCCCTTGCTGAGAGGGTGATCGCTCACCTCAAGTCTTCTAAGACACTGTTTATTATGTGCCACTTACCGCTGTTCTGCTGGGTGGCATCTAAAGTGCTGCAGCAGCAGTTTCAGGCTCATCCAACATCAGCACAGGTGCCCAAAACTCTTACCAATCTGTACACCATTATGCTGCATCGTCACACTGAAATGTCTGTTCAGAAACTGCAGAATGACCCCACCGAAGACACCAAGGGTCTTACTGCTGACCAGCTGCTCATTAAGCTTGCAAAGCTGTCCTACAACATGCTCGAGAAGAACGAGTTTCAGATTGAGAAAGAGCATTGGGACGAGGTTGGATTGCCAGATTCATACCCAGCCATGGCCTGCACCGGTTTCTGCACAGAGTTTTACAGAGAGAAGTACATGATTTACACCGAGAAGGTGAGCTGCTTTGCTCATCCAACCATTCAGGAATACCTCGCTGCTCTTCATGTTTTCTTCTGTTTCAAGAAACATGGGAAGAATATCCTTGATCAGAGCAAGCTGAAGGTCTTAAAGGTTTCCTTGGCAGACTTACTCAAGAGTGCAGTTGACAAAGCATTAAGCTCCAAGAATAGCAACTTCGATATCTTTCTCCGCTTTCTGCTGGGTTTGTCTGTGGAGGCCAACCAGGAGCTGCTCAAGAACCTCCTTCAGATCTCTGTCAGTTCTAGCCAGAATGCACGGGAGGAGACAACACGCTACATTACTAAGAAAATCAAAGAAGGCCACTTTCTGGAAAAAAATGAAATCCTCTCACGGTGCATTGATGAACTTAACCCACGACTGTAGCACTGACGTGTTGGTTAAAAAGAGTCTCATGATGAACTTGTGTGAGTGATGCTATTGAATTGCCTCTTGCCAAAAGATTGAGGTGGTTGAAAAATAATCTGTGAAGAATGTCTACCATCCTGGTCTACGTTGAATGTATTTGATTGCGCTTTTCCATCAGTAAAAGACAAATTATGTGTAAACACTATAAGAATTCTTCAACCACTTTTTTTGGGCAGTTGTGTTATTGCATTTGGATATTGTTACTGCAGCTTTTTGTATTCGATACAGTTCATGGGAATGGTGGTGTAAAAGTTTAAAAGTGTGGATAGTATTAAACTTTTATTTGGAATTATTCCATATCAAACATAAACATGCATGAAACATTTGTGGCGCTTGAGTCCATAAAATAAAGACCCGATCAAATGTCAGTTATGATGCTTCTACTTTTTAAAAAGAAATTCTTTATTATGCCTCGTTATTAAAAACACTATCCAGAATGATTTCAACAGCATGCTGTTTTCTGTATTTATTAGAATATTTCAAAAACTTAAATCTTAAATGATTTTGAAATTTTAGATGTTTCAACAGCATCTAAATCAAATAAGTATTTATATATATATATATATATATATATATATATATATATATATATATACATATATACACACACACATATATACACACACAGTAAATTCAAAGAATTAAAATAGTATTCATGATATTAATTACAGAATATTATAACTTAAATGTTGAATTTGAAACAGCAACTAAATCAAATAAATATTGACAAATGAGACTAAATCTGCAGTAAATCAAAAGAAATAAAACATATATACATATAAAAATGTATCTGAATATTATATAGGGAGTAAATATTCATCCTCATTTAAGTTTAAAAAGGATTCCAATTTCATTCACATGTTAAAAAAATAATAAAACGTGTCAAAATAATACTAAAACATGTTTTAGTAGTCCTGAGTTTCAAATGCTGACACTGTTGCTGATCATATCAGGGCACATGTAGGTGTAAGGCACTTGCAGTCCTGCGTTTCTGTCTTTGATGGACTCGCTTAAAAAAAACAACTCTGCTTGATGATCTCTGATCATTTTCTGGGCAGCCGTCTGGCAAAAGTAGTCCTCAGGGTATTGCCCAAGTGAAACCTGCATAAAAGATTAGAAAGGATTTGTTGGGATTTGTGATTATTTACAACTAATGGGATAATAATTTACAATAATAATGGGATAATTAGTTGAGTAGGAAACACTCACTAAATCAGATGAAGGTTTGCTCAAGAGCCAAAAGACTGATACTAGATATACAGAGGTGTTCATGTCAGGTAGAGTATCCAGCAGGGTGGTTTTGTCTGAGCTTCCTTTAGATGTAGGAGGGGGTCTTTTTAGAGAGCCAGGGGCATTGGGAAACCAGCTACCATAGTCAAACTAAGTAAAACAAAATAGAACATTACACACACACACACACACACACATATATATATATACCGATCAAGCATAACATTATGACAGGTGAAGTGAATAACACTGATTATCTCTTCATCACGGCACCTGTTAGTGGGTGGGATATATTAGGCAGCAAGTGAACATTTTGTCCTCAAAGTTGATGTGTTAGAAGCAGGAAGAACGGGCAAGTGTAAGGATTTGAGTGAGTTTGACAAGGGCCAAATTGTGATGGCTAGACGACTGGGTCAGAGCATCTCCAAAACTGCAGCTCTTGTGGGGTGTTCCCAGTCTGCAGTGGTCAGTATCTACCAAAAGTGGTCCAAGGAAGGAACAGTGGTAAACCGGCGACAGGGTCATGGGTGGCCAAGGCTCATTGATGCATGTAGGGTGGCCCGTGTGGTCCTATCAAACAGACATGCTACTGTAGCTCAAATTGCTCCACCGCCTGGCAATGTTCTGCTGGGAAACCTTGGGTGCTGCCATCCATGTGGATGTTAGTTTGACACCTACCTAAGCATTGCAGACCATGTACACCCTTTCATGGAAACGGAATTAACTGGTGGTTGTGGCCTCTTTCAGCAGGATAATGTGCCCAGCCACAAAGCAAAGGCTCAGGAATGGTTTGAGGAGCACAACGAGTTTGAGGTGTTGACTTGGCCTCCAAATTCCCCAGATCTCAATCCAACCGAGCATCTGTGGGATGTGCTGAACAAACAAGTCCGATCCATGGATGCCCCATTACAGGACTTAAAGGATCTGCTGCTAACATAATGGTGCCAAATACCACAGCACACCTTCAGGGGTCTAGTGGAGTACATGCCACAACGAGTCAGGGCTGTTTTAGCAGCAAAAGTGGGACCAGCACAATATTAGGTCATAATGTTATGCCTGATCGGTGTATATATATATATATATATATATATATAATTTTCAGTTCATTTTTAACTTACTAGTCCTGCTCTGAGGGCAGAATGTTGAGCTGAAACTGTGAAGATCACCATGGTTACACATTTAATGACCTCCTCCACTGTACTAAAACACTGAGGTATTCCTAAATTATAAGAAAAGGAAGATCAAAAATGAAAAAAAAAAAAAAATTACATCACAGCTATGCCATATCGTTTGACTTACCTGTGCAGCTCTGCTCAAGAAACCCATGAATGAAGATCTCCTTAATCCAGTCTTGGAGTTCAGTGTCCCGCTGCACATCACCGTCACTCTGGTAATAAAACTCCACCATACTTCTAACGAAACTAGAGAAAGATACCAAATTCATCATAAAGTCATCCGATTTCTATTTGGCATAATGAAGAATGCTTTCAAGATGCCATGAAAGAAATGTAACAGTGAATTAATGCAAAAATTACCCATTTATGTGGCCCCAGAGCTGTAATCCATCATCTCTGTAGAAGAAGTTGGGAACAGATTCCAGTCCACGGTCACTTATGTCTTCAAGCAGGCAGAGAGAGCTGTAGGTCAGGTCTGAGAGCACCTTCCTCATGAGGTCGGCCATGCCTTCATCTCCAATACTGGTATTCTGAAGTGATAATGATTTGCAAGTAATAGTGTAAACTAAAAAATAATGAAAATAAAAATGTCCTAAGTCAATACCTGAGCGACAGCACCCTCAGGACCAAGAAGTCTGTCGCGAATAAGGGTGTTTATCTGGAGGGTATAACGTGTGTGTGGCATCAGCAACTATGAGAGAATCACAAATATGAAAATGAGCCATGATGACTT
This sequence comes from Paracanthobrama guichenoti, assembly GCA_018749465.1. Classification (NCBI taxonomy): domain Eukaryota; kingdom Metazoa; phylum Chordata; class Actinopteri; order Cypriniformes; family Gobionidae; genus Paracanthobrama; species Paracanthobrama guichenoti. Next base: position 6,630,797 of record CM031963.1, read on the forward strand.
TAAAGAGACCTAATTCTGAACTGTTGCTGAAATGCTTTGGTTGTAGTCTTGAGTTTTCTTCCGGGAATGTACAAGTCACAATATTCCTCATTTAAATAATTCCAGCCTATGGCATATGCAAAAAAAATGGGTGAGGCCTGGTTAAGTTGCGGTTATGGCAAGGGACGTGAAATTTCCGAAACACTCTCTGAGTTGTTGACCAATCAAAACACACTGGTCCAGCTGACCATTCAGAGGATATTATGCTTTTCGGAAGGAGGGGCTTCGTAGACACAGGAACTAAACAGACCGTCACTGACTAACTGGAAAGAGAGGTGCTGCAACAATGTAAAATATGTGAAAAGAAGTTTTTTTTGCCAGGTATTGTAAAGAGGTTTAGTACTGGACTTATTTCTTTGGCACAATTTGGCAAGTGTGTTTTCTCAGAGATGTTAAAAAAGTCATGTCATCTGATAGTATCTTGAGTACCTTATGTATTGGGTGAGCTGCCGGGAGGTTCCTTAGTAATGACACTGTAAAGGTCTCAGCCAACAGATGGGTGCGCAGATAGAAAGATGCTTGATGCTCGAGACAGTCTGCATTCCTCACATAGAGTTTGGCAAGCTGCCAATCATACTCGCAGTCGCTAGGCAGGAAAACTGGATTGTCCTCTGATGCCTGTTGCTGCAACTGACACCGCAATGACAGACCAAATGGGAATCACAATTAATAATTTGCTGTAAAAATAACAATACATACGCAGCAGCAAGGTTAAAGGAATAGTTCACTCAAAAATTCTGTCCTCATTTACTCACCTTTAAGTTGTTCCAAACCTGTATGAGTTTCTTACTTCTGTTGAACACAAAAGAAGAAAATTTGAAGAATGTTGGTAACCAGACAGTTGATGGACCCCATTGATTTCCATTGTATTTTTTTCCTACTATGGAAATGACCTACTACAGTCCATCAACTGTCTGGTTACCAACATTCTTCAAATTTTCTTCTTTTGTGTTCAACAGAAGAAAGAAACTCATACAGATTTGGAACAACATGAAGTATATTATTTTATTTTGTTAATTCTTGTTTGCTGTCGTATGCTGTTTTTTTAACTTTATATATAAATGGATGATATTAGCATGATGTACAGATGCCAGAATGAATATACATATTTTAAGATTTGGTCCAGTCCATTCTGGTACTGTCTTAAGTCAGTAAAACCCAGGAAATACCTGAATAGCAATAGGCAGAAGTTTGCCCATTTGGTTCTTGTACAGCAGACACAGCGGAGCCGTAACATATTGCTGCTTCCCATTGATGACTTGAGTTGGTAAATCTGCCAGTCTTTTATAGTCACATAAGAATATGTTTCCTTGCTGTTGGGTAAAACAATTGATAGTTTGTGATGAGACATAACAATCACGTTGAGAAAGCAAGAGAGCAAATTTGATATTGTTTTACCTTCATCTCTAGGGTAAGAGAAGTTCCACTCCCTAAAAAAGGCTGGACCATATCATCATTAACAGCAAAGTTCAGAGGAAGGGCAGAGCATCGGCGGACCATCATTGGATTAGGGCCATTTAGGAGCTGGTATCCAAAAAATTCATCATCCATCCAGTGCAGTTGTACATATTCTATTAAAAATGATTGCAACAACAAAACAAATAGATTATTTCAGTTATACTGCACTCAGCATCAAACACATCTTCTGATGTCAACGTATCTGTGCTATCATACCGGAGATAGTGGTTCTAGATGACCAAAAGGCACTCTTCATGTCTTCCATTTGAACCCACTGATCAGGTTTTTTCACCAGTTTCTTCATTTTGACCTCACCAAGCCTGAAAGATAAATTTATCATTGGTGTAAAGAAGTGACCAGATAGGATATACAACTACCCATAATAATACAACCACATTTCCAAAAAAAGTATGAATGTAAGAATGTAATTCTCCTTCAACTTTATTTATCTGACAAAAGTACAACGAAATGATTTTCAATGTTTTCATAGTTTTTCTGTAAATATAAACAAATTTTCATTTTGAAGGCCGCAGCACACTTCAAAAAAGTTGGGACAGAGGGAAAATAAAAGTGAAAAGATTATAGAACGTCCGAGTTCAACTGTTTTGAAACAGTCCACAATGAGCAGGTGAGGGTCATGGCCAAATTTCATGAGAGAATTGTCCAACAATTCAAAAATCACATTCTCAGTGCCAGATTGCAAAGTATTTAGGTCTTTCACCATCTACCATGCATAATATTGTGAAAAGAAATATCAGTACATGTAGGTCAAGGCAGGGATCCTCTGTTGAATGCGAGTGACCTTCGAGTCCTCAGATGGCATTGCATGAGAAACCATCATGATACTGTGTTAAATATAATCACATGGGCTTGGGCGTACTTTGAAAAAAAAAAAAAAAAAAAAAAATAAACTTAATTTCCGCCAAGTTCTCTGAGCTCGAGCTCATCTCAAAAGGTCCAAAAGACAGTGGAAATGTGTGTGGTGGTCAGATGAGTCCACGTTTCAGCTTGAGGACATTGACTTCTCAGTCCCAAAGACGAAAGGGACCATCCAGCAAAAAAAAAAGCAAACATCTGTCATGTTATGAAGTGCAGCAGTGCAAATGGCATGGGTGACTTGCACATGTGTACAATTGACATGGAGGCATATATTGGAATTGTACAAATACATATACTGCCACCAAGATGACAATGCCAGGCCCCATTCTGCACATGCCACAACAGAGTGCTTTTGCAGACTGGATGTGCTTGACTGCCTGTCTGCAGTCCAGATATGTCTGCTACCAGATATAGCCCATTATGAAAAGGAGAATCAGACAATGACAACCACAGACTGTTGAGCAGCTGTCTTTCTTGTATCAGGCGAGATTGGGCAATAATTCCACTAGCAAAACTGTAATTATGATCCTCAATTTCCAAATGATTAAAAAGTGTAATTAAAAGGAAAGGTGATGTGACACAGTGGTAAACATGCCTCTGTCCCAACTTTTTTGGAGTGTGTTGCAGCCATTAAAATCAAACTTTGTCTATATTTACAAAATAAAATTAAGATATTAAGATAACTGTTCTGGAAATGGGGTTGTATGTTTGGAGGAACTTACGCAGTGGAGCTGTTGAAAGCTGAATCCATGTCTTTAGTGAAAGAGAAGCGGACCACTGAGGGAAGAGACAGAGGCTCCTGAAAACACGTACACTGTGGGAGACCTGTTTTAAACTCGGTCCACCTTGAGGAAAAGCAAAGATTCACAAACATATGTAACAATGAAGAGGGCATTGCAAAATGATTGCAAAGACAAATCTTGGTCGTGCAGACTTACTGGAAAACTTGTTTGTTAAGCTTCAGCTCATTTTTTCTGTGCTCTTTCAATTGTGAATATTTTTCGTCATAGATTTTTGTAGCTGTCAGACATTATAAAAGTAACAGAAAGTTACTAAAGTCCAGTTCGACAGAAAATCTCAGTTAGACATACATTACAATTAAAACATTTATTTTTTATCTCACTGACGCCAAACATTTGAATGATATGAAGGCATAATTGAAAAAATTAGGAATGATCACTGCTTACAACAATGATATTTGTAATGCAATAGTAGATATGCAAACCTTTGGCCTCTCGCAGCTCCATCCCTTCCCCCTCTGCCATCCAGCGATAGCATGGGAAATGGATCACATCCTTCTCGGGGGTTCTTACTTTTACCAGAGAGCAGAACCAGTCATTCTCTGGCAAGAACATGAAATCATCTTTCTCAAGTCTGATCAGCAGCAGGTTGCCGAGGGTGAACCTGGTTTTCACTTTGTACTTTACTTTCTAGGTAAAACAAACAAAAACAATACTACAGTTAGAGAAGCTGATGGCTGATTTCAGTCCTGTACACATTTGATTTTTTATATTTAATTTTAATTCAAAAAAATTCTCACCATCCCAGTCTTAAAATCTCTTCCATAGCTGTCAAGCTTGGTTCGCTCACTCTCTCCATGTATGCCAATTAGAGTAATGAATATATTGTCAAAAGTGCCCGCGTGGGTCATGGAGCCTGTGGTCACCTCTACTTCATATATGGCCTCCATGGCTCTGAATGGGAATACAAAAGGTTTTGTACTTGCTCTTGATTTTTATTCTTATTCAGTAGTCTATATTTGTTTTCTAGTAAAATATCTTAGTCTAAAATTTCCAAAATGTTTACACATTGTATATTTATTAAAGGGATAGTTCGCACTAAATTGTTTTTGTCCATAATAGAAGTCAATTGTAACCTAAACGGTTTGGTTATCATGTTTCAAAATATCTCCTTTCGTGTTCCTCAAAAGAAAGTCATGCGAGTTTGGACAAACATAAGGGTAAATAAATATTAAAAAATAAAAATTGTTGATTGAACCAAACCTTTAACAAAACCTTTAAAGCAAAATTGCTTAAGATTTGCTTTATGAGACTGTATCTTCTTTGCTTTCAATCTGTTTACACCGGACGCGAGTTTATAATCGATACACTTTCTACACTGACTGGGTGCATGCGTTGCTTCGACCGCAGACGATGTGTCCGGCGTGGTTTCTAAGCATAAACCTCACTAAATGCAGTTTGGTGTACAGTATATAAAGTATATATATATTTTAGCATACCTTTTCAAAGAAAACATACCTGAGATAGCTAAATGTTCAAGCAGATCCTGAGAGAGAGAGAGAGAGAGAGAGAGAGAGAGAGAGAGAGAGAGAGAGAGAGAGAGAGAGAGAGAGAGAGAGACTGTACAGTAGCAGGACCCTGCCAAACTGCATTCTGGTTCTCCGACAGTGAAAAGCTCAAGCCAGTATTACGCAAATCGAGATGTAGGTGAAACTAAAATAATTCTGGTTGTAACCTACCATAAAAGGACATTCCTGCAGTGTTTATTTCCCAATCGCTGACTTCTGCCCAATTTAAATAAAAACACATTACATGTGATGTGTGTGTTTTAGGTGTGCCTGCACTGTAACAAATTATTTTCATAATTTATCACAATTTTTTATCTTTTGACAAATCAACTTAGATAATTAATGTGGTTTAGATAACAATATTTTGAGTTTCTGTTGATTAAACCAATCTCCTTCATTGTATTAATTTCAATGAACTCAAAATTTAAGGCAACCAGGTAACTTACTTTTTTAAGTTAAACCAACAATATTTTTTTACAGTGTGGTTTAAGTGTTTCACAAATGATTTCCTGCAGGAACTGTTTTTTAAGTCATCTTGGTTTCTTGTGAACACTATTTCTATATAACACTGTTCATTTGTGTCATTGCTGTACAGCATACCAAACATGCAGACTCCAGTCTGTTTGTATGAGATAAACTATGAGATGAGATTTGATTACTTTTCTAAATTTCTATTTCTAACAAATCTTTTTAACTGTTAATCATTTTCAAACATTTAACCTCTAAAAACAGATTATATTTTAGTTATATTTAAGAGAAAACACAATTCTAGATCATTATACTGTAGTAAAACGTGATGTTTTTCTTCTTACTGATATATAAAAAATTTTAAAAAATCAGCATACTATTATTTTTATCACTATGTGTGTGTGTGTGTGTGCGAAGGGAAAACACTATACCATATAAGGCCTAATATTGATTTCTCACTAACAGAAGCAAGAATAGATTCTAGTTTCATACGCACTGGCAACCCAAACAGACCCAACAATGTAACCGTAAAAACATGCATAGTATTGTTTATTTTAATAGTTATATTCCACCTAAAATATTGTTTTGGGCTCAATGACCAATCTTTGTGTAGTTAAATAGCTCTGTTTTGCAAGTCAAAACAGGACTAACTAATAGAGATTTAATTAAAAGCGGTTAACATTCATCTTAGGAGATGCTTCCTCAGGTTTGACAATGAAACCTTCGATGTCGATAGCATTTTAATAGTTGTCAAACATTTGCACTAAACTATTATATTATTCTCTGATTTCTGGATTAAATGATTTTTAAATTTCCAGCACTGGAACGCATTTTTAGCATTCGCCATGGTGGCAACTCTCAGACAGGTCGTAGCCTAAACCTTTTAGCTGCAATGTGGATTGATGTAATTGATGACGTGCTGCTGCAAATTGAAACAACAGAACCAATCAAAAGCATCAGAAAAGCATCGCTTTACCAAACGGCCTTTGAATGGCAGGAGACATCGTGCACATCAAAAACGTCAGGCAAAGCAACACATTTATATTATTAAATTTCAACATATCCTAGCTTTTTACAGAAAATATTCAGATGTAACCCCCTTTGTAATCGTTAACATTTTCCTAAGTAACTGTAGTTTAATTACACATTTTTATTTTGTAATTAAATTACATAACTCTGTTACATGTAACTAGTTACTCCCCAACACTGGATGACTGACATTTCAAACCAAGTTTATTTGTTATTACAGATATATCCAGTTATATAAATCCAGTCATAGTAATTACTGTTTCTTCTTTACAACATGTGCACAGTCATATTTGCCCCTGACCACCTTGAGTTTGACCCCTGGTAAGTCCTGTGTCCTCCCTCCTTTTACCAGCACCACATTGTGCTCCTGGAGGTTGTGTCCTTCCCCTGGGATGTACACAACAGCTTCTTGACCATTGGAAAGACGTACTCGTGCACACTTGCGGTTGGCTGAGTTGGGCTTCTTGGGTTTCCTGATCATGGTCTTCAGAACTACGGCTTTTAGCTGTGGATGCCCAAAAGTGGCGCTGACCTTTGGACGAGGTGGGGGAGGTTTGCCCATGCGGTGCATCTGATTGAGAGTGGCCATGGTCCTGGTGAAGACGGGTCCAGACCAGAAAGGTACAGACTGCGATGCTGACAAAGTAATAGGACAAAGTGGCATATTAATTTCAATTCTTTATTTTAATTGTATTTAATTAATATAATGTTGCTAGGACTCACCCTGCAAAACAGACGAGAGCATTGGTCTCAGACTTCCAAGAAAAGACATTCTTAATTCATCTGTAAAAACAATTGCAAAATCTAATCATAAGATGTGTCATGTCAGTTTAACTGTCAAGCACAGTGACAGTGTAAAATTATTCCTTTCATGTTTAATTTAGGCCTACCTGTATGTATGTTAAAACAACGTAAAACAACGTTTCTTAAATGCTGACTTTAGTTTTCAATCAAAGGAGGAAAGAGGACGAATTCTTCCTCCTTCACGGTTATGTTACAGACACGCACGTCGCCATATTGAAAATACACCGACCCGGAGGATTCTTCCTCGATCCCAGACTGGTGACGAGCTCTATACTCAACTGCCTAATACTGCCATCTAGTGGATGGGTTTTCACGCTTACATGTCGTGAAATAATTCTCAAAATATAAGGCTATATATCAGAAGCGATTTCTTTTATTATTATTTAGCAATACGTTAAGAAATGCAATTAATTTAAAACCACTTCATTAATACAATGCACCTTTTCAAAGATGAACTGAAGATGAATTCTGAAGATGAATTTCTGAATTAGGCTATATGTAATTTTGATATTATTTGTGATAAAATGTCTGTGCTGTAACTTTCCGGAGGTTGTACAATATATGTTTCAAGACACCCAGAACCTGAAAGTCTTATTCCTAGGCTTTCTTTCTTGTTCCCTCTTGCACTTTATTTTAGTGAGGCTGAAAACTTTAACAGATTTAAGTTTTTGTTTTTATGGCTGAAATTCTTGAAAAATAAAAAGGAAATGTAGTTCAGCATTATCTTTTATTTTTATTTCTTTTATTTTTAAGCAGTGAAACAATTTGTTTGTAAAATGTAATTAATATCTAAAATAAAAGCATTAAACATTTATTTAACATCTTAAACATTTCAAATTCTGTGTGTAAACTAACCAACACATAATTGTGCTGACATGTAGAAAACCATAAAACAGAGATGACCCTTTTTATCTCCTCTCGTGTTTTTTTTTTTCTTTTTCAGTTCAAGTGTTGTTGACACTTACCCATTCAGACTGCACAATTATGTAAAATATCACTGAGTCACATTTTAAAATGGTCTATATTTTATTAGGCCCTGTATGAGTTAAGTATAAATGAGTGCACTTGTGTTCTTAAAAAATCTTAAAGCTATATTTAAAAGTGTCTTTGCAGATAAATAGCTTAAATTGCTGAAATAAAAGGCCACATTAGTATACTTAAAGAGAGTACACTTTCGTGTTTCTTAACACACTTAAGTGCAAATTTTTATATTCAATGGTGAACATTACACTCTAAAAAATGCTGGGTTAAAAACAACCCAAGTTGGGTTGAAAATGGTGATGAGACCGGAAGCGATTGGGTTGTTTTAAGCAAACATTTAACCTAACGTTTTTAACCATAAATGTTTTAAACATTTAACCTAACATTTACATTTATGCATTTGGCAGACACTTTTATCCTAAGCGACTTACATTGCATTCAAGGTGTACATTTTTACAGTTCTTGCTTTCCTTGGGAATCGAACCCATGACATTGGCGTTGCTAGCGCCACGCTCTTATTGTTTGAGCTACAGGGTTAAAATAACCCAACCGCTGGGTTAGTCCATTTTCAACCCAACTTGGGTTGTTTTTAACCCAGCATTTTTTAGTGTACATTCATTTCACGCTTAAATATAAACATTTAAAGTATATTATTTCCGTAATAAGTAGGCTACTCTTTTTTTATTTAAATGTGTTAATGCGCTAATGTGTTTCACATGGGCACCAAAACATAAAAAATTGTATAAGATTATGTTTAATATAAACATATTTTTTTAATTCATCAACATACATTTGCATTTTCAGATATTACTAATTATAAGAAGTAGTTTTAGAAAATAATTTGGTTATTTGTCTGTGCATTAATGAGAGGTTACATTTATTAAAGAGAGAAACATGTGCATAATTTAAGCATTTAAGCATTCTGCACAATTCCCAATAATGACCACTGAACGTCAGCATTGAGCAATCTTTACTGACTACTGACAAATCAAAAAGGAGGCCATGATGATGGACAGATGCCAATGGGCGAAATCGGCCAGGATGCCAGGGTTATGCCCCTACTCTTTTTCAAAAGACGTCCTGGGATTTTTATTGACCACAGAGTCAGGACCTCAGTTTAACATGTCATCTGAAGGACTGTGCTTTTTTTGACAGTATAGTGTCCTCCCCATCAAGTGTGGGTTAGGAGGACCCACACAGACCACAGGGTGAGCACCCCCTGCTGGCCTCACGAACACCTCTTCTAGGTGGTCTCCCAGCCAGGTACTGAACGGGCTCAACCCTGCTTAGCTTCTTGGGCTACAGGGTGATATGGCTGCTGGCTATAAGCATTGTCCCAGGCCTGGGGATGAAGATGCCCCTAAAGCTGCGATAAATAATTCAAAATAATTCTTATTTTAAAGCTTTTGCTTACTTTGCCAATATAATTTATTAGTGGAAAAAATTGTTCTTTCTGATACTGCACCATGGCATTAGAGCTTATGTTTTGTTCATCTTTAAATAGTACACACAATGTAGGTGGTTGTTTTCATCGTACTTTTCAGAAAACAAGATGAGAGCATCTTAATTTTTGCATTTCTATTATAATTTAAGTGGGCACGGGCTGTTTGTGTTGACATATCTGGAGGACGATGAAGAGCGAGAGAGCAGAGAGACGAGTTAAAGAGGTAAGGGTGAGTCATAAGGAGAGAGGGTCCTAATGAATGGGACGATGTGAATGAGAAAGCACAGATGTGTGAAAGAGGGAGGATGAAAAGAAATCCAGCTGACTGATTGGAGGAGTGGGAGGAAAGCAGGATGAATAAGCACCTAGAAGTCCTTGTGCACCTTCCAAGCGCTCCCCATTCCCTCTTTTTCCTCCTCTTTTCAGTCCGGTCTATTTTTATTCCTCTTCATTGCTGAAAGCACATCATTCTCACAAGGACAGGAAGACAAGACATGAGAGAATTTTATTCAGATGACACTCATGGGATGGAAGGTATTTCTGGACACGGGGGTGGTTAAGTTGGCCCATGGTCCCGTGTAGGAGGGTCAGCGCTGCACCGGACGTCGGACTCAATGAAAAGGTGCATAACTGGATAATTGACGAGCAAACAATGGTTTAGGGCCACCGGAGGTGGAGATTGCAAAAGGAAGAAATCGCTTCCCCTGGCAACAAGAGGAAAAAATGGAAGCAGATATTGAGAGGCAGGAAAGGCCATATAGGGTGTTATCGTGAGCTTCCAGGTATAATGGGAAAGTGTAGGCTGACTATTCACTGTACAGCATGTGTTCAGCGGACATATATGTGTGTGTGTGTGTGTGTGTGTGTGTGTGTGTGTGTGTGTGTGTGTGTGTGTGTGTGTGTGTGTGTGTGTGTGTGTGTGGGAGGCTGATTGTCTCTACTGTGCCTCTGAGTCAAGAGCATACGTCAGGAAAAATAGATAGCACCTCATCATCTGCGTCAGTCGGTCCTAGGAAACCATGGCGACACACTAAAAAGGCAGTGAATGAAAGGGTGAGAGAGGAGGGAACAATGGAGGGGGCATCAACAATGAACACACACCGATGAACCTCACTTTGATGCATTTAATTGACTCTCATATACATATTTGGAAAACAAGAGAGCATCAAATTCAAGGATATTCTTTGTGGAAATATGATACATCAAATACATTCTTAAAAGTAAAGCTTCCAAAAGGGGAGGATCACAGCAATGCCATAGAAGAACCATTTTGGGTTCACGTTTTCTTAGTGTGAAGAACCTTTTTTCCACTCTAAAGAACTCTTTGTGCATTTTAAAGTTTCCATGTATGTTTAAGCTTCTGCACTGAACCGGTGCCATAAAGAACCTTTATATTTAAGAGTGTAAACAAATCCTATATAACATAACTTCTGGAAATCCAAACAATTCAAAAAGGACAAAACATAAAGGAATATTGTTTATTATGAAGCATTTCTATGGTTTTCATGCACTGACATAATGAAAAGCAATTAGAAAGAGAGTACTGTAGGAATCAATCCTCTACTTGACCGTAGAACTCTACGATGGCTTAAAAGATATAGCTGTGATTCATAAACAGATTCTTTCAGTAAAACACAGTCTTCACTATAAGTGAATACAAAGTGGCACTTGGTAAAATTGCCTTTGTTACTTTAAGTACTTTTTCCCAAAGTGACAGTCCAATATGAATAGGATGCATGTTCATGGGACTTCATGATATTGAAATATAAACATAAATAATTTTTTTTAACACATTTAGATTTAACTCTACCACATTATCCCAGAAAAAATAGCTTTGTAAAAGATGACAATATGCCATACTTCATCGATTAAGTCACAGACTTATGTTAAAACATGTGATCACTGGTTCCATCTGTAAGAAAAGACAGAGAAAAAGAGCACAGTTTAGAAACGAAAATTTGAGGCACTTTGAACGTCATGCTGCAATCACAAAAACGTCACCCTTTCTCACCTTGGTAGAAGATCTGTTCGCCTTGATGAGGGAGTTGATACAACTCATCTTGTTGCCTCTCGGCAGGAGTCATCGGGGCGGCTACCCCAAACACAGGTTCCATGGTGACCAGCTCCTCTAGGAGGGACTGGGCACACTGCAGAGCAGGGGTGAGGGCAGGAAGGGCTGGATCTGTCGTGGACCCTGGGGAGGACATCATCTTCACGTCCTCTTCGGGTCTCTCTGCTTCCTGCGGCCCACCCCCGGCCATGCAATTATGGTGCGTCGACTGGACGCTACAGAGGTGGTGTACACCGTTCAAAGTCGCAGCCCCCTCCTGCGTGTGGACAGGGGAGCTGCGGCTCGTAGGGGAGTGCTGAGCGTAGGACGGCGCTGATGAGTAAGGTGAGGGAGGTACGGGGGAGGTGGATGGCAGATTTGGAAAAGGGATGCCATCTACTGCTTTCTCCTCAAACATAAAGACATCAATGTGAGCCAGTGAGGAGTTTGGGCCCTCAAACGATGCGTGATGAGGGGGATCCAATGTGCTTTGTGGGTGGCTGTGACAGAAACCTTCAGCTAAAGTGCTAATATACTGAGCCAATAGTGAGATCTCCATTCTCTCTCTTTCAGTATCCTCTTCCCGAGGGAAGAAGCTCAAACAGGGCTTTTTGGTGGGCGAGGCCTCTGGGGTTAAAAGGCCTTCAGGGGGAGTGTGGAATGGGAAATGGGGGACGTCTACGTACAGAGGTCCCCTGATCTCTGGCAGCGCCATGAGAATGCATTCATCACTGCCTGGGCTGTCTGGAGTAGGAGGCAGCGTTTCATAAAGACGTTTGCGGCAGGGTTGAGCGGGACCAACGCTGGTGGAGAGGGGTGCTGAGGTTATAGGCTGCCTCATTTTACCTGCTTTGTTATGGTCTGATTTAAAGGTCTCATCACCAAACATGAAAGTTCCCCCTCCGAGTCTTGGGGTGTAAGGGGGTGTGCAAATGTACTCCTCTGAGCTTTGGCGCTTAGGAGGAGCTTTGAATGGAGGAAGGGGCGAAGGGGTGACATGGTATTGGGGGACTGTAGAAAGACTTGGCATTTTGATGTTGCTGAGATGTTCAGGGGATACAGATACAGTCGTGGCTGATCTCCACATCTGGTGACCGCCATGCGGTTGTAGGTGGCTCTCTTCATCCTGAGAAAAGCTCTGAAGGGGGTCGAGTGCCATGCTGGATGGGGCAGAGGTGCTTGGGAGCTCTTCTGAGGAGCTCCTTCCAGAAGTGGTGAAGCTGAAGTCGAAGGACTGGGAGGACAGGCCACTGCTGCTGGGCGTGAAGACCTGGTCTGGGCTGGACAGAGGGTCAGAGCTCTGCCGAGCCTCCTGGTACAGGAGAGCCAGCTGGTTCTGTTCTGAGTACAACTGCTGACGCACTGACCAGGCTTCAGACTCGCTGAGGGATGAGTAGAGAAAATGACAGATTGTTATGATTATTCATAGTATGCTATTATTTTATGACTTTGGTTTATCGTATGTTTTTATATAAATGTTTAATATTAAATATTTAGTAGATTTACTATTACAATAATACATAGTTTTAATATATTTAATATAATATCATAATTAGAAGACAACAATAATATTTAATTATTAAAATGTATAAAAACATACAAAATTATAATCATTACTATTACTAATATAATAATAATTCATATAGTATTACTATTACTTGATGATAATATTAACTAAAATGATAAACATAATTGTTTTTATTTCATAGTATATTAAACTGGTAGTCTTTATACCTTATGACGTAGTTGTGACTGTTGATGGGATATTCTCCAGTCTCCAGCTGGAGGACAATGTAAAGCCAGACCCATGTGTGGTCTGCTGCCTCTACCTGGACCACCATCTCCACTTGCCTCTCTCCACCCTCATGTACTGAAAAAGGACACAACGGCCAATTAATAAACCACATTTACTAGACCAGCTTTTTAATATGTGGTATAAACTTATAAATAAATGAATGAAGTTAAGTACTCACACAGGGCGCAGTGTTGTGCAGAGGCGTGAGAGAGATCTCGAGGATGAATCAGACTGTACCATGAGCGAGAGCGCAGAGTCTCTATGTCATAACCAAGGTACACGCTTACACTGTCAGAGAGAGAAATACAACGGCATCATTCCCTCACTCTCAAATGCATATTCATCATATACCGACAGTGACATTCACAGGACTCATACCGTACCTGTCCTGAGCTGCATGGATTCTCATGTCCCGGCGGTGCTGAGACTGGAAACAGGAAAGGAGGAAAGACTGCTCAGCAGGAGGGGTTGGGAGAGGATTCCTAGCTGAAGAAACCTGAGGGGCATTGGACTCCAGTGGGGAGCAAAAACACACCCACACTGGATTGGATGTCCAGTAGGAGGATGTGTGGTATGGAGGTGGCAGACAGCGTGCCCGAACCAACGCTAGTTTGTTCCCTGATCCTTGCCTCCTTACAAACTTTGAAGTGCTGAAACGGCAGCGAAAGAGGCGGTCTGGACAAAAAGAGTTGCAAGAAGAGTGTTTTCATTATTATTTTACAAATTACATTAATTTCTATTTCTTTATGTTGGAAGAAGGTCTCAAACCAACAGTGTAAATTACCTGTGTCAGTTGTGGTGATTGGCACAAGGTTGCCCCTCATGATGAAGTGGTCGGCTGGGTCTATAATGTCATACACGCTGTCACTCTGAGCCACCAGATCCACCTGAATAAAGCAGAAAATGTTTAACATGGACCTAACAAATTGTTATAATGATTTTAAAATTTACAGTTATATTGCTTACCATGGAATGGCCGAGGTGCTCTGCCACGTTGTCCGATAGATACAGGAGTTTTCCTTCACTTGTCAGCACTAGAAGAAAGCCTGGTAGTGTGTGCAGCAGATCCGAGAGTTCTGGCAAAGACAGGGTGCTTCCGCTCATGTCATGACCTGCTGCCACTGATAAAGACCAAACAAAGTTTAAAGATAAAACAAACTATTGTTAAAAAAAAAAAAAAAAAAAAACCCTCAAGCAATTAGAAAGCAATCTAATGCAACATCCACACAAATAGCTCAACATCAGCACCACAGACAGAGACCAGCTACCTTCAGAACTCTGGACAGGGACAGAGATTCCTCAGATATCGCCTACACTTCAGATCTGCTCTAAATTCGTTTTAAAAGTGTTTTACAGTTTGATGCTGTAGAAACATCATTTTTATGGTATCTAGTTCTTTAGAAAACCATGTAAGGATGCTTTCAAGAGCCTGAAAACTAATGTCACAACAAGAACTTTATCTCCAAAAAACACAAGAAGCCTAAGTTAAGTTAACCATACCTTGAGAGAAAAAGACGGACTTTCTTGTGTAAATGCAGGCTAGGGACATGATGTGAAGATAGGAAAGACGAGCTTTGTCGGCATCGGAGATGGGCAGAAGATCTTTCAAGTTGCGAATTTCTGCGTTGATTTGATCCCTCCGAGCCTTTGACGCTCCTTTAGTGGACCGGTACATTTTCTCGAGTCCAAAGAATCGTTGGAATGGACGAATATTTTGGGTGAAAACTGCATGCAGTTTGAGCTACTCAGCCATCATTCAGGGCAGACGCCACTTCTTCTAAGTTTTTGGATAATAAACCAACCTACTCAGTAATTGAGAAAAACATTTTTTTCTCTGCCCATATATCCTCTATCTTCTCTTAAGTTTTACTGTTGGTGTGCTATGGATCTCTGTCTCTGGCTTTCGCGTGAAGCTTCTAATGGAAATATTGCCTCAAGATCCCTTATATAGCGCGCGCCTGAAGAAATGATGGGAGGGGGCGTGCATAAATGGATCTGATCTCCAAGTATCTCTGCATTTTGCTGCTGTAATGGTGACGTAGGATAAATATGGGATCCCTTTCAACGCACAGAGCCAGATTTGGACAAATCTAAACGGAGGCAGTGTTCCCAAACTCTCCACCCTGTTGCGCGCTCAGAGCAGGTGCATCTGGCCGCGAGCTGCTGTAACAGAATGTCGCTGCCTAGAACGGGATTAGAGTAAAATATCTCGTGTCAATAAATCAATAAATGGAAGTGATATGCTAATTTAAAAATTGTAGATGCGACTGGTTACTGCTCCTTCATCGACGCAATTAGCAGGAGGCAATCAAAAATAGCATCATGCCACCCATGCAATGAAAATAGAAAACAAACAAATAACCACGATTAAGAAAATAAGTGTCTAATCCCTCGACTGTCCCGCAAAATGATCACTGAAATTCAGTTTACAGCCAATTACAGTTAAACGGTTCACGATAAAAATTAACAGTCTGTTTGTTAGTAAACTGGTTAGAAAACTATTTCTTGTAAGACATTAAAAATTAGCTAGGCCTATGAGTAAAATTAATTAATACGCGGTAATGTTAACTTAATAGCTACATTTTATTATTTGTTGGAATATAATTAAATGTTATATATAGCCTATATACATACACTGTGTGTGTGTGTGTGTGTGTGTGTGTGTGTGTGTGTGTGTGTGTGTGTGTGTGTGTGTGTGTGTGTGTGTGTGTGTGTGTGTGTGTGTGTACTACATATCCAGTATAAATATAGGCTATAGTAGGCTAGCCATACAGTGTTTAATTCAAAGCGTAATAAGTTTATTATAACAAATGGGTTTTAGCACACACCATACAGGTGCAACCTAGACACATCATCATTGATGTCACCTGGGGTCATCGGGTGTTTCGGGTCTTTCAACATCATACACCCTCGCCCAGGTGACCCAGCCAGGGATGATCATTCCCTGTCTAGGTAGCTTGTGTGATCCATGGATCACCCCTTTTGATCCACAGCCATCTAGATGCCTTCTCAGTGGCATCCGTAATGTTCCTGATGGATTTCTTCTTGTGCAGTCCTCTGATTCCCAGGAGCTTGACCATGCAAAGCGACTGGCCAGTAAACTCTCTGCAACCAACCTCGATGAGGAGGCAGCGGGTCTCCCCTACTACGGCATTCTATTACCACCTCCTCGTACTTGGCCCTCTTCCGTTCAATAATAAACTTATATATAGAATACTTATAGTTTATTTTTGTTACGCTAGAATTTATTGTTGGTTTTTATAAAAAATAGTATTTACACAGAAAATCATGCTACAGGGTTGACATGGTAAGATCTCCCCTACTGACAAACATAATAAAAGTTATTTTAATAAATCTTATGACAGTTGTATAGCCTAATAAAATGTATTTTATAAGTAATAGGCTAATGGATCAACAATAATGGTTATTAATAGAGAACAATTATTGTATACTAGGAGTTTTAAAACTTCGTTATTCAAATAACCTACAACTTAAGTTCAGTGTTTCTTATTTCTAATTTTTCATAGTTAACTTACACGTGAATAACGAAACAAAACAGAAAATGATGTGTTCTCATTGAGAGAGAGAGAGAGAGAGAGAGAGAGAGAGAGAGAGAGAGAGAGAGAGAGAGAGAGAGAGAGAGAGAGAGAGAGAGAGAGAGAGAGAGAGAGAGAGAGAGAGACTTGTCTGTTCTTTATGTTCATGTTTATTTTAAAACCAAAAGAATCAAGGTCCTCTCTCTTTTACTTTAAAGAAAAGCAATAATCTGTTGCTGGGCAACTCATCCGATCAGGACAAGACTAAAGACGATGGTCATCTGAAGTTCAAATTCAACAAACTTTATTAAAGTAATATAGCCTAATAAGTCAAATAAGTATAGCTTGTGTGTCATGTTATGATTCATACACTTGTAAACAATATATTGTGATAAAGTGGGATCTTATCTGCTGAGCTCTCTGTGGTCAAATTGTTCTCTCTATTTTCATCCTGCTTTGATCATTCAGCTCAGCTGTGACATTATGGCCTGTCTAATTGATTCATGTTAGGCTATAGCCAATATTGTCTTTTGCATTTTGCTGTAATTAAGATCATTTGTGTACATTTTAGTTACATAGGAATGTGCATGCACGCATTGTGTGTATACAAAAAAAAAAAAAAAGTTTGAAACACTGTACTGCTCATGTTCTCGCCTACACATCTCCCTCCTCCCTCTCCTACCGTCGATGAAGCCTGTTCAAACTGCAACCTTGTAAATGTGCTGGCTTTTTTCCTTTTCCTTAGTCGCTCAGGCTATTTTTAACACCACCAGCAACAGTTTCAACGCTTTTCAGTTTTCTAGTTCTAAATATATATTGCTCAAGGACAGACACATTCTTGTTCGGTGGATTTCTGGAACTTTTAAAGAACGCATGTTAGGACTTTTTACACTTTAAATAGTTAAGCCTGGGTCATTCTATCTAAACCCCGGGTAGACGGAATCCTGGGTTATCTTGCTTCACGTTTCACGCTGCTCATAATTTACCCGGGGTTAACAGTTAATCCTGGGTATAAACTGAAGTTTCACACTGTACATTCCTAAACCACGGGTTAACGTTCTTATTTGCATATTCGCGGTGTCAGTGTCATTGATTGGATGAATGCAGCACGCGAGCTGTTTCAAAAGCATTGGGTATTGTCGACTGTTCTATCCTATCGATTTTTGAATGGACATTTTGGACTATAAACGTAGGCCTATGAATCAAACGTTCTGTTCTTAACGCAAATTGTCGCTGTTTCTGCCAGCATTTGACATTTTTCCTCTCAAATGATGAATTTACTGTTTATGTTCCGTGACTGTCCGAAGCACGCAAATACGAGTAGAAGTTTGGCACCGCAATGCGGGGTGAACACCGCAAAAGGATTCCATAACCCCGGGTAAAAGCGGTGCCAACCCCGCTTTTAAATTACAAGTGTGAAACTTTACTCGGGGTTAAGCGCAGAGTGAAAAGCCCTAAAAAGTGAGAATATTGTGGTGCATTAGATGCCTGCTTGGGTTTTCTAGCATCTTTCCCAACCATCACCTCCAGAGGTGATTTTTTTTTTTTTTTTTTTTTTTTTTTTTTTTTTGTCCTGGGGTTAAATAAGCCTGAGTCACAGTTCCTGTTTGTAACTATCTTACATCCGTATCAGGCTGCCATTATCTGCATCATACTGTCTTTTTCCTCTTTTGTTATGTCCAACCTGTGCAATTATGGCTATTACTGATCAAATGACAAAATCTTTTAGCCTTTGAACTATAATGGATGTAAATGGGAGGCTGGATGACAGGAACAAGGACAGACGGGACAAGCTGTTGGACAGCCACAGCATTTGACGTAGTTTAGAACATATGCTATCAATATTGATGAAAAGTTTTGCTGGATGATGTGGACCTGGCCCTTGGGAGAGAGAGATGGAGATGCCACCCTAACCTCTGAGCTCCCACTGGAATTTTTGTTTATTACGTGGGTGGCACGGCCATCTGCTGAAATCAGAAAGATGGGGGATGGGATTTCTTGGAGAAAATATGTAATGCTTATAATCTGTTCACTTGTACAGTAAGCTAATTTTTTTAAATTTGCATCGAACTATGGTCATTTTCTAAGAAACGAAAGAACACTTGAATAATTGTCTTGATTTCCAGGAAATTCAGCTCAGATGGCTCATGTTGCCTATTCCACCACGTTCGCAAAACTTTTATTATCCTAATTTGGACTCCACAGTCAGAACAATATAGATAATTTTGTGGCCACATAAGTGTTACCCTTATGATCAAAATGTAATATGTAATTTTGGTAAAAAAAAAAAAAAAAAAAAATGCCCAATGTGTTTAACTTGTTTAACTTGTTCATGTCTTTTTCTACACATATTCTTTTGTTTATCGGTTTATACTAGAAGCTGATACTTGACCATCTCTGTATCTCTGCACCCATGGCAACTGAGCTGCAGTATCTTAGTAACAAAATTTGCGCATTGCAAGAGATGTGAAATGATGGTTCTTCTCAAGCGCACCAATTTGATCCCAACATGAAAAAGTCATAACATTTAACTTATCCCATTGATTTGAAATAAAGTGAAATTGATTTAATGTAGGCTACTAAAACTAAAAATATAGGGAAATGCTCTTCCTATATGTTCAAAAGGTTGCACTGTGTATTTCGATACATTTTGGGGGATGCAACAAGCTTCTTCATCCACTATTTTGTCTCACCTTGACATTGCTATCACACTTTTAAAGCATATTAAATCACTTGGAAGGTCAAGCTGTCTGATTCTTTCTGGTTTGAAGGCACATTTTATTTTACCTTGTCATCTTGAAAATTTAAGATCTGGTTTGTGTGGGATGGAAATGTTCAAATTACCAAGAGAAAGAAAGAAAGAGAGAGAGAGAGAGAGAGAGGAGAGAGAGAGAGAGAGAGAGAGAGAGAGAGAGAGAGAGAGAGAGAGAGAGAGAGAGAGAGAGAGAGGTAATAATTCAAATATTAATCGTGTACATCTGTTGTTTCAGTCATTCATGGCTCTCAGAGAACAATATGTTTTAATGGCCTGATTGTGACGTGCATTTGAGGGGGTGGACAGAAAAATTACTCTCCTTATAACCCAGTGTAACATTTACCCTTGTAAGCCACAAAAATAGCCCATTTTCCTCTGCATGTGAAAATAACTAACCTTGTTTATTTTTAGACAAAATGCAGTTATTTATAGACTGGCATATGAACATTTGTTTACTTTTAAACTGATGCAACAATTTAAATTCCGTCAATTAAAAAGGCTTGTACTAGGTCAATATCCTCCTGATGCTGGACATCCAAAGGTTTGTGGTACCTTCAAAGAGACAATTTAATAATAAAAATAGAGAATGTAAAATATCACAGCATCATCATCATCATCATCTCATATGATTGTCAGTGTACTGAGCTACTCCCATCACACCTACATCCATCTGCTGCACTACCCACAAGCCCTCTGTGCCAACACTGACCATCAATGAGCTCATCATTTCCCTGCTGGAGCTACACTAGGCTAAATTCACACTTATCATTTAACAATACACTACATGCCGTCATAATTAACACACATATCCTTTCACACACATAACAGTAATAAATCAGACACTGACTCAAATAGAACTTCCTACTCATTTTGCCATTGTTCCAAAACAAGTGCGAGGTGACCAGTCCATTGATGAAATTATGTTAATGAATGGCCTGCAACAACACAACCCTTTTTGGTACACTCTAATTATATATCATTTAAAGGTGTCAGTGTTCATGTATTCATTCTGTTACTTTGTATCCATTAAATCCTTCAGCTGTTTTGTCTTTTTGTCTATGATGTACAGTAAATTTAAAAACTTTAAATCTTGTAGTAAATACATAGTATTTTCAGAATGAAAATATTAGGTACAATAGTTTCAACGTAGCCTAGACCTAAAATAGCCTATAACATACGTGACATTTATTTTAGGCTATACATTTGTGAACTTATCCCCTAAAACGTGGCTGTAATAACGGTTCTTTCAGCTAATAGAGAAAAGGTAAAACCACCGCGTGTTCACCAGTGTTACACTGTCACCATGTGGAGACACCCGAGTAATACATTTCATTTTTGAATCAAGAAAAACTTACCAAATTATTAGCATGTACAAAAAATGGGATATTTTCAGCCTAGAAAGGATCATAAAAACAAAGCTATGACGAGAGGATTAAGAAATACTTTATTTATTTTTTTACTTTAACAATGTAATTATACAAAACAATAATAAAAAAAAATTGTATCATTAAACAATCAAGCAGAAGTGAATTCAATAAAATGCAACAATATACTTAAGAATGGTTTCGCAAATTATTTACATAGAAATGTGTTTAATTCAAGGCCCATAGAGACCTGGATTTGTCTTCAGTTTGTTAGTGTTTTCTGAGACTATACAGTATTACACTAGATAAATGTAATTACAAAGGCTCTTTGGAATGTGTGTTAAATGTAGATTAGATATAATTACACTAAATATGCATTGAGGATATTGTAAGCAAAACAGGTACTAATAAGAAAAGATATCTTGATATATGTGTGTGTGTGAGTGTGTCTTGTGGCGTGCTTGTATGCTGCATGTATGTGTGAGAATGAGTCCATCGTGACAAAGTGAGAGGAATGAATGTTCAGATGCTTTAACACTTCCAAAATAGGCCCACAGTCCCAGGCCAAAGTCAGCCACAAATAAAGATGATTTCACATTATTAGCTGGTGAATTCTGGAATCATGTTCCCAATTTTTAACAGATGAAAGCAGAAATAGCCTGAAATCTTCTGTCATTCAGTATGTTTATCCCTGTATTTCACTCTCCTTAGAAAGCATGAGGCCCAACATAAACGGAGAGACGAAGAACAGAGCTGGTCTGGTAGTTCATGAGAGCACTGACAGACACCATCTCCAAATCAAGAACATACTCCTTCGGTCCAGTCACTGCTCGGGCCAAAACCAGCATGGCACTGATGTTGTTGATTTGCTGGGAACAAGAGATGACAAAAAAAAATGAAAAGTCTGAGACCATACTAAAAATTTCAATTATGAAATAAACTGAATGTTTTAGAATTTTTAAAGCTTAAAACTAAGAAAAGTGATGAAATACTTAAGACAAAATATTTATGATTCTGCACTATTTTAGTAAACTAATCAACATAAACAAAATATGTGACGATCATATATTAATAATATAATAAAAATCATATTATTATATTATAAAATACACTATCCTGTGAAAGATAGGGTCAGTAAGAGAAACATTTATTAAGCATGAATGTTGTTCTACTGAGCTTTCTTTTCATAAAATAATATCAATAATATTGATAATCCACAAAATTGTCTACAATTTCCACAAAAATATCAAGCAGCAAAACTGTTTTCAATATCGATAATAATAAGACTAAAATCAGCATATCAGAATGATTTCTGAAGGATCACGTGACACTGAAGACTGGAGTAATGATGATGAAAATTCAGCTTTGCATCACAGGAATAAATTACATTTCAATTTTTTTTAAAAATACAAATAAGTTATTTTAAATTGTAATAATACTTCAAAATATTACTGATTTTACTGTATTTTTGATCAAATAAATGCAGTCTTGGTGAGCATAGGAGAATTCTTAGAAATTTTACTGACCCCAAACTTTTAAACAGTAGTGCAATATAATAAAAAGAACGCAAAATAGAGCTGTTTTTACCAGTCTGTACTAAATCGCACATTATGTAACTTAGGTTATGAAACTGATGTCTAAAGGGCATTGCGTCTCTGACTAACCCGTATGTAGAATTCTCCATTTTCGTCTCCAGAACGAATGCGGAAGGAGTTGTTGGCTCCAGGATAGACGCTGGTGGCCTGGATCTGGAAGATGTCTGAGGGAACTGAGCGTTCAGAGGTGATGCTCATGTATCGATGCACAATGGAGAAAGGCATGTCACGACACTCTGGCTTCACCACTGGGCATATACAACGGCTAGACAGAGAGAAAATGAAAAAAATTTAAAGGAAAAAGAGGGAAGGGTGTTAAAAGTGCCAAAACATAACTCTGATTCAATTATAAATTGTCTTTTTTAAAAATGTCTCACTTCTCTGAGACCTGGACGTAGGGTTCCTGGCAGTGGTTGGAGTCCACACACTGATGCCCACCATGGATGTTCACACAGACCTGTCTCTCCCCACACAGATGAGTGCCTGTCTCACACTCATTCACATCTACACACAAAATTATTATGACAAGCTGAAACCATGGGTAATATAAGAGTCCTTTAGTGCTATAAATGCTGTAAGGTATAAGGAGGAACATGCATGTTAAAAAAGGAATTTTGTTTAAGGCCTCTTTAAATATGAGGCAAATTTACCCTGGCAGAGACGCGTTCCAAGTAGCTCATAACCGTCTGGACAAACACAGGAAAATCTTCCAGGCTCATTCATACACTGAAACTGGCAAAGGAAACTGGAATAGCTGCACTCATCAATATCTGGGAGAAGAGAAAGAAAACCAGTCACATTCAGTCCATCATCAATTGGTAAAAAACTATTAAGCTAATGTCTTGTGCACTAACCATTGCATGAGTATCCATCAGGTCCCAAGTCATAGCCCTGATCACAGCGACACAGGAATGTACCATAACTGTTGTAACACCTTTGTTGACAAGGTGCTCCCATCTCACACTCATTTACATCTGATAAGACAGAGATGTTAGAAGCTTGCATGCTAAATAACATTTCTGAATAGAAAGCATTAAAAGGATATTTTGCCTATTACATTTTTTTTTTTTTTTAAACGTATATAAATGTGTATCAGGTTTTCACACAAAAAGATTCTGCAATGTTATGGGAAGGTTCATTTAGGGTTATGAAAATAAAACAAAATAACTAGAAAACATTCTGTGTAGGTTCTCTTTAGGTTGTCATAACATTCACACAACGCTATGGAAATGTTTAGTAAAAAAAGAACATATAGAGAGAGAGAAAAAAAAACAAGAACCATAAGCTAATGTTAGGGGAACATCTTGTGTTTGCTAGGACCATCATGTCATTCCAAACCTGTACAAGTTTCTTCCATGGAAGACAAAAGGAGTAATTCTGAAGTATGTTCATTCCGTACAACAAAAGTGAATAGAGACAGGTGCTGCACTGTAAGAAAATGACTACCTACTTCAACTTAAAAACTTGAGTTGCTGCTTTAAATACATTTTATAACTACTGTATAGTCAAATTGACAGTGTTTCAACTCTTTTTGGTTCATTTAAATAATATGAAATATTACTTACATTTATTTGAATCTTGTATACCTTCAAAAATGAAGCTGAAATTAACTCCAATTAAAATAATTTAGCCAATGTAATGGGGGAAAAAATATTGCCATGACCAATAATGTTGCCATGACTTTATTGATCATTTCATTTGTTTAGAGTGTGTTGATCTCCGAAAAGTAGGGCTGCACGATATATTGAAATTATCGAAAGATCGCAAATGTACACATCGCAACGGCACGCAATATCTGAATGATTTTAATAGGCTGCTTCAACATTGTGAAAAGTGTATGTTTTAGGTCGACGCATATAACAGAGAATAGACTGGGCACACGTTACTTGCGTGACTTGCTTGAAAAAAAAAAAAAAAAGTTATTAAACGCATTAACTTGCAAAAAACAACTCCAGCAGTCTCGCGCTGTCTGACACACACCGAAACGTGCGCATAAGCCGCCTTTCTGAAAGCGTGTGATCCCTTCAGCTCTGTTTCGTGTCCTGTTACACACTCGAACTGTCAAATACACACACAGTTATGTCAAAATGGCTGTCTTGACGAGTATTCGTGTGTAAACAGTCGGTTATGCTTTAAGTGAACGATATCAGATGAGTAAAAAAAACAAATGTGTGTCAATAGGATCCATGCATTAGGTCTTAAAGTGACAGCCTGCTAATACAGTAAACCTGCCGCTGTCTGTCAAACAACAAAAGAAAGAGAAAATCACTCTGTGCTCTTGGCTGAATAACCTTTGTAGCTTTATTATGTATCAGTGTATATTTAATTCATGTGAAGACTACTGTTTTTAGTTCTTATTTTTAATAAAGATAAATAAAAATAATCGTCCACCCCTAGTTCAGGTGTCTGTGTACCTGGATGTTCTTGATGTTAAGTTTTAGGTTGATATAACTATGTATTACCAAGTCAAGCAAAGAGTTTTTGGTATTTAAATATTTGCATTACATTTTTTATGCGTTTACATTGATGTTAAAATTATATTGTCAGATGTGTGACATTCATTTTTGCTGAAACACTGCTGGTCACTTTCAGAAGTTGTAGCGACGCTTTCTTTTCCCAGAAAGAATGTGAAACACATAAATGGTATCATTCTCAGTTTTTAAATAATTTTTTTAATATAGCTGAAATTTTACACACTTAAAGCAATATCGTATCGCATATCGAATATAACATTATTTAACAAGGTATTGCATATTAGATTTTTCTTCAATATCGCACAGCCCTACCGAAAAAAACTAAAATTTTAGTAATATGTGCATCTCATTCATGTTCATTAACGTTAAATACACTGTAAAAAGTGATCAGTTGACATAACTTAATGATTTTAAGGCATTTTAAGGCCTTACTTTTTTAAGTAATAAACTTATTTTCGTAATTGACTAAATTAAGTAATGTGAACTTGACAATTACACATAACTTAATTTTTTTAAGTTTATTTTAATAATTTTAATGATCGATTCTCAGATAACAGATCTTCATTGACATCAAACATGGCATTTTCCTTATACGGAGCTATCATATAGTGCACATGCACAAAAATTGTATGAATCACTTTTTTTTTTTGCTCATTCATGGAGCCCACATGCCCATTAATTTGGAAAACATCTTCTTGTTTTGAAATATGTACAGTATCTGGTTTAAGGACTTACCAACACATGATCGGTTGTTTCCTGCCAGCTGGAATCCAGGCTCACATTCACAAGAGAAAGATCCTGGCACGTTCACGCAGCGATGCTGACAGTACCTGTACCTGCACTCGTCAATATCTAACAGAAGAGAGGAGACACACTGTGGAACTCGTGAGGCCACTACATTTTCTGATCTGCCCGCACTGACACTATATGATAACTGAAATTAGCTGGATGACATCACCGTTTTCTCCAGAGTACAGCCAAATCAAATTCTGTTGTATTATTTTCCTGTTTAACACTGTGAAGCTGCTTTGAAACAATCAGCACTGTAAAAACGCCATATAAATAAAGGTGACTTGACTTGATTAGAATAGAAGCCTAATCCTATACAAATTAAACAGACCATGATGATTCTTGACTGCAGATTACTATAAATCTTAATTTTTTTTCAGTTTCTCTCTGTGAAAATGACAATTAAAGATACATCCATGTTTAAAAGACAGACATTAAGACAGATCATATCTTCTCTCACCAACACACTCTATGCCAATCTTGCTGTAGCCATCAGGGCACTGACAGGTGTAGGTGCCCACGGTGTTGATGCACTGCTGGCTGGGCTGGCAGTCATGCATGTCCAGTTCACACTCATCAATGTCTGTCCAATACACACACACAATCCTCTGAATGATGAAGAGCTTCAGTACACCACACTGATGCACTCACATATTCAATATAAAACCATATGAATAGGATTTCCCACATCTGCCCTTAAATAACTCACCCACACAGGTTTCTCCTTGGGCCCTGTAGCCTACGGGACAGGGGTTGAAGGCCTCGTTAGTCTCCACAGGCACACTGGGATCTGATTGGCTGGAGGGCTCAGGTGCGGTGACCACATAGGCAGAGCGAGGAAGGCAGAGGTAACCACCATAGTGATTGAAGCATTTCATCTCTCCCTGACATGCCTCCTGAACAGTATCACACTCGTTTATGTCTAAGTAAAATAGAGAACAGAATTTAGGTTTCTCACCAGGTGACAAGTTATTTGTCAAGTCTTTTTTTAATCCTTTTTTTATTATTAAATGCTAGACATACAAAACAAATATCATATGTATATACAGCGGTTCAAATATTTTTATCTTTCAGTTATCTTTAAATCTTTAGCAACTGAAATCATACAGTATATTAAGATTCTTTTGTTTCTTAAATGGATAGTTGACCCAAATATGAAAAGTCTGTCATCATTTACTTGTTCCAAACCTAAAGTTTCTTTTAACTTGTCATAGATGTTGTAATCATAGCAGGCAGGTTAGGACAAAATCTCAGATAAAATTACTTTATTATTACTTAAAGGGATAGTTCACCCAAAAATGAAAATGATGAATTATATAATTATATAAATACGGTTCGGTTTCTCGTACAAACCGATCGTTTTGTGTCGTCACAAGCCGCAGGGTTTAATATGGATTTGTCTGTGCATGTTTTTTTTCTACTCTCATAGATTTTGTTACCATTCACATGCATTATATGACTGACTGCAATGGTTGGAGTTAAAAGATAAACATCAAATTAAAATTTTTGGGTGAACTATCCCTTTAATCTCTTTTTGAGTCAACCCTGTTAGGATATGTTGTGTCTGGCATATTAAGGTATAGGATAGAAAGTATTTTAACATAGAAAAGCATTACATCATTTACAAAAATTACATAATTTAGCTATGCCTTTACATGAAGCAGGATTTTGGACCAATGTGATTTTGAAGTGGGCAGGGCCACCCTGCAGTTTTACATCCGAGTGCATCATCTTTTGAACGGCTGCGCTTTATCTCATTGCGCCTGGTCTGGACATAGTGTGTTTTAACATTCAAAGATGCAGCCAGAGCCAGACACAGGGGCAAGACAGACTGATTGTGCCTGTGACATTTAACCAACAAGATAATTTGAAGAGAAATGCATCACTTTCTCATCTCTCTCTCTTTCTCTGGCACATGACCTTCCACCCACCTCGACAGAGTTGAGTCTGCACGTCCCACTCATAGCCATCTGTACACTCCTGGCAGAGAAAACACACTTTATTATGTGTTATCTTTAATCATTAGCAGTCTCACTCAAACACTTTTATTGACAGGAACATGACTTCTAATGCAAACTGATGTCTGATAGCATATAATACCACGCTATATATGGGGAGTTATGTAGAAAGGCATAGAAATTTACATGTTCAAGCATGAAGAGGACGGTAGAAGGAACATGGAGAAATTCACAAATTACTTACTGTGTAAGAGTCACGCTCAACAGGAGACTGACAGATTGTAGCAGGAAGAACAAGCAGACCCACACAAAGTAGCACATATGTGGCCTTCATAGTTACAGGGTACAGGACACTCACACCGCCACACTCACAGCTGGATGGATGAACAAATGTACAGATATCGTTAAGGCACACTCTCACTCCAAAGAAAGAGAACAGACGTGCAAAGAGGTCTGTTCGTCTCCTCTGGGATTATAAGGAGGGGGCAGACAGACAGGTGGGGTAAACCCTTGTAAAAACAAAGGTAATTGCAAATAAACGTGTTAACGGGAAGAGAACAAACATACACATTTGGAAGCAGTGAAAGTGCCCTGTTGAAAAGGCCAGCATTGGTGATCACCTACATATGTTTTGCTTTGGATACTGGTGTCACCATTAGGATTGTTAACTAGCTTTACAATGTACACTTACGGTACAATAAAAACACAACAAAATGACTAAAATAACAAAAATTAAAATAAAAACAAAAATATACAAATTATAATAGCATCTCAACTAAAATAACACTGATCTAGTTTATGTTAATTTATAAATATATGACCATACAATACTTTAGCCATGCTTTCATTATGCATCAACTGTTCATTTATACCGTTTGAAATATTAAATGTATTAGCATGCATATAAATTTGCCTTAAATCTAGCTTAATAAACATTGTTAGTTCATGATACCTGATGCATTAACAAAATGATCCTTATCGCAAATGTTTACAATAGCATTGTCCAGCAGCTAGACCAGCATAAACTTGCATGACCCAAAATTCATAGAAATTATTGTTTTTTTATCTCTGAGATAAGGTTTACGTCAATATGACTTTAAGTGTTGAATAAATATTGGTCCATGGCATATGTGATACTGTTATAAATGCGAGTTTGTGATTTTAATCTTGCTAACTAGACTGTTCTTGGAAACAAGACAAGTTGGTGCATATAATTAGATATTGCATGACAGACTTTCCATTCCTCACATTCAATGATGTGGAGATAGTTATTCATACCTTCATCTCATCCTGACTACTGTACAGAAAAAGAATGGTAACATAAACTGGTTTTAATCAAATATAATATCTAAATCACATAATCAACCTATACACATTTATGCCAGCAAAACTAATAAATTGTTCAAATCCAACTTTTATAGCATTCTCAACATGGGACTTTATATTGTCCAAAACGCTGCTGATAGGACAGTATCTCACCTGTTCTGGCCTCTCTAAACTTGTTACACTACAGTAAAGAATTTATTATAGGGCTTTATTATTTGTTTTTATAGCTGCTCCATCTTATCTGACTACATTATTCCTCTGGGACTCTCAAATCATCTGTCAAACTACTTCTGCCTACATTCACGTTTCAAGATTAAAGATGATCTTTCTCTTTGGTTGCTTCATTATCTTATACCATCTTGTGCTCTATAATAAATAAGCTGACTTGACTTTCCATTGATTTCTAGGGACTTGCTTTACTGTTTGTTCTGGAACAGTGGAGTTGGCCTCCCTAAGAGGCAGTAACATGGCCAGTGTCTGAACTCTGCAGGATATGACTACATAGGCAATTCCATGCAGTCAGGTCCGTCCAAAAACAAGCCAACAGCCTTGCCTGTAATCCTCAACTATAACGGTTTCAATTCAAACTACATTTTTCTGTCACATCTGGAAAAGCATTGATTAATTTCCTGTCACTCATTTCATTAAATATTTTGCCTTAGTTGCAAGGAAACAATGAGCTGTATTTTTTTTTCTCATGATTGCTTTATCAGATGCCTTTCTCTCAATGTATGCTTAAATTATCTCATTTAGGTTACTTCTATACTCAACTTTAAACATTGCAAATGCATTGGAGTCAAATACAGATGGTTTGAAACTCACTTCACTTGATCTGTCCAGCAGAAGTCGTGGTGTTCTTCTCTCTCTGTGCCTATGGATATCACTCTCTCTCAGCATTTAGTGACTCTTTTTGACCACAGACAGGACCCGGGCCGTGATAGCTGTGGCGATAGGCTGTGATTACGTATGTGAGGAAAGGTGCAATGCTATTGAAAGGAACTTAGGACGGCCCACTTCTTCCCCTCCACCCACTCCAGTACAGCCCTGCATCTCTGCCACCCTTCACCTTCCTGCCTTGTTTTTCCTCCAGCCCCCAAGGATTCAAATTCCTGGTTTCCAGACCAAATCCCAAATCTATCATGTTTTGTCCACTGGCAAAACAATCCACCTGGGATTTATTAGGCAAATCCTGTGCAATTCATAGGCCTTAATGACTTCCCATTTTTAATACACTTTGCCTTGTTAACTTTCATTCTGATCAAGCTCGCTTGTGTCCGACACTGCTGGATATTTACTGGGGGATGTCAAAAAGGAATGCAGACACAAATTAACAGGGCAAAAAAAAAGGAGGCAAGGCAATACACTACCCGGTGCCAGAACCATCATGCGTCTTCATTACACAAAGAATTAAGAACCATTAAGACAATGGCTTTGATGGAAACAACAGAGGTAGCCTACTTTCAGAAACAGCAGGAATGCCAGGGAAAGTTCCCATGAGGACTTTTCTGCAGAAATCCAGAGGAAATTTCCATGACCATTTGTAGGGGGGTGACAGCTGTCCCAGCACTGGCCTTTTATAAGGTAGTAAAAGTGTCTCCTCATCCATTCACTCCAGAGCTGACCAGCCCCCCTGCTGATGACCCACACCCGCTGGGCACACTAACAGGTAGCTACTATTAACCGAATAATAAGTAACAGGACTATCCTAATGACCACTTTTAAAACCAGCGAATACGGCAGATTTGTTTTGACACTTTTTTTACTCAAATTAAATCTATTGTACAAGAATACTTTGATATACAGAGGGATCTGAGGTAGTACAATTTACAAAAGAGAGATTTGATCACGCTAACTGGAAACCGGCAACAAAAATATGTTCTAGTCATGGTACATTTTCAGGATGCAGCTTTTGATGACACCCATGTATCTGTCCCATATTACTTGATGCCTGTGGAAAAAAAGATTGTATTTTTAACAAATGCTTTTGATATGATAAAGGGAGCACAAACACACATAAACACATTTATACTAACCTGAAAGCCTTAAGTGTGTGCACAGAGCTGCTGTAGTGAGTAAGGAAAAGTCTAAGGTCTCCGATTGTCCATTTATCTGACCGGCACGGTTCAATGAACTGAGAAGAGAAGCGAAAATCATTCTGTCACATTCAACCTGGGACTATTCGGGGACAAATATCACCTCATAGCATGCAGTTTATCTACAGTGTCAGTGCATTACCTTCTCTACAAGGTCGATGAACAGATCACGGACATCTTTGGTGTGTGTGAGTTTTGAAGCAATGTTAACTAGAGCTCTTGACAAATTCTAATGTTCATCCATGTAATCCAACATAAAACAAACAAATAAATAAATAAATAAAACAACTTTTATATAAACATACAAATATATACTGTATATATAGACCGTGTTTCAGTTTTATATATATATATATATATATATATATATATATATATATATATATATATATATATATATATATATATATATATATATATATATATATATATATATTAAAATTAAAAACAATAATGCTTCTTACCTTAAAACTAGCCTCCATCTCACTAAAGACTTTCATTTTCCCTCTAAGCTGTGCACACACCAAACTACAAGGTTGGCAGAGAGGAGATGTTGTGTGAGAGATAATGATAGTGTGTGTCCTAAGCATTACACAAAATGATCTGTACAATTAATCTGCATGCCTTTTGTGTTGGTCCAGCATGTCCTTATCATTCACCAAAACTTTCAAGTCTTTCAAGTCATGCAGAAACTCTTTTTCTAGATCAACATCCATGTCTTCCATCATGTTGTCTGAGAAAGTATGAAAGAAAGAAAACAGACAGCATGAGAATGCACCTGTAATGTCTTTTCTTTCAAATTCATTTTGCTTTATTACTATTACATTTCCCATTATGGATCTTTCAAATATTTCCTAATTAGTGGCAATGGGCTGAACAATTTTGGCACCGTCAACTCCCTGCTTGCTTAAATTTTACTCTGCCTCTCACCACTGTGTACTGTGTAAAGACACTCACCAAAGATGATCTGATTGATGGAATACCACGCAAATGATAACAGTAGCTGCTGTAGTGTTTCTGCAGTGCATATTAGTTTAATACATGCTTGTTTTCATAATGCATGGTTCAGTGCAACAGTTTTGTAGTGCTTACTAGCAAGTACGACAGTCTGAACTGCCTCTTTAAGAAAAACATCTTACCAACTGCCCCCACAGTCCAGTAGCTGATGAGCTGACCAGCGCAAAAGGCAAAGTCCTGGAAAGACAAGTACTGTAGTTTTCTCTTCCCTGTCTCAAAACGACTGTTAGCAAAGAACACAATGGCAGCATAGTCCCTGCAGAGAGACATGGCTGAATCAGTGAGAGGACAGGGGAGAGTGTGTAAAGCGTGTCGGGAACAGAAAAGAGCATATGAGAAGAAAAATGAATGGAGGAGAAAAAACAAGCAAAACAGTAAGAAGATGAACAGAACAGAAACATTTTAAGATATGCCTGTGTGTATCCTAGGCTTTAGCAGGTTTATGATTGCTTTCAAATATAACTCCAAAAGCTTTCACTGGTGAATCTGGTTGTATTAAGTCACAAAAGCATTTACAATATTTAAGTATATAACTTAAAGCCACAATATGTAATTTTTTGCAGCTAGAGGTTGCTTATTCAAAACAAAGGCGTAGCTTGATGACACCTAGATTTCGCAGAGCTTTTATTACGCCGCAGATGACTGCTTCCGCTACCTTTTTCCAGTGATGCATACACAGCGCTGTTTCATCATATTAGATGCATTATTTGAGTGTGTTGAAAGTTGTGTTATAATAAACATTTAGCTTTGAAACCAAATCTTCCGCCGTCATATTGTCAGCTCCTCACTCTTGTGATAAATTAAATCTGATTCCTGCTGCTGGTCTGTGCTCAGTTTTTAATTGTAACGTCTGTTCTCGAACTGATTTTTATTAGGCTACTATAAAAAAAATGAAAGCGACGAGGGGAAAGTGATGTAACCGGTGTAACGCCGACTATCGCAACAAGCCTAGATAACATATACCAGCACGCAGTAAGGAACTGTTGTTTATGATATATCTATTTTGTTTATACAGCTATATCTATAATGAAAAAAACATTTACAAGTTGACATCATATCCAGGAGATAAGTCTAACACACAGACGAGTAAAATCACAGGCTTTGCTTATCCCTTGCGAATGCGCCACGTGAAATTCAGATGTGGGGGGGTAATTTATAAATTACATGAGGTCCCCAGATGATACTAATCCCATGCGAATAGGGCTTAAAACCGCAAATCGAGGGTAACATGGGTATGATGTCATCACGATGCACAGATATGGTTCGTGTCCTGGTTAAAATTGCTTATTTCTCTGGATTTAAACATTCTTGGAAACTTCTGGGATAATGTGAATACACAAGTCAACTAAATATATAACACTGTTCTAGTGGTTTTGGATATTTGAATCAAAAATCTTACATATTGTGCCTTTAAGTATATAACTTATAACAAGAACAGATAAGAAATATGGTTTTTGGCTCACATTTACATCCCTGGTATTGGAAAGTTAGAATTGGTCACAATTTCAATAGGTGGAACAGCTGCTCTTTATCACTAGGAAGGGA
Source organism: Paracanthobrama guichenoti (assembly GCA_018749465.1). Classification (NCBI taxonomy): domain Eukaryota; kingdom Metazoa; phylum Chordata; class Actinopteri; order Cypriniformes; family Gobionidae; genus Paracanthobrama; species Paracanthobrama guichenoti. The sequence goes on from CM031963.1 coordinate 6,664,504, forward strand.
ATGGTACAGTGTGTACATGCTTCATTTAGCTCCATGTGTGAAAGTTTTACCTTGCCAAAACATCAGACAGGAGAAAGTGACGTTGTATGTTCTCCACTAGGGGGCCTTTTAGCTCTTCCACCACTTTAAACACACGCTTGAAATTGTCAAACTGAGTAAAAGGTAGAGAGGTAAGGTAAACAGTAACAATTTACAATTAGGTTGCATTAGTTAACATTAGTTAATGCACTGACTAACATTAACCTACAACAGTGAGCAATACATTTGTTACAGTATTTATTCATCTCTGTTAACGTTAGTTAAAGGTGCTGTATGTATTTTTTTTTACTATTCTAAAGCATTAAAAATACCATACTATATTTGCATACATTTAGGAAACACACAAAGTTCAAATACAGTCAGTTAGGCCGCATTTACACTGCAGGTCTTGATGCACAATTGCGATTTGGTGAGTATATCCGATTTTTTGACGAGCCGCTTTCATAATCTTTTAAAAGCGACCCACATCGGATCATATCGGATTTATTACCACATATGAGTGAGGCCTGAATCCGATCTGAGGATATTGGAATTCATGCGTTTTTTTCCTGCTTACACGTTCATTTGTCATATCCGATCTGTGCCACATGAGAGGGAAAATCGGAATTGGGTCACTTGAACCATGCGGTGTAAATGGGGTCTTATTCTACTGTGAAATGTGCGTCTGGGCGGTATTCCAGAAAGCAGGTTATGTGGCATACCTGGGTATGTTTAAGGATAAGTAAGCAGATAACCTCAACTTTTGGTTCCAAAAACGGAGGTAACTTTCAGGGTATGCAAGAAACCATAGCAACTCACTCTCTGAACATGTTTCAGGGTTAGTTTGTTTAAGAGGTACTCAGATGTGTGTAAATTATAAATAGAGTTATATTAATATAACTAAATGTGTTATATAGTTACAGTAATAATATACAATCCTATATATTAATTGTAAAGCACTATTACAACAAGGTAATGTTTAAATGTTAATTTAATTCAAATATATTTATTATTTATTTTATTGTCAACTCACACATGGATCTGGATTCAATTAATTAGCATCAAACAAACAATATAATCCTTATTCTCCATGAATAAAGATTACTTGTTAAACAAAAAGACTGAAAAATGATTGCACAGCCACCAAATTTAGTAGGTTATGTAAATCGGCATTAAACAAAAGAAGAAGATTAAGTAGTATGGCGCACTTGTCCATTTCCATGGTGAATAGTCATTCGTCGCTCTGTTGATAATGTCTTGTGTGTTCACATACTCTGGGTCGTCTGAACATTACTCCCGGACGCCGTTTTTGCAACCAGTATACCTCGAGTAAGCAAGGTTTGGATTAATCAACCGAGAGTTCAAGGTATATGTGACAGTAAGTTAACCTTGCTTTCTGAAATACCCCCCTGAATGTGTCTGAATGTTTTGTTTGGGTCTGTGTGATCCCGCTTTCCTTATCATCGGGATTTTGTATAGTTTTGTAAACGTATTTAAATAAAAACAATTGTAGAAATATTCAAATGATTACTGAATAATAATTATTATTATTTAATATTTATAAGTATTATACACTGACAACATTTCTATAAAAAAGTATTGCTAATCATGCAATATTCATCCTTTCCTAGTGAGGCCTTCAAAAATACAAGAGGCCAGAGTGTCAGCAGCACCTGTCGGCGACAGCTCTTGAGTGCAATCCCAGTCTTTGAACTGATGTCGTCCAAGTCTTTTTTGGTCCCTTTGGAGAGTTTCTTACCGAGCACCTCCCTGGCAAACACACTATCAAACTTATAGTACCTACAGGACAAATGTGGCAAGAAACAAAAAAAACTCAGCAAAACACAGATGATGCTCTAGCTAACAACTAAAACTTCTTTAATATTATAGAAAATGGATGCAAACTCTAGTAGGACCACAGACCTCTCAATAAGCATGGTTTGACGGTGAGGAGGGATCTGGAAAAGAAGCTGATTGGCCACTTTGGACGGAGACTGTAGGAGCCGCTCACACATCTGGAATGTTCTGAACTGGTCCATGGTGTCGCTGTGCAAAACTTCTGCATTGGCTTCACACTCCAGCAAGGCTCCTGCTTCCATCCGCATTCTCACTGCATCTGTGACTATTTACCAAGATGAAGAGTATATCATCACCTGAAATGTTAAACGTAAAAGTGCGTAGGACAAGCTCATAAACAACATTTAGAAACCAAGATGTATTAACCTGTGTGTCCATCCAACCACAGTTGGTACACGTCTTCATCAAGGACGGTGGTATTCCCCACAAACACATCTAACTCCATAGACATTTTCCTAAAATAGCAAAAATAAATAAACACAATATTTTAAATAATGTATTAAAACCATTATAAAAAGTACATTTAATAAAACAATTTGATATAGAGGTCATAGCTGATTTGACAAACAACATTTTGACTTGTAACAACAAATGCAATGTCCATATGGATTTTAAAACTGGCAACTATATAGTATATTATTTGCTTAGCAGTTTGTTGCATTGATTGTTCTATGTTTATATTTAAAGGCTAAACTAAAATTAGCACTCTGACCTGTTTATTCAGAGAAGGATGACGTTAAACTGATGATGCAAACTTACCGTGTTATTTATGTTTTGTGTTGGAAGGTCAGTCAATAAAGACGCTGGTTAGCTGATGTTAAAGTGTTGCAAAAGGTGGTATCGCGCTGTAGGACGCATCTGCGAGCTGACCTTATTGCGCAGTTACAATTCCAAACACGCACGTGCAGATCTATCTATGCGCTTTATGCAGGAATACAAACAAATAATACCATATCTATGAGCACTGACCGCTGCTGCGGTACATGTAACTGGCAGGAGAAGATGCTGTCAAACTCCTCGCAGTCGTGTGAATCCTTTCTGGTGGTTTGACTCCAGCTGAACTACATCAAAGAGTATAGAAGACTACATCCACCATAAACATCTTATTCTTCTTCTTAGTTTTATGGCGGATTGCAACCATGACTTATCAGGTGCATACCGCCACCTACTGTACCGGAGTGCGCAGCAAGGATTATGGTTCGATGAAACTACTTTACATAACAGTTAAAAAAACGGGAAAAAAAAACAAACAAAACAACAATACTATATTCTATAATATACCCCTATATCCTTCAGATATTCCACAACAGCTAAACACCATAGACGTTGCCCTCCGTCGAGCATTCACGCAGCGTTATTAATAGCGTTATAATGTGTGACTGCCACCTGCTGCTAAGGAATAAACAAAGCACATAGTTGTAACCAAAACTATAATAGCTAAACAAAATGTTGAGAAACACCTAAATGTAATTCTTATTATATGTTTGACTGCATTAATGTCATGGTAGGCTATAACATTTTGCACTTGTGTAATGTTAGACTTTAAGTAGGCTACTTTTTTTCAGCAATCTAAACTTGCAACATTAGCCTAAGGAAACATGCGTTGAGGCATTTTGTGAGGCACTTTTTTGGTGAATTAAATTATCTTTGATGTTAATAATTGACTAAATCTAAAGTCTTAAAGAACTTATATTTACCCTACTTGAGTATTGATATATAATTATATGATTGAGTGTTATTTTGAAAAAAAAAAATATATATATATACTACCATTCAAAAGCTTTGGGTCAGTAAATGTTTTTAAAGAAACAAATAAAGTTTTTATTCAGCAAGGACTGGCAGTAAATACTTATACTGTTACAAAATTCCATGTCAAATAAAAGCTAGTCTTTTGAGCTTTGATTGTATTAATCAAAGAATCCTGAAAAAAATATCACGCTGCCATAAATCTAACTATACCATCACAGGATATATATATTATATATATATATATATATATATATATATATATATATATATATATATATATATATATATATATATATATATATATAAACTGTTATTTTAAACTGTAATAATATTTCATAACATTACTATTTTGAACAGTGTATATTAGCTAACTAACTAAATATATCATTTATGGACCTTGTATCTAGTCAAGGTCCACCCCTATACCCTTTGGTACAAAAACATTTGACAGAGAAACACCATTTGAAACTGTGGTTTATTACGAAAACAATTAAAAACAAATCATGCATGCAAGATAATAATTCTCAAGGTATCACTGAAATATATTTTAACATTTCACTTTCTTCAAGAAATATGTGCCTATTATGTTATATTATACACAGCTGATCTGAACCAGCAGACTCAGCACTAAACATGACCAGTGTTTATTCTGGGTTTGGGTCATTTATCTTGCAGATAGGCATATGTGCCTCAAAGACCAACTCTAGTCTTTCTCTCTCCCTTTCAAGTGCAGCGATCTCTTCTTCCAGTTGTGTCTTCACCTGTTCCAAATGATCCGTCTCCTGAAAGACAAAGCATAAGCTCAGGACATACAGCTAGGCTTCTGCGTTGTTTATAACACAAATAATAACCCATCTCACATTCTGTAATGTGTCTATAAGCATCCGACGCCGATCCCGACATCTGGCAGCTGCTACTCTGTTCCTTTCCCTGCGGATCCTTATCCTGTCAAGTTCCTCAGAGGACATCTATAAAAGAAGGGTGTCTTAAGACTAATTTAATTTAAGAACCATTAAGCTTAAGTCTAAAAGAGTGATGGTGCTGCCATCTTATGGCTGATAACAAGCATACACAAAACAATTATACCCTATTCAATATAGGCTGTTATTCATCCATTGGCACCAATGACAAAGTGATCCATCTGAGCCTGCGCTTTAAGATTCCCGCTCAAATACTACAGCACTGACTCACTCCTCATGCCCCATTGTGATTCAGATGTGAGTCATTCCCATCTTTTACCATAAATAAATGAGTCACCGGAACCAAGTTCACTTTCACTATTTTCTGCATTCCAAATTCTGAAAATATCAGAAATATTAGTAACTTACATGCTTATTAGTACTGCCCCCCACTGCTCCGTTACAGGACTGGTCAGGACTGGAGCACTGTGGCAAACAGGGGCAGTTAGGCATGGTGGTGGTGGGTATGAATGAGCAAAATGTTCCCAATGTGGTCTCTGATTGGGAAAGTAGAGAGGACTGCAGAAGCCACTGAAGATCTGGACTAGATGTAATTACTTCAAGATTTGGGCTAGATGTAGTCTCCTCGGTGAGATTCTGCAAAATAAATAAATAAAATGCTTTAGATTGCATGAGAAAAAAAATAAATAAATAAATAAATAAATAAATCACCATACTAAACAACTATTGTTAGCTCAGAGGTATTCCTTCTATTTGATTCAGTTGATTTGAAAATATATGCAGTATCTTAAAATATTTAACAACAAAAAATATACATATACACAGCCTACCGAACGTATGTGAAAAGTCGTTGAGTTCTCCGGGTCCATCCATGCTGGAGGAATCTGGGAATCATGCATACGATAATACGACTCTCTTCCTTCATTATGATTCATTATGATCAAAACAGATCAGTATCCTGTGAGTTCATATTATTTATCTTTGTTAAGTTCGTTTAAACCCATCTCCCATCCTGTTAACTGAAATATAACACAGATTCGATAGCAGAAAAATGACAAAATTATGATAAATCCATCAGAGCGAATGGTGAAAAATAAACCAAAACATGTGCTACAACTTTTCTTAAAATGTTTCAACGCCTCCTCACACCCACGCTATCTCTCCTCCTCCCCATTAGTGAAGCATCCATCCAGCGTTTCCAATCTACCGCCGTTTCTCCTCAGTGGCTACTAATGTGCTTCTAATGGCCATTCCCTTCTTGCCAATAGCGCCAACTAACTGTCACTAAAATTATATTCACTGGGAAAACCAAGTAAACGTCGCTAAGTTTAATACATGTGGTTAGAGAGCTCCAGAAGCTTCCATAGCTCACACCCTACACGTTGAATTTCAATTACAGCCATCTTTTGCCAGTAGGTGACGTGTAGGTTTGAAATGTATGAATAAGCGAACCGTTGCAGAACTGGTAGGACATTCATGAATCACTGAATTGGGTATGAACAAACAGATATGTGCCTCATTTTATGTCATGGCTGGTAGGTCGGTGTACGGTATTCAAGAATAAATCACCCAAGAAATTAAAATATGAACCTCCCCACCATGACTGTGTCAGGCCACCTTTTTTAATACTATATATTTTAATCTTTTCATTAAAAGGCAAGATGATTTTGTTCAAGTCAACTAGGCTAGTCCTAAAAAACATTCTGACATTACTCAAAAATTATTTTTGGGTTACACTTTATTCTACAGTGTCCTTGTTACATGTGTTACGTGTATTTACCATAGTAATAACAGTAAATTATGCATAATTACAATCAACTAATCCTCAACCAAACCCAAATATATTGATACACATAAAGGGTGCACGATATATCAGCCACCATATTGGTATCGCCCAATGTTTTTTTGTTGTTGTTGTTGGTTTTTATACGTTATCGTTATCATCCCGATAAGAAATTTGAGCTGATATATTAAAGCTGATTATTTCCTTTAGCTGAGACACTTCAGATGTGCAGTTCGCCATGATGATTTTGAATTGCTTGAAATATGATTGGAATCACTTCAAAAAAGGAAAATACAGTCTAGAGCAACATGTGCAGTGCAAGTCTGTCATATAGGTTACATAAAATTATAATGAGAACATTATAATTGTGTGTTTAGGACATGGCCTTTAATGGTGAGGCTTTTGTTTTTGTAATCAGGCTCTCAAACATTATATAAAAATGTGAATTTAGATTTTTCAGCCAGCATATCGGTTATCATCTTTAAATGTAATTATCGGTTATCTGTATCGGCTAAAATTTTAGAAGTTATATACTAATCTTTTAAATCAACTGAAACGCGTATTACGGAGCACGTAAAGGGACATGGTGAAGATAAAAAAATATGAGATGGGAGGAAAAATATTTGATATCCCACCACCATGTCCCTTTAGGGGCTCCATAACACATAAATGCTGCTGAAAAAATAAATGCAAAGACAGAACTATAATTTTGTCTAGTCAGACCAAGACGTGTAATAGGGATATGACTAAGCCCATGTGTCACACAATTCAGATAGAATATGCTTGTTTAAGCTTATTTTTTAATTAGAGTCAGCGCAAATACCAAATAAAAAAGTTTTATTATTAACAGAAAAGTTATAGTTTATTCCTCTTGTAATTTCAGTGCTCGTTTTCCCCCCAAGGCAACATGAATCAAAATGAATAGCAGATTTGACACATGAACTGTAGACACACACACACAGGGGTGTAAAGGACATATTATATAGGTCTGTAGGCCCCAACAGTAATATCAAATAGTTTAGGGTTATTCAGTGTCCCTTCTTTGTCCAAAAGAAAGTAGAACTTGTACCCTTTGATTTTAAGAGGGATAAATGAAGGTGATTCCTGTCTGTGTGCATGACAGGCCACTTGAGTCAAAGGCACAGTTACATGGTGAGCTCTGGGAGGTCCCAGCGGTGATTGTGTAGACACTGTGACATTTCCACCTCCCTTATGTAGAATCACACGACTGACAGAACGACGGCTGAACAATGTTGCCACACCGACAATTCCTCCACCTATGACAACAGAAAAAAATAGCCATTTAATAGAGATTGAATACATAAAAATGCAGATAAAAATGCAGTTAAGGCTTACCAATGATTAGGCACCCAAGAGTGAATCCATACCTCCAGGCATTTGAACCAAGGTTCATATCAAAACTGAAAAGACCCCCTAACTCAGTTCTAACCTTTTGAGGTTCACTGCTAATGTTTCTTGTGTCTCGAAGACTTGTGAAAGCAAAGTGAGCCAGATATGCCCAGAAAACAAACTGACCACCACAAAAAATGGCCAAAAGTCTGAAGAAACGGGTCCGGTCATGTTCAAAGAGAATCACGTCCTTTGCGACGGCAGTAGAGGTGAAGGCATTCCTGACTGAATTCATGCGCACGTGACAACGTAGTGGACTCAAGATGCCTGTGACATTATTGAACTTAATGAACTGAGTCGCTGTAGACACGGAAGCTCTTGAAGACTGAATACTTGTCAGTCGATACGCTGAAATAAATGTGGGACAGCGCTTTACGCCGAATAACACGCACTGAATACCCATGATTTAATAAAACGATTATATTCGAACAACTGGAATTTCAAAAACGACACATTTCTGTATAATTGACAACTACAATATTAATATCCAACATGCTATGAGATATGAACGGCACCAGGGAAACGCCATGTTTGCTCTATTTTAAACTACGGGTGCCTCGTTGGTCCAATCGGTCCTGTTTACTAAAAGAGATCCTTCATATCTTGACTTATACAAACAAAAATTATACTTTGTTTGTTAATTATTTATAACTATTGGTTCATAAATATTATTTATTCATAACTATTCGTAAATAAAAAAATATTTTCATATAATTGGTCGCTACTTAAGTGTTTAATGTTTCAAAATTTGCTGAAAAGCTTTAACCAGCTGTTTAATGCCAGGTTGTGACAACTTACCCCATGTAGTGTAATATGCTCCGCTATTGGGCAGGGTTTCTTTATTTGTATTTTGTGTAGAAAAGACTTTACTGCTGTTTTCTCTTATCTCCCTGTATTCATTTTCGCAGGGTACTTTAGAAATAGGATAGACAGAGATTTCAGGTGTGTTTGTGTTTTCATTTTGTGTGTGTGTGTGTGTGTGTGTGTGTGTGTGTGTGTGTGTGTGTGTGTGTGTGTGTGTGTGTGTGAGGGTCGTTTTACTGTGATTCTTATCTGATTTTTGAGACATTAACTTGCCCCAAAGTAATTTGCATACAACGGTTTCATTTAGACTAAACTGATGACAGCTTCTGTTAAACGGTCAGCCTATTGTCTAATATAGCTACAGTATAGCAACGTCAGTAATCCTCTTATTATAATGAAACATCCATGTTTTCAAGGACTAGCAGTGTCTTAAAACTTTAGTAGGTATAGTTTGTGACAAGGCACGTTCGCCCCCCTGCTGATAGCCTACTGTTACAGCAATACACCTCCATACAGACAGACAAAACGCCTAAACAAAGGAGTAGACCCACACCCTACAGAAAACCTCAAGTCATGATTAAAAAGTTGATAAATGGACTAAAATTGCATTATTGGTGTTCTAAAACTAACACTAACGTGTTAATATTTAAAACAATACATAGTTACCCGTTTACCTTTCTCACTAAGGTTACATTATTAGCATTAGTTTGAGAACCGGTTATACTTGTACCTGCACTGCGCCGTTATATTTCTGCGCATGCGCAACCTCACCTGGCGGTTTCCTTGTTATAAGGAAAACGATAGTTGAATTGTGGATAACTGTAGGTTGCAAGAGGATCCGCTTAAAAGCATCCATAGGAAGTTAGACGAACATAAACCATTCGCTAGTTTTTCGAAAATGCCTCGAGCATTCTTGGTCAAAAAAGTGAACGTTGCTACTGGAAAAAGAAGCTGGGGTGAGATTCCGGATTCCGCGCGTGGGGACGTGTACATACCTGGTGAGTGTCTCGTTCATGTTCGTGTGTCATTTTTAATACTTAATGCACAATTACGGTATTATTTTGACAAATGCAGTTAAACTAAACAAAAAAATTAAATAAAATATTTTCATTATGCTATTATTAGTCCTATATCTGATCCAAATTGTTAGGCTATATTAATTTATTTTTTATTATATTATTTTTAATGTCTTTAAATGTCTTTTAAATGACTTTGTGAATTCTGACTCTGAATTCTGTTTGTATATTATATTTCATTGAATGCTTAGGCTTATACGGATTAGTTGTATGAAATAATGTAAAAAAGTACCTGAACTCAGTGGCCAGTAAAAAATCTGTTGATCACTCTCTCTGCTTCGACTGAAAAATCTCTCTGCTCTTGCTGCTCCCTAGAGTCCCTTTTTCCACCATATGTGCACGAAGTCTCTGAGGGAAGCGTTGCAGAATACTCCTGCTTCACAACTGCACAAAAAAACAAGTTTCTAAATGTTCAGTCACAAGTCCTGTCTGCAAAGCTGCCATCCTCTGCTGCACAGGGTCAACTTAATCACGATCCAGAATGCCGCATGAGGACCCAAAGAGTGCCTTACATGCGCTCAAAGATAAAGGTATACTCACATTTTTTTTGGTTTAAAACTGCTGCTTTGGCACTTGATGTTAGTGTGCATTTTCTGTGCTGTAGCAGGATATGACATCATTGTTCTCCCATTTTCAGATAACTACAGGTAATATGCCATCTCTTCTGTCAGTCATACCAGAAAATGCAAGCAAATTAGCAGATATTCTACCTGCTGCATCAGTATTATCCTGCCAGGTATGTCAGAAGACGTTTACTACAGCACGTATGCTGAAACGCCACGTGAAGTGCCACAGTGAAACAAAGAAGTACTCTTGTGAGCACTGTGGAAAAGGATTTAATGATGCTTTTGATCTGAAGAGGCATGTACGTACTCATACTGGTAAGTTTGCAATAATGTTATGTTTATAATATATGTTTAAATATGCAAGTTTGTATATTTTCATCTCTAACTTTCCTCTCAACTTCCAATATACAGGTGTGAGACCCTATAAGTGCACTTTGTGTGCTAAAGCCTTCACCCAGCGTTGCTCCTTAGAATCTCACTTAAAGAAGATCCACGCCATCACTCAACAGTATGCCTACAAAGAGCGTAGAGGCAAACTGTATGTGTGTGAGGAGTGTGGCTTGACTGCACAGACACGGGAAAGTCTGCAGAATCATCTTCAAGCCGAACATCCACAGAGACTAAGAAAAAGCAACTGTAAACTGGCACATAGTGAGGAAGATAACGTGTCACTGTGTTCACCGGAAACCCCCCATATATAGTGCTGAGTAGAAATAAAACAATTAGAAGACCTAGTTATTGATAGATGTTCCACTCTACATGCACTTTTGTACAGTCAGTAATTCTAGGCAGAACCAAATGTATTATAGAATTATTGGAAATAGGAAGATAATTCTGATGTAATGAATTGAATCAAAAATTACACTGAAGCTGTAAATACTTCACCAAAAAATAAAATTCTGCTGTGTTGTAAGAGACAACCCTGTCTGTTTTCTTGAAAGTCTTGTGAAATAGAAATACACTTATACTTTTGAAAAGAGTAGGCTATATTTATTATGAAAATAATACTTTTTAAATAATATACTTACCCCAAGCACAAACTAAATGCAATGTTGTGGGACACTTAATTGCATGTTCAATAAAAATATATTATAATTTAAAACTATTGAATGCAATTAGTTGAAGTAAAAGTGTTTTTGACATACTTATGTAGGAAAACGTCTTTATATGTAATTTCATTATTATGTCTTTGAAATATGGTTAAAGCCTGCTGCGAATGTACTGATAAGCATTTATCGTAACCTAAAATATTTTAATGTAGCCTAATTTCTGTTGAAACTTACACATTTGTAATGATGAAGTTGCAATTTATTACATTTAAAACTGTATGTAGCCAATATTGAATACACATAGGCCTAAAATGATAATGCAAGACTTTACATGTGCTTTGTTAGTCAACACATCAAAATAAGTGCACTAAAGCATGACAAAATATATAATTTAATATTATTATAAAGTGTGTAAATGTTAAATGTGTAAAGCAACAGTCAGGAATGTGTAAGTGGCCTTTTATTTCATTAATATTATATTATCTGCAAGTATAGTTTTAAAAAAATATAACCTGAAAGTGCATATTCAATACAACCAAGGGCACTTCTTTTTCACGAGGATTGTCCAAGTATTTTTATTTATTTATGTTTTGTTAACATCGCAGCTTTAAACTTGTAGCAACATTAAACGACTATTGACTATTTGACTAATAAATAACGAATAAAAAAACTAACAGTAACTAAACCTAAACTCGCATGTGCACGCGCTGTCAGCGGGTTGGTACGAACTGCCCAATTATTAGGATTTGAAGGCGCGTTTAAGGATGACGTCAGAGCGAAGTCCGCAAGGAGACCGTTCAGGTGAAAGGAGGTTGAGGTGGAAAATGCGAGATGCTCGCGAAGGAGAGTTAGGATTCTGTCATTTCAACATTTCGGATTTTCTTTCATTAAAGCGTAGAGAATATAATAAAAGATTAATCTCGCCGCCACTGACTACGACACACCGTGTTCGACAGTCTTCGACTAAAACGGCTGTGCAGCGCGAGCCGCGAACATGATGCACGCGCTGTTATCCTGCCATCGCTCTGCCTCTGTGTCGAGCTCGCGATGCTTTTGTCACACAATTGCTGAGGGGAAATCAAGCGCAACAGTTACCCGTTATTCCTGATCCTTGGCCGGACTAGAATCCAGAAGACGAATCGCTACTGAGATTAGGTGATGTGATAACCTTTGTTGGACACGGAAAGGAAAGGACGCATCTTTGGGGGATGCTCTTGTGTCGTGAATATCGCCACCATAGAAACGTGGTGGCACTCGCCGCTCATGGGGTGAAATAGGTTACGGAGAGGTCCTGACGGTGGACCGCATACTGGACTGTGTGTGCCGTGTAAATACATGTTAGTGAAAAATGCAAGGGGTGACGGTGACGGGAGAAGCGCCCACACTGAATGGGGGCGGAAGGGAGGAGGTAAGGCGTGAAAATGTTGGTAAATAAAACCATGAGTTTCTTCTCGTTGAAGTGCAATTGTCCTATGAACATGTAGAAGGTGAAACAGGATTTTGTAGTGTTATTTTGTATTTCATAGATACACTGTCCTTAACATTCAGTTGCACGCATTATGAAATGTATTTGTTTTTGTATGTATAATCATTTATACAATCAAAAAACGTATTGTTTTTATATCGTGCCTGTAGGCAGCAATGTGCAAGAATGGAAAGAAATGAATCAAAGACGTGTGAAAGTGAGTGATTGCTATCCGTTTTACTGATGCCAGTGCTCAAATATTTTATTACATATTAACAGACTAAACACTACATGACAGAATGTAATAAAATTGGCTCCTAGATTCCTTAAAATCACTTTAACTGTGCATAAAAAAATAATAATATATAGGCTACACAATAAAAATCCAAATAAACACCAAGACAGCAAATACCAAGTAGTGGCTGCATTTGTGATGACGTCACTGCACAGGTGAGCATCCACTCCACTATCAATTTGTTTAATGCTAATATTAGTGCGTTTAAGCAAAATCTTTTTACTTCATATTTAACCATTTTATTGTCGCCTTATATGCAGTTGCAAAGTGGAGAAATTTGGTGCAGTAAATATTCTTTTGAAGTATTCCCATAGGTAAAATCATACTGCATATGATCATCTGCATGGACACTTCTTTGCTCAGTGCCTCAAAAAAGGTGTTATGTCAGTTACTTTAGCTACTGGATGTTTGGCTGTCTGGTTTACTGAGGGAAAGGGCCTGTCTATAAGCGATGTCTCTATAGGAATGATGAGAGCTAGTGGATGAGAATGCAGTTATTTCCCTGTCTCTCTATTTTGCCAGATCTGGGATAGAATGAATGATATCATGCATCTAATACAGGGAGGATCGGCCAAATGAGTTCCTATAGCTTTCTATGTGTAACTGTAAGCAGAATTTTCTCTAAAAATGCTGGGTCATTTCAACCCATATTTGGGTCAAATATGGACAAACCCAAACAGCCCAGCATTTTTTAGAGTGTGATAAAAATGACACTTTCAGAGAAACCAACCTCCAAATGGCTTACATTGTCTCAGCATATTAAATTGGATAGGAGATATTAATTGAGGAGGATATTAAGGAGAATAGGAATATTTTAACATAAAAATTGCACACATTTTACTTTAAATATTTGCATTACAAATGTACCCTTAGAAGGAACGTTTCTATATCGGGTTCTGTCAGGTGCTTCATAAATAGAAACATTTAGGGGTTCGCATCATGGGATCATTAATTAAACAGCTTAACATGCTTGATCGCTAGAAAAAATGAAAACCGGTTAAACATGAAAGTATTATTGAATCATGTGAGATATTTCTATTTTTGGCATGAAGGCTTCTTTAAAATTGTGTCAAGAACCATTAGAACCCCACTGAACCTTTTTTTCTAAGAGTGTAGACGTTCTTTGCTCTCAGATTTTCTCTTGAACCTTTTTTTCTGACTCGCTCTGCTTTCTCACTTTGACTTTTCCCACCTGACTCACAGCATTTATCTTAGATAACCGGAGGTCAGGTCTCAGTGGGACATTCATTATTTTCTGGATGGTTATTCATCCAGTGTGTAGTTCATTAAAGAAAATCCAATAATTAACACACACTTTTCTGGCAGCACATACAGTGCCTTGAATTATTTTAAATATGTGACATGACAATACAAGCCTTCCCTCAATTCTTTCTCTCACTCACACCCTCAGTTGCTGAGTTTACCCCCACATACTGTTACAGACCGATCGATAGACTCAGAGACAGAGTGGGGGATGGGAAGTTTTTGTAATCATTATTGAGTTTTCATAATGTTTGTGCTACATTGTCACTTACAAACGTATCAGTTCTTTTAGCTGCAGCTATTTCTGTTTAGTGAGGTCTTCTCAGTTTACAATGTCTGACTGTTCTCTGCTTTGTACTGAACAGCATATATGCCAATGAATCTGGATGCTTTGTGGATAAACGCATCTCTTTGAAAGTAATGAGTGCTCGCCTGGTCTGATAGAAATAGATGTATATGCTGAGAAGGCAATCAAGACTTTAAAAGGCCACTCAGACCATCCTGCTTTAATTTATGAACGTATCCTTTTCTCCTCTGCTCTTTACCATCATTAGCTTATCCACACGCCTTTAACACGTAACTAGTTTCTGTTGTGTACTAGTTATCTGCTGATTAGTGTTCTCTGCAGTTTAACGTTTGATGCATATCACTCTCAATATCATTTGTTCAGGCTGAATATTTTATGTGCCCAATGTCCTTCATCTCAAAATGTTGCACTCACAATTAGAAAGGGTGTCCATTACCAAATGATGAGATCATTTCAGTAATAAATCTATTTAAAACAATTCATGCGAAAAGTGTTAACACAAACTTGAACGATTTTACAGTATTTTTAGAGGTAGCATGAAGGCAGTCTTTAACTACATATTTAACAACAATAGGCTATTAAACAAACAATATAATAGGCTATGTGCTCAAATTTACACACCACTCACAGAATCTGTGAAAATAAGAATTTTAACAAAATAAGAGGGATCATACAAAATGCATGTTATTTTTTATTTAGTACTGTCCTGAATATGATGTTGTACATAAAAGATGTTTACATATAGTCCACAAGACAAAAAAAAAAAAAAAAAAAAAAAAATAGCATAATTAATATAAATGACCCTGTTCAAAAGTTTATCTTGATTCTTAATACTGTGTGTCGTTACCTGGATGATCATTATTATTATAATATTTTTTGTGATGGTTGTTCATGAGTCCTTTGTTTGTCCTGAGCAGTTAAACTGCCCAGTGTTCTTCAGAAAAATCCTTCAGATTCTTCAGTTTTGCATATTTGAACCCTTTCCAGCAGTGACTGTATGATTTTGATATCCATCTTTTCACACTTTCCATATTTTCCATCTTTCATGGCCAATTGAGGGACTCAAACACAACTATTAAAAAAGGTACATTCACTGATGCTCCAGAAGGAAACACGATGCATAAAAAGCATATAATACTTTTTGAATTTGATGATCAAGGTAAATTGTACATAATTTGTCTTCTGGGAAACATGTACGTAACATCCTCTGTTGCTTCCGAAGGGCAGTACTAAATAAATAATAAAAAAAACAGGTGATGAAATAAAAATTTAAACGGGTGATGAATTGAGAAATCAACTTTCCCTTGAGCCTTTGATATATATATAAAAGTTCATCGTGATATAAGAATATCCTTTAAGTTTCAGAGCTGAAAACTTCCTTGATAGTCAAAGAAAAGCTTTTATTGACACAGGCCCAGAAAACGCTCAATCTCAGAATATGCCAACCCTTGACGTCATCGTGTGGTGAAACGCCGCCTCAAGCCCGCCCACCGCCTCGTGGAGCTAAACCGATCCCGCTACCAAGCAATAAACATCCCGGTTCCAGCTCACGTGCGTGAGACATTGCACGTTTGTTCGCTTTATTTCACCGTGGAATCGTTTGAAAACCAGATACAGGTCGAAACTGTATTTGCAGACAGAATGAGATTAAAACACAATGCTGTGTCTTCTATATTGGATCTGACAGGAATGGTGCAATACACTTATGTGAGTGAAACATGTTTCTTATATGGGATAGTATTGCATTGTTACAGATCGTTTTGATTATGTGTACGTGTCTAACAGAACATACCTTAGCACGCTGTCAAAGACTGGAGAATTCTTTATTTGTGGTGTTGTGCTACAATTTGTGATCACTGATCAGACTCAGACATGTCGCTATGGGCTAGGGCTCGTAAAGCCCAACGTCCCGGGGCTATGTGTTTTTCAGACTGGCTACCAAATCTTAAATAGTGAAATAACATTCCTTTCTTGATGTGCGTTGTTCACGGGCGGGCCAAGTAATAAAAAAATAACATTCCAATCAATTGCGGATGGATGAGAGATGAATCATTGAGTTTGTTTGATAAAGACATTTTGCGAGCCCTGTAAGTGTTCCCCCACACACTTTCAAAACAATTCCCTCATGTACTGACAGAGGAGCTGAAGCTCATTAAATATGCAAATCTTATCCAATCCTAGGCGTGGGCATTTACTTCCAAGTCTTCAGTGCGCCACGCACATAGAAATCGAGCGTTCTTGAGAGAGCCTCAAAACCAGGGTAGAAAATAGCCTATTACTTAGGGTAAACGTACCTATTAAGCTTACCAAAATCTACATTGACACATTTTAGTGCACAGGGTATTGGTATGAGTACAAGAAGTTATGTTAAAATAAAATATTAATCTCTCACACAATATTATTTTATATTATTTTAAATGACAAAAGCGTTTAAATTGAGATGGGGGGGAATACAACATTTTTAAAGAATAATTTTATATAGATTAACTTGAAGTGACAACCATCAGTTAATATTTAAAGTCTATTTATGAAGTATTTACATAGACGTTCATTGTGGCTTAAAGGGAGCACACTGAGCTTTATTTGAACAGCATACCTTTTTTAATTAATAAATATTAAAATTATAAATGTAAAAGGACAATTTTGCTAAATAAATAATCTAGGTCATGTATTAAGTTCATACATATTAATATGGATTGCTATTATAGAAAATATCTATGAAATTATACTTTTTCTTATTAATGTCATACTGAAGCTGTGATTTTCATAGTAGTGCACCCTTTAAGCTAACTGCATACAATAATATGAGTTCTTTAAAAATTATAGAAGTGTAAAACAACAGAACATCAATAAACTGTAAATTTATAATATAATGGATTTAAAAGTACAAACCAGTAATGCCTGTGAAATAATAGATTAGTGTAGCACACAGTCTTATACAGCTAGTAAGCTAACAATGTTCTGTAGCATCTGTGCTATGTTGCTAAAACTATAAGTTATAATATGCAGAAGTCTAAATATTAATCTCTTAATTTTGCAGTAAGAAGTTATACTTATCAAAAATAAAGGCTTAAACATCTAAAAATGCACATTTAAGGGGCTACTCTTTTGATGAAAGTTTTCAGACAGCTTTCAAAATGGCTGCCAGACAGTGTGAACACATGAATACCCATATCTCAGTGTGCAAAGGAAATTACAGGAGGTATATAGTAACGAACACATCATTTGGTTAAGACATCAAGTAGGATGATAACATTTATAACATAAAAAAAAAAAAAAAAAAAAAAAAAAAAAAAGCCAGTTCATGACCCCTTTAAACAAAATAAGAAAAATTTGGACCTCTTCATCCTGTTCAAAAGTTTTCACCCCCGGCTCTTAATGCATCGCGTTTCCTTCCGGAGTGTCTGTGAATGTTTGAACCTTTTTTAATAGTTGTGTTTGAGTCTCTCAGTTGTCTTCACTCTTCAGTGTGACCAAGATGGATCTCAAAATCATACAATCACTGCTGGAGAGGGTTCAAATATGCAAAAGAAAAAAACTGAAGAAATGCAGGACATGGCAGTTTAACTGCTCAGGACAAACAAGGGGCTCAAGAACAACCATCACAAAACAAAAAACAGCTGTGGATCATCCAGGGAATGACACAGTATTAAGAATCAAGGGTACATAAACTTTTGAACAGGGTCATTTCTATAAATTCAGCAATTTGTGGACTATATGTAAACATCTTTTATGTAAAATATCTTATTCAGGACAGTACTAAATAAAAAAATTGTATGCATTTTTGTATCCCTCTTATTTTGTTAAAATTATTCACATTTTCACAGATTCTGCAAGGGGCAACATTTGAGCACCACTGTATGTTATAGATTGACCAAAAAGAACTGACATTAGCCAATCATGCAGGAAATGGACAGGTTCTTGTGAGAAAATTTTCAAATTAAAAGGAGCCAATTTCAAATTAATTTGCACAATGTGATTAGTAGTATAGAAACGATTTTTAGTAAAAACAAAGCATGAAGGACCAGCCCTAAACCTAACTTTCAGGTGGTAAGCAGATCATATGAAAAGGAAAGACTGAGATCATACAAATTCAAACAGATTAGACCCCAATTTGCCAAAACATAAAATAGTTACAAGAGTGTCTTGGTTACGCTGAATGTATTTGAGTCACTTAAAAGAGCCTATTTGTCAATTGAACTAAGTTACACTGATTACACTGTTTGTTATGCTGTTTGTTTGCGCTGTATTTTCAGTAGTATGTTGCAGCGAACCTGTGAATACCCTTGTGAAAACAAAACCTATACCAAAATCTATTTAAAATACCTTTATTTCATACTAAGTATACTAGAAATCTATTAACATATTTACTAACATATCACTTGAGACTTACTGATACAAATATAATTAAACTTTATTTGGAGTACTTCTTTGTTGCACATTTCTTAATATTAAGCCTTAAATGTGTTTAAATATCACTATTAGTAGTAAGGATGGTATGATCTCTGTATAATATCAGTCTTTAAATGCAAGATATTTAAAGTGTACCTAATTTATACTTGTAATAGTTACATTTTTAGCAAAATAAAATATACCGTATATACCCGAATATAAGACTAGGTTCGTGTCCTAAAAATAGGCTGAAAAATGTGGGGTCGTCTTATATTGGCGATATTCGACAAAATCACGGGGGAAAGGGAGAAAGCAGGGGAAAACAGTAGAGGGCACCAACACGATAGGCTACGTAATTAGTGACAGTGTTATGAATTAAATAAACAGTAAAGTGTTGAGAAGTCAAGAGTTCATTTTGAGAAAAGAGCTTCCAAAGTTGGTCAAATAAATCAACACCGTCGAAACAGTTATGACACCAACTTTAAACTTATGGTCGTGAATGAGGCAGAATCATCTAATAATTGCAAAGCTGGCAAAAAATTTGGAGTCACAGAATGCAATGTTCGGAGGTGGCGAGCACCTTTTTTCCCCCAAAAAAATAAGTCTGGAAAATGGGGGGGTCGTCTTATATTCGGGTATATATGGTACTTAAGTATATCTTTAATTGGACCTCAGCACTATTTCTGGATAACTAAAGTGTATTAAGTACAAAATGAGTTGTTCCAATTCAGCAGACTTTAAAGGGATAGTTCACCCTGAAATGAAAATAGTCATCTTTTACTCACCCTGCTGTTGTTCTAATGCCCTTTGTCCTTCTATCTTTCTCGGACCTCAAAAGGAGAATTTTTTTAGAAACGTCCTACACGCGCTCCTCCATATAATGGCAGTGAATGGCGACCAGGCTAAAACTTTACAAAAAGGATACAAAAGTATCACATAATGATACAGTGAAACGCGCACCATATATGGAAAGTGTTCAGGAGGCATAATATAAGGTTTTGCGAGAAAGAAACATTATTCGGTTAAAACACTGAACTATTGCACTCAGGATATGCACACACATGCATTTTGAGAAATCAGGCTCAATAGAAACAAATGCGGCTCTCTTTTATAAGGTAAATAATAGAAATAATACTAATAGTAAGGTAAACCCCCTGAAGTTAATGTTGTGTACCGGTTGTTATGACAACATTGCGTGTTCCTGGGAGTGCGTGAGCCGTCAGTCAGCCGCTCACTCACTCCCAGGAGAACAGAGAGAGAACACACAGAGTAAAGGCCGAGCTCAGTGTTTTAACCGAATAATAAAGTTTCTTTATATTATGCCTTATGAACACTTTGCATGTATGGTGCGCGTTTCACTGTATCATTATGTGATACTTTTGTATCCTTTTTGTAATGTTTTAGCCTGGTTGCCATTCACTGCCATTATATGGAGGAGCGCGTGCAGGACATTTAAAAAAATTTCTCCTTTTGAGGTCCGAGAAAGATAGAAGGACAAAGGGCATTAGAACAACAGCAGGGTGAGTAAAAGATGACTTTATTTTCATTTCAGGGTGAACTATCCCTATATTATTATTATACCAATGTATTATAATAAAAGTACAATTGCAGGGTATTTACATTAAGTACATAAATATGTATTTGTACTATACTAAGCATAAAATAAGTGTATTTCAAATACATTTTAAGTATATTAATTTAGTGCAGAAAACTGTATTATTATGGTATTCTGCATCTGTGGATGAATTTTATAAAAATTAAGTTTAACTCAGTTGAATAAGAACTGTTTTTTTGGCCTTAACCTAGTTTCTATACACCACAAGCAAGTCAACTGAACAAAAAAAAAAACAATCACTTGCTTTTCCTCTCTTATCCACTATTCCAAGAGGGCAATTGATCATTGACTCATACACTTGTGCGGGAAGACACACACATTTGGGCTTGGCTTTATGATTCTGCCCATAACTGATGCTTCTCATGTAAAAAAAAAAAAAAGAAAACCTTGAAATGCACATGATCATATGACTTCAGACATTCTTAGGGCATCTAAATAATTTAACATATTAAAGTGGCTCTGAAATAGCAGGCTAACTTTATCCACTATTTATACATCACTGCCATTTTGTTCTGTGCAAGATCCCCAATCACAGCCTCCAGAATTGAATCTCGCTGAATATCATTCACATCTCCTAGGACACATTTTCTTGTGGTACCAACAGGATTCAACACTCGCTTCTCACCCTCCCACAACTGCACCTCTCTGTGTCTACTGAATAAATGAAATACAGACAGACAAAACCTAGAGAAAACATATGGATGAATATGTACTGTAAATATATATGAATATATGGGAATATTACCTATATATAATATGCTATATTATCATGGTCATCATTTTTTAAATCATGTGTAGATATTAGCTTGCGCACATGGTAAGTCACATTACAGGTCCTAATGGATTCTATCTCTCTCATCCCAGTTCGCTCTTGTCCTTGTAAAAGGAACAATTAAACTCCTGCCAAGAGGAGCACAGCCTCCATGCCACGCTTGGGCTACAGCCTGCTTTTAGTGCTGCAGTTTCTCACAGCAAGGGCATTGCTCGTACTATTAGCTGATTTATGTGTGCAAGTGTGTGTGTGTTAGAGAGAGTGGTGTTGTTAGGGAAGAGACAGCAGGAAATGAAGGACAAAGGGGCGAAAAAATAAAATATTGCAGACCAGTCATAAATTTGTTTTAAATATTTTTGTGCAATACCTTTGTTTCAGAGGAACTTGTATGGCTTGCTTTTTTTTCTTTTCTACCTCCTACTACTTTGGAATCAGTTCATCTTTGCCCATATGGCCACAATACCTCAAGTGACCACTGTGCTCAGACTAGGCAGTAGAGATCCATATGCATTTAGTCGAGATGATGCACTCAGTGATGTCTAAAAGCTTCTAGACTTCCCCTCCACAGTCATACAGAGCGTTTTAAAAGGAGACATGGTTTGGGTTACGAGCAGCCAGGAAATGTATTCAGCCCTCAGGAGAATGATCTATTACGGAGTTCTCTCTGCAGCATGTCAGAGTGGATATAGCAGACTGTGCTTCATGTTGTAACACAAATGAAATATACTAGTTTCCTAAAATTATCTAAAACGGGTTCAATAAAAAATGGGCTGAAGATAAGTGTCAAAAATGCATTAAGAAAGTAAAAAGAATTGTACAGTATTACCATCCTTCCTTCTTTAGAATGCTCTGAAATCATGAGATTAATAGTGATTATTTTATTATTTTAACAGCCCTAGTTTTTTTAATTAAGAAATAAAAGCAAAACTGCATATATTGCATTTTTGTGGCAAAAAGCAGTGCTTCTCTTTCCTTTCTTGCAACATTTGTATCTTTGTATGGAGTTTTTCCTCACAACTCTAGCATAAAGCAAAACTAATTTGTTTCAGAACAATATTTATTGTGGAAAGTGGCAAAAAAAAAATGAATCGAAAATGTTCTCATTAGGTTTACATTCAACATTTCATCTAAAATGTATGTGTTATATGCTTTTCTGCCAGAACTCCATTTTAACATTTTCTTTTTTTCTTTCCCAATCCCTCCTGTACCCCCCCACCATCCAACCGTGCTCCCCTCTGCTTTCTTCTGGCATCAATTCACTCCCATTCTGTCCAACACCTTCCAACTAATCTCTTATTGAACCCTGCCCATTCAATTTCCTATCCATCTGCACAACCCTCTGTCTCCTGGACTTCCTATATTTTCATCTACGTCCGGCCTCCCCCTTCCTGCCTATAGCAGCGTCCCCTCAAGCAGTCCCTGAGTGGCTCGCTGTGCCGAGAGTCCCACTGGAAGTGCCTGCTGCTCACCTTGCTCATGTACGGATGCTTTGGCACGCTAGGCTGGTGCTCCCTGTACCGCATCACCGTAATGGCTTCTGATGACCAAGGCCCCGCCTACTTCTACGGAGACCGAGCCCGACTCTATCATGACAGCCCTTGTTCCAATGGCTACATCTATATACCCGTAGCTTTTCTGGCCATGCTGTATGTTGTCTACTTGGTGGAGTGTTGGCACTGCTACTCTAAAACAGCTAATCTTGCTAAAGTAGAAATAAGTGAGGTGTATGACAGGATACAGCGGTTGCAACAAGCCACACCCTGCATCTGGTGGAAGGCTATCAGCTATCATTACGTACGGCGTACCAGACAGGTTACACGCTACCGAAACGGAGACGCCTACACAACTACGCAGGTGTATCATGAACGGGTCAACACGCATGCAGCGAGCTCCGAGTTTGATTACTCGCGTCTCGGGGTCAAAGACGTTTCAAAGGAGCTGCAGGGCCTTTTGGAGCATCCCGTTACCCGCTTGCGCTTCACAAAGTGCTTCAGCTTTGCCAGCGCCCGTGCCGAGACCGCCTACCTCACGCAGCGAGCGCGCTTCTTTGGGGACAACGAGGGTCTGGACGACTACATGGAAGCACGGGAGGGTATGCACCTTAAAAACGTTGATTTTCGGGAACACATGCTGGCGTTCCCCAACCCATCACGCCCACCTTGGTACACCCGACGCTGGGTGTACTGGCTGGCCTCAACTTTCCTGCTATCGTGGCCTCTTCGTGTGATTGCAGAGTATCGCACAGCGTACGTCCACTACCACGTTGAGAAACTTTTTGGCGAGAATGAGGATGCAAATGACAATGATAATACGGAGACGGGGAACTACTGTACGGGTTTCGAGCATGGAACTGGAGGTCCCACTCTACGCATCATATCACGGGTCAACACAGTGGATATGACAGAACTGGAATGGCACATTCGCTGTAACCAGCAAATGGTGCCTAGCTACTCCGAGGCCTTGCTTATGGATTTAGATGTGAATACAAATACACCGTTATCGGTCGCAATGGCAGCACGTATGCGACGCAATTCCAGCTACTTCCTTCAGAGCTGCCCCAGGTGTCGGCGCTCAACGAGCAGCTCATCGCTCCCTTCCTGGGTTAGAGGGAACGTGGCTGCGGGGACAAACTCATTCCCCATTAGGCCCGGTGGCAGGCTGTCCCTTAGTCGCAGTGGTTTCTCTCTCGGCCGGTTGCAGAACGCAAGAAGCCGCCATCCCTGCCTGTTTCACTCAAGAAGCCTCGGAGGTGGGATGAGCAGCCGGCTGGAAGAGGGCGGTGGGGGTTTCCTTGGTCTTGGGTTTAGAGTGCCAGACGAGGAGAGGAGGGGTGTATTAGAGAGTGAAGGGCTAGAAGACGATGACATAGAGGAGACAGGCCAGGAACAAGTGGAGGAGAGGGAGAATGGAGAAACCAGGGAGGATGAGAGAGACAGGCCACCAACCTACCAAGATGCTCTGTATTTTCCAGTGTTAATCATTCACGGAGAAGAGAGCTGTCATGGGGGGCATGACATTGACACGGGTTAAAAGAACCGATTATGTAAAGAATGTATGACGTGGCTTTTGAAAAGTAGAGGCAGATAGACATCTGAGGTGCAGATAAGAGACAGGGAGATCCAGATGTCGAGGAAGACCAGGATAGAAAAGTTGAACCCAAAGAGACTGATTTGTGTCTCTGTGTGACACTGAAAAACAACTCAAAATTTGTTCATGAATGTGTAGAATGTAGGGATTGGAATGAAAATAATACACATTGGTCATGTCATATCAATGTCGAATGTCAAATGACTTGATACAGACTGACCCTAAATATATATATATATATATATATATATAGCACATACCTAGTAAAAAATACTGGTTGGCATGGAACATCAGTGTCCTATATTGATCTTAATGTCCTATTATTGAAATCTCTGGCATACCATGTCCATAACAAACTAGATCAGTGTGTCCTCCTAATGACTATAGGAGTAATGTACTTTACATGAAAAGCTGGGCATCTGCAACCTGCATTTAACATTGCGAAGCAGTTTTTGCGACTCCGCGTTAATGTGAAAAAGCCCATGCTGGTGTAGTGTTGTAAATCCATTCGTCAACAACATACAAGTATCTTAAGGAAAAGGAGACAGATGTGAACTGCATTTACTGAAGTTTTTAAATAGACATTAGAAAGAAAGAAGAATCAAAATTCAGATGGACAACTAAGGTAGATCTGACGGAAACAAAACCAAATGGTTCTCAGGGGGAAAAGTAAAAAATAAAATAATAATAGACCTAATAAAAAGGGATGGTAAAAGATCAATGAGTGAATGTAGGCTGGTGAATTGTAATCCCTCACTGTTTGACACTGTGCTTTAATCCACTGTCCTGGCTAATGACTAATCTCGTTCTTTTTAATTGCCTGGTAGAAGCACGGTGCTTATCTCTGCCTTAGAGGTTTCTTATGTCAGCCTCATGTCTACTGCAGCCGACTGACAGTAGAACTGTTCAACAGCAATTCAATGTATTCCTCTTTATTACCCTGCATACACCCATTAGCTTTTCTATCACGATGGGGACCTTCCATTGACTTCTTTTGGTTTTATACTAAGCTAATGATATTTTCTATTTCTTACCCTTAAAACTAACCCTCAGAAAATGTTTTCATTAACACATTATTTATATGTTTATAAAATCCATTGTCCTCCATTTCAGGTTTGTTGGTATATCTATCCAATTCTCATTCATTCCTTCCTAGACTGTTAGAATGTTTAAAATATTGGATTAAGCTTGTTTCAGTTTACTACAACTATTGATAATAGATCAAATAGACAACACAAGATACAAACCACCCCATGTAGATGTGTCACATTGTCGATATGCACATAGAAGAGCAAACAAGCATACAAATATATATATATATATATAATATATTGTGTGTGTGTGTGTGTGTGTGTGTAGGTCAGCACAAGCACAAAATGTCACCTACTTTACAAACAGTGCAGGGATTGAGTTAAAATAAGCTGTCCTTGGAAACACTGAAGGAACGAATGTATAAACAGCCTTGCACATGGAGAGATTATATAAAAAAAGGTAAAGTCCAAAGCACACACCAAGAGCATCCCTGTATTGTTTGTAGAATTTCTACTAATCAAATTATTTGCTAATACTTCAAAAAGCACTAGCATATCTTTCAGCAATGATGAAATGATTACAGTGGCCATGACCATGATGTTCTTATTAATAAAGTCAAACCATTAACAATGTGTTTACTGACTGCTTTATTATCATTATATGATATATTGTTACTGAATTTATTACAGTTATTAAAGTAACTTGTAGGTTACAGATGAACAACACAAGATGATATATTAAACCAAAAAAAGACCACGCAGGCCTACTGACTTGCATCTATTGCTGCCTTTACGCGTTAACGGAATGATCGTAGTTTCCAATTAAACGCCCTCCAAGTCAAAATGTGAAGGCGATGAGCTCATAATCACGACGAAAAATTAAATTCCGATAGCACGTGAAGGCAGCATATGTCCTTAGTAGCTACCAGTTTATGCAATAAACAAGTGCAGAGGTCTTCAATCACTGTCCTGCAGAGTTTAGCTCCAACCCAAGGCAAGTGAAGCTAATCAAGCTCTTCAAGATCACTTGTTGAAAGGTTGGAAATAAACTTTGCAGGACAGTGGGTCCCCAGAGCAGGGTTGAAGACCTCTGAACTAGTGTTAT
Organism: Paracanthobrama guichenoti; assembly: GCA_018749465.1. Classification (NCBI taxonomy): domain Eukaryota; kingdom Metazoa; phylum Chordata; class Actinopteri; order Cypriniformes; family Gobionidae; genus Paracanthobrama; species Paracanthobrama guichenoti. The sequence goes on from CM031963.1 coordinate 6,691,068, forward strand.
GATGTTTTATAGTTTTGATAGAACCTGAAAGTAGATGCTACATTTGTCTTTGAATGACCCTTTAGTATCAATTAATAATGCTGTGAAATTCTGGATTTAGTCTCAGTAACTCTAGGCTATAATGACCAGAGTTGTTTTTAGGGTTGGATCAATGCAGACTTGGCAAACACATCCACTCTTGTTGGAGACGGTGTTATGCAACGGTGTTTTATACACTGAAATTTGTATGTATATTATTTGATAGCATCAATGCATCTTGGGATTTTCATTGTGGGTGAGGAAATGTCATGCTAAATGTGTGTTGAGTGACCCACGTCAGGCTTTAATCACATGTGTTTGGCCGATGGCTCCACCTAGTGGTGGTTTTCGCAACGAAGCCTATTGAGACTGAAGTTTTACAAAGAGGAAAAGTACAAAATGTATTGGTCGAATATTTGTCCAAAAACATTATAATTGATTGAAAACGTATTTCTTAATTGCCTGGGATGTCTGGAATCTTGCAGGGAATTATACTGTTAGCATTTCGTCCTCCCATCCTCTCCCTCCCTCTGTTCATAATCTGGGTTTGAAGGACAGAGCAGCAGTTCCCTCAGTGGAGCTGACAAATAATACAGGAAGTAAGAGACAGAGGAGAGGGTCTGTGTGGAGGATATAAAAGGACACAAACCAGCCCTGGTAAGTCAAACATCTGAACCATGGATTCAACAAATATTCAAGGAGAATGACATTAGCTAGTTAATTAGATTTTACATTTTAACAATGTAGCCTACATAGCAGGACGATATAAGTGCATGATTCAGTAAACCCTAATTGCAAGACACTGAAATAGTGTTCCATTTCTAATCATCATGCCATGCCACTGAAATTGCTAGCTAACAAAAACAATGTTTCATTTCATTGTTGAGTACATTCTTTTTTTATATTACTCTTAAGAGAAGTGAAGTAACAGTGCAGGCGCTGAGATAAGCTTTTCACTAAGCAGCTTGTTACCTCCCTTGAGCCTGAGGATTCAGACTAGCGCTGCCATCAGAGATTTAGGTCACAGAGACACAGCAGGTTGTCCTAGTGACAGTGATGAGAACCACCTTTTAAAATACCCATTACTTATAAATCATTAGGACTACATTTGAATCTGCCTAATAATTGTCAAAACCAAATCCATTTAATATGAAACTATGCCACACTTCTTTTTTTTTTTAGGAGTAGGCCTATTTGTCAGTGTATATAGATATCTATCTAAAGATGCAGTTCATAAGTAAACCATAAATAAACAGTAAAACATTTTTAAAACCCAAAATAATTAATGCCAATGCCTCTTTTTTTTGCTGTGTAATACTGTGTATACATTTCTAATATCTGAATCATTTGACAACAAGCCCCAGCCTGACATTTGTGGAATATACCTTTGTCCTGAGAACAGTTCAGCCTTTAGCTTAAAGGGATAGTTCCCCCAAAAATGAACATTTTGTCATCATTTATACTCGCCCTCAAGTTGTTCCAAACCTGTATGAGTTTCTTTCTTCTGTTGAACTCAAAAGAAGATATTTTGAAGAATGTTGATAACCAGACAGTTCGTGACAACTTGAGGGTGAGCTGCCTAAATTAAGACATCATTTTGATTTTTGGGTGAACTATCCCATAGCTTCATTATACAGTTGACCATTTTCTGTAGCCCTATGTCTTGTTCACTTGTTTACCCAATGGCAAAAATAATGTTATTCACATGAATTATTCACAAATAATATATTAATGTTATAATTAAATTACATTATAATTAATGTTAATCATTAAAAATGCAGTAGCGAAAACAAGGGGAAAAATACATTTGGTTTGACGTCTAATCTAAAAATGGGGCCTATCCCTATATGTCAATATTCATTATAACGTTCTGTCTTGCTTGATCAATTATTTCTCACTCCACAATCCAACTGGACTTGGTGTGGACTGAAGCAGCTGTGAATTAAAGAACAACAGGATGTCGAAGGACCAGCTGGACTCAGTGGCGAGCCACGCGGAGGGTTTGCTCTCATTGGCCGTTCAGCTGCACGCGCAGTGTCAGGAGGAGAGCGCGCAGATGGCCGCTCTAGCCGAGCAGCTGAGAGAGGAGGGCCAGAGTCTCCACGGCCAAAGCGAAGTGCTTCAACAGGACATGGCTGAGATGTGCAAAACGCTGGAAACTCTGATGGACACTAAGGTGGCGTTTGAAGCCAAGGAGAGGCAGGCTCGTAAACTAAGCAAACAGCTCTGAAACACAGCGGGAAAACAGCTTGTCCAGCCATTCAAATTCAATGAAATTTGAAATGACGTAATACGTAGTTTTTTTTTTTTTTTTTTTTTGTTCTATTAAAATCCAATCCCGAGACCACAACAATCGCTCTATGACTGTGAGGTGGAACTGTTTACCAGTAGCTGATGGGATGTTAGCATACCTTAATTGAAAAACGGTCATGAGTTCTTCGATTTTGTGATGCTGGTGCATGGGGCAGAAATGACACACTTTGACTTTAAATGTGAGCTTTGAAGACTACAGTCTGTAATTGGAGTCTTTTTCTTTTAATCTTATAAACACTCCACAGCACACATTTGTAAAGAATCAGTATTATTACACTGAGCACACAAATTAATCCTTCATTACAATTTTAAATTTTGCAAGACGCTGCCATAAATATGGATACGGATCCCCTTCACATCTTCACATTTTGCTTTTATTTTAAGATGTTAAATTATTACCAGTCAGAATGGTACTGCGGCTGCCAGTGTATGTATGATACTGTATATAGGCCTATATATTAACTAAACTGTAGTCTACTGACTGTCCAAGGCAAGCGGTTTCATACATAGCTGTGCTAGTTTTATATCTCCCATAGCTCTTATTTCATTTATTTGCTATATATCCATGTATTAAACAGGATAAAACCCCTTCAGGGTATAGAAGAGCCCCCTTGTTCATTTTGGGGATTGCTTTCCTGATGATATTGCAATAATGGGATTCCTGATTACTTTATTTTGCAATAATGGTTGGTTGACTTGTCTTATATCCTTCATGTCCAATGGCATGTTCTTAGAAATGTCTATTGGCTCTCTGGACATATCTTTAAACTTTGTGTATATTATTGTAGCTACTATTTATGTGAATAATTAAATAAAAATTCAAGTGTTGCCACAAAAATTTTGTTACTGCTTGTGTTCCCACATAACTAAACTCTGCATGATGCTTCATGATAAGCTCATGTGATGGTGGTCTCTGGTGATTTATCTTGGTTGGGATGGGCGATGGAGGAAGGGCTCTGTCTCAGCTCGGCTCCACTCATCATTACCCCAAACCTTCAACCTTGAGCTCTGGCGTCTCTGTATGACCACCACTGCCGTTATTAACACCCAGAAGAAGAAGCTCACCCACATTGACCTCTGTGGAGGAGAGAAACAGAACGGGGCAGTGCTCAATAAACAAGATTTATTTCTACTGTATAACATAGATAAAAATGGATTTTGTGTGAATGAAGAAACACTACGGTGCATGTACACTGACACCTCATGTACAGCTCTGGAAAAAATGAAGAGACCACTGCAAAATAAGCAGTTTCTCTGGATTTACTATTTTATATGTATGTGTTTGAGTAGAATGAACATTTTTGTTTTATTCTATCAACTACCGACAACGCTTTATCCCAAATTCCAAGTCAAACATTATTGTCATTTCGAGCATGTATTTGCAGAAAATTACAACTGGTCAAAATAACAAAAAAGATGCCATATTTTCAGCATTGTCCTGCGGGAAAACCAATCCTTCAATTCGGGGAATATTGCCAGAGCAGAAGGAAGCAAGTTTTCTTTTAGGATAACCTTGTACGTGGCTTGAGTCATGCGTCTTTCACAAAAACGGATCTGCCTTACTGAAGAACCCCCCGGTCACCACCGATCCTCCACTAAATTTCACAGTGGGTGTGAGACACTGTGGGTTGTAGGCCTCTCCAAGTCTCTGGGTACGTCTCAATCAGCTCCCTAGTTCAGTAGTCAGGGACTGATCAGGGAGTCGGCCATTTTAAGGGCTGTCTCAATTGCAGAATCCTTCCAGTGCACTGAAACGTTCGCTCCCTAAAAAGTCTCATAATGCACTGCAAAACCCAGGGTGCATCGATGCTCACTATGTTCCCTTAATGGAAGTTCTGAAGTGCGAAACTTAAATTATGTGAGCCAACTCACTACACATAATGACAGGTAACGCCATGCATAGAAACCATTATTTTATTATATTTCAGCATAAACATCGTTAGACAGGTAATGACCACAATCTAGCAAACATTTATCATTTATTTACAGCTGAAATGTTGCACGTATATGTAACAAGCAAAGTATTTATCATAATGTACTTTAAATAACATTACAAATAGTGTCATAAAGATATCAGCTCTGCTGTTGTTGATAAGTACCTGTTAAATTATGTTATACAATGACGAAACAGAGTCATCAGTGTCTCAATGTGTAGTGAGCTAGCGTCCTTTACTGTCCTTACCAGTGGCCGAATTTGTGTACACGATATACTGAGCTAGGGAACTGACTGAGACGTACCCTGTGGCTAACCAATAAAGGACCAGGTGTTAGGCAAAGCTGAAAATTGGTCTCATCAGAGAAGAAGATCACAAGGTTATCCAGGAAGAAAACTTGTTTCCTTCTGCTCTGACAATGTTCCCCAACTTGAAGGATTAGTTTTTCCCACAGGACAATGCTCCGTACCACACAGCCAGGCCAATAAAGGACCACCAGATCAAGACCCTGTCAAATCCACCCCAACCTCCAGACCTGAACCCTACCAAAAACATCTGGGATGTGATCAAGAGGAAGGTCACATGCCATCAAACAAAGCTAACCTGCTTGAATTTTTGCGGCAGGAGTGGCATAAAGTCACCCAACAGCAATGTGAAAGACTGGTAGAGAACATGCCAAGACATATGAAAGCTGTGAATGGAAATCAGGGTTATTCCATCAAATGAAAAATATTAACATACTAAATATTATTTTCTTTGCATTATTCAAGATCAGAAAACATAGCATCTTTTTTGTTATTAGATCAGTTGTCATTTTTTGCAAACAAATGTTCTAAATGACAATGTGATAACCTTGACAAGGTGTCGATAACCTTACAAAAAATAACCAAAGTACTAACCTCAGTACTGTACAGTCCTGTGTAGAACTGATTTCCAGTGTATGGATGAGCCCATGTCTTATTCTCTGCATCTTCACAACTAAAACAGATACATATTATTTCCAGCAGTGCTCTTTTGCGAGAGAACACAAATTTAAAAATGTTGAGCTATATTTTTTTCCACATCATTGTGTCCCTTTAGGTGCACATATGGTAACACTCGTTTAGAGTCCAATTCTCACTATTAACTAGCTGCATATTAGCATGCATGTTATTACACTCTTAAAAATAAAGGTTCTTAAATGGTTCTTTGGCAGGGTGTATGGTCATGGCGCCTTTATTTTTAAGGGTGTAGATTATTGACGGGTTACTGGTACTTATAAAGCACATATCAACGCCTTATTCTGCATGACCATATTCTACATCCCTCAATCCTACCCAATACCTACTTAACACTGTGGGGTATATGGTTCTTAAAATGTGTCACACACAAAAGTCACACACACAGAGTAATGTGAAGAAAGTTTAAATCACCTGGTAATGGAAGGAACATTGTGAAGGACAGAGAAACACAGGCTGTCCCGACCGATCTTGAGAATACATCCTGATACCAAGAGAAAAAACAGAAGTAGGCCACAGACTCCCAGAGACGTGTTGAGAGAAACAGTCCCCCTGCGTATACATGCAAACATTTCCAGAGACAAACACAAGAAGGCAAAACAACAGTGTTAATATAACTGTCGAGTCCTACCTGCATGAATCAAAGAAAGAGGAATGTTACACATCTAAAAGAAATAGGTCAGCAGAAAAGTCCATACATTCACCTTCTCACATCCTCATCTATACAGCTGGCATAGATCCAGTATAGAATAAGGGAAAAGCAGTAAATAGCCATGCACACAGCGATGGCTGACACAAAATAGCAGACAGAAGGAGAACTGGAACCTTCCACCGTCAGAGCCTGGCCAGATGTGTTATAATGAACACTTCCATAGAGGATACACCGTCCATCAAAGTGGCCCTATAAAGACAAACAATAAAAATCATTCATATTTGATCAATGTAAGGAAACACAGTAGCAAGAGACATCTAGGTGTTTTTCACAAACTATGTACAAGATGTTTTATCTCTCTGTGACACACACAGTTGTATAAGTAAAGTGCTGTGCTAAATGCTTTTTTCCCTGTGTCATATGATTCTAATAAGCCATAATATGGTGCGAGAGGCTGGCTGATCACATGGTGAAAGCTCAGAGGGTCTGACCTGGGATCAGCAACATCACATATTCATTCTATATTTTATTGCACATCATTTTTTCATATATTTCAAAATAATTATGGATACCAATAGATGTAGCCTATCACTGACATTTACTTAAAAATGAATTCATCTTCCTAAAAAAAAAAAAAAGTGACCACTTCAATAGGCTAAACATTCCAACAGGTTGAATGATCACACATTGTTACACATTATAACAAAAGAGTGTCTTAAATGTGCCATAATATGCATGCAAAACTTTAGCCTTGATCATTTTGATGCCAACTTATAGTAAATCGCATTTCCCCAGATACCTGGTTTTAGTGTTCTATAAGCAATAATGATTTGTTTTATACTTTCAGTGTCTGCAAATTAGCAAGTATCTAGATGATTAATTATTGTTACCTGAGTGAGTGTCATCCAGGCGGCAGCGATCACTCCACAGATGAAACAACCAGCGTAAAGGACAAGCTCCAAAACTAGCAGCCAGGGTAGTCCCATCATGAACATGCTCTCACGGTCACTGTCTCACAGAGTCCAGCAGCCGAATGCCTCATTCATGCGCTGCAAACTGCTGTGGTAACGTGGATCATCACTAAAGTATGTCCTGTGCTCACAACAATGTTGCTTTTCACAATGATTCTTGACAATTGGGTCAGAGAATTTCACAGCATTGCTATTAGGTATAACACAAGACTGCATTCAAGTCAAGCAGACAAAACATTCAGCCAGCCTGAAGCATATGGTCGTGAATTTACACACACACACACAAAAAAAAAACTAATTTTGAGATATTCTGAATATCGGATATATGCTTAGGATGACAAACTGGTAGTTTAAGCTGACACTTTTGACTTAAATTGCCCTGTAGGCAAGGAGAAATTAGATACACCATATTATATTTCAAGCAGGAATGAGAATTTGTCTGTGACTATCATTATACAACAGTAATAGTAACAGATGATTTGTCAATTATTAGAGTGAAAAGAAGGTTACTTGTATTAATAATAGCTGTGCAATAAGTGAACTTCTGACAAGAACTGAAATCAGTGGGAACAATGGGGTGGGACATTCAGTGCAACAGACTCGATACGTCTTTCTCCAAACCAATAGGTGGCGATAAACACTTTTCAACGAGCTTTAGTGACAGCGAGAGTTGCACTGAATGACTGAACATTGCAGTGTTGTTGCTGACCATATTATTCGTTTTTAGAAGAAATCGAATGTGTTTGTTGTGTTTATAGTTTGATAAAGCAGACCCTCGACTGAATCTGCCCGTCACGTGTCTTTATATTTATCATGATGATCGTTTGGGAGACCTTATACCTCGTATTGTGCACCATGTCCTGTGCAGCAGGTAGGAGGAAGCCCAAAACATTTCTGTATTACTTTGCTTAAAAACCTTATAGGCTACTTACATAATTTATTGTTACTACGTTAAAACTGTAACTTGGTATTAACCATCTCTGTCATAAAAATAAAATAAAAAAATAAATAAAAAAGTAACTTCGGATATTTTATGTATCCCAAATACACAAAATTACAACTTGATGCTCAATAAAATTATTGTAATTTATTTTTTTATCTTCATACATTATGCCTCACACATTTCATCTCCAGCTCTTCACTGACACTGTTGTCATTTTGGTTAAAAAGTACAAACTTTTGAATAAAGAAAAAAAAAAAAAAAAACAAGAAAGAAAAAATCGTTGCTGTAATGACAACAACACAAATGAGATGTAATTTATGTTCATAATATACAGTACAGTACACACTCACAAAAAACCAAAAACCATTTTATTCAATATCTACTGAAATAATGAAATAGGTAATCATTTTATTGAGTTGATAAATAATAATTTTGAGTATGGGGTAAGTGTACAATAAAACAAAATCTATACATAAAAGACATTCAAGTAGCAAAATAAGTAAAAACATGGTGAAAAGTTTCCAAAATGGTTTTGCTATGACTTTCATATAACAAAAAAGAAAACTCTCTTGGGACAGATATTTTAGTGAAAATTGAGTGGACCAAGCATCTAATGTAAGTAGATAAATAACTATTTGTTTTAGCAGATGATGATATGGTGTTTATTCCTGGTGGGAAAATGATGATGGGAACCAGTGCCGCTGATGGGAGAGATGGGGAATCACCAACACGAGCTGTGACTCTCCAGCCGTTCCAGATGGACAAATATCCTGTCACTAACTCTGACTTCAGGTACTTGTCAGTGAATATATTGGCTCAAAACCTAGTGTGCAGCCTACCCAGACTTTTTTTGGAATGTCCTTATGATGCCTAATGTTTTTTAAACGTAGAGGTTAATCTTGTCTCTTTCAACACACTTTATCCTCCTGCTCGTATGTCTTCTTATTGGCCTGATAAAACTGCTTTCATTTATTCCAGGGAATTCGTCAGACTGCGGAAATATAAAACAGAGGCTGAAACGTTTGGTTGGAGTTTTGTGTTCCAGGATTTTGTATCGGATGAACTGAAAAGTAAGGTCACTCAGAAAATTGAGGTATGAACCCAAAGCATAACGTTTTTCAAAGTATTTAAGTGGGGATTTCCATTTACCTAAAACACTGTCTTTTAGGGGTGTAACGATACCCTCATGTCACGATTCGATACATATCACGATACTGACCTGATTATTGCGATACTAAATGCATACTGTATAGTAAAAAGGTTAAAAAATGTCCTGTTAATTAAAATGCTAAATCGGGTATTACATTGGGGGTGGAAATGAATAGGCTTGGTGTTGGTAACCTAAAGCACCTGAATAAAAGTATTCATAATTCTGAAACTGAATTATTTTAGACGAATATGCTTGCACTCTGTCACTGACTAGATATATGTAAAATAATGTAGGCCACTTTTTTACTGAAAACAAGACATTTGGCGTTATCAGGACCCATAAATATTCCCCCATTGCATTATTATACATTATACTCAACATTATATAGTAGTTTAATGTAGTGCTGACACTAAAACTTGAATTTTTCTAAACACTGTCATTTTTATTTTAGGGAACTGTACACAATACAGATTGTCACTATCCATATGTTGTGACATATTGTTGCACCTACTGTCTTTTATACTACTCTTTTACCCTCTATTCTCCTGAATATGACCCCGTTCCTCTTCCTTAGTCTGCGCCTTGGTGGTTACCAGTCGAGAGAGTGTTCTGGAGACAGGTGACATAGTTAACATTCTATGTGCATGTAATCCGCATAAGACTTTTAAAATACATTATGATTAATTATAAACAACAATTTTAATTAGTGGTCAACTAGTATGTTTTTTTGTTTTTCTTTAATTGTTATTGATATAAAAAAAAATATTAATTTATAAATAATTTCAAATAGTATAAATAAATAAATTATTAAGTAAATATATTACATTGTATAAAAATCTATTTATTGTTAATTTATTTATTTAGACTTTATGAATGTCTGAGGTCTCTGGTTTTAATGTGTACAGCCAGCAGGACCCGGCTCTGGTATCAAGGACAGACTGGAATCCCCTGTGGTACAGGTCAGCTGGAATGATGCCCAAGCCTACTGTCAGTGGAAGAAGAAAAGGCTGCCAACTGAGGAAGAGTGGGAAATGGCTGCACGTGGGGGTCTAGAAGGCAAGCCAAAAAAGCCTTATGCCTCTCAGCACCTACATAAAAAACTGCTGTCTTATTTTTGTCATGCAGTATTGTCCACCTGTCTTACATAATTTTATGTACTGTAACCTTCATAGCCAGCACACATGTATTTCAGGCAGGACATACCCATGGGGCAACAAGTTTTTGCTGAACCGGACTAACCTCTGGCAGGTCAGTTGTGGGATATTCATGTCCATGTAATGGAGGAGAAGTGTGTATTTTTGCTTTAAAACAGTCAAGTTCTAAAGTTCTTAGCCTGTTGGTAAATTGCTAACTCCTTGTACAAAGGGTCTGTTTCCAGATGGGGACACAAGAGAAGATGGCTATCATGGTGTAGCTCCTGTAACTGCCTATCCTCCACAGAATAACTATGGTATGATATGACACACGGCACATGAGCTGTTACACTTTCTGGTGCATCACAAATTATCAACAACAATATACGTTATTCATAGATCGAGACAAAGCTACCTAGGAAACAATCTACCTAAAAGTTCAGAGGTTTTTGATGTTTTTGATGCTCACCAACAGTTGTGCTTCTTAATATGTTTGTGGAAACTGTGAATTTTTTTTTCTTTTTCTTTTTCCCAGGATTCTTTGATAAATAAAAAGAACAGCATTTATTTGAAATAGAAATATTTTGTAACATTATAAATGTCTTTAGTGTCACTTTTGATCAGTTTAAAGCATCTTGGCAGAATAAAATATATTTTTCTAAAACAAAATCCTACTTACCTCAAACTTTTAAACAGTATTGTAATTCTCTTTAAAAAAAGTCTTAATTTGACCTTCCACAATTTAAGGCCTTAAAAATATCTTAAAATGGAGAAGACCGTCTTAAATTCAATATCATTGAATCAAATCAATTTATTTATTTTTTTGTTTAACTTTAAATAAATTGCTGTTAAATTGTCTGTTTCATGATTTCAATTAATTAGACATGCTTTTTGATTAATATAATTTAATTTAACCATTAAAACAGAGAGAGAGAAAAAACTGATTTCATAGGGCCCTAAATTAAATTGCATGAACTGCAAGAAATTAATTTTTGTTTTCCAGTACAAATATCTAAACATCCTTAAATCAAGATACATTTACTTGAGATGCTAAATGAAGAAATTAAGTTATTCTAACCATAAGAAATGTATGTGAGTTTATGCTTAAAACAAGAACAAATATCTGTCAATGGGTATGAAAATGACATTTGAATTAAGTTGATTTTTATGAACCCATTGGCAGATATTTGTTGTTTTAATCATAAAATCACTTTCACAAGACTTCACATGGTTTCTATTTTTTTGTAAAGTTAATTAAAAAGTCATGGAGATCTGTTTAATTTTTTTTTTTTTACTGTCTTTTTAACTGTTGCTAATACAACTCATTGAGTGCTTCCTAGACATTTATTTTTAACATATTGACGTGTTATGTTCCCTTCAATTTATTCCTTACATTTTCTTTAAATGGTCTTAAATTTACCTTCAGTAAACCTGCAGAAACCCTGCTTACTATTGTTCTGAATTTTGAGAATAATGTCCACCTTTTTCCAGGACTATATGACATGCTGGGTAATGTCTGGGAGTGGACCTCCTCAAATTTCCCTGGTGCTCAGGCCATGTACGTCCTGCGTGGAGCATCCTGGATCGACACTGCTGATGGTTCAGCCAATCACAGAGCTCGTGTCACCACTAGGTCAGTCATGCTATATGCATATTATTCAAAGTCAGCTTTTATTAGACTTTTATTAGTGCTTCAACAGTTCCAGTTGACCTCAAGAGAGTCCATCAACAATTGCTAAAGCTTTTGTCCAAAGCAATTTATGAGAATATGATAAACAAAATGTGTATTTTATGTTCTCACTTGCAGGATGGGAAACACACCAGATTCAGCCTCTGATAACCTGGGCTTCCGCTGTGCTATGAGCTCAAATGCAAAACAGAAAAGGACTGAGCTTTAAGAGCCAAATGTTCAAGACTAGTTGATGCCAATGGTGCATTATGGGATTGATACTACATTTCTCCTGTGGAGACAAACTTCTGGAATTCAGTGTTATATCTGCTTTTTTTCCACAAAATACTGTGAAATTATAATCTTAACCAATTTTATAGTTGTTTTTCTAATCATTAAAATCATTTAGATGTAAAATGTAAACCACACTGTATATGCAAAATAGAATAGTTTGTGTATCAATTTTACTTTTTTAGCATTTAAAAAGATAAAATGAGAATTTCCATTTCACTGTGTAAGTAAGGGGGGGGTCTGATATGCAGTCATAGCAATAGAGGTATATTTTTGGACCGTTAGCAACATGGTCTTGAGGTAAATTGTGGTATCTAGTAGTAATTGGAGATGATGAACCCTCACCAAGTCCTTTGTGCTCCATCCATCTCCTCGGTTGCAACAGAGAGCAGAATGACTTTTGGAGTGTTCTCAAATAAAGCTGCTCTGTTCTGAGTTTGCCCTTTCTTCACCCAGTGGCCATAGATCTTAAAGGCACATGCGTCAATCATTTTGCGTAGAGGTTTGATGGCGTAGGGGTCGCTGCGGATCACTTCCTTGGTCACAGGTTTGGCACGACGATAGTTGCAGTAGATACGCATGGCGGCAAGTACGGTCATACAAATAACCTGCAATGTGTAGGGTGACACTTAAAACCTCAAAGTCAATGCTTTCTATGAAAAGTCATCTAGAACTTCTGCTCTTTACCTTGAACTTCCTGTAAGGGCTGAAATGACGAACTTCTGTGGCCCTGTACTGTTGGAAGAACGGGTGATTGAGGGCTTCTGTAGCTGTATAACGACTCTGCGGGTCCACAACTAATAACCTGGAAATCTACTGGGAAGAAAACAAGCTTTAGATAGGCATTTTTGTCGAAACTGGTGACCAGCAAGGCAAACAGGACCACAACCAATTAAAACAACCAACACACACCAAGTCTTTGACAGTGTCTGAGCGGTCGTCCCACTCCGGAGAGCTGAATTCATATTTCCCTGCGAGAATCATTCGAAGCATCAGCATTTGCTTCCTGTGCCAGAATGGTGGAGATCCAGCCAGAAGAGTGTACAAGATCACGCCAGTGCTCCATCTTCACAAGAGAAGACAGAAGGTTTATGTTTGCCCTAATCATTTTCTTCTGGTTCACTGTCACTGCCAGGAAGTTCATGTATTTATGTACAGTATGTGGTTAGTTTATTTGACTGTGTAATATTTTTCTAGTCCACACGTTAATTTAGTTTGGGGCTTAGAATTACACTAAGTATTAACGTAAGTGTTCTAAATCATTTCGTTAAATAAAAAATGCTGGAAAATTAAATAAATATTACAAAACTTAAACAAAAATTAAAAATGTTGTCTTGGCAACTTATTGAAACAGAGTAAGCTGAACTGTTTGACTAAAATTACTAAAACAAAAATCTAATAAAGTGGTTACAGACATACTTTAAAAACTAAAAATAGTGACAAAACGCATACAATTCCTAAAACTTGAAATGAACACTGAAAATGTAACAATAAAAATTAATACTAAATTAGCATATAAATAATACTAAAATACCACTGATGCATACTTATTTTATGAGCTTACAGGTCAACAGCAGTCCCATAGCCAGCGTGGTTGGGATCCATGGAGCACTCAATGATTTCTGGTGCCAGGTAACCTGGTGTTCCACAAACCTCTAGGGGTAAAACGGAGGCAGGTGCTTCTAATTTACAATATCTGCAATCATGCCTTCTGAATGCTTATAATTAAAGGTGTTAAAAAAAACTTGCCATTCAGCCTTTGTCCATGCTCAATCTGGATTGAGAAACCAAAGTCAGTGAGTTTGATATTCATATGATCATCTAGCAGAATGTTTTCTGGTTTCAGGTCACGATGGACTATATTGTGGGTATGAAGATACTCAACCACCTCCAGAAGAGCTCGCATGATATTTCTGTCAAAGAGTGAGAGAAGAGAAAACTGAGTGCCAATAATCAAGATCTTACCTCTAAGGTTAATACAACAGCTACAATGGATTAGTTGTTTTTACACGTCTGTTCAACAGTTTGTGTCAGATTTTTAAATGTTTTTAAAAGAAGTCTCTTGTGCTGCATTTATTTGATCAAAAATACAGTAAATTATAATCACAATTTAAATGAATTGTTTTCTATTTTAATATACTTTAAAGTGTAATTTATTCCTGTGATGGTAAAGCTGTATTTTCAGCATCATTACTCTAGTCTTTAGTGTCACACGATCCTTCAGAAATTATTCTAATACGCTGATTTGCTGCTCAAGAAACATTTCTTATTATCAATGTTGAAAACAGCTTTGCTGCTTAATATTCTTGTAAAAAACGAGATATTTTTGTTTCAGAATTCTTTGAATAGAAAGTTTACAAGAACATCATATTTTGTAACATAAATATATTTACTGTCACTTTTAATCAAATTAATGAATTCTTGCTGAATAAAATAATTTATTTCTTTAAAACATTAAACTTTTGAATGGTAGTATGAGGAAATAATAATAAAAAAAAAAGTATAAAAACAGCACTACATTCATGAGTGTGACATTAACTTTAAACCCATCAAGATGCCATACTGTTGTTGGCACCAGCTTAAAGCATTCTCCTTTTTTTGCATAGGATTATTTAGTTTGGAAACACTATTTCAGGGTTCAGTTCTCACTGTTAACTAGTTGCTTATTAACTTCCATACTACTAGGATATTGGTTGTTTATTAGTACTTATAAAGCACATATTAATGCTTTATTCTGCATGATCATATTCAACATCCCTTAATCCTACCCCATACTTAAACTTAAATGCTACAACAAAATGTTTATTGAGGCAAAAGTCGTAGTTAATAGTGAATAAGTGTTCCCCATACTAAAGTGTTACCGTTAGTTTAAATACAATTATAGGAGAATCTACAATTGGATTATTCAAGGGAGCTGACCGTGTCTCTTTCTCACTTAGGGTGACTTTTTCTGTGAGGTAATCGAAGAGTTCTCCTCTCTTCATCCTGTTAAAAGAACATTCATCTTTAAACATTAACAAAACTGTAATGCCAAGGCCTATAAACTGATGAAAGATAAGCAATACCATTTGGTTTGGTGATATAAAATCTGCAATTTTCAATTTGCAAAAAGAATTTTCTAAGAAACGAACTGTATCTGTTCAAAATATAAGCGTCTGGACAAAGGAAGGAACTGGGAGGGATACTGTGCACATGCTTGTATTGAGAGTCGGCATTTGGCAGAAACAGTTTAGTCTTGGCAATGAGTTCGTTGTGGGCTCTTAGAATAGGCAGTGTCCTATCTGTATGCCGCAGAGTGTCAACCAACAGATAATCTCCACAGGGAACATTTAGAACAGGAACAGGGATAGGGAGCAAACTTGCAAATAACACAACAATTAATATGAGCAATTGCTTAGTTTTGAGCCTTTTTCTGCAGTAAAATAAACTAACTAAAATTTGATTAACAACAGTGAGGCTCAGACATGAGAGTTGTTGTGTGCCATACTTACAGATCAAATACCAAAAAGAAGAAGGCGTTTGATTCAAAGCAATCCTTCAGTTGAACTATGAGGGGAAAAAAGACATCCTATTTTTTGTTGTTGTTCTTGCAGAACCACAATAGCCTTACAATTTTCAATTTTGTAAATAAAAAAAGAATTACTAAAAGTTATGTGATTTTCTGTATCATTGCTCCATTAGGTTGTATATGTATTGTGAAAGTCTCAAAGGGATCAAGATGAACTTCCACAATGGCACTGGACAGTCATACTTATGTTTTTTTGTCCAGACACTTTTCGAAGGATGTCGATCTCTTTCACAGTGGCCTGCTGGATTTCTTGTATCTCTTGAGTTGTCATTTTGTCTGATGGTGTGATGTCTATAATCTTTACGGCATATTCCTGGCCAGACCGTTTTTCCACACATCGGCGAACCACACTGCTCACACCTCTGGGAGAAAAGACATTCTGACAAATTCAGAACTGATATGAAGGCTAATTATAATTTTGATGTTAGAATTTCATCTTATTTCATCTTTTTCCAGACACAAACTTCATTGAGATTGGTGACACCTACCTTCCTAAGATCTCCTTTGGTTCATATTTGTCATAAAATTCCTGACCACCAACCCATTCAAGGTTTTCCTCATCTTTTGTCATTCTGAAGAAATCCAGTAGGCTACTTCAAATGCTTTGTCCTTTTACAGCATCGCACACACAAACACTGAATTATTAACTTTGTCAATTGGGTCATATTGTTTTCGTGTATATTTCATAACAATGTGTGATCAATTTGTTTTTTGTTCATAATTCGTAATGATTTTGTGTTGGTTTAGAAAGCAAAACAGCACGATATATTCTTGAATGGCTGAGTTCACTCACCTAGTGGTTCGCCCTTCAGTGTTTATGGCGCGAGTTGAAGCTCACTGTTTTGCTCATCCATAACAGACTTCGCTCAGTTACAGCACCACCAAGAACAAAACACTTAGTTAGCTGTGAGCTGTTTTCCTGTTGCTTCTTTACATAACCTTGATAGTGCACCCGCTCTCTGTCCAGATTAGAAGGGCTGGCTATAAATGAACGATGTCCGTTTCGTGAATGAATCGTTCTTCTGAGTCAGATCATTTCAATGAATCAGTCGAACCGGTTCTCGGTCTGAACATTTCGTCCGCCAGTCGCAGTTCCCAATGGATTCAGTCAGAGTCAGACTCTAAGTCAGATTCTATAAGAAATGCATAAAAGTTATTATTTCCCCTACTTTTAAGGTGTTTTGAATAGTGCTGTCAAATCAATTAATTGCATCCAAAATAAAAGTTCATGTTTACGTAATATGTGTGTGTACTGTGTATAATTATTATGTATATACACACTCATTCATGTATATATTTAAGAAATATTTGCATGTATATATAGTTTTATATAATTATATATTTTATATATATATATATATATATATATATATATATATATATATATATATATATATATATATATATATATATATATATGTAAAATTTATATTATATATAAATAAAAACAGCTAAACAGCTATTATATACAGGTGCTGGTCATATAATTAGAATATCATCAAAAGTTGATTTCACTAATTCCATTCAAAAAGTGAAACTTGTATATTATATTCATTCATTACACTCAGACTGATATATTTCAAATGTTTATTTCTTTTAATTTTGATGATTATAACTGACAACTAAGGAAAATCCCAAATTCAGTTTATCAGAAAATTAGAATATTGTGAAAAGGTTGAATATTGAAAACACCTGGTGCCACTCTCTAATCGGCTAATGAACTCAAATCACCTGCAAAGGCCTTTAAATGGGCTCTCAGTCTAGTTCTGTAGGCTACACAATCATGGGGAAGACTGCTGACTTGACAGTTGTCCAAAAGACGACCATTGACACCTTGCACAAGGAGGGCAAGACACAAAAGGTCATTGCAAAAGAGGCTGGCTGTTCACAGAGCTCTGTGTCCAAGCACATTAATAGAGAGGCAAAGGGAAGGAAAAGATGTGGTAGAAAAAAAGTGTACAAGCAATAGGGATAACCGCACCCTGGAGAGGATTGTGAAACAAAACCCATTCAAAAATGTGGGGGAGATTCACAAAGAGTGGACTGCAGCTGGAGTCAGTGCTTCAAGAACCACTACGCACAGACGAATGCAAGACATGGGTTTCAGCTGTCGCATTCCTTGAGTCAAGCCACTCTTGAACAGACAGCGTCAGAAGCGTCTCGCCTGGGCTAAAGACAAAAAGGACTGGACTGCTGCTGAGTGCTCCAAAGTTATGTTCTCTGATGAAAGTAAATCAGGGTCCCAGAGTCTGGAGGAGGAGAGGAGAGGCACACAATCCACGTTGCTTGAGGTCCAGTGTAAAGTTTCCACAGTCAGTGATGGTTTGGGGTGCCATGTCATCTGCTGGTGTTGGTCCACTGTGTTTTCTGAGGTCCAAGGTCAACGCAGCCGTATACCAGGAAGTTTTAGAGCACTTCATGCTTCCTGCTGCTGACCAACTTTATGGAGATGCAGATTTAATTTTCCAACAGGACTTGGCACCTGCACACAGTGCCAAAGCAACCAGTACCTGGTTTAAGGACCACGGTATCCCTGTTCTTAATTGGCCAGCAAACCTGCCTGACCTTTGTGAAGAAGATGCGATATGCCAGACCCAACAATGCAGAAGAGCTGAAGGCCACTATCAGAGCAACCTGGGCTCTCATAACACCTGAGCAGTGCCACAGACTGATCGACTCCATGCCACGCCGCATTGCTGCAGTAATTCAGGCAAAAGGAGCCCCAACTAAGTATTGAGTGCTGTACATGCTCATACTTTTCATGTTCATACTTTTTTTTCAGTTGGCCGAGATTTCTAAAAATCCTTTCTTTGTATTGGTGTGTAATGAATGAATATAATATACAAGTTTCACTTTTTTGAATGGAATTAGTGAAATAAATCAACTTTGATATTCTAATTATATGAGCAGCGCCTGTATTGGATACTTTATAGAGAATTGTAGGCCTAAAAGGCCTCACTGAATAGTTTTTTTCGGTTCGATTCAAACGAACCGATTCTGGGAAAAGAGTCGGAGTCCCCATCACACCTATATAAATAGACCAGCTGTTATTTGAGTAAGGGTGAGGGCATAGCCAAACGGAACACCCTGTGCCCATTTGTTTACTTTAGACAGCTCTGATAATGTTAACAGCATTACATTTAGCCTTTATAGTATGCATGCAATTTTTCTCTCTCGCTGTCACATATCTCTTATGGAGACTTTAGCCTAATTAGTGTTTTGTTCAAAGCTTAACATAATCAGAGGGCGTTATCATTAATTCTTCCACAGACTTGTCTGAACACGCACGAGCACCTCGTCAATGTTTATGTTAATCTGCGTAAAGAGTTACAAAAGTCACCGTCCCATAGGTAAAACCCTCTGTGATGTCGAACCCGGTGAGGATTGTTGACGCACACATGACATTTCTAAGCGTCAAAAAGCAGGAAAAACTGGTTTGAAGACATTCTCTCCTCTCAGTTTCAGTCGTCTCTCCCATAATAAGAACATGCTGTTTAACTTGGTCGCTATTAGAAGATAATGGAGACCTATAGGAGTGATTCACCAGTAACTTTACGCAAAATGAAAAACCTCCTGGAGTCTCCGCTCAGCACTGAGGAAGTGCACAGACGATTAACTGACGACGAGGATTCAGTTTCAAGTCACGACACTGACATGGACAGAGAGTCTAACAGCTCACCACTGACCACATTGGTCGAGTTGCAAGAACAGCTGACAGTGGAGGACAACAGCGATCATGTTGGGCATACTGACCCGGGCGGGCCACCGAAGCCCCCTCGGTCATACGTAGATGAAGCGTTACCGGATCTGCTCCGGAGTGGAAGCCCACTCCGCAGACGAGTGTCCAGCCCGGTGTCTGCCACGGTGAGTCATGCTTCAGAACAGTGATTCACAATCAGTGAACAACAACAACACGGAACAAAAGGAAAATGAGCTGTAGACTATATATTGGTGATTTCTGTAATGTATATTATTTTAAATATATTTTTATAGTATTTTTTTTTTCTCTTTTCAGTTTAGGCTACCAGTGGTTTTCAAACCTGTCCTGGAGGCACCCCAGCCCTGCACATTTTGTGTGTCGCCCTCATTTATCACACCTGGTTCAACTCATCAGCTCATTATTAGAGACTGCAAGAACTAAATTGGGTGTGTCTGATAAGGGAGACATACAAAATGTGCATGACTGGGGTGCCTCCAGGACAGGTTTGAAAACCACTGCATACCACTTTTTTTTCCATAACAAATAATGGTAACACTTTACAATATGGGTGGACTATGCATTAATTCATGCTTAATTAATGCACAGATAATCATGAGTTAATGTATGACTCTTTATTAATGATTACTGCATCAGCAACTAATGGAGATTCTATATGATTAATAGATTAAGTAATCAATAAATTATATTAGTTAAATGTGTCATAATGTATTAATACTTGAAGAGTTCAGATGCAAAAGCCTCTAAAAGCCACTTACTCTTAGATACCGATACTCATTTGTGAATGCTCTTCACATATAGTATAAGTTAATAAAATACTTTCACTTCAAACCCGCTAAATCCCAGCCTCAGCCTATTCAGAAGTACCAGTACTTAGGTAGAAACCTATACATGGAAGCCTGACAAAAATGCTTATTTTAAAGAAAAACATCAGATGGATTTAGGGGCTTTTTCATCTGAACTCTTCACTTGTAAAAGTAAAAGCACATTATATTAACTAATAGTAAAATTCATTAATTACCACAATGGGTCGAAGCCATGCATTTCAACTTCCAGTTGTCTGCTTTAATTAATCATTAGCTAATGATTTGCAATCATTATGTTATGACTTTACTTGTTGAGGCACATGACTATTAACCAATTCAAAATTAATTCAAAACCCATAACCACAATGACATAACAATTAGTTAATAGTCATGTGCATCAACAAGTAGAGTCATAACATTATGAAACCTTTGCAAATCATTAGCTAAAGATTAAAGCAGACAGCTGGAAGTTGAAGTGCATAACTTTGACCATTGTGGAAATTAACATGAATTTACATGATTAGTTAATATAATATTAGGGAATTAATACATCATGACACATTTAATAGCAATTCATATATTACTTAACCTATTAATCATATATAATGTTTATTAGTTGCTGATGCAGTAATCATTAATAACTGGTTTAGTTATTCACGAGTCATACATGAATTCTGTGCATTAGTTAAGCATTATTTAATGCATTAGTGTACTGGTATTGTAAAGTGTTACCCAAATAATGACAGTCTCCAAACCAGCTGTCTCTCCCTTAATGTCAAGCATTTTAAATACTTGTTTTTATTTGGTTATGATGTAAAAACAAAATATTAGACATGGGAGCACATATCTGCCAAGGCAGCAGAATAACAGTTTAAAGTATTCAGAAGTATTATTCATTTTGAGATATTGTAAATGTTATCATTGAAGAAGCAAACAAATCAATGAGATTAATGAGAGGACCAGATGGCCAGTCAATTTTTAACAAATGTTTTTTTTCTACTTTTTCTTCATTCAGCCAAATTCTTTATTTAAAGCAACAATACTCCTCAGAGCTAATAATGAACATGAGTGCCCATGTCCAGGACAAACACATTTCTACACATTTAGTAGAAACATTTTTCAACAATCAAATCACTAGGAAGTAAACGTCATCTCAGATTTGTTTCTGAATGCTTCCTGTTAGTTAGTTTCACCGGTATGGCAAGATTCCATCTGTCATTTTTCTGAAAATCCAGAATAGCAAGGTTATAAAAGAGACAAGACCGTATGTGTTTATGTTTGCAGATGTGTCAGTCTGATATCATTCTGAGTGGATTTACACATGCACACAAGTGTAGCTAGCTACTTTAGGCCATATGAACAAAAGAAGCATGAATGTTAACGCTCTCTCCATGGCTACAGCTGAAGCATGTGAAAAGGGAGGTGGAATTATCTCGGCAGCGGAGTCTGAGGCTCAAGGCTCAGGTGGATAGACTGGAACAACAAAACGACAGCGGACCTGGCTGGAGTGAAAACAGACAGCGGGTGAGTCTGTCTTAAAACTACATGCTTTTAAATGACGTTAACCTAACCCATTTTCTTTTTTAACTTTGTCATGCCACAATTTAAAAGATTATTTAACAACACCCTCATATAAGTGATGACAGCTTCTAACAGACTGGATTATGATTTCATTTATGCAATCAGGGTTTTTCCTAATTGCATGTTCATTGTTTTTGTGGTGTGTCTAGGTGGCAGAGGAGGTTCAGTCTGTTGTAAAGCTGCTACTTCCTCTGACAGTCTTGGAAGCAGCAGAAGTCAATCAGCCGTCCCAGGCCAACAGTTTAGACACAGCACTGCTTCAGCTGAAGAAGGTGGCCCGCAGCCTCGCCCTTAACCACTCCTCTCAGGTGAGCTTTAGCCACGTCCATCAGCTCATATGTGGCACGCCTTTTTTTTTTGAATTCGCTCATCCCTCCATTGTAAGGCCTCACGTTACCATTCCATTCACATGCTCCTTATAATTTAGAACAACTGCAGAAATCTTTTAAGTGCCCATATTATTCTCATTTACAAGTTCGTAATTTTATTTTTGGGGTCTGCTAGAATATATTTATATGATTTAATGTTCAAAAAACATTATTTTTCTTATACTGTACATTGATGCAGCACCTCTTTTCACCTTCTACCTGAAACGCTCGGTTTTAGTTCCTATCTCTTTAAAGCCTGCCTTTCCCAAAAGCCCAGTCTTCTCTGATTGGTCATCAGCTGCCATCTGTTGTTGATTGGTCAACCACATAGAATGAATCACTTACTTAACTGTTTATTGAGGGTGGGCAAATGTTGGCATTAGGCTGGCATTATGACAGAGCTAAGTCACAGAAATAATGTCAGGACTACAAACACCAAAGCTTTCTTTCATGCGGATTTTGTACTCTAACTTTGCAATAGTTATATTACTATATTACATACTAAAGGAAAAGGTATAATTAAAAAAAAGCATAATATGTGCCATTTAAAACAAAACTACTACCATTGACAGGGAAAGGAGAGGTCTGGGGAAGATTCTGCCATTTTACAGCAAGCTCTGTGGGACAGAGATGAAGCCATTGCAAAGTGAGTTCATTTGATCACTTGACAAAGTTTTGACTTTTTTATTTAATAAAACAAAAATACTATTACTATATATAGTATAGTAATAAATGCATTTATAATACTAAATGCATAAGAAATATCTGATGACAAACAATTCTACATACATATACAGGCATGCTCAAAATTTTACATACACCTTGCAGAATCTGCAAAATAATAGGATCATCTGAAATGCATGTTATTTTTATGAATAAGATTTTACATAAGATGTTTACATATAGTCCACAAGACAAAAAAAAAAAAAAAAATAGCTGCATTTATAAAAATGACCCCGTTCAAAAGTTTACATACCCATGATTCTTAATACTGTGTGTTGTTCCCTGGATGATCCATGACCTGGATGACAAAAAAACTTTTGAACAGGATGAAGATGTCCACATTTTTCTTATTTTGTTTAAATATCAATTAGTTTTCATTTAGTACTGCCCTTCAGAAGCAACAGAAGATACTTGCATGTTTCCCAGAAAACAAATTAAAGTACAATTTACCTTGATCTTCAAATTCAAGGTTTTCACCCCCCGGCTCTTAATGCATCTTGTTTCCTTCTGGAGCGTCTGTGAATGCTTGAACCTTTTTTAATAGTTGTGTTTGAGTCCATCAATTGTCCTCAAAGTGAAAAGATGGATGTCAAAATCATACAGTCACTGCAGTCACAACCATCACAAAAACTGTTGTGGATCATCCAGGTAACAACACAGTAATCAAGTCATTTTTATAAATTCAGCTGTTTTACTTGGAATTTTTATGTAAAATATCATATTCAAGACAGTATTTTAACATGCATTTGTATGATCCCTCCTATTTAGTTAAAATAATTAGCATTTTGCAGATTCTGCAAAGGGTAAAATTTTGTGTCATGGAACTCCAGATGGTGGAGACTGATAGGTCCTTGACTCAATCTGCTTGCAATTATCATTCTCTATAGGGCACAGCTGATTCAAATACTTGGTTAGCATTTGCCTTAGCAGTACAGTGCGCTTTGTTTTCAGAAACCCTTCACCTTCCTCAGCTCCATCTGTACAGATCTGCTATGTGTAATTCATGTGCTAAATTGTACAGCAGCAGCATGTCTTGCTCACAGCAGCGTGCCGTGTATGTATTGGCAGTAGCAAGACCCGTACTCGCTATGCAGCAGCGTAGCAAATCTATTCCATCAAGACCACACATATCAACATTGTCATATCCATTACCATGCCAAACACTCTTAGAGTTGTCATGACATAAATATACATATAATTTTTTTGTTGTTTTTTTTTATGCAGAAAACAAGCAATGGAGACTGAGCTATTGAGAAGCAAGAACGAATTGATGACACTGAACAACCAACTCCTGGAAGCTGTTCAGAGTCGACTAGAACTGTCCATAGAGCTGGAGGCCTGGAAAGTATGTTTAAATGCCAGTTAATTACAGATTTGAATTACTGATAAAAATGCTAATTGCTAAAAAGTTGGCTACTTTTGTTTTTAAATGAAAGCAAAAATAAGCAAAAATAAAAAGTGGAGTACATTTTAATGTTAATTCAAAATATATATTATTTGATACAGACTTTTTTTTTTTATTTGTATCTGGTCTAGTGAATTAAGGGCTAGTTACAATCAAACATGTTTACCTTGACAGACAAGGTGGATTTTAGTTGTTGAAACATTTTGGAGTCATAATATTAATAAACTTAATTGAGTAAAAAAGGCACTCAAAATCAATGAAGTTGTCCTAAAAATACATATTTCAATATTAATATAATCTAGTAGCTACTTTATATGATTGATGTTATTTAACGTAATCAAGGGGTAAGTGTAATCCGTAGGGAGAACAGCTGCTGAATCCTGTGTTGCCATCTGGACCGTCTGGTTTTCCTGCAAACCCCTGAAAACACTCATCAATGTGATTTGGCCATGTTGGTTTTCCTCATGGATGTTCTTAAAAACAGTTGTCATGTCTCTTCCAGGATGACGTACAGACCATTCTTCATCACCAGCTCCTCAAACAGCAGCAGGAAGAACAGGCCCAGAAAAAGTCTAGAGGGTTCGGTGTTTTGCGGCGCTCAAATAAGCCCCTCCCTCCAAAACCTGATTTTTCTGCCCTGATGCCCATGGCTGTGTCGACCCCCCAGTCACCTTCAGCAACACAGAGATGGACAGACAAGTTCAGACGTGGAAAAATCGCTACACAAGGACCTGTTGAGTCTCAGCCACAAAGGAGCGACAAAGAGGACAATTTTCAAACGGTTTCTTTGGACTGATGAGGCTGTTTCAGCGATACATAACCTATGGATGATTTTATTGATTGTTCACTGATTTAGATCATATTGCCACACCACACTTGAGACAACAATCTTAAGGATGTAAATAATATTATGAATAATGTTATGACGCATATGTGCTGTTAATGTGATTGTTGTGCTGTGAGAATCTGAGGTTTTGTTGACCTGCAGTCATGAATGACGTGATATTCTAGTCCAATGTTCCTAGCAATATATCAAGAAAAGGGAATAAAGGTGACAGAGAAACAATAATACATAACTGAAGTCTGATTTATAAGGCTCTTTGGATTAACCCTTTCAGGAACGCACAGTCCTTTCCTTTTCTTTTTTTAACATAATTATTAATCCACATTGGGTTCAGTTATGCTCAAAGGCTGTTTTGAAGTGGCTTCTGCTAGTGATCACTCTGCATTACACTATTGATTCTATGATTTTTGAGTAATGATTGAAATATGCTGATTTGGCGCTCAAGAAAAATTTATTATTGATGATGAAAACAGTTGTTAATATTTTTGTGTATAACTGCAGTTTTTTCATGATTCTTTGAGGAATAGAAAGTTCAGCAGCATTTGTTTGAAATAGAAATCTTTTGTAACAAATGTTTTTTTTTTTTTTCCTTTTGATAAATTTAAAGACATCCTTGCTGAATATTAATTTCATACTAACCCCAAACTTTTGAACAGTAGTGTGACAGTTATTGGTTTGCGTGGTGCAATGCATTATTGTAAATATCGTCTATTTATTTTTGTGTATAAACATCTTTATACTTTGTACATACTACTATTTTATTTTCCAAAACAGAGAGTTTACCATCCTGCATGTTACTGTATGTAACCACCACATTCTACCTACAGTCAAACCAAAAATTATATATATATAAAATGTATTTTCTAGTGGATGCCAGACACTATAGTTAACTATACTATAGTATAGTTTTATGTAAGTGAGGATAGCAAAATAAACTGTGACATATTACACCCAAAGATTCTTTATACGGTGGACTACCAGTAAAAGTGATACAAATTTGGGACCAAAATTATTCAGACACTTTGACCTGACCATGTTCTGCTGAAGTGTTTCTTTCTTTAATTGCTAATGCGACCTTTCACACCACAGACTGAGCAAAATGAAGCATTGCTTGGTCATTGGTTGACCTAAATTGATCTAATTGTGTACTTAAATTTAACAGCTGACAGCTGATTGGTTGATTGTAATCAACTACATGCCTTTCTATCAAAGTTATCTGACATTATCAAGATTAATTTCTTCTGACAGTTCCTGTCATATTTTTATTACCATTTTCTAAACTATAGCGAATAAACTGTGATAATGTGAGAAAATGTTGAAGGTGTCTGAATAAATTTTGGTTTGACTGTATATGCATGATGGTTACTGTGCATATCCACTTAAGTTTCTCTTAAAAATGCTAATAGCCTTATTTAAAAATCTTATTCTTCACCATTCACTAACAGTTTAAAGGCCCTGACAGTAGCTGCAGCCAACTTTAGAGGGAAACTACAGCTATATTGTCATCTCATGTGCTTTTTTTGCAAATAGAAGTATTCCTATTTTAAACTAAAAATAAGGTGAAAAAGGAAGAAATGATACTCACAATGCTCACTGCCCCTGATACGAATAAAGCAGTTGCTACAGCATTTGTAGCCTATATGGTAAAAATGTCTAGAAGGCAGTACAAATCAATCACATAAACAGGTTAAAGACTTTTACATTTATTTAGTAGTAACAAATCTGCACACTGATACACTCTGGCATGCAATACACCCATACAAACTGCTCAACATGACTCATACTGTTACTCCTGCACAACCACACACACTTTCATGACTTGTCATTACTGACACATAAGATCAATAAAACAAAGAACCAGGATCACTATGTATTAAATGGTAACAATACATGTAGTTCTCTACTTTCAAACAAACTATACAGTACTGCATGAAGCAACACGAATAGGGTTGATTCTCTAATTTAGTATAAGGATACATTACGTACAATGAAAATATATCAAGTACCGTAAGTGCCAAGATAAACCCAATATATTAATTTCATTGTCCTTTGTGAATAAGCTAAGCAGGTGCTATATTGTTAAAAAAAAAAAAACACATTATAAATGCCTGTGCATTACTTTAACCGATTCATTACATTCTTTAAATCAAAGGGCTGTTTCATAAGGAAAAAGGAGGGATTCATTTCCCAATGGCATCCCACTGATCTAGCTTTATGATACAGTCCACTGAATTGCTAAAAGTTCAGACATAATCTTTTAAAAAGTCAATAAAGACCCAACTCACTGTTTTTATCTAGCAGGATAAAGAAAAGACGTTGCACTAGCACTGCTGATAATCACTGGCAGTAAACTTTAGTTTTGAAAAGCTAATTCTGCAAGATACAGTTCCATGTAAACATAGAAACAACAAATTGTGCCAGAAAGACATAAAGCAACGGCAGTGCTATGATTTTAGTGTTCCACCATCAACATTCAATACAATTATTATGTGACATGAGACATTATGGATACGTCAATTTGCAGCATATTTCTTGATTTATCGATCATTAAGATAAAGTCATAAATATAATATGTAGTATAATATACATTTATGTAACCAGTACTGTATATGGATATACAAAATACTTGTCATTTACAAACATCGACACTTTCACAATGAACAAAAATATCCCCTTATAACAGCAGCTTTTATAACAAAGACTGCCAAAACAGTACTACATGTACATTTATTCTTAAATGTGTGCCACACATAACGTTAACACACCACTGGTCGAGTAAAATCTTCCCATAAACCCCTGCTTTGGTACTTTAATAACCATCCAACAGTGATAAATCTACTGATAACTGATAAACCTACTAAGATTAGATGAAAAATGTGCAGAGGTAGGCACATTGTCTGTAATAAATCGCAATAGCATACCTGCAGATGTTCCAACTGCGCAGTATCTAATGGCCGAACAAGCACCAAAACAGGTCTTTTATCACACGCTTATGTATTTGATCGATTTATTGATTATTTGTTAAATACAGAGCAAGGGGTTTGAGAAAGAAAGAAAAAGAAAAAAAAGAAAAAAAAAAAAGAGGACCCAGGGCAAAAAAAAATCTCAAGTTTATCCTTGATAACAGACATGTAGTTCAGCATAATTTCTGATGCTCTGAAAGGTGTCTTATTAGTTACATTGCAGCATCTTCATTTGTTGTAAAGCCATACAAAACTGTTTTAATAAAACACCTACGGTCACGCTTTAGTTTGGGAACACATATTCACTATTAACTACGACTTTTGCCTCGAACTCCTAATTTACTGCTTATTAATAGTTAGTAAAGGTAGTTGTTGTAGTGGTTAAGTTTGGGTATGGGGTAGGATTAAGGGATGTTGAATATGATCATGCAGAATAAGGCATTAATATGTGCTTTATAAGTACTAATAAACAGCCAATATCCTAGTAATATGCAATAATAAGCAACTAATAAGCAACTAGTTCATAGTGAGCACTAAATTGTTACCCACCTACCTTATAACACATGTTCAACAGTTTTTAAACAACAGAAACGAACCCAATATGCCCTATAGCACCAATTATTTAAAATTATATTTTTTTCCGTAAACCTTCCGTTTCCAGAAAAAGAGTAACAATTCTTGGCTGCACGTCAAAGTGTTGTGGTCTTACTGGATCTAAAGATGAGACTGTGAGAGACGCTTTCAGCTTGAGAAAAGTCACACGCTGTTGCATAGACATCTTTGTTATCAGAGCACAGAGAAAGGGTGTTCATGTCTACAATATGCATAAAACAGTATAATTAACAACAAAAAACAAGGAAAAATGTAAATCTAGTCCAATTATCATTTAGCTATGAAGCTAAAATATTGTTTTAATTTTTGAAATCAAAATATTAAAAAAATAAATAAATCTAATCCAATTATCATATAAGTTATGAAGGTAAAATACTGAAAGAAAAAAAAAAGCCACTGGATCCACTGTTTTGTAACAGCTATGAACAAATGTCCTTGATTGAATGTCACGGCCAGATTTCTATATATCTTTTTGATAAAATAGTAATTCATGTACTATGTTAAGCCACAGTGCAAATACCACATTGAAAAATTAGTACACTAACTATCAGGTATTATATAATGGTGCAATTGTGCATTATAAGGTAAGAGACTAGATTTAACTGAATAAAAGTCATCTTGGTCCATAACCTTAACAATTCATTCACTGTCCCTTAATAATAGGGCCCACTTGTACATATCCTCTCCTGAGACAAGGACTATGATTGTAAGAAAGTGATTATGGAGCTGATGAAATCCAAAGGTTTGTCAGCGTGAATCCAGTGACTGGCATCTGGGATGTACTGGATATCAGCACTAGGAAAAAGTCGCTGGATTTCAGGGTAATCCTCCGAGCTAAGAGGATAACCAAGGGGTCCAAGGCAGGAAAACAGATAGACTTAAATAAACTTGTATTTAAGACACTTCAAATATTCAAGTGATAGAGATAAAATTAAGCATTATGATGCACATATGTACAAGTAGGGATTTAGATAAAGGAATTACCTTATGTAGGCTGAACTACTGCCACCCAAGAAAAGAGTTGGACCCTCATAGGTGGTATTAAAATCAGGAAAACCCATGATGTCCTCTAGGTGGTTTGAGATGGCTTCCAGGTTAATCCTCCAGCCATAGGCACCATTTTGCTCCTCCAGGTTAGTGAGGAGGAACTGACGAACTGAACGCTCCTGCAAACAACATAAATGTGGGTGATTATGTTGAAGTACGTTCCAGTTAACTATATACAGTATAAGACGTGTGGACATGGTTACCTTAACTATTTTCCTGAGCTGGTCTTCAGCCAGTCTTCGTGCTGTGGAACGTGGGATATTACTGGCTATCTTCACCTCTTTCATTGCCTGAATGTAGGCATGGAAATTGGTGCGGGTTGACGTCTGAGAGGGACTGATATCCACAACAACCAACCCTTCCACTAAATTAGGCTGAATTAGAGAGACAAAATAAAAATGGCTGTAATAACATATTTTCCTTACTATCTGGATACATTTAATTGTACAGATCTTAATCAATTATTTATGTTTGTATTTAAATATATATTATAAACGCAACACTTTTGATTTTGCTCCCATTTTTCATGAGCTGAACTCAAAGATCTAAGACTTTTTCTATGTACACAAAAGGCCTATTTCTCTCAAATATTGTTTACAAATCTGTCTAAATCTGTGTTAGTGAGCACTTCTCCTTTTCCGAGATAATCCATCCACCTCACAGGTGTGGCATATCAGAAAATCTTCATTCTTTTAATGAGCCTTTTTTCCTCTTCATTATGATATCAGCATAACTGTATCACCCTGACATTTAAAAAAATCCAAATTAATTTTAATTTATGTATTAAACATACCATCATATAATTGCATTTTTTTATGCATTTTTGAATAAATTAATAGATCGCCATGAGACTCATGTCACTGACCCTTTGGCCTACTATTAGATGTTTCAATGGGATTCAAATTGTGGGTGCATGAAAGAAATTATACAGCATGTATAATTATACAGCACCTGTGATAGAGCTGTCGTCATTGCAACCTTGCCCCCCATGCTGTGTCCAATCAGGACACACTTCCCAATGTGCAGCTGTCCAAGCAGATTCGTCAGATCGTAAGTCATCGCTTCGTAGGTCAAGACAGGACTGTGTGGGCTTTTGCCATGGTTACGAGCATCTACTGTCAGCACCTAACTAGACAAAGTACAGTCAGGACACTCGCACAGACTCTTCTGAACACCCCACAGCACCTAAAAACCACTGGAGAAACTGGAAGCATACCTTCCTGCCTGTCCTCTGCACCAGGGACTTGGCTATGGAGTGAAAGTTTGACTTGCTCCCAAATAAGCCATGAAGAAACACCAACGGCGTGCTGTCTCCTTTCCCATCAAACACATCGTAGGTCAAGTTTACAGCACTAAGTAGAAAAAAATTATTTGAACTGTAAAAGACTATAAAAATGCTACAATAATAATAAAAAAAAAGTTAATTGGTTAACATACAGGGGAAAGCTGTAATAGATCTAACCTTACATTTCCTGTAATTTAACAGTAAAGTACTGTTAGATGTACCATTTTCAGAAGTAATAAAGAACAAATCATATAATTTACAGTGAAAAGCCATCAACTGACATTCCCAGAATTCTGCGTGACACTTCACATTTGATTTTTCATTGTAATAATTATGTTTCTTCTTAGTTTTTTGTTATCATTTATGCACATTAGGGTTTTATGTTAAATCCTTTGTTGTTAAAGTAATGTTTATTGCATTATTTTAGTGTAGTGTTTTAACATGATGGTGTTCTGTATTTGTGAGCATGACACAGTGTACCATCTATTAGTATTTACCTCAGCTAATGTAAAAGCTACTTGTGATTAACCTCCTGTGTTATTATGGTGCATGTCAGTATATTTTCAAAGTACAACACAGATTTTAGTAGCAGCATGGCCTTGCTAATTCAGCAGAAAAGAGCTGTTGGATTTACCGGTTTAATATTTGTTTCTAAATTGTAAATTACAGTTTTCAATAGTACAATTTACAGGTAAATATGTTTACATTTTGCTGTATTCTTTCAGAATTATTCTGGCAACCACAGCTACCCGTTTTTGGACACTTGGCCTTATTTATTGAATCAAAACTAAAAAGCTCTATCTAATATATAACTTTATTAACGTGATCATCACCTGTAAAAGACTAAACATAACATAAGATGTATAATTAGCCATTTTGCTCTGGTTTTACTCATTTTTTCCCCTTAATACAACTAACTGTTACCTACAACTGGCTAATTTGCTAATGCGATACAGAATGCTCTGATAACCACTTTAAAATAAAGTATATTTAACTTTTTTTACTGCAACAGCCCTCCCTCACACATGTATTCTGTTTAATTAACAATATTTGAACCGGAAGATTAAAAATGAAGTACCTGGCGGCTCGCACGCTGTCACTGCCAGCACCGTCCAGTCGCGAGACTCCACTGGAAAAACCCCGAAATCCCGTTACAGATAAACATGACGACGTGCCACAAAGCACCCCCCGTGTTAAAATACGGCACACTGCACTCATGGCAAAATTTGACATGCTAAAACCTGTGTCCGGGCTTCATTCATTCATTCGACCGGGGTTGGCGACTTTAAAGGTCGTGATGTTGTTTAGCTAACACTGGGGAAGCCGCACTACAGGGTTGCCAGATCTCGCTGTAAAAACAAAACAAACCCAGAATCATTGAAACGTGTATAAAACATACATTACAATACGTTTAAAATGTAATTTATCTGCAGCTAAAATGTATTTTCAATACTTTTGCAAAAGTAATTGAACTGTTTCACATAT
The DNA here is from genome assembly GCA_018749465.1 of Paracanthobrama guichenoti. Lineage (NCBI taxonomy): Eukaryota > Metazoa > Chordata > Actinopteri > Cypriniformes > Gobionidae > Paracanthobrama > Paracanthobrama guichenoti. Next base: position 6,723,545 of record CM031963.1, read on the forward strand.
AGAACTGCTATCCAAATCAATAACTATATGCCCTCTTGCACACACATCTGTAATACATTTATAGTATAGTATTTATAATACATTAATTTACACATCATTCGAGTAGCGGGAAAGCACTTGCAATCCTAAAACACGACTATGTTTGATAATATTGAATGGTATATCTATAATGTGACATTTATAAGCAACTTTATGGAAAACAACAACAACCCGAAAGTTGTACAAAATAAACTGTCATGGCAACACTGCCGCACGAGAGCCCAGATTGGGCGTGATGTCACTACGTCGTGCGTCTATAATGCCTGCAGCAACGATATTCAAATTTCATATACCACACCTTTAGAAACAATATTTAGTGTATTACATATGAACGTACACGAGAGACAATCAAAGTATAGGAGAAATAAAACAAAGAGAGGAAAATGCACATCAATATGCATAGCAGCAGAAAAAATCAGAAAAGAACAGCTTGTCATTGAGGCAGTACCCTGAAAAAAGGACTTTTTAAGGTACTACTATGAACCATTTTGTGGTAAAATAAAATAATAAAAAAAGAAGAAGCCCTTTTAACGGTACTGCCCCAATGATAGTGTAGCCTACCCCTAAACTAAGGGTACAGTTTCGACACCCTTTTTTTCTCTTTGTGTATGAACCCATATTACCAGATAGTGGCGCCACAAACCAAGACAACAGACTTCATGTGTTTGTTTGGGAAACCAAACGGCTTTCATGCATTACAAAGGAGAGAGAGAGAGAGAGAGAGAGAGAGAGAGAGAGAGAGAGAGAGAGAGAGAGAGAGAGAGAGAGAGAGAGAGAGAGAGAGAGAGAGAGAGAGAGAGAGAGAGAGAGAGAGAGAGAGAGAGAGAGAGAGAGAGAGAGAGAGAGAGAGAGAGAGAGAGAGAGAAAACAGATCGTTCAAAAATATTGAAAATAATTATTAGAAATATTTCATGCATTACAAAGAAAAGAACAGGTCGTTCAAAAAATATTGAAAATATTTATTAAGCTGACACTTTAAATTAGAAAAGCTTTAAGCATTGCGATTTTAGCAACCCATATCTTAATTCAGATGAATGTCCCTTGACAGACAGTTATCAGTAATAATTTAAATTGAACTTTATCACTTCAACATTTTCAGTGATATTTAGGGCCATAGCAAATATATAGGACTGTGTCAAAACCATAGACCGTGACGTCACCCATAGGCTTGTGAGGAGCAGTTCTAGAGCATGTATAAAGTAGGGTCGAGCTGGCCGTTGCCATCTTGACAGCGCGTCATCACGCGTCACGCCCGGATAACAGACAATGGGCAAAGAGGCGGGACGTGGGCGGAGCTGAGGTGACGTGATGACTAACAGACAGCGGATAAATGGTTATCCACCTGTCACTCTAAGTTGCCACGCCCTTAATTACGCAGCACTATAAGGCTTTATATAATGTAAACGAATGGGTTATAAAAAAAATTCACCCTCCTCACAGTTGTCATGAAGGCCAAAATTAGCCGTATCGACCAGTTTGTACCAGGCTGTAAATATGTTGTTGTTGTTTTTTTTCAGCTGTAAAGTTGGGCATTTTAACATGGGGATCAATGAGATTCTGCTCCCTTCTGGAGCCTGTCCCTAGTGGTCAGTCGATGAATTGCAATTTAAGTTACGTCCGTTTTGGTTTCAACAGAAACTGCGGGAGGTTGCTGCTTGGTCAAAACACCTCTGCCAATAAGCAAATGAGAACAGAAGTTTTGCATTGCATAGTATCATCAGCTGACATCAGTCCTGTGTTGATATAATAGAGACATGCTGAGATGGATGAGCTAAAGATTTTCATATCATGATCACAAACACGCTTTCAACAACTTTCACAATTACTGGCACAAGCAGCACAAACTAAATTTGACAACATTCAACTTTTTCCCAGAAACAAAAGAGGACGTGTTCTTATATGCAGATACCTATAGGGGAAGTCTTCACACAATGGGATGGCTAAAATATAAAATGTTCCACAGCAAAAATAATAGGTTCTAGTCTAGAAAATGAAAGAAGAAGCATATGATCATCAAATCAAAACCTCATCAAATGACATATGGGAAGTTAAAAGACCATATTTATACTTTAAGGGTTTAAGAATGACTGAAAGAAAATAAGTAGCCTATTGTCCAATAATACAATAAGTATGTGTCATAGTCTAACCCAAACCCATAACAGTAGTAGCCTACTGTGTAATCTGTAAAATGAATTTAATTCATGCAAAAGGACTAACTTACTACCCTCTTCTAAATGATGGAAATGCTTGCCTTTCTAATTTAAACCAATAACTAAACATGTTTTCCCATTCACTGCAAATACTATAGTTACACCTTGTCATTGAAGGTTATTTAGGGTTAACATTCCCTTCTCTTACAAACCCGATTCCAAAAAAGTTGGGACACTGTACAAATTGTGAATAAAAAAGGAATGCAATAATTTACAAATCTCATAAACTTATATTTTATTCACAATAGAATATAGATAACACATCAAATGCTGAAAGTGAGACATTTTGAAATGTCATGCCAAATATTGGCTCATTTTGGATTTCATGAGAGCTACACATTCCAAAAAAAGTTGGGACAGGTAGCAATAAGAGGCTGGAAAAGTTAAATGTACATTTAAGGAACAGCTGGAGGACCAATTTGCAACTTATTAGGTCAATTGGCAACATGATTGGGTATAAAAAGAGCCTCTCAGAGTGGCAGTGTCTCTCAGAACTCAAGATGGGCAGAGGATCACCAATTCCCCCAATGCTGCGGCCAAAAATAGTGGAGCAATATCAGAAAGGAGTTTCTCAGAGAAAAATTGCAAAGAGTTTGAAGTTATCATCATCTACAGTGCATAATATCATCCAAAGATTCAGAGGATCTGGAACAATCTCTGTGCGTAAGGGTCAAGGCCGGAAAACCATACTGGATGCCCGTGATCTTTGGGCTCTTAGACGGCACTGCATCACATACAGGAATGCTACTCTAATGGAAATCACAACATGGGCTCAGGAATACTTCCAGAAAACATTGTCGGTGAACACAATCCACCATGCCATTCGCCGTTGCCGGCTAAAACTCTATAGGTCAAAAAAGAAGCCATATCTAAACATGATCCAGAAGCGCAGGCGTTTTCTCTGGGCCAAGGCTCATTTAAAATGGACTGTGGCAAAGTGGAAAACTGTTCTGTGGTCAGACGAATCAAAATTTGAAGTTCTTTTTGGAAAACTGGGACGCCATGTCATCCGGACTAAAGAGGACAAGGACAACCCAAGTTGTTATCAGCGCTCAGTTCAGAAGCCTGCATCTCTGATGGGATGGGGTTGCATGAGTGCGTGTGGCATGGACAGCTTACACATCTGGAAAGGCACCATCAATGCTGAAAGGTATATCCAAGTTCTAGAACAATGCTCCCATCCAGACGTCGTCTCTTTCAGGGAAGACCTTGCATTTTCCAACATGACAATGCCAGACCACATACTGCATCAATTACAACATCATGGCTGCGTAGAAGAAGGATCCGGGTACTGAAATGGCCAGCCTGCAGTCCAGATCTTTCACCCATAGAAAACATTTGGCGCATCATAAAGAGGAAGATGTGACAAAGAAGACCTAAGACAGTTGAACAACTAGAAGCCTGTATTAGACAAGAATGGGACAACATTCCTATTCCTAAACTTGAGCAACTTGTCTCCTCAGTGCCCAGACGTTTGCAGACTGTTATAAAAAGAAGAGGGGATGCCACACAGTGGGAAACATGGCCTTGTCCCAACTTTTTTGAGATGTGTTGATGCCATGAAATTTAAAATCAACTCATTTTTACCTTAAAATGATACATTTTCTCAGTTTAAACATTTGACATGTCATCTATGTTGTATTCTGAATAAAATATTGAAATTTGAAACTTCCACATCATTGCATTCTGTTTTTATTCACAATTTGTACAGTGTCCCAACTTTTTTGGAATCGGGTTTGTATTTCAGACAACTTAAGAGGGCCAAGTGCTTTTTGTTTATGTGCATCTAAAGAGACTGTGACAGAATGAGAGCTTTATCCTCCTCTTGTCTGCTGCTATAGGCAACACAGCAGTGGGGATAAAGCAGCAAAGCAACAGTAACCATGGTGAGGAGGAGGAAACATGCAGGAGGGAAACTCACAAGATGAAAATGTTCAGCGATAGCACCAATGAATACTGATATGTGGTTTGAGTGTGATCTCTGAAATTATTTTATAGGTTCATTCACCTAACAGGTGAAAGTTTGTCTTGAACCTACAGGCCCTATACTTTAAACTGATATAAATAACTCTGTACTACTATAATGAAACCTGTTTTGGGCCAAATATTTAATTCATTATGTATGATATACGGTGAGCTAAAGGCCTGAGTATGATTTCCAGTTCCTTTGCTTTTGAAAACGGAATGCATTAAGGAAAACAGTGCCAGAAACCTGATCCGTTTCTTTCTGTGCTGTTTTGAACAAATTAGGCGACGTTCATGGAAATCTAATATAGGAATGCCACTGTGCACAATTTGGCCGTTTATGATCACATGACCTTCGGTGACGCGCCTTGATTCTAAAAACTGATGTAGACTCATTTATTTGAGACCAACTGGTTGAGAATTCAGAGTTCTAAGGAATACACATCACCACAAAATGAAATTAATTAAAATACACAAAGAGGCTATATATAACGCAAAGGTTTAGCCTCCTACCCAGGAAAAGAAAGTATTTTGAATTTAGTATTTTGACTCTAAAAACTTTTCCTATGATTTACTACATTTTTGGTGAAAAATGTTTACACTCAAAAGTATTGATTAAATTTACAAGCAGTGAACTCAATTACATACACCGAAATTAGTGAATGTAAGTAAAAAAATTAAGTAGATCTGAGTAACTGCATTTGGTAGGCCACATTAACAAATAAAATTTAGTAAAATAATTGGGGAGAAACATTTAAAACCAATATTTATGAGTAGCCTAATATTAACTTTTATAGTAATATTAACTATTTTTTATTTCCTCTAAAGTCACCTTTGTAAAATATAACCACAGGTATACATGCCATTAGTCTTTATTGTCGATGAGTACAGCAATACAGCATATTTTATACTGATTTAACACATTACCTACATTTAAACTCATGTAACAAACATATCAGAAGTAAAAATGAAACATTTAAAAGTAATTCAGGTGTAGGCTAATTCTGTTATCCATTTCCACCATATCAGCGCTGATTCTCATGCCGGAGTGGGACTCGCGCTCTGCGGGTGAACTTTGAACTTCAGACAGCCATCCTGTGTTTCACTCATAGCCGAAAGATGCTGCAACACGACTGACTCCATAACCTGCCCATAAACAAACAATGGACAGCTCTGAGAACATTTTATCATCCAAATCAATTATAATCATTATCTTTAGGAATAAAGTGTGTTGTTTTAAATTTAAATTGTGTGTTTTGAGCAAGGCACCAATCGTTTAGGTGACTCATATTGCGTCCGTGTATGTGGATTTGTATTAAATAAAATAATTTAAAACACATGAATGATTTTGTAGATAAATTAAAAAACACAACGCTGAGAAGAAGGAAGAAGAAACTGCTCTGGAGAGTGGAGAGATTAATTCAAACAGCCCGCGCGGAGGAGGGTGCATTGTTTTAACCGAGTAAACTAGCTAAATCTCTTAAGTGTGTGTTAAAGATTATGGTTCTTTCCCACCCCCAAATCATTCTTGTCGGCTATTGTTTGTCATGCTTCGTTGTCCAGACTGCCCACATTTGTTTTGGTTGCAGTTTGTGGAGCTTATGCGGACTACAGAGACCGCGTTTTTTTTTTTTTTTTACAGTGTGTTCAGGGGACAGGCAGCTAGCGGATAGTGAGGAGATGTTTGCTTTGCTGTATGGGACAAAAAATGTTTTGGCCTAAAAACGCGTGACATCGCTTAGAGCACCTTTAAGTTCCTTCCTGCTGTGTCCTGTTAATTATCTCGTTTGTGCGTCCTATTTTAGTTCTACCATTTCTGTCACTCCTTGTCTGGCATTGTTAGTCCGTGTTTAATGTGTGGCTATTATGCATATATGCACTATTATTAGCTCCTACTTCATTAAACTCCATTTGTGAATGGAATCTGTCCTCTTTCCTCTTCCTACCAGCATTAAACCATGACAAATAGGAGTAATAGTTGGTAACATTTTCATAATAATATATAATATTTTATAAGAACATTGATATGTAATTCATTTCCTTATTCACTTGTCGTGTCTCCCTGATAATTGTGCTTTAAGTCCCAGTGTATGAAATCAATGCCCTGTTTTGTAATAGAAAGTAATATTTTGATTAGAAACCCCATAACATTTTCCTGATATGTTGATTTATAACAAACCATTTGATTTAAATAATTAGATTTAAATGATAATTACAAAACATATTTCCATAAGAGTGCTAAATCTGATAATTCGGTCATTTTTAATGACCAAGGAGAAGTTGTTGTCATGATGAAACCTCAAAACAAATGGTAGTGAAAAGCCCCGAATGTGCTCTTTACACGACATCCAGACATCCGTCACATGTATGGTGTAAGAGAAATTCACTAAAATAATGTCCACGTACGAGGAGAGTGGCACCCACGAGGTTAATTCGCCCCAAACAAACATCTAGGCTAATGTTGCGTCTCTGCAGCCTACTGTAGGCTATATGAGAGAATGGCCTACACTTTCGGAGTAGCGAAAACCATCGTGACATTTAAGCAGCTTCCGCCACGCGGTCTCAGTAAACATAAGCAAATCTCCTCACCTGCTGTGGTTTCGGTCACGTGAGGCTTCACAGGTTTCATTTTCAGCGCTGCAGGTGAACTAGAACAGCCAACAATAATGTAATATAATTCCATATTCTCCCTTTAGATATCGCCAAGAAAAAAATAAATACATTCTGTGTCGTTTAAGTCCAAGATTCTGCCGACATTATTACTAAACCATTAAGTATTAAGTATAAGCTAGGCCTACATAAAACATTATTTATCCCGTCATCTTTTTAAGTTAGAAAATTAAGTCATTTAATGGTGTGCACATAGCTAAGCATATTGTCACAACACTATCGTCAAACATTTACCAGTAGGCTAATAGGCCTAATACTGTATTTTTGTGACAATATTATTATATTATAACATCAACTAGGATATGAACAACAACGATCAGGCCCAGACGGAACAAAACTATAATGTAAATCTTTAAAACATTGCATGATTGGGCATGATAATGTTGTCTGTTCAAATTAAACTTGATAAAGAACAGACTGCATAATGACAGAAAAGCTGAATTTTCAGCAGTCATTACTCCAGTCTTCAGTGTCACATGATCCTTCAGAAATCATTCTGATATGATGATTTGCTGCTCAATAAACATTTATTATTATTAATATAATAATAATTATTATTATCATCATCATCATCAATGTTGAAAACATTTACATTTTTTAGCTTAACATTTTTGTGATAATGACACCATTCAAACATTTGTGGTAAGATTAATACTTTTAATTATCAAGGATGCATTAAATTGATCAAAAGTGACAGTGAAGACATTTATAATGTTACAAAATATTTCACTTTAATAAATGTAATAAATGCAATTAAATGCTGTTCATTTAACTTTCTATTCATCAAAGAATCCTGAAAAAAAGTATCACCATTTCTGCAAAAATGTTAAGCAGCAAAACTATTTTTAACATTGATAATAATAAGAAATGTTTCTTAAGCATCAAATCAGCATATCAGAATGATTTCTGAAGATTCATGTGGTACTAAAGACTGGAGTAATGATGCTGGAAATCACAGGAATAAATTATATTTTAAAATAGAAAACAGTTATTTTATTTGTAATAAGATTTTGCATGTTTCTATTGTATTTTTGATTAAACAAATGAGCATAAGAGACTTCTTTTAAAAACATTTTAAAATTGTCCTTCCACTTTCAACAGTTTTTTTCCCCAGCAAATGTCTTATTATGTGAATCATAGTTTACGCATGAACATAAAGAGATTAAACAACCTCCCTGAACAGAGCGGGAGTCGATATTAAAAATAGCAGTCAGTAATAAGGCAGTAAAATGCAGTATCAAAAGGGATTTTTTTTTTACTGAATGTCCCAAAGGGACAGAATTGCATGTTGCATGATGACACCACGTTTATGGAACCTGTATCCAGATTTTATAGTGTTTATCTTAAAATATTAATGGAAACACATTATGAAATGTATTGCATATCTGACTTTGACCTTTGAAACCATCTCCTGTAGTTTACATTGAGTTAACCCTCTATGGCACATCGCCATTTATATGATGCAGAGACTTAAAATACAATAATAATGTTCAACCGATAATTTTTTTTTTTTTTTGTAATATCATAGGCTATAACATTAGCACATGTCATATGACCTACATGCTGTCAAGGCACCACACACTCTTGGGTTCAGAATGGACCCAGCAAACATTTAACCCAACCACTGGGTTAAAACAACCCATTTACTGGGTTTAAACAACCCAATTGCTTGGTTAAAACAACCAAATCGCTGGGTTAAAACAACCCATTTACTAGGTTAAAACAACCAAATTGCTGGGTTAAAACAACCCATTTACTGGGTTAAAACAACCCAATTTTATAAAGTGTTGTGAGCTCCTTTTAGACTAGAAAATACATCTAAATTATTATTATTATTATTTTAAAATCATTGTACTTCCAATATTTTTTGTAAAATTATTTCCTGTGAAGCTGGCACTATTGTTCAGTACTGGCAGTGTCGTGGATATGAGCTTTCAAACAATAAGAGTGTGGCGCTAGCAATACCAATGTCATGGGTTCGATTCCCAGGGAAAGCAAATGTAAAAATGTGTACCTTGAATGCAATGTAAGCCACTTTGGATAAAAGCGTCTGCCAAATGTGTGAATGTTCAGTTAAGTTTTCATGGACTTCTAGATTGTTATTTTTAGTTACATGTGTTCCTTTGTTCAGTTTTCCACCATTTTTTTTGTTGTTATAGTAATTAATTTAATCAGCACAGCTGGTACTTGATGCTGCCTTCACGTGCTATCAAAAATGCCCTACTTCCCACTTCTGAAGTTGTGATTACGAGCTCTTTACATTCAAATTTTGACTTGAGAGGCTGTTCATGTCCCATCTTTTAACTAGGAAACTAGTACTTACGATAATTCCGATAGCATGTGAAGGCAGCATAAGTTCCTCCTTTTCCTCTATCGCTTGAACCGTTTTCCTGTGATTGTTGTTAAAGTATTGTGTGGAACTTTATTCATCAGTTTTGTCTTCAGTCTGTGGCAACACTTGTAACAGGCAGGCAGTATAATAGCTTTTTTGCCTAATGTTTGATGTTAGTAATTTCTTTTTCTTTTCTTTTTTTCTTTTCTAGAAGACAGAGAGAAAAGGCTGCATCTTTTCCAGAAAGTATTGATGATAGTGAAAACAGTGCATCAGAAAATAAGATTGTAGTAAGAAAGGAAGACGTTTGAAGATGGCTAGAAGGAGTGAGGGTGAAGGCATTATCCTATATCAGTTTGGAAGACGTGATCCATAATACAACATTGCCCACTGACCTCACTAGACAAGCAGGAATGCTTGAAAAATGATGACTAAACAGGTCAAAATCGAGTTATGTGTGAAAAGTCTTGTTGATTTTCACCTGGGCCAATCATTGATTTGGAATTCCAAAAAAGAAAGAAAATATTTTGAATGCTTTTTGAAACATTAAGACATGCTTTCACTACTTTCCAGGCAGCAAAGTTGCATCTGAATTTATGTCAAGTTTTTGACACTTTCACACGCAAGTTCCTAATGAAATTAAATGGAATGTTAATAAAGTGGTTTTACTACTGTTCAGACAGTGGAAATACATTTGAATGTGTGTGAAGTTTCAAGCCAAAAATAGTTAATCCTAACAGGACACAGACAGTTATAAATGACAGCGCCCTTAAAAAGGTCAAAGGTCAGTTGTAGAAAACTAATTTTGGAAAATTATTTTAGTTTTAAATGTATGCAAAATATAAAGTCATTATTTTTTTTCTTACTTTGATTTCATAGTCCCACAGAGGGATATAGCAAACAAAATAATAGGGAGGGGAACATGAGAAAATGCCAGAACTGAAATTACCCCTCTGATTATCAGTTGGTTCCTTTTTTATTTGGCAGTATAGATCCTTTTATGCGAAGTTGCATATCATTCCTATAAGAGAGTCTGTTTCTTTCATTCTGGAAAGAATGAAAGAATATTGCTACACAGCCATTTCTCTGTGACCTTCTCCCAAGAGGGGAGGAAATTTTCAGTTCACATTCCTGAGATAAAAAAACCCTGCAGGCTGATAACTATACTTTTGTTAGCGTTCAAACACTTTATTAATAGATTTGGTTTCTGAAATGTTATGAATACTTTTTTTTTATTATTTAATGCATGTTGATATAATATGATTAGTATAAATGTATAGTATAAATCTGTGTGTCCGTCTCACGCACAGCTGAGTGTGCAAGGCTTTCGAAGTATACTCATTTGGGCATGAGTGCGGATAGACACGTTTGGCGAAGTAGCTATACCTTGGGCTTTACCATTAACAACAACGAACACACAAGAAAGTGTATAGGGCACCAAATGTAACTGGTCCTACCCGATACACTGCGAGTGGGATTTGAACCGGGGTCTCTGGTGTGGGAGGCACACGTGATAACAAGGACGCTAAAGTGCACAGCCACTAATATCAGTCACTAGCACACCTCTTGAGGCTAGGGGAGTGAGGTTTACACCTACATCCGTTACACTCACTCCTATCCAGGTCAATGGCCCCAAATGTAACTGGTCCTACTCAACCCACTACAAGTGGAATTTAAACTGGGGTCTCTGGTGTGGGAGGCGTGCGTGTTAACAAGGACGCTAAAGTAGGCAGTCACTAGCGTCAGTCGATAACATGCCTCTTGAAGCCAGGGGAGTGCGGTTTACACCTACATCCGTTACACTCACTCCTATCCAATTCAATGGCCCCAAATGTAACTGGTCTTACTCAACCTGCTCCGAGTGAGATTTGAACCGGGGTCTCTGGCGTGGGAGGCGTGATATCAGGGGAGTGAGGTTTACACGCAGAGCTCTTACTGGCCTACGTCCATTACACCCGCACACCCTGTCCACGTACAGCCCAGTACGGCCAAAGGAGTATATTAAAAGGTTCACATGCTCAACTGTGCGTGAGACAGAGCAGAAAGAGGAAAATGAGGTAGACCCGGGCCTTAAGGGCTTATATACACAGAGATGATTGTTAACAAAACCAGTAAAAGGTGTGGACAAATCAGAAGCCATAGTAGCAAACAAAAGAGAACATGACTAAAACTAAACAGAACATGGCGATGAAACTATGAAAACAAGACAAGATCATGACATTTTATTCTATACAGAATTACTTTTCTATACATAACTGTGGATACTTAAGTACTTAAGCAAAGGTTATTTTAATGTTGACCACTCAGTGTCACTAGAAGGAACTGAAAAGTTCAAGGTGAACTTGAGAACTGTGACAAATATGTTTCTCAGTGGAGTTTTTAGAAATGTGATGTCTTGACTTAGCTAATACAATAACAGAGCATAAACCATTTAAATCTTTGTTCATGGTTAATCTTTTGTTTGTCCTTGATCTTTGCAATGATCCTCTTAATAATTTGTTCAGTAAAAAACACTTTTACATAACCTTTAAACTTTTTCCTCATTCTCTACATGCAGAAAAAAGCACAATAGCTGTTTGTGCTGCTGCATGTAAACAATAATAATAAATGCAAATGTGTATATTCACACTAGATGAGAATTAAATTCAAGAATGAATTGCAAGGGAACTTTACAGCAAACACACCAGGTGAGTTCCCCTCCCCCTCTAACAGGTGGAGAAGAAGGCGTCACCCTGAGAAGCATTGTCTCTATGGGAACAGCATTTTAGTGCGCAGGCTTGTGTTAATATCCCTTAGGGTTATGGGTTTGCAACTCGCCATGGTTTCATGGCCTGTAGATTGAATTTACAATATAATTCATAACCAAGAGTCTCTGTTTCAATCTGTGGTAATAGACTTTCTTGGGGTTTTTTACCAAGAATAATGTAACTGGTGTTTAATACACTGTGTGGAATTGAATTTGCAATCCAAAGCTCCACAGCTAAAAGCTCAAACTTCCTTGATGTTTTGCTCGCCGCTCAGTATGTATCAGCTGGATGGATCTAATCAACTCTTAGAGCATGAATTCAGTTTTTATTTCAGTTATGTTGGAATTACAATGGAATTAAATACAGACATATATACAGTACATATCCCCATCCTTCTTCCCCTTACAATTTATTCAGACTGGTTTTGGTCGGATCTGTGTGCCACCACCAATGGCAAACAATACAGCTTGCATAAGGTTTGTATGCTGAGTGGTCTCTCTCAGAACGTGTTTTCACATCACTGCCCCAGTTGTAGAACAAAGGGGCAAACAGGTACAACCACTCCAACAGTCTTTTGTATGCTGTAACTGACCATTTGTTTTATTTACCAGCTGGAGTAATGTTTAATATTACCACAATCAATGTTGATATTATAAAAGCAATACAATTGAGAAATATTAGTCAGAGTACTTAAATGGTTATGAAAATCTAGAAAATGCATTCAATCTTTAAACTCTGTAGAAAATATAATAAAACAATTGTACAAAATGTGGAGAACTATTCAGAAAAACTTAAGAATAGAATGAATAGAATAGAATATATATATTCCGTTTCTGTGTCCAGTGGAATTTTCCTAAGCAAATACATGTAAAGAGCTAAAGTCTTCCTCTACCTGCCAACAAACAATAGTGACAGTCAAGCCATCAGACATCAAGAAGCGACCAATTTAATAAAAAAAACTTGCATATTTCTACTTATTTAAGTCTGCTTACAGAGAGCAAAGAATACATTTTGACACCAGTTATACATTTGAATATCACATGACACAAAAAAAGAACAACAGTTGAACAAAAACACATTAAAACATACAGCATATAAAAATATTATCAAACAGGAAATGTATAAACATGAAACCTACAAAACCAGCCCTTAATACACACACACACACACACACACACACACACCAGTCAGACGAAAAGCAAATATTGACAGCATCGTATGACCCTTCATTGCGGAGTCCTTTCAGAAGTATCTCCACCCTTTGTGGGAGATCTTCAAATCCTTCTTCTTTGTTTATTTTTTTTCTACAAGAAACCAATGTTTTAAACATAGTCCTTCCTGTCATATCCACCATTGGTAGAGCGTGGAGCGGAGTAGCCCATTCTCGGTGGATTGTACTTCTTCTCCCGTGGAGGACAGGTGCAGCACAGCAATGCTCCTCCGATCATTAACAGAACAGCAGCAGCAAACCCTATGTAGATTGATGCCCCGATCTCTCTTTGCTGAGCGGCGGGCAGTAATGGGTTGTAGAAGTCCCGAATGATTTGGTTTGCAACCCAGGCCGCTGGAATGAGCTCCAGGATGCCGGCAAGAATGAACATGATGCCGGAGACGATCATGACTTTAGCCTTGGCTGCTTCATCCTCAATACAATTGGTACATTTGGCGCCCATGATGGAGATCATCACACCCAGAATGGCCAAGATGATGGCGATGATGGACATGGCTCTGGAAGCCTGCATGTCCTGCGTCAGTGCTAGCATGGAGTCGTAGATCTTGCACTGCATCTGTCCGGTGCTCTGTACAACACAATTCATCCACAAACCTTCCCAGATTACTTGTGCCGTGACGATGTTCGCGCCAACGAAGGCAGAGACGCGCCACATAGGGAGAGCACAAGCGACGATGCTAATGATCCATCCTATAATGCCCAGGGCAATGCCCCCGATCTCCATTCCCATCGACATGATGCCTGTTAGGTGTACTTTTTTACCTAGGAAAAGGCGATATTGGTTAGTCGTGAATTTCATACACAAATAAAAGCAGTACTTTCAAATAGAAGATTAAAAAATGGTGGAAGATCATTTACCAAGTGCTGAGACGTCAATATAGATGTATGCGTCCCAATCCTGTGTCCTTTGTGTTGCCTGTGAAGGTGCTTTGAATCCAAGCAGCCTTTATATTCCCAAAGAGACAGGTGCAAATGGAGGAGGATCTTAGCTTGATGACATAAGTGGATGTGATACAGGTTTGTATGCGTCACCTGCCTGATACAGCCACTGCGGGGAGATGAACAATGCGTTGGTTTTTGCTTTCGTTTGTAATCCAATTCCTACTAACATTGTGTGAAGTAGAGAAACAGGCTCAGTTAGGAAAAAGAACCTGGAAGCACAGGTCAGTAATCAATGGGGTGGAGAAGAGGTATAATATTTCTACTGAATGTTTCACACTGGATCCATTAGTCATGTTGCACTGGATCTCAAACTTTCTTAGGATTCACAATAGCATTAATTAAAGGATTTTATTGACTGATTTCAAAAGTGAAATATTAAATATTGGTCATTGGGATTTTAACAGAAGCGCAGAAAAAGCCATTGTAGCTCTTTTTCCTCTTCTCAGTCTTCAACATCATAAAACAGGGGAAATTAGCTTTATAACTAAGAGGCTATATTAGTGTCTGAATGACGTTTTTTAAAGCTATTAGCATTCTGTGTAAACAGCTTAAAAATGTTATAGGAAATTATCTTTCATTTCAACTGAGGAGTGCTATGATTAGTGGTGATTGCATTGAAAAGCCTGTACGTTTGTCAGAAACATTGAAAATATGTCTTCCAAAAATTCTGAAAACAACGGATGTAGAAATCTGGTGAAATGTGGAAACAAATTTATAACAGAGTTTAGGCCTCCTATTCGCCCTTTGCCAAACAATGTCAACTAACATTGTAATGCAATAACACTGCTAAGTCTATTTATTTATTTATCGCAAATTATATGATAATTAATTCTGTAATTCTCAGAATTGTCTTTTTCTCTGATTATTATAGAGAGAGATTTTATTTTCGCTAACAACATTCTTGGTTACCTCATTCAAATAGTTTTTAGGGCAGGACTCGAGTTTGTCCATCAGGAATGGGTTGGATCGTTTGACTGTTGTGATTGACAGTGTTGGAGGTAATGCATCACAAGTTTCGCAAGTTATGTAATCAGATTACTTTTTTCAAGTAACTAGTAAAGTAACGCAATACTTTTAAAGCCACAATATGTCATTTTTAGCTAGATGTCACTTATTCAAACAAAAGCATAGCTTGATGACGGCTGGAACAGCTTTTATTATGCCGCAGACGACCGCGTCTGCTTTTTCCAGTCATGAATATAACGCAGCACTGTTTTATCATATTAGATACATTTGAGTGTGTTGAAAGTTATGTTATAATGCTTCTCTGTGCGTTCACTCGTCGGCTAATATGAGACACTCACACTGCAGTAAGTTAGATCGATATTAGGCATGGTAAAACATGGTACTCACTGTAAATCAAGAAAACAAGATTTAAACAATAAGACTAACTGTGTTAGCAGTTTTCAACTATCCTGAAAACTTTCTATTTAGGGGCGATAGAAAGTGTATTAACTCAGTGCATCACAGCGTGGTATGGGAACAGCACCAGTCATGACCGCAAAGCCCTGCAAAGAGTCGTGCGCTTATCCGAGCGTATCTCAGGGTCAGCTCTCCCGTCTCTGCAGGACGTCTACACCAAACACTGCAAAGGTAGAGCTACTAAAATCATCAAGGACTCTAATCACCCTGCAAACCCTCATTTCACGCTGCTGCCATCTGGTAGCGCTTCCAAGCCTGATGGCCAAAACTGAGAGACTCAGGAGGAGCTTCTTCCCCAGGCCATCAGACTCCTGAACTCAGTCACTTAACATCACGTGACTTCACTTCAGGATAAACATACTGTCATTGCACTGCACTTTCTGTTCTCGTTGTTACTGTGTAACAACCTGTTATAAACCTGTTTGCACGTTATACTCTTTATACATTTGTTAACCACATATTTATAAGTCTACAGTTTACTCACTGCACAGTCTACTTCAATTATTTTATTCCACTTTATTCTTATTTTTACTTTTTTTTTACTTGACTTTTTTCTAATTGACTTGATTATATTATAATTCTATAGATATATATATAGTATATATTTATATCCTATTTATATATATATATTTCCTCCTTGTGTTTTTAACTGTGAATTTGCACTGTCCATGGAGCGGACCTGTTTACATTTCACTGCCGGTTGTATATTCTGTATATAACTGTGTATGTGACAAATAAAACTCTTGAATCTTGAATCTCTTGAATCTTGAGCTGTATAACAATGATTAGTTTTCTGTCAATGAATGTATCCAAACAGTTGCTCACCTGTCTAATAAAACACATAATATAATAAAGCACCATTGGTGTTTCCATGGTTTCTACAAAATAAAACCAGAAATCTTGGGTAACACAGTTATGATGTCATTGACAGGTGATGCGCGGACACGGTCCGCGTCCTGGTTAAAATTGCTTATTTCTCTGGATTTAATCATTCTTAGAAACATTTGGGATAATGTAAGTACATAAGTCAACAAAATATATAGAATTTTTCTAGTGGTTTGTGGATATTTTAATCCAAAAATCTTACATATTGTGCCTTTAAATTTACAATAAAATAAGAGTTACATTTTTTTTTTTAATAAGTAACACAAGTTACTTTGTTTTCCCATAGACTGACAGCTCTCCTGTCCCCATGTTGAGAGAAGTGAGAGTAGTGTACTCTTTTTTTAAGAGTGCGATGTGTAAATATTACGCAAACCTGCAATAATAGGTTTTCTGTTTTTTTAGCTGTTGAAGTAAAAGTGTTTTTGTTTTTTTTGAAGAGTGTTCAATTAGTAACTTTTTAGCAAATAATGCACTATTGTAACATTACTTTTTTTAAAGTAACTTTCCCCAATACTGGTGAGTGACAGGTTGTCCCTCCCAATGTTCCCATTTAAAAAAAAATTCTATTCTTACTCCATTTTGATTTCATGGCGACTTTTCATAATTCATATTTGTGTATTTATAAGGGTCAATAATACTGATTGGACAAATACAGCTAGTGTCTGGGGCACAACGGTTTTGTTTGGGTTTTTTTGCCACATAAATCCACTGTAGCTGCTCTGTGGTGAAAATCACGTTGTTAATGTTGTATGTCTATGTGGTATTTTGAATATGCTTCAAACTATGTGCAAATTCATAAGCCATATCATTGCTGAGTATTTTCTCCTTAAAACTACAGTGAAGACCAAAATCGCTGGTGTTTCTTATGTCAGAAACTACCAATCACGTCAACGTGCCGGCGGCCTTTCTATCCTCTGAACTGAAGCAGTGGTCTCAAGAGAAGCTAGGTTATCCCAATATATTTTTCGGTTGATATGAAAAATCGTGTAGATTTAGCAATATAGCGGGTGTAGGCTATGATGTATATTACGATGTTATGATGAAATGCCTTTCTCCACTGACGTTCTAAGTTGTTCAGAGCGTTTCTAAGGATGCTGATTGTTAGAAGGCAGCTGTCTGACTCTGAGATGGTGAACAGGAACATGGTTTGTGTAACATTAGCAACAAATTATTAGCTATTTGATAATGTTATCAAGCAAAAGGCTAATCATATTAATTACCGTTATGTGTCCGACGTTGTAAAGAGCGATACCATTGTACAGCGTTTACCTCAGTCAGTTGAGGAGTGGATCTCTGAGCTGGTGTGAGTGGGTGGGGGTGGGGGTTAGCATATTCATGGTTCCATATATAATTTTAAGGAAATAGTCTTTTCACCTCAGCTTACGCAATTGCCCTCGCACGTCGTGAACGTTGACATGCAAGTAGGCCTGTAACACTGTTTTACACCGTTACCATGCTAACCATCTTTCAAAATTTAAATTAAAATTGCTTAACCTATAGGGGTAAAAGTGGCCTTTACCCACTGTTTAAAATAATAGGCTAACCCTTACCCAGGGTTAAGCATTCAGTGTAAAAATCTCTTAATAACTATTATCAAAACTCCAAAGAAAAAAAGATCAAAGATCTGAAATGAAGACGTACAGGCTGTTTAATTTATTTGTGTTTTTTAATAATAATCAAGAATTCAATTATAATTCAGTTATACTTATTCAAATATATATTCTAATTATTCAGTGATATAACACAACAAACACACAAATGTGCACAATATATTTAATGTGATGAAACTTTGGGAGGTGCCTGCACATACAGTAGTCTCGTAAATTCTCTGTTGTGTTGTCCAGTGGAACTTGAACTTAGAGCTTGAATCCAGTCTCGTTTGTGTCTCTCAAATCCACTTGTACTGTATTTTGTAACACGTACACAGACTGTAGAAAAAAAAGATGTGGCTGTTGTTCATTGCCAAAGGCCAAAGCTGCTGTCTGGATATTGTCCATATCTTGACTTTGCTCTGTCCGAATTCTTTAACAGCGTTTCAGTGAATAAGAATGAGAATGCCACTAAAATAAACATTAAACACAACTAAACATTTACAGAGTTGATTACAATTCAAGCAAAGTATAAACATATTAGTACAACACAAGATTTTCCATTATGTTATAGTCCTTTTTCTATTAAGTGAAAGTATAAAAATATAAATTCACAAACAGCTTGGTCAAAGTGTAAAAACAGTAAAATAAAATAAAGTAAAAATAGTACATGAAAACACACAAGACTACAAAAATAAACTGTGACTTAATGACTCTTCCCCTTTATAAATCAACTGACAAATTTGATTAAGATTTGAAAAGATGATTTATGGAACTTGTGCTAAAATATATCTAACAATGTGTGGAGTGACAATGGACACTGAACAAAACAAAAGCATGTAGAAATAGTCACAGTAAACATTTTGAGTTACCTCCAACCCATATGGTCACAATTATCTTTCTACGAAAGATAGACAGTAGTCCCCAGAGGCCCTCAGACATAATCTCTCTTGTTGTATGTGCTCGGAGCCACTGAGTGGTGGGCTGAGTAGGCTATACGACTTTGCGGCAGGTACCTCTTCTCATCCTTAGGTGGGCAACTGCAGCACAGAATGGAGCCTCCAACCAGCAACAGAGCCGCTGAGGCCCAGCCAAGGTACAGAGATGCCCCTATTTCCATCTTCTGAGCTTCTGGTACAACTGGGCTGTAGAACTCCAAAATAACTGTGTGTGCTGACCAGGACACGGGAATAAGCTGCATGACCGCAGCGGTTATGAAAGCGGCACCCGAGCTGATCATCACACGAGCTTTGGCCCCTTCATCCTCAATGCAGTTGGTGCACTTGGCCCCCACTATAGCGACAAAGAGCGCAAGGACACCCACGATGATGGCCACCACCACCAGAGCGCGAGCCGCCTGTAGGTCCGCAGGAAGAGCCAACATAGAGTCGTAGACTTTACACTGCATCTGTCCGGTACTCTGAACCACACAGCTCATCCAGATTCCCTCCCAGTACACTTGTGCTGTGACGATATTGGTGCCGATGAATGCCGTGACCCTCCACATGGGCAAAGCACAGCACACAATGCTGAGAATCCAGCCAAGAACCGAGAGTGTGACGCCTACTAACTCCAGACCAAAAGCTGCCATGTCTCTGCACTTTCTGCTTTCAAATTAGCTCGGCTCTCTCGTGTGCTCTCTCTTATGTTCACTGAGGCTCTCACTTCGTCTGTACAAGTCCTTGAGACAATTACATCAGGAATCTCCAAAATCACCAAAGGACCATTCAAGCATGGAGGTGGGTGTTGACACACTGAATCTCCTCTTCAAGGGCAACTGGAATGTTCTGTCCTGGTAGAAATTTCCCTTGTTCTGAGAAAAAGGGCTGAGTTACCTGGGTCCTGAAATGAGATGATAAGGTGCGATCTTAGTATTGGTTAGCGTCCTCATAAAAAGGGGAGCTGCTTTCTGTGTAGCACTTAGACGATGTGGCTTCCAGCAAAAGTTTGTTTAAACCAAAGGTTGGGACTATTTGCCAATGTTAATGGATAACCCAAGGTAGATCTGTAAAATATGCTCTTTAATGGACAATCATTGACATAACCAATGTAAACACCGTAGTTAAGGCCATAATGCATGCATACTGAAGTCTTAAAGGAGTAGATCACCCAAATATAAAAACATTCTGTTGTTGTCTACTGATGCCAATAGGTTTTTTTTTTTTTTTTTTTTTTTCTGTTTCCTTTCAAAATAAGCTATAAGCTATTAGCAAGATAAATGATATAAATAGATTTACGCTGTCTTACAAAGTCTGCCTTTAGTAGTGCAGTATACTTAAACACACTAACTACTGAATTCAAAGTCCTGGTAGCAATCTAGGCCACCTTTGATTGCAGGCCATAAAGTCTGGCAGTACAACATGTATTTAGAATATTTCAGATCCCCATTTCCTGGTTGGAAAAAAAAAAAGACCAGGTAAAGTGAAACTGTGGTAACCCATTATATTATGTCAGCTTTGTATACTTTGGAGAAACAGCCACGATTCTTCAGATGTGTACACACTTATGAATGCAGGAGTATGTGGCAATGTTGAAATTGATAATGTATTCTTGTGAGTTGGAATGTTACTTATGCTGCTTGCAAAAGTAGAACTAAATTGTTGAACAGAACTGCTAAACCAAAGCACTAAAATTTGACTCATGCATCATTACATTGATACTAATACTTGTCAATATCATAACCACAGCCCCAGAAAATCTACAAATGTTGAAGCTCTCGGGTTATGGCTTTCACAATGGAGATGAATTAAGTTACATTTCCTAAATGTCATTTACATTAATTATCATTTCGTGCCATTTTTTGCACATCAAATTAATAATATGAATGTTATTTATTTTACAATACATATTAGTTTTATGTTGTTTTGTTTATACTTGATATCTTTTGGCCTCTGATACAGGAGTAGTGTATTTTCTAAACAACATTAACTAATTTTGCATTTCTGATAACACAACAACATAAGAAAGGTGTCGTTTGTTTAATAATATGTGACCCTGGACCACAAAACCAGTCATAAGTCACTCAGGTATATTTGTGGCCATAGCCAACAATACATTGTATGGGTCAAAATGATTGATTTTTCTTTTATGCCAAAAATCATTAGGATATGAAGTAAAGATCATGTTCCATGAAGATATTGTGTAAATGTCCTGCCATAAATATATCAGAAAATGTATTATTATTAGTAATATGCATTGCTAAGGACTTTCTTTGGACAACTTTAAAGGTGATTTTCTCAATATTTCGATTTTTTTTTTGCACTCTCAGATTCCAGATTTTCAAATAGTTGTATCTCAGCCAAATATTGTCCTATCCTAACAAACTATACATCATCTGAAAGCTGAATAAATAAGGTATTTTAAAAAATTGACCCTTATGACTGGTTTTGTGGTCCAGGGTCACATATGTCAGTAAAGCAGTTACACTGTTTGTTTACAGTGAAAACACTTGCAGTGAATGTGCGTGGGACATTTTGAGTGTAAATACATCACTGACATGTCTTAAACCAGTTGATTTAAGACAAAGTTGATAAATAACATATTTGACACAAGGGACTTGATGAACATTTGACTGGACATTCATTAATGATTACAACTATTTTCAAAAGTTGAAATGGGACACACCCAGAGAGCCTGAAGCTAAAAAAAGATGTTGTAACACAAATCCCAAACCCATATACCATTTTATGTAAAGTAAAAATAAATAAAAAAAATAGAAGAAATAATTAGAAGAAATAGTTATTGCCAAGTTTTTACAAGACAGCCCGAAACCGGTCTGTGTTTGATAAGCGAGTATGACATCATCAGCAGTGTATTGGCCTACTTCCCTCTCAGAGAACACTGATTATATTTAAATGAGTTTCTGTGAGGCATGGCAGTGGTAATGACTAATGAGTTTCAGTGGGAAGATGTTGTTCTCTTAAAGAACAGAGTGGCCAGTGCTTCATGTGGCACTCTATTGGCCCCCACTCTTGAAAGTTGTGTAATTATTGAAAGTTAATGTTTTGTTTTGTTTTCGTTACAAACTGAATTTCTTCTCTACATCCACAAACCAGCAAGCACAAAACATCTTTATAACATTCCACAGTGTTGCCTTCTGGTTGCAGTATAACATTAGGCTCTATTCCAATATCCAATATAACAAATATTCCAGAAACTTCACCTATTATTAAAGCCTATAAATAAAAATCAAACGTTTCAGAGACAAACTTTCTGTGTAGCCTCAGACATCGTTATTTATTTTATTACATTCTATTATTTAAACTTTATGAACATAAAGAGACTTTTAGAGCATTCTCTCTCTACTAAAACCAACTCGGATGCAAAGTGGGTGTAAATGACACTTCCTCTCACGTCAAATTATATCAATAACTTAGTTTTGAAGGCAGTTTTCTACTTCCAGTTCCTGGTTGTTAGAAAGCAGGTAAAGACCCGACCCTCAATGCGAGTTTCGAGGTGTATGTAATAGAAAAGGACTAATATAAACCAATAAACCGCGGAACAATGGTCCGCGAGGCAGAATGCGTCACTGTCCTCGTCTGGAACTTCCGTCCAATACAACTACATATGAAGCCACTAGTGGGCATACATTTACCATACAAAAGATCTGCCAAACACACGCAGCACATTACTTTAATCATCAAAGTGAAATATTGGGTTGACTTAAATATTAAGTAATACTATTAAGCTGTACTAAGCTTTGTATTTGTATGTTAGAAGATAACTTTCTTAATTACAAGCTTGTAATCCTTTCACAAACGTTTTTGGAAATGTAAATTTGATGTTGCTCATATTAATGTTGCTCATATAATTAACACACATCAGTATGTTGTAAAGTTAAAATGGTTCAGCATTCTATAGTATGAAAAGATTGTTTATCCAAGTTAAAGGCTTACAGTTTCTCAGAACCAATCCCACGCGAAACAGACCCTTATCAACGAAGGGGTGGTGTCTCTGTTTGACTCAAATATCATGTTTATTTTTCTGAAAGTGATATTTGAAACAGGTGTGTGTGTGTGTGTGTGTGTGTGTGTGTGTGTGTGTGTGTGTGATTTATGAAGACACAAATTTGTGTAATGACATGGGTATTATACAGAAACGTTGTTTATGAGGACATTTATGAGGAGCTGTTAAAACATACTAAACAATGTGTGTGTGTGTGTTTGTTTGTTTGTGTTTAAATTTGACCTTTTTTTATTCTTCTGGTATCGTCAGTTAAACAGACTTGTTGCTGCAACGACCTGAGCTGTTCAGTCTTGCCTAGGCAAAGTGTCAACATTCACCTGTGCTCCAGCAGATACCGGTTTGACCAGTTTCAGGTGGGTACAGGTGCATTTGGCCTCCTCCTCCCCCACAGTGTCAGGGAACTCTTGAGAAATAGTTGCCATGGGAATCGCTAACGTGCTGAGCAAGACACTAAGTAAATAGCCATAGCACATTTATCACATAGCCTATGTGTCATATCCCCAAGAAATACATTTTACTTGAGATATCTTTGACCTGAATGGAGTGCAACGAGAGAAGGGTCAGTGCTCCACAACCGGAAAACATTCGAAAAATCTCCACGTCTGCTCTATTGTGTCATATGAAACCAGCTGCCACTTTCTTGATACTTTGTAGACCATGAGGGAGAGCAAACCACAAATTTAAACAGAGAAATATATTATCAAGGTCCTTACTGTTTTCCTGGAACAAAATTAATATTACAATAATATTTGTTGAAAATGTAATTAATACAATAATTTGTCATGTATGTTTTACAAGAAAATACTACTTCAGTCTTTCTACTTCAAAATTTACAAACAATTTCTGGATGAAAATACTTTAAAAAAATCCTATACCAATATATACAATACAATAAAAAACATAATAATTTTTTTATTATTATTCACTATAGCCTTTAATAACTATATTTGTTTCTATTTTATACGACTATTTAAATGATAAAAAGAGACAATGAAAATATATATGTTTTATAATTAAAATAATATAATTTAAAACTAGTTTTGTATACACTGATGTAATTTTGTGATTTAATGTATTAATAGGCTAGTTTGTATTAATTTACATTGATTAATATTAGTTTATTTATTGATGAGTTTCGACTGTTAGCACTTTTATTTCACACCAACCCACAAAATTTCCAGTACTTTGTGTTTTTTTGTTTGTTTGTTTTTTTTTCCTGGGAAAATGATAATGAGTTCACTTCCTGTCAGGGGCACTTCCTGTCCTATACTCTGTCCATTAAATCTATCAAAAAGGCATTTTTACTTACTAGTGCATAGCCTTCACACGTTCTTGTTTATTTTACTAACCCCTCCATAGATTTAATTACATTAATATTTTAATTTTGAAGAGTAAACAATAGAGAAAACCATATAAGGCACTGTGTCTGCAATTAAAAAAAATGTCAAGGGAGTGACTCAGCCTAGGTTCAGTCACATCTCGTGAAGTAACCAAAAACCAGCAGAGCGGGTCATTCGTCAGAAGTCCTGCCCCCAAATTCACAGGCACTTTAAAGCATCAGCACACACCCTCTGAGGCATATACCTGTAAGCAGTGCGAAGAGAGCCTCCTCAAGAGACGAAAAACAGACAAAGATCATGGTGTCTGCTGGGCTTCAGTTACTGGGCATCGCCCTGGCTATCATAGGATGGATCGGTGTCATTGTGGTCTGCGCTCTTCCCATGTGGAAAGTTTCAGCCTTCATTGGCAATAACATTGTCACGGCGCAGATTTCGTGGGAGGGAATCTGGATGAGCTGCGTCGTGCAAAGCACCGGACAGATGCAGTGTAAAGTCTACGACTCCATGCTGGCCCTCAGCTCAGACCTTCAGGCCGCCCGCGCTCTCACCATCATCGCCATCGTGATTGGGATCCTGGGCATCATGCTGGCGATGGCTGGAGGCCAATGCACCAATTGCGTTGAGGACGAGAGCTCCAAATCCAAGGTTGCCATCACTGCCGGTGTGATTTTCATCATAGCTGGGGTGCTGTGTCTGGTCCCAGTGTGCTGGACAACCCACGTCATCATTAGGGACTTCTACAACCCCTTGGTATATGAAGCACAAAAGAGAGAGCTGGGAGCAGCGATTTACATCGGCTGGGGAGCCTCCGCCCTGTTGATCATCGGTGGAGCTTTGCTCTGCTGCAACTGCCCACCAAAAGAGGAAAGGGGAAAATACACAGCCAAATATAATGCTACCCCTCGCTCTGAAGCCTCTGCACCCTCTGGCAAAAACTTTGTGTAAATGATCAACTCTAAAATGGACTCTACCGTGCCTATAATGTTTACAATCTTGGTTTGTCCAGGATGTAGCGGCTCAAAAAGAGTTTGCAGCAGGTATCATGAGGACTTGAAATGCAGTCAATGAAAAGCTGATGCTACAAGTTTTCTAAATATTTTAAATATATATATTCAGTACAAAGCCAACAAGGACAATAGGGAACCACATTAAAAAACGTGTGCAGTTAAAGGAGGCTAATCTGGAAATCTGTCTTGTTTAAGTATGATCAAATTTTCCTCTTGCGCTGTGGTCATGTGTCATGTGTTTTTTTGTTGTTTAAAATGGATTTTCAT
The DNA here is from genome assembly GCA_018749465.1 of Paracanthobrama guichenoti. Lineage (NCBI taxonomy): Eukaryota > Metazoa > Chordata > Actinopteri > Cypriniformes > Gobionidae > Paracanthobrama > Paracanthobrama guichenoti. The sequence continues at coordinate 6,749,156 of CM031963.1, forward strand.
TTATTCAAGTATTTTTCAAAGTTTCTTTTTTTTGTAAATATGACTGTTTTTTACTGCAAAAAGCATTTTTTTCTGATATAAACTTCTGTCCAAATGAAAAAAATAAAAAATGTTTGTATCACAACTGTCTTTTGGAGTGTCTGTTAACTATATTAAATGCATTTGCATGGGCGTTAACATGGGTGTCATATTACAGCCCTCCATTATCTGTCATCAACCCTGTGGCATATTCAAGATTTCAAAAGAGTCCCAGTGTACAAAACATTCTCAAAGGGAGTTGTCAAAAAATAAATCCAGAACAGGTGTGGTTTTTCAGGTCCACAGTTAGAGCCAATGCATATATTCAGACAAGGCTAAACATGATCTAAGGTTTGGCTTGTGTTTACTCAGTGTTGCTAGTAATTATAGACAAATTATGAACGCTTTGTTTTTTTTTTGTGTGTTTTTTTTTCAACAAAACAAATTTAATTGTGATAGTCAATAGCAACCTGTGGTGTGCATTCAGAATTTTCAGGAACAAACAGGATGTAGTATTGCAGTATTCTATCTATCTATCTATCTATCTATCTATCTATCTATCTATCTATCTATCTATCTATCTATCTATCTATCTATCTATCTATCTATCTATAACAAAGAAGATAAACCACAATGAAGAACACATGGCAGCATAAAAAACATTTACAAACTGAGGGCTATAAATATGCAGAGTCAAGGTTAACTTAATCAGTGATTAACTGGCACACAGGAGGAAACGATAGTGCTGTGTTAGAAATCGCCCACTATACCCTCATTCACTATTCCCTATACTCCTCTAATATAGTCCACTTGAAAGAGTGAATGAGATTGAGTGAGTAAATTCGGACACTGAGTGCACCGGGAAGGCTGTTGCTTTTTTAGTTTGTGCTTGCCATTTAACTCTTAAACGCATACCTCGGGTCTTTAGTGACCCGGGACGTCATTCACTACCCTCCTCCTCATTCATTTTTTTTTAATGTTAGACATCAACTTTCTTAGCATCAACCGTCTTATCAATTCATTACAAACAATATAACAAGAAAAAAATTATAAAAGAATTACTGTTTTTCCATTCATTTTTTGTAAAAATTGTATAGGGTCGCTACGACCGAGGTATGTAACAATGTAAGTATATTTTTTCTGCAACAATAATAGCATCTTTGATGACTGAATAAGTGCAATTCACCTTTATTCCACAAGGTGGAAATGTCTGATACACAATGATGAAGTGACTTTTCACTCATAGTTACCGAAACATAAAAAAACAAAAGAATAGTAGGCTAAGTATCATCAGCAAAACTTGAAATGGCTCAATGATTTACTGCAGAGCAACCAGATATTAGTGTCACTATCACTTGGATCTGGTGAAGAAGCTGTCAGTGATCAAAATATTGATTGTGAAGATGTTGAAAATGATAGTCTTGAGAATATGTTTGAAATGGTGAATATGAGCCAAATGCTGAATGTACTAGGAAATGAGCTTTGACAAGGATGATGATCATCTGCTCAAACTGAACCCAAGCAGCACACGAAGCAGGCATTTTTCTCAATTCCAGTTATTAGAGTTATGGGAAAGTTGCCCTCCACAATATGGCGGCGCCGTTGACGGCCAATAGGGCGTCTATGCATTTATTATGTCTATGGTCATTAAAATTCAATTATATCTTAGTATGGGCGTCTTCACAATTCTTATTCAAGTATAAAAAGCCAAATACATTACAAGCCTTTGACAATTCCTTATTAAAATATACATTTTATAAGTCTTAACTATCGAGATTTTAAATAACTAGAGAATGGAACTTTTTGTACACCACGTACATCATAAACCACTGAAATCGGTTGATAAATGTAAATGTTGTAACGTTTTTATCCAGAAAAATCGCAGCTCACCCATTTAGTTGCATTTGTTTACAGCACAGTCCTGCCCTCAGCAATATGGCGGACGCGTTGACATATTGCAGCAATGTTCTAAAAAGGCCAATATGGCATCTATGTATTTATTATGTCTATAGATAATGACAACATGGCAAATGTAGTACGTCTGGAGTACAATCATACACTGTCAGAAAAAAAGGTACACTGCTGTCACTGGGCCGGTACCCTAAGGTACAAAACTGAAAAGGTACTAATCTGCACTCTTAAAGTACTGATATGTACCATTTATGACACAAAATACCCATAATAATGTGAAGCGATTTCAAAAGCACACTCTTTAGTGCTTTTTTTTTTTTTATTCGTTTGGACTGCCAGGTGGTTTCACAAGTTGTCCAGCTCTTCATACACCTCACACAATAGTCAAAGAATATCAAATGTCTGCTTTTCTTTTTGCTCCTTTTTATGCTAGAACTCCACCCTAGGTTTGCGGGCTATAAAACCCTGACAATTAAAACTTCTCAGACACTTTGCGCAATCATCCATGAAGTGACCTGTGTCTGGCAACAATGGCATCTCAAGGCATCCAGATCCTGGGCATCATGCTTGCCATGGTAGGCTGGTTGGGGACCATCATCACCTGTGGCATGCCAATGTGGAGGGTCACAGCCTTTGTTGGAGCGAACATTGTCACAGCACAAATCATCTGGGAGGGTCTGTGGATGAGCTGTGTCGTGCAGAGCACCGGACAGATGCAGTGTAAGGTCTACGACTCCATGTTGGCTCTATCACAAGATCTGCAGGCTTCCAGAGCCATGGTTATCCTCTCCATCATGGTGGGTGTCTTTGGATTCCTGATGGCTGTGGTTGGAGGAAAGTGTACCAACTGCTTGGAGGACGAAACAGCCAAAGCCAGAGCATGCATCGTCTCAGGGGTGGTTTTAATTATCGCTGGCTTTCTCCTCCTGATACCTGTGTGCTGGTCTGCACACACTCTTATTAGGGACTTCTACAACCCTTTAGTAACAGAAGCCCAGCGGAGGGAGCTTGGAGCCTGTCTCTACATAGGCTGGGGATCTGGAGGCCTCTTGTTGATGGGTGGTGGGCTTCTTTGTTGGAACTGCCCGTCCAATGACAATAGGCTCTACACGGCAACCAAATACGCCCATGCAAGATCTGTGACCCCAGTAATGGATTACGTGTGAGAAAACAAGCATAACCTGATGATACATGGCAAGTACTGTGCAAAATGACACATTGCACGTCATGCAAATTACCATGGCTTTGTCACTTTCTAAATGCTTGAAAACGGCTAAATGAAAGGTGATGAATATGAGTTGACAACTGCTTATTTACAATAAAAATGTGAGCAAAATAAAATTGTTTGTGTGTGATTGTCCATGAAATACAGATGTTATTTTTTCATTTTGTGCAATTTGATCTTTAAATAAAATAAATGTTCTATAGACCTATTAAAACTGTCTAAACATGTATATAAATATAACCTATATGTTTGTATTTATTTAAAAACGTATTAAAATTCTTCTTAATGTTCTTCATACACTTTCTTTTCCCGGGGCGTTTGGGTTTTTGGTGACAAATCCTCATTCGTCTTTCGGCGGACACTGACAGCGGAGTATCGCGCCCCCGTTGAGCAGCAGCCCTGCGGTACACCAGCCCAGTGAGCCCATGTAGAGAGACGCCCCGAACTCCCGCCTGTGCACGTCCGACGGGAACGGGTTGTAGAAACCCCGCACGATTGTGATGGCCGACCAGCAGACAGGTGTGAGAAACAGTCCCTCCCAAATGATCTGAGCCATCACAATGTTTCTGCCGACGAAGGATCTATACTTCCACATAGGAACACTGTAAAAAGTAATACCTAGATCTAACTTATAAAAAGTGAGGCAAGTGGCTGCATTGTATGTTTTAAGTTGAGTCAACTTGCAGTCTTTTTTAAGTATAATAAACACTGTAACATTACTTAATACAAACGCAACAAAATCAAGTTGAGTTAACTAATTATACTAGTATTACTCAGTTAGATAAACCTACTTTTCTTGGTACAGGTAACTTATTTATGGGTTTCTACAAGTAACCTGTACTCATTTTAATTAGGTTTTATGACATTTATGTTCTTAGTAAAATTAACGGCAGGGCAAACCCTAAAATCTGCAGCTCCAAAGATGCCATGGTTCTTCTTGTATCGTCACCACTTTCGTTTAACTTTACTGACCGAGAGGGTATTTATATGTAGATCACCCCTACGCATCGGGGTGAGATTTGGAACAAAGTTCTACTCACAAGTTCACACTTACAAATAATCAGATATAATAAAATGTGTGTGTGTATATATATATTGCACTGATTGAATAGGCAATTTAAACGTGTTCCTCCTGAACTTTGTTTATAAAACATATATAGGCTATGTTTATATCACAGCAGTAGCCTAGTAGCCTATAACAGCATTTTTCATTCTTGGGTTAGTCATGAACATCTTAAATTATGTATTTTAATTAACATATTATGTGGAAATTATGGGAATTCTAAGAATTTTTGGAATAAAACTCCTTATATGGCTAATTTCATAATGAACACAGGCTATCCTAAATACACACAACTAATAATAAAAGACTATTTTTACACATTTTGCGTCATGTGACAAAATTATACATGTACAGCTAGCTTGACACAAATAAAAAGCAATAAAAGTATATTCAGGTAATTACCTTGCTTATTTCTGTTGTCTTCTGTTGCTATATATCAAGCTCTTCACTGACACAGTTACACTTTTGAAGAAAAACAAGCTTTATATAGTGGCTAGTTGTGGTGGGTGTGGTAATAAAAGTGTTCCGTGTTTTAGTCTGACCCTCATTTAACAAAAATCAAATAAACAGAAATTTCTGTTTCTGTTTAATTTCATTAAAATGAGAACACATAAGCTATTAGCATTTGTTTACAATGCTAACAAATAATCTGCTGTAAATGTCCATGAGGAGATCTATTAATAGCTATTCGAGTGCTTTTATGAAAACATAACATCGGGAAGCACGTGACGGTATCATCGCGCTGATTTCCTAATCGATCCTTGTTAGTTCAGACAATATGCTAATGAGTATTAGAACGCAATTAGGAGAAACAAGCGGAAATCCTCACCGGCTGAATCAAATCAAATCGTTTACAAACCACGCCTCTAAAAGCCACTATAAATAACTGTAGCGTCCATTCGTGCGATAGACTCTAATACTTTGCACGCACAATAACATAATGGCATCTGCTGGACTTCAGATTTTGGCCATTGCCCTCGCGGTTATTGGCTGGTTGGGAGAGATCATTATCTGCGCGCTCCCCATGTGGAAGGTGACGGCGTTTATTGGCAACAACATCGTGACCGCACAGATCTTCTGGGAAGGCCTTTGGATGAACTGCGTGCAGCAGAGCACGGGTCAGATGCAGTGCAAGGTCTACGACTCCATGCTGGCGCTGCCGCAAGATCTCCAGGCCGCTCGAGCTCTTGTTATCATCTCCATCCTCGTGACCTTCCTGGGAGTTCTTCTGGCCGTCGCTGGAGGCAAGTGCACCAACTGCATTGACGACCGGGACGCAAAGGCCAAAGTAGGGGTCGCGGCCGGGGTGTTCTTCCTGGTTGGTGGTGTTCTCTGCTTGATCCCCGTCTGCTGGTGCGCGCACACCGTCATCCGAGACTTCTACAACCCCATTCTGTCCGAGGCTCAAAAGCGGGAGCTGGGAGCGTCGCTGTTCATCGGATGGGGCGCGTCTGGTCTGCTGCTCATCGGGGGTGCGCTTCTCTGTTGCCAGTGCCCGAAGAGTGAGGGTCTTGGTTATTCCGTGAAATACTCCGCTCCGAGGTCTGCTCCAGGGGCCTATGTGTGAAACTCAGACTTTCTAGACTAATGACGAATTCTCCTGTTTGTAAAGGAAGTTTTTTTTTTTTTTTTTTTTTTTTTTTTTTTTTATTACTGGTCTTGCGTGACTATTTTAACTTTAATAAATTTCATGAATTTTTTTTTACACCGTCTAAATGACTTTGTACAGCGACACATTTGCGCATGCTCAGTTGAACTCGCTCAAAGTAGCCTGTCAGGAGGGTCATCACACAACTCTTCTACTCGCGGGTCCGCTTTCACCGCCTCATTGTTTACAATCGTGGTCCTGCAAACTTAACTTCCTTTAAGGGAAATGGGCTTTTTCAAGTAGGTTTACTAAATGTTGAGACGTGTAATGGTGAGTTTAAGTCATGCGGTTTGGGTGTGGGATATTCATTTATAGCCTGTCGAACTGATTCAGGCGTCAATTAACCCTTTACAATTTTATACTAAAGCAGCAGATTTGTCAAGTCAATTTGAGCAGGTATCCAAAACCACTTCCTTCCCTTAGCCCCATTCAAAGGTTAGCTTGTGCCTTGTTTCAGGCAACCTATAACCTTTTTGTTTTCCAACCTTCTGCCCGTGAAAGTGCACTGGAACCGCAGTCAAACCAGTGAACTCGTACTAGATCAATGTACTCCCAGTTACGAGCTCTGACGTCACACAGCCCGCAAAACAATGGCGGCCGCTATGGTTGGGGTTTATGGAAGGCGTACGCGGCATTTTACAAATAACGTAAAATAAAAGGTATAACAGCTCCTCGTGCCGCTTTTTTCTCCTCAGTTTCCCTCAAATAAGCAAGGAGTAAGTAACCTTTGGCGATGTAAATGAGCATAATCCCTGTACAAGTTCTTGCGCTCCGGCAGTTTTGGCGTGACTTTGCCTGGAGCGCTACAAAGTCGTGAGTCGTGGTTTGAAGTAGTAACTTGCGGGCTCAAAAACTTGCCTGGACCGCAGCGTTGGTGTTATGAGTATGGTGGATTTCTGCGGGAAATTCAAGCGTGTCTTTGCGTCATTACGTCACGTCTATATATAGAGTCCGGCTAGAAGCAACGCACGGGAGGAGCTTGTTCTTCAGCGGATCGTTTATAGCCTTTTCTCACAGCAACGAGTAATTAAACTTATTTTGATGGCGGATTGTAATCCAGAAAGGCACAAATGACAATCATCAGTGACAAATGGAGATTCAGCCGGACTCAAAAGCAGAAAAATTAGACTAGCCTACAGAAATGTAAATCTACATGCAACGCTAATAAACATTAAATACACTAGCTGTCTCAATTTAATTTTGAAGGCTGTGCCCTCCTGAGGACACATCCTGTGAAGGATGCTGTATACGGAGTGTCCTCAATCAGAATTAAACGAGACGTCCTTCGTAGGACACACATGTTACGTATCCGTCAACTGAACTCCTAATAACTTTATCGAATGCACGGAGCATATTTGCAAGGCATTTGAACGTCCACATTTGGAAGTGTCGCGTTGCTATGCCAACACGCTCACAGCGTCACTGCGCTCTCACACTAGTTAAATGAATGAAAATGATGTATTATTTGAAAATGACTATGGAATGTTTCTTGCATTGACAGCAAAGTACTGTTCTAAACGTTTAAAGAACACTAAACACTTGTAATCCTGTTTACCACAACTATCTGTTTGAGGTAATACAGCTTAAACAAAAACAATCTTGAAATTACATTACATCTTCGCTTGCATGTATATCTGCGGTGGCGCCATCTTTTCTTGTGAGATATAAAACCCAGTAACAATATTTTTTTTTTTTTTTTTTTTTCAAATAATTTATTTATTGTTGTTAACGAAACAAAGAATTGTGGGTTATCTGCAGCAGCGAAGGATACACATCATCACCCTCCGAATTCCTGTGAAAGAAGGCCACATTCGAAGTTCGCATTCGGAGTGTCCTGCTATTTTTCTGAAATGAGACCGCCTTGATGACGCATGCAGCCTTCGAATGCGATCTGGAGGACGCAGCCTTTCAAAATGAGACTCAGCTTGTGTTTACACGAATACTCAAGACAGCCATTTTAACTGTGTGTGTATTTGACAGTTCGAGTGTGTAACAAGACACGAAACAGAGCTGAAGGGATCACACGCTTTCAGAGAGGCGGCTTATGCGCATGTTTCGGTGTGTCTGACAGCAGACAGTGCGAGACTGCTGGAGTTTTTATTTTCGCAAATTCTTAAAGCAAGTCACATAACAGTCGTGTGATTAGTCTATTCTCTGTTATATTCGTCGACCTAAAACGTACACTTTATACAATGTTGAAGTAACTTATTAAAATCATTCAGATATTGCATGCCATTGTGATATTTTGATAATTTTGATATATTGTGCAGCCCTATTACTTGATATATTAATTTATTTCTTTGTCATTTTCTTTTTCAAGTTTCATTTTCAGGCTCTTAATTTGTTTTTACCCCCACTGTCTTAAATGTTTTTTGTTGTTGTTGTTGTTTGTTTGTTTGTTTTTGGTCTCTATTAGTTCCTGTTTTTTCAGAGATGTATAGTTGTAGAACTGTTTATAATTCAGTTCATCTAACTTAAAAATTTCAGGAAGATAACAAGTAACCAACATGTTACATTTTTCTAAAATATATTTTGTGATTACTTTTCTGATGTTAAGACCACAAAGTGAATAAGACGACATTGCATGAAAGTGTCAGGTAGGAGCAAAAGAGCAAGCGTGCTGTATATCATCCAATAAACATCTACACAGCCAAATGTGGTAACCTATTTGAAGTTTTCTGCTACATCTTTTTTTTCTTCTAATAATTTGTTCTAAACTGGTAAGTGTGCTGTCAGCATGTTGTGATTACATCTTTTGTGGCAAGACATACCACTAAGCCTCAGCACAAACACACTCACTTAGCTTTTTACTTCTGCCAGTTGCATTTCAAATTCATTCGAGTTTAATTTGTGAAGATTATCATTGTGAGCAAAACGTGTAACGTAAAAGTTTGTTGGTCAGAGCTTATTCTGCAATAATCCAAAAGCCAGTGGAAATAAAGGTGCCAGGAAGAACCAAAAAGGGGTTTTCATATAGAAGAACCATTTTTGGTTCCCTGAATAACTTTCGTTTTTTGTGAAATGTTCTTTAAAGAACCATTGTTTTTCTAGCCTTTTTAGAGTCTAAAGTATGGTGGCCGAGAGAGCTCGGTGCGCTGCAAATGAAAAAAAAAATAAATAAAAAAAAAATAAAGAGAACATCATCAGTTTGACAACACATGCAAATTATTTTGCGTTAAACAAATATTATTAATCAATTATTAATAATAAATAATATATATTTTTAATAATTTACTTGATTTTATGTCTCAAATCCCAGTCAATCATTCACTGCAGAAAGTGAACTAAAAACTCAGCGATGAGAGCTGTACTTCAACATGTTCTGAAAACACTATTTAACCTTAATTTATTTCTTAATATTTCCCTTGTGGCCCGTAGTTAAAAAAAAAAAAAGAGGTAACGTTAGGTGTTAAACAAGTTTTTTAAACGAGGAGTTAGCTAATTGTATTAAAGTGCGTCAGTTATATGTGATGCGCTATAAATTATTGCTGGGCAAATTAAAATATTAATGTAATTCTAAAAGTAGCCTCATCGTCATCATCATTCAGATCCTCGCAGAAGGGGCTTGAGACCTGTATTTGCATGTGTTGTGGACGTTTGCAGCGTGTTTCTCTGTTTGCATTATTTGCATTTTTGTATTTGCAGCTTTTTGTATTTGCAGCGTTTTGTATTTGCAGCATTTTTGTATTTGCAGCTTTTTGTATTTGCAGTGTTTTTGTATTTGCATGTGTTGTATTTGCAGCATTTTTGTATTTGCATGTGTTGTGAGTATTTGCAGCGTTTTGTATTTGCATGTGTTGTGAGTATTTGCATGTGTTGTGAGTATTTTTGCAGCGTTTTGTATTTACATGTGTTGTATTTGCAGCGCTTTGTATTTGTAGCGTTTTGTATTTGCAGCTTTTTTGTATTTGCATGTGTTGTGAGTTTTTGCAGCGTTTTGTATTTGCAGCTTTTTGTATTTGCAGTGGTTTGTATTTGCTGTTTTTGTATTTGCTATGTTTTTCTATTTGCAGCTTTTTGTATTTGCAGCGTTTTGTATTTGCAGCTTTTTGTATTTGCAGTGTTTTTGTATTTGCATGTGTTGTATTTGCAGCGTTTTGTATTTGCAGCATTTTTGTATTTGTAGCGTTTTGTATTTGCAGCTTTTTTGTATTAGCATGTTGTATTTGCAGCATTTTTGTATTTGCATATGTTGTGAGTATTTGCAGCGTTTTGTATTTGCATATGTTGTGAGTATTTGCATGTGTTGTGAGTATTTTTGCAGCGTTTTGTATTTACATGTGTTGTGAGTATTTGCAGCTTTTTTTGTATTTGCATGTGTTTGTGAGTATTTGCAGCATTTTTGTATTTGCATGTGTTTGTGAGTATTTGCAGCGTTTTGTATTTGCAGTGTTTTGTATTTGCAGCGTTTTTGTATTTGCATGTGTTGTGAGTATTTGCAGCGTTTTTGTATTTGCATGTGTTGTGAGTATTTGCAGCATTTTTGTATTTGCAGTGTTTTTGTATTTGCATGTGTTGTATTTGCAGTGTTTTGTATTTGCAGCGTTTTTGTATTTGTAGTGTTTTGTATTTGCAGCTTTTTTGTATTTGCATGTGTTGTGAGTATTTGCAGCATTTTTGTATTTGCAGTGTTTTTGTATTTGCATGTGTTGTATTTGCAGTTTTGTATTTGCAGCGTTTTTGTATTTGTAGTGTTTTGTATTTGCAGCTTTTTTGTATTTGCATGTGTTGTGAGTATTTGCAGTGTTTTTGTATTTGCATGTGTTGTATTTGCAGCGTTCTTTGTATTTGCAGCATTTTGTATTTGCAGTGTTTTTGTATTTGCATGTGTTGTGAGTATTTGCACCGTTTTTGTATTTGCATGTGTTTTGAGTGTTTGCAGCGTTTTTGCATTTGCATGTGTTGTGAGTATTTGCAGCGTGTTTGTATTTGCAGCGTTTTTGTATTTGCATGTGTTGTGAGTATTTGCAGCGTTTTTGTATTTGCAGCGTTTTTGTATTTGCAGCGTTTTTGTATTTGCAGCATTTTTGTATTTGCAGTGTTTTTGTATTTGCATGTGTTGTGAACTTTTGCAGTGTTTTTGTATTTGTACGTGTTGTGAACTTTTGCAGTGCATGCGTTGTCAAACTGATGAAGATGTCTTCTTTATTTGCTGGTGTTTTTTCTATTTGCATGTGTTTTCTTCAGTTGCAGCGCATTGAGCTCTCTCGGCCACCGTACTAAAGAACCATTTTGCTCTACAAATAACCTTTTATGTAATGGGAAGGTTCTTTGGATAATAAAGGTTCTTTATGGAACCATACACCCTACCAAAGAACTATTTAAGAATTTACTTTATTTTTAAGAGTGAGGTGATGCTAAATTCTAGCTAAATTCTACAACAATATGCCATAATTCTTATTAATTATTGTTTATGGAAACAATTACATTAACAAATACACAGCATCAGGTTGGAATGACATTAGGGTAAGAAAATAAAGACAGAATTTTCATTTTTGGTTGAAATACTGTATATCATTAATAAAAGTCAGTGATTGCAGTGTTTTGAACTAAGGGTAGTTGTTTCTTAAAATGGTTTATTGTGTAATTTTTCCATGAATGTGGACATACTGAGAAGAATCAAGTTGAGCAGGAAACTCTATACAGGTTTCCTCCCCTCCCCTTGCTTTGCTTTCTCTTTGTTCAAATACTAATACCTGAGGCACAAGGAAGAGCATTCACTTTGTCAATAGTCGGTTGCGCACACAACTACAACGCTTTTCTCCCTTTTATTGCAGATGAATCGTGTGTTCCATAAAAGATGAGGAGTCGACAGATCTTGGCTGTATGTCTGGCTGTGTTAGGCCTATGTGGTATTATTCTAATATGTGCATTGCCTATGTGGAAAGTGACGGCCTTCGTGGGAGCAAACATTGTGACAGCACAGGTTTTCTGGGAAGGCTTGTGGATGACATGCGTCCTGCAGAGCACCGGTCACATGCAGTGCAAAGCTTTTGACTCCATCCTGGCTCTGACTCAAGATCTCCAGGCAGCGCGAGCTTTGATTTGTGCCTCTATCGCGGTCAGTGTGGTTGCCATTGGACTGTCGGTTGTTGGGGCAAATTGCACCAACTTCTACAGAGAAGAGCGGCTTAAAAAGACAAACATTGGAATAGCAGCTGGTGCAGTCTATATAGTTGCAGGTGTAACCTGCCTTGTTGCTGTCAGCTGGTCGGCATATGTCATTATTGTGGACTTCTATAACCCTCAAGCAATAGCGGGGCGAAAAGGAGAGCTGGGAGCTTCCATCTATGTTGGATGGGTGGCCGGTGTTCTGCTAATTGTAGGTGGTGGGCTGCTCATCAGCACATACTCCAACAGATGTTGACCAGATGGGCTGATTAAGCCTGAAGTTACTTTAGTGATATGACACTTTCCTGGAAGATGAAAAGTCTTACTGGTTTTATGCACTCTATTCAGAGCTGCCAAGATATAAAGACTGATATATGTTTGTTTGAATTATATCAACCTTGTATCACCCTTCAAGAACATCTGATCATCTGTACAAATGAATTTATTTAATGACAAATTAGCTTGTTTGAATGGTTTGATTAAAATAATATAATAATTTCTATTTGCTAAATAATTTCTATTTCTAAATTCAAGGTTTATTTAACTGCCACTGTCTTAAATCTGTTTTATGTCCATGTATATATTTATAGTGTTTTTGTTTAGAGATGTTTACAGTTATAAAGCTGCAATGCTTATAATTTTCAGTTTTGTATAGGCTATATATATATATATATATATATATATATATATATATATATATATATATATATATATATATATATATATATATTATTTGTTTTTTTTTTGTTGCAAGATATTACCATAAGTAACCAACTAGTGTTAGAATATGTTATCTTAATTCATATAATGTGACCAGAAAAGTGAAAATGTCAAATAAATATAATTAAAATAATATGAATGAACATAATTTTTGATCTCATTTTGTCATATATTTTCATTTGTGATCTACTTTTTGATACAGAGACCACAAAGAGAATACAAACTAATATATATATATATAGAGAGTATACCAATCAGGCATAACATTATGACCACTGACAGGTGAAGTAAATAACACTGGTTATCTCACAGCACCTGTTAGTGGGTGGGATATATTAGGCAGCAAGTGAACATTTTGTCCTCAAAGTTGATGTGTTAGAAGCAGGAAGAATGGGCAAGTGTAAGGATTTGAGCGAGTTTGACAAGGGCCAAATTGTGATGGCTAGACGACTGGGTCAGAGCATCTCCAAAACTGCAGCTCTAGTGGGGTGTTCCCAGTCTGCAGTGGTCAGTATCTACCAAAAGTGGTCCAAGGAAGGAACAGTGATGAACCGGTGACAGGGTCATGGGCGGCCAAGGCTCATTGATGCATGTGGGGAGCAAAAGCTGGCCCGTGTGGTCCGATCAAACAGACAAGCTACTGTAGCTCAAATTGCTCAAGAAGTTAATGCTGGTTCTGATAGAAAGGTGTCAGAATACACAGTGCATCACAGTTTGTTGTGTATGGAGCTGCATAGCCGCAGACCAGTCAGGGTGCCCATGCTGACCCCTATCCACTACCGAAAGTACCAACAGTGGGCACGTGAGCATCAGAACTGAACAATGGAAGAAGGTGGCCTGGTCTGATGAATCACATTTTCTTTTACATCACGTGGATGGCCGGGTGCGTGCGTGTCGCTTACCTGGGGAACACATGGCACCAGGATGCACTATGGGAAGAAGGCAAGCCGGTGGATGCAGTGTAATGCTTTGGGCAATGTTCTGCTGGGAAACATTAGATCCTGCCATCCATGTGGATGTTACTTTGACATACCACGCATTGTTGCAGACCATGTACACCCTTTCATGGAAACAGTATTCCCTGGTGGCTGTGGCCTCTTTCAGCAGGATAATGCGCCCTGCCACAAACAAAAATGGTTCAGGAATGGTTTGAGGAGCACAACAACAAGTTTGAGGGGTTGACTTGGCCTCCAAATCTCCCAGATCTCAATCCAATGTAGCATCTGTGGGATGTTCTGAACAAACAAGTCCGATCCATGGAGGCCTCACCTCATAACTGCAGGATCTGCTGCTAACATCTTGGTGCCAGATACTACAACACACCTCAGGGGTCTAGTGGAGTCCATGCCTCAATGGGTCAGGGCTGTTTTGGCAGCAAAAGGGGGACCAACACAATATTATGATAATATTAGTCATAATCAGTGTTGGGTAAGTTACTCAATAAAGTAATTAATTACTAGTTACACTCAAAAAAGTGACTTGTTGAATTTACTTAAAAAATATGTGTCAAGTGGTTGCACACAACTATATTGAGCAATTTTTACAAATAACAATTTAGTTATATGAACAAAAGAAATTCAAGTAAAGCTGACAAAATTTGAGTAAATACAAACCATTTGAATTTGTCACTGTTACATAATATTTATATGTGCAGTTTACTTAATAATGTTATGTTAAATTTATAAAAGTTTATTATGGAAGGTGAACACATTTATCGATTTAATTTACCTTTAAAATGTTTAAATAACAACAAGCATATTTTTAGAAATAAAATGCAAAAATAACTCATTGGACAAACTCAAATTTAAGTGAGAGCAGGAATTCCATCCAATGAATGGAACCACTCTTCTACATAAAGGTAACCACAAAATTACAGAAACTCCTCAATGTCCAACATAACTGAACATTAAACACTAACATAAACTAACAACATCTTTCCCTTTACTGAAAAACACATCAAATAATACTTTAATCCCTAAATTTACTCTCCTAACGCAGTCCCTTGCAAAGCATGCTGCGAACTACAGATCCACTGCCCAGTTAGTTATGTCAACACAAATATTTCATGTAGTTTTAACACAAATGAATTAAGTAAACTTCAGTTTTAAATATATTAGGTTGATTGAACACAATTAAATTAAGTTGAGACAAAATTAGATATGTTTAAGTAAAGTGGACAGAATTTAAATGTGTCATATCTATGAAGGGCCTGGATAATTTTTTTTGAGTGTACTAATTACATCTTCAATAGTGTAATTAGATTACTGTACAAATTACTCTCAAATTACAATTTATTTATGTTAATTCCGCTATTGTATTATATAGAATTGTTCTACAGTCTATATGCAGTATTTAGTTCAATTACTTTTGAAGAAACTGTAATTAAATTACACAAAAATAAAATTAATCCCTTAGTTTACTTTTTTCAGGGAAAAGTAATTAAATTACAGTAACTAATTACTTAGTTACTAGTTACATCCAACACTGGTCATAATGTTATGCCTGATTGGTTGTGTGTGTGTGTGTGTGTGTGTGTGTGTGTGTGTGTGTATATATATATATATATATATATATATAGAGAGAGAGAGAGAGAGAGAGAGAGAGAGAGAGAGAGAATATTATTTTGAGTATTCTATCCAATAATTTCTTAAATTAACTATATAGTTGAAACAGGTTCTGAATAATTATTCAAAATAATATTTAGGAAATTATTGGATAGAATACTCAAAATAATAATTAGCTATACAATCAAAAGATGACATCCCATGAAGGTGGGTAAAACTCACTGGCTGAATATACAGTATCATCCAATAAACATTTACACAGCCAAATATGGCAACAGGTTCCCTATTGAGATGATTATATATTTTGTGGTAAGACATACCATAAACTTGCTTTTACACAAGCTAAGTTATCAGCATGAACACACACACACAGGACAGCGACAGACGCATGTCATAATGTCACATATGTCTTAGTACATCATATACACCAAATGTGTCATATTTTAAACATTCAAAGTATTTTGTGTGCTGATAACAGTAAAGTACAGGCAGATGTGTTTCACTTTGAAAGTAATCTCTTGAAGGTGGATATGCAGAAACGGCATTCTTTTTGCAAACTACAGCATAAAAAAAATGGTCATAAGTTTTAGTTTAAGGGTGCTACAACAATACTAATCATGTTTCACATTTCTGCTTTTAAATATCCGTTTTGTTCACTTCCTTTTTTTGCTTCTTATTTTATGTCATATGTTAAAAGCCAACACAATATGAAATATTTTTTTTTTATAGCGGAAGTGATGTAATTTTGCCTAGAAATCTTGCAATCCCATTATAAAACCTTATAAACAGTATGTCTAAAGGCTGGAATACATTAAACAACTGATTTTGCCCTTGATGTGCAGTCTGGAGATTTTGGCCAGTCAGAGTTGACTGATTTTGCAAAATATTGCATATGGCCACTGCCCTATAAGACAAATATTTTCATTAAATTTTGAGTTGATTTATAAAACGTAGTATTTTAATTTCTGCGCGAGTTTGTTGTTTATGGAATTACTAGAAAAGTCTGGTCGTCTGTGACTCTCAGCCACTGTATGATATCCATTTTTCTCTTTGTAACCATTTACAAAGTCAGTAAATGGTCCCAAGTGTTTTCAAATCTGTAATAGTTTTTATTTTGTTGACAACCTTTACTATAATTTACACTCAAAGAGATTTCTTTAATTAATAAGATAAAAGATGATCTTTTACATATCACAGGCTTGACTAGATTTGGAAAAAAAAAAAAAAAAAAAAAGAGATGTTTTAAAACAAAACAATTCCAGCTTCAGATGTGGGTCCATTTGAAGAAAACTGGTTTGACAGCTTTTGCTAAACAATTGCCATGACCAGTAAACAAGTCTTGCTGGAAAGACCTTAAGCCATCCCCCCCTTTTTTTTGTGTACAGACATACCTATAAGTGAGTGTTACATATGACAATACAGAGACATAGCTAACGGCTGCTGGGAATAACAGCAACGTTTTCCTGCATTCATTCCTTCAACTCAAGAGGTGAAAAGACATGGTGTCCGCAGGACGTCAAATCTTGGGTATATGCCTAGCTATGATCGGCTTCTTGGGAAGCATCGTCATCTGTGGCTTGCCCAACTGGAAGGTGACAGCATTCATTGGAGCCAACATTGTGACCTCGCAGAACATTTGGGAAGGTTTATGGATGAACTGTGTGGTTCAGAGCACAGGACAGATGCAGTGTAAGATCTATGATTCTCTGCTGGCACTTCCTCAAGACCTGCAGGGCGCCAGAGCCTTGGTGATCATCGCCATCATCGCTGGGGTGTTTGGGATCATCCTGTGCATCGTGGGAGGAAAGTGCACCAACTTCGTGGAAGACGAGGCGTCTAAAGTGAAGGTCGCTATCGCCAGCGGTGTCATCTTCATCATCGCTGGAGTTCTTGTCCTCATTCCCGTCTGCTGGACTGCCAATACCATAATCAGGGACTTCTACAACCCTTTGTTGGTGGATAGCCAGAGGAGGGAGCTCGGAGAATCGCTTTACATTGGCTGGGCTTCAGCTGGCTTGCTTCTCCTGGGTGGAGGTCTCCTCTGCAGCTCTTGCCCACCAAGTGAGGATGTTCCCCGTAATGTGAAGTATTCTCAAGCCAGGTCTGTGAACAGCAGCAAAGCTTATGTATAAACTTATGTATCAACTGAACAAATAATGTTGAAAAGGAACTGATTCACACAACAGTACGAATTTCAAATGAAAAATGTAATTTCTTCAAACGAATGAAGTATTGGAATGTCCATTGCCACAAAATATTTTTTTCATTGTATAGTAATTCAAGAAATGTGCAAAGGCTTCTGAAATGTTCATTAATAGAAGTGATGCTAACCAAGGCTGAATTTGTTTATAAATGCAGTAAAAACGGTAATATTGTGAAATATTTCATTTTAAAATTGCCGTTTTCTATTTTAAATCTATTTTATCGTTTGAAAACCAATTACCTGTTTAATATTTTTTGGAAACCATGATACTTTTTTCAGCATTCTGTGATGAACAGAAAGTTCAAAAGAATAGCATTTATTTTAAATGGATTTATTTTTGTAACAATGTAAAAGTCTTTACAGTCACTTTTATCAATTTAAAAGAATAAAGCCTAAATTTTGAATGGTAGTGTAATAATGTGTATTTTTTCCCATTTCATTATTCTATATTAAAAATGTATTTCAAGCATGCTTAATCTGTTCTGCAGTCATCAGTTATCCAGAAGGTTACTTTCATAGTTGTACCTCATATTAGTTGGTAACCATTATCCATGTGACGTAGCAATGTGTACGTAATACAAATTATTACTAAAATGCAAACATTGTGACTAAGTGTGTATTTCAAAATATATTAACTTTATAATATAAAGGTATTAAGTGATATAACATCAAGTTCGTGATATAGAATAGCACTTTCTAAATATTCATAAATGGTCAATAAATATGTAAATAGTAAAGAACGTCATTGCCAAAAGACATGTTCTGTTTATACATGCATGCTTGAGTTTCTGATGTTTTTTGCAACAGGAGCACTTGAGACTGACCTCACTATTTTTTCCGGTAGGTATTTTCCACACTATGCCACAAAGGCACATGACTTAAAACTGCTGTCAGCTCTTAGGTATGATAACAGCAAAATCCAAATGTAATTAGCGACCTTAGCATTCTCTTATTGGTTTCAAACCTCTGGAAACTTGTTTCGATAAACACTGTGACTCATCATGTCTAGTAATGTGAAACTAAGCAAACAGGTAAGCAAGATTGTGAACATGGTAACAATAATCCAGTTTGGCATTCAAATAATTCATTTAGAATTGTATTTAACTTTTACAATTTATAGACTTATTTGTTAGTCCTTTAACTCAGTAAATCACACTTGCCTTTCATTTTATGTGCATCATAAACATGCAATCATTCTTAAAGGAGATAGTTCATCAAAATTTTTAATTCTGTCATCATTTACTCATGTTGTTCCAAACTTATATAACTGACTTTCTTCTGTGGAACATATTTTGAGAAATGTACTAGTGTTTTTTTGTCCATACAGTGGAAGTCAATAGTCACCAAAACTGTTTGGTTTCCAACATTCTTCAAAATATCTTCAGTTTTCTATTATGGTCCTATTATTTTCTATTATGGTTCTATTATGGTTCTATTATGGTCCATTAAAAGTGACGAAAGTTAATGAAATGATTACAGAATTTTAATTTTTGGCTGAATTTTTGGTTTGACATTAGTCTTTTGAACATAAAAGTAACTATGGCATCATCTTTATCACCTTTTTATGGGATACAGGGGATGCCTCGGTGGTCCGATCTCAAACAGAAAAACAAAAGTGTGAGATCGAAACCTCATCTGGATACCTGAACACAAGTGACGCACAAACACCTGAGCCTGTTCAGGAGTCCAATGCAAATTTCCATCTAAACAGTTGCCCATCTACCTCTTTTTACATGACCCGCCCATATTGTCCAAGGAATCTGGTTAGTCTGGTGGCATACGGACTAATGGAGGCATGGTCTGTTGAACTGCACACGCCTCCTCAGTCATTCTCTCTTTTTAGCATACAAACACCTCATCACTGTCACCAGAGTGAAAGCTGAGCTGCAGACAGGAATGAGTGAAGAAGGAAACAAGGCCTTCAGAAAGGCTTTAACTGGTGAGAGGAACGAAGAAGACTCATTATAGCTCTGGACGTGTATGATTTAACCCCAGCGAGATGGCTTCCCTTGGCATGCACATGCTGGCGAGTGCCTTGGCCTTACTGGGATGGACGGGAGCCCTCCTGTCCTGCCTCATGCCAATGTGGCGTGTGACAGCCTTCATTGGAACCACCATTGTCACCTCAGAGATCATGTGGGAGGGGATTTGGATGAGCTGTGTGATACAAAGCACAGGCCAAATGCAGTGCAAACCGTACGAGTCCATGCTCGCACTAGGCTCAGATCTGCAGGCTGCTCGGGCCCTCACGGTGATGTCTATCCTTTTAGGAGCAGTGGGCCTTGTTTTGACCTTCATTGGAGGAAAGTGCACCATCTTCATGAACAGTTCCAAAAGATCCAAAGCCAGAGTTGCCACAGCGGCCGGCGTGACGTTGATCATCGCCGGAATTGTCTGCATCATCCCTGTCTCCTGGTCGGCTGGCATTGTGGTAAGAGCGTTTTACGACCCACTGATGACCGATTCGCAGCGCAGGGAGATTGGCGCTGCCATTTATGTTGGTTGGGGTGCATCTTTCGTCCTCATGTTGAGTGGAGGAATGTTGTGCACCACCATCTGCAAAGACAAAACAGAGGATGACAGTGGTCGTTCAGTGAAGTACCTGATCGTGCGGTCTTCGCAGGCAGGGTCCAGCAGGGCAGGCTCACAGAGGATGCGGCCCATCTCTGTGAGGTCGCTGCAGAGTGCCACTCCATCTGTGAGGTCCCAATGGAGTCAGAAAGCTCCACTGAGTCAGGGCAGACCTCCCTCCACAGGCACCTACCAAAGCAGACCGTCAATTACAAAGTCCCAGCTTGCCAGAGCCGAATCAATGCCAGAGTCTGAGCAGGGCAAGGGGGAGTGGACAAAGTCCCGACTGATTGATGATAGTTTGGATCAAATGCTGGCACCCTCTGATCCTAGTGAGACAGCTGGAAATGCTCCAAAGACATACATGTGATTAAGGAGACAATGAAAATGCAAGATCTGCGTTGATTGAGGGACTTACATGCACTTGGACAGTCATATACCTGCCATTGCACTGTGAATTAGGAATTATTGGTCAAATGAAGAAATAAAATTAAGAATTTAATGGCTGAATATTGTTATTATGTAAAATTGATAATGATCGCAGTTGCTTATTTAGTTTATTTAGATTTCTTTTAGAGAATTGGAGGCACTTTAGGAAGTGCAGCTGATTGTGATGAAGATTTGCACTGTGATTACACTCAGACCTCAGCAGTCAGGATTATTATTGTTGTTTTATAGTTTATTTTAATAGCTTTGATACATTTTATGTCTTTAATGTGTATATATTTACACTAAATAATGTATATTTGTGATTGTATGTGGTAAAAATATTGTCCGCTCATGTTATTTACATACATAATGCCATGAATAAAATGTCTGTCAGTAGTTAGCAGTTTGTTCTCCTTTGTAATGTAAAAAACAAACATATGGAAATTTGTCAGTTTCATTCAGTGTTTTTTTACCTGCTAAGAATCTAAAATGAACATGCTTTTGGATGAAACAGCACTGCTATGACCTTGGCCACACATGTGGTCTTTCAAAGATGGACAATGGTTTGCTTTATATGTTACAAGAGAGGGAAAAGAACACTCTCTTCATTGTTAGCTATTCTTGTGTCAGCTCAAGCCCTGAATGAAATGGCATATCCAGGACAAACCGGTTCAACAGAAAGTATCACCTCATGAAAACGCTTTACATATTGTTGGGAAGGAAAGCGTTCATAAAGATATCAGTGTGCTATAGTGAAGCTTACCATATAAAAACAACAACCAAACGTCTCAATATTCTTCTGTTTTGCTTAAAACCTAAGTTGAATTAGCCGTCACAAGTTATGAAGTATAAAGTCAACACATCCTGAATTCCTTCAAGTATGCCCTTATAATATTTGTTTAGTTAAAACACTGTGATTTTGCTTGTTCTAAACTTTTCTAAAGGGAAATAAATAATAAATAAACTGTGGAATTTTGTAATCTGTTTATTTGCTTTGATCTCTGTCTGTGCTAGAAATGACATACAGTCAAATGTATTTTAATGGTCTCTGTTAGGTATTATGTTTATTTATGCACATTTCAACATCATAACACTTTAAAAATCATGACATTGGATTTCAACAACAAACTTTTAAACTGGAATGCACTCAAAAATCTAAACCAAACATTTTTTGTGTGTTTGTGTGTTTTATTTATGTCACATGACACCAACGGAAATGGCAGCTTCAAAATTCTAGTGCCCGGAGTATCGAGGTGTGGCAAACTGAAAGGTTAGATGTAACTGGGGAATGGTAGATTTGTAACCATACGCCTCAGACATTTTCTCGCAAAATCCTTTAGGTTCATGGACTTTACTTGAACAAAAGTGACTGAGCCAGGTCACACTGAACTGTGCCAGGTTAAGTAATTTAGTGCCAAAACAAATAGGTCGATCATGTTTTGGCATTTCTCTTATCAGGCCAGGTGCTTCTATGGGGAACAAAGGCACTTTCTAACAAGTGATACAATGATTTATGAAAAAATACCACCACCTGCTGGTGGAATAAGAATTCTGTAGACTCGCTGTGTGGATTACTGTGCAGATTTGGTCTAGCACTGGGTTGCTCCTAAAATCTTTTCTGATACAGATAAATGGTGCCTGGAATGTACCCGCTGTCCTGTTCTGAAACAGCTCTCTCCCATTCCTCCACCTCATCAACAGTCACACGTCTCCATTTCTGCTCTTCCTCAAGTGCTTTGATAATTTGCTCCAGCTCAGCCTTGTACTCCCGGTTGTCAGTGTTCCCTCTTGTAGTCATGCACACATAGCCGCCTGTTACACAGATTGATGGAGTTTAGGAAGAATATCTGAAAATGACATGTTCTATATGCATACAAAATGTACAACAATGACATCACATCAATTAAACCATTGCATTGAATTATAAAAACTTAAAACACTTAAAGTTCCTTAAAAATAACAACACTAAATATGCATCAATGAGTTATTAATGTGAAATGCACAAGTTACCTGGTTTTGTAGCATCCCAGAGCTCTCTGATGACTGTCAAAGGCACCTGCCCAATGCTTAGAGCTCCAACAATTGTCACAATATCATATGATTCTGAGACAAAGGAGAGAATCAAGTCAAAAATGCAACTGTGCAAATCGATATATGAAGATCAATATCATTATCAATAAAAGACTCAAGCATGTTTTATGATTCAGCTTATTAGTTATAACACCTAAAGTTTGGGAAATCAAAATGTGAATTCTTTATGTGCAGATTGTCCTATAGATTAAACCAGCTGTATATTAAGCAGATCAATGTTAACAATTAAAGTTCTGGTTTTAATAACTCTGTAATGGGTTGTCTTTATTATAAAAGTCCCAATTATATTATATAAAAGACATCCAAGCAGACATTGCCAATGAGGAAATACAAATTATTCAGTTACATTTAGACAGTAAAAGCACAAAAACATAAAAGTTCACAGCGTGGTATGGTTCATTACCAGCTTCAACTGAGATTTGATCTTGTCCAAGCAGGCACTGTGTAAGTTGCTGATAAAGTCCAGTTTTCTTTGCCAACTCCAGCATCCTCGAACTTCCATCTACTCCAACAAAGTGTTGAAACCCCATTTTCTTTAACTTTTCTCAAACAAATGGGATTAAGAAAACAAATAACATCACTCTTTGCATTAGCAGGTTTATCACATTCTCTTATGCCCACCAGCATTCGAATAAAGCAATACTTACATGTGCAGAGACCAGGCCTGATCCGCAGGCCACATCCAGGACAGTGGCCTTCTCTCTGTCACCTGTGAAAAATGAGCTCACACACTCAGCCGCTAACAAAGGGGCACGGTAATCCAGCAGCGCTACATCCTGAGAAAGCAACATTATTACAGACAAAATAGTTTTTGAAAAAATACTGGGAAAATTACTGCTGCCTTAAGTTTACCTGCTCATAGTTCTCAGCCCAGGTATCATAGAAGCCAACCTTCTCCTGGGCACCAGTGTTTTTATGAGCCGACAGGATCACATTCCTCACATCAGAAATGGTCCGACTGGTGTTTGCCATTCCTTTAGGGAAAATTACACAGATTCTGGTACTCTTTAGAGCAATTTCTATGGACAGAATATTTTTGACATCTTTACAAAGCCATAGATAGGCTACCATAGACATTTTGTGGCATTTATATAATGAAGAACATTGGGCAGTTTAACTGCTCAGGATGAACAAGGGACTCAAGGGACAAAAAAATCATCCAGGTAACGACACACAGAGTGTGATATACTATAAGAGTCATGGGTATGTAATCTTTTGTTAGATATAATATCTAGAATAATTACCCTTAATTGTAAAATACTTACAGTATAAATAATTTGTTAATTTTCTTGGTAGTTACCCTTTATTCCCCAAATGTTACATATTGTTCCTTATACCTACACGTACATACTTTATAGTTACATTACAATTACCAAAAGTTACCAGGTTTTGTAACATGAGTGTGAGGTCACATCTTTGATCTAAAATACCTTATTCAGGACAGTTCTAAATAAAATTAAAAATGCATTTTGTATGATCCCTCTTATTTTGTTAAAATAATTCACATTTTGCAGATTCTGCAAGTTGTATTTAAACTTTTCAGCATGACTCTCTCTCTCTCTCTCTCTCTCTCTCTCTCTCTCTCTCTCTCTCTCTCTCTCTCTCTATATATATATATATATATATATATATATATATATATATATATATATATATATATATATATATATATATATATTGGCACTCCACAAGGCTGTGTACTCAGCCCCATCCTCTACACCCTGTACACCTACGACTGTGTCGCCTCCCACAAGGACAACATCATCCTGAAGTTTGCGGACGACACCGCAGTGACGAGGCAGCTTACAGGAGGGAGGTGGCCAGTCTGGTGTCATGGTGTGAAGAAAACAACCTCACCCTCAACACGGACAAGACAAAGGAAATGATAGTGGACATGAGGAAGGAGAGGAGAACACCTCAGCCACTGTTCATCCGGGAGCTTGAAGTGGAGAGGGTCCAGAAATTCAAATACCTGGGTGTCCACATCAATGAGGACATCACTTGGACACCTCACATCACGCAGCTGGTCAAGAAGGCTCAACAGCGGCTGTATTTTCTGAGGAGGCTGAGGAAGTTCGGCATGTCGCCTAAGATCCTCAGCAACTTCTACAGCTGCACCATCGAGAGTGTCCTGACCAGCTGCATCACTGTGTGGTATGGCAGCAGTACTGTCAAGGACCGCAAACGCCTGCAGAGAGTGGTGAAGACTGCGCAGAAGATCACCAGGACTCCACTGCCCTCTCTGCAGAGCATATACCACCGCAGAGTCCACAGGAGCGCTGCTGCCATCCTCAAAGACCCCTCCCACCCCCAACATGGACTGTTCACACTTCTACCCTCAGGACGGAGGTACAGAAGTGTGAAATGCAGGACTGCCAGACTAAAGAACTCTTTCTTTCCCTCTGCCATAAGACTCCTAAACAGCAGAGAGGAGTCTACAATAACAACATCACATGGACAATTGTTTACATACTGCACTACCTCACTTTACACTACCAGAACTGCACTACCTCACTTTATTACTTTACTCTTTTGCCCTTTTATATTTATATTTTTTATATCTTTGCTCTCTTTATTATTTATATATTTATCTTATCTTATTTTTTATTTTTAACTTACTTGTGTGACATTTATTGTGGACGGCAAAGCAAGAATTTCATTGTACAGGGAAACATGCTTTCTGTCTGTACACATGACAATAAACACTTTAAACACTTAAACATTATATATATATATATATATATATATATATATATATATATATATATATATATATATATATATATATATATATATATATATATATATAAAGTTAGTTTAAGTTGGTTTATTAAGTAACATCATGAAATATTGTATCTTAATTTGTGAATGCAAATAAATATATATATATATATATATATATATATATATATATATATATATATATATATATATATATTTGCATTCACAAATTAAGATACAATATTTCATGATGTTACTTAATAAACCAACTTAAACTAAAAATAAGATCACAATTAACCCAAACATCAGTGCCTCACTCACATGCCGTTTATTTTATTGAGAGTGTGGACAGAAATCACTGTAGTATTACAACCTCCTTAAAGGTATCGCTAGAGGGCGGCGAAGAGAATCAACAACAAAGTGCTGCTAACTCTCTATCCAACACATTCTACTCAAGATAACATCAGATTTATATTCCACAACCTCCCAATTTATGGTTCAATAAGAAAATGGACGATTTTTAAGAGTTTTATACACTTTCCGACTAGTTTATAGTGATTTCCATGTAGGGGAACGAACTAAATCCGGTTTGCATTGTTGTGGTTTAGCGGAGAGACTGGAAACTCCAAGCCGTGGATCGGGCCTGTTTCAACACAAAACCTGTTCAAGGTAACTGCATGTTATTTAGCTGGTTTCATTCCTAAATCTTTGTTCGCAAATGTTTTATTTACCGTTTAAAGTGACATTGCGCTGCTGCACACGTAGAAAAATCACTTTTTATGCCAGGATTTCATCAGGAAGAAACTATTCTTCATGCTAGCTCGATATAACATGGCAGACTGTGTAAAATCTGACTCAAAAAGGGCGAAGAAGACTAATAACATGTTCCGTGAAAATGAATAGAAGTAGGTAATCTATATAGTATTGTATGTAAACAATTTATTAGCATGTTTGCGACTTAACTTACCTGCGGTCGCATGCATGTGTAAGTAGCGCTAGTGTAGATCAAGATACTAGGCTAGAATCTGCACTCGTGATAATCCATGCAATAATTAAATAAATAATAATTATTCTATATACATATATGCATTTATATATATATATTATTTATTTATTTTTATTTATTTTTTACTTAAAATTAACTATTTTCCATGTATGTATTCTTAATTTTTAGTAGACACTTATTTGTAGCAAATGGGAAACAAATGGGGAAAAGGATATTTTATTCAGATTTTTTTGCTATGTCCTCTGTAGAGGACACCAGGACTAATATATATATATATATATATATATATGACATGTATAGGGCAAAACAATGTTGTTGTTTTTTCATTCACCAATCAATTTTTAGGTTTCAGGCTATTTTCTAACCAAACATTTTGTAAAGATGATTATCATCTATGTAATGACTATATGTAATGATGTAATGAGATATAAAATAGTGATTTGATATACTATTTTTATTTTACTTTATGCAATATGTGTGTAAACATGGCCATAAATGGGTAGTCCCATTATATACAATGCATCTCCATTGTATCTAATTTGTATATTAATGTGTTCATGGGACAACATGTAATGAAAAAAGAAGTGTAATAATGGAAGTAATACCTCAACATTTTCATATTTCAGAAGAATATATTGATATTTACTTTATTTTCCTCCCCAAAATGCCTGATAAACATGCTCTAAATCCTGGTGTCTTCTACTGAAGACATGTATGAAGTCAATGCCCTGTTTTGTAAGAGAAATATCTAACCCCACAATGTTTTCCTGAGATATTTATTTACAACAAACAATTTGAAAATTAGATCAGATTTAAGTGATAATTACAAAATATGATCATATTTCCATAAGAATGCTAAATTTGATCATTCAGTCAATGTCAGTCATTTTACCAAGTAGAAGTTGTTGTCCTGGTGAAGCTTTCAAACATTTGGCATCTCTGAAAATGAATGAATCTCTTTACAGGACATCCAGACTTAAAACTGTGACCTGTATGAGCTTAGAAAAATATTATGAAAATATATAATGTTCTGCACAGAGGACAAAAGTCTATGCCTGGGTCTCTGGAGGATGTATTTTACTTGACTATTTTACAGTAAATCTTTATGTTTGCAGGTGCTTAAGAAATCACAATGTCGATTTTGGGTCTAAAAAAGAAGCAACCAAAGACTTTCAAAGTCAAAGTCAGCACTATGGATGCTGAAATGGAGTTCAGTTGTGAGGTAAACGTATATGAACATGCACACCTGTGTGTTTTTAATTCTGTGGCCTATATTGCCATGTTTTTATGTTTATCTCCTATCTTGTAGGTCAAATGGAAAGGGAAAGATTTGTTTGACCTGGTGTGCCGGACCATCGGTCTGAGAGAAACGTGGTTCTTTGGCCTTCGGTACACAGTGAAAGACACTTATGCCTGGCTGAAGCCTGATAAACGGGTGAGATGTGGTGGCAGTGCAGTGTGAACAGGTACTGTGAGTAGTGTAGAGTAATATAGGAATACCCTGACGAGTTTGTTGGATTTTTAAATCCATCTAGGTTTTGGATCAAGAAGTTCCAAAGGACTCTCCGATAACATTTCATTTTCTTGCCAAATTCTTCCCTGAGAAAGTGGAGGATGAGCTTGTTCAGGAAATTACTCAGCACCTCTTCTTCTTACAAGTATGTGGGAGTTGTTCTTGTGAATTGGACATAATTTCTCTCCATGATGGTCTTTTCTGCTGTACAGAATCCTCTTTTGGTGTTTTGCAATGATTAATCTTGTTTTCTTTGAACAAAGTTCTTCTAGAGTTGAAATGATGACTCCTTTTGTTTCTTTACAAAGGTCAAAAAGCAGATACTAGATGAGGAGATCTTTTGCTCCCCAGAAGCCTCTGTTCTTTTGGCATCATATGCTGTTCAAGCCAAGGCAGGTCTCCATATCAGTGTTTAATGGAAAGATGCATATAATTATATAGTGTTTATTTATTTCCTGTTTTTCTTTCTTTCTGCAGTATGGGGACTACGATCCAAACTTTCACAAACCAGGTTTCTTAGCTCAAGATGAACTCTTGCCTAAAAGAGTGAGTAAAGGCTGTACTACATGAGAACTAACCAGCATTTGCATGAATTAAAAGACTTGTCTATTTGATTTATGTGTTTTATTTTCCAGGTGCTGATGCAGTATCAGATGACACCTGACATGTGGGAAGAGAAGATAACTGCTTGGTATGCTGAACACAGAAGCATCACAAGGTAAGACTGTGCATATCCTGTTGCGTCCATGTAAACTGTCTTCAACATGAAAGACATACTACATTTCTTTTGTTTTTGCAGGGAACTGAGGCTGAGATGGAATATCTAAAAATAGCACAGGATCTAGAGATGTATGGCGTTAGCTACTTTTCTATTACAGTAAGTCTCTTTTTCCTTTTATTAAAAGATTTCTCCATTTGTACACTGCTTTGAAGAAATCTAACCACAATACATTTAGACTTTGAGATCACTTGGAAGGAACAATTTCCTCTTGGTATATTTTCTTAGATATTATATGTAGTTACCACCAAATTGTAGATGATTTGCAGTTCATAAATCTTAATAAATAAATGTACTCACCCTCAAGCCATCCTAGGTGTATATGACTTTCTTCAATCAGCTGAATACAATCGAAGTTATTAAAAAAAAATATCCTGGCTCTTCCCAGCTTTGTAATGCATTGAATACTGTTTTTGAAGCTCCAAAAAGCATACCCATCAATCATAAACGTAATCCATATGACTCCAGTGGGTTAAAGGGATAGTTCACCCAAAAATGAAAATTAGCCCATGATTTACTCACCCTCAAGTCATCCTAAGTGTGTATGACATTCTTCTTCTGAATACAATCAGAGTTATATTAAAAAGGTCCTGGCTCTCCCCAGCTTTATAATGGCATTGACTTGATGGTTAGTTTTTGAAGTCCATACAAGTGCATCTATCCATCATATAACTGCTCCACACGGCTCCGGGGGGTTAATAAAGGCTTTCTGAAGCGAAGTGGCGCATTTGTGTAAGAAAATTATCCATATTTAAAACTTTTTATAGACTAAAATAACTAGCTTCTGGCGGTCAGCGGTACGCAAGTCAACCTGCACTAAAAGAATAACCCCTGACGCGATGTATAGGAGCATCGCAAGCTTTGACGCCTCTCGTGGATAGGGCTGGGCAACAAACTCAAGCTCCTGTTCTCTTATATCAAAATTATATATCGCCATTTCTCTTTAAAAATTCTCCTTTTAGACTTCTAATTCATGACCAGTGTTTTGTTTTGCTGTATCCTCTGCGCTTCTGTGTTTGTCAATACGCATGCATCAAGGGTCACTCTTTCACCATAAGTCGACTTGCATACCGCTGACCACTGGAAGCTAGTTATTTTAGTCTATAAAGTTTTAAATATGGATATTTTTGTTACACAAACGTGCCACTTTGCTTTAGAAGGCCTTTATTAACCCTCCGGAGCCATGTGGAGCAGTTATATGGGTAGTAGGGGTGTCGCAATATACCGGTATTGACGATAATCGTGATATTCAAAGCATGAAATATCGACATATCGTGTTAATTTAGGGTGTAATTTATTGTGGTTAAATTATTATTGTTGTTATTATTATTATTATTATTATTACTTCAATATTATTATATTAACACAGTTTATTATAATTATTACTATTATTATTATTATTATAAACATATACTCTTATGATAACGTGACATGTAAATACTCCAGCTCCAGTACCTGGTTGACCTGCAGGTGGCAGTATTGCACCTTAACGCTGACACCTGTCAAACAAGATGCAGCACGCAGCTACTCCGAGAAGAATCATAGCTGAGGGTGCTTCTCAATTCTTATTTGTGCATCCTCATTTCCTTTCCTCACCTCCTTTCCTTGCGTCTCAGCTCCACACCTTCAGGATGCGATGGAAGGACGGGAAAAGATGCGAGGACGGAGGAATTGATTTAAGTGAAATTATATATCCTCGCTCCCTTTAGCATCACTTCAAAGCGTCGTCAATTAATGATGACTCTACACCACTGGATTTAGCTTGCACGTCGGCATTCTTGAACATTAGAGATAACGATTTATATTGTAATAGTTTCAACCTCCACAAAATACCACATTTGTCCATATTTTATCTAATATTACCAGTTATTATTAACAACAAATTATTTCCAGTTAACTGCTTTTTATTTGTTGGATAGTATTGCAGTTTGTTTAATTTTCTTTCATTTTCTGCAACTGTCCTACAGTTGTTGTTATTTGACATACATTTGTGTCTTGTACATGTAAAACATAATAATATATTTAATAAACTGGCAAGATGACATGAAGGGAGAGGAGAATGAATACATGCGTTACGTTTAGTCGATAAATCGCTTCAGCAAAGGATACAACTGTATACAATCAGTCTTCAAACCTTGCCTTGAGATGTCCTACAGGATGCCTGAGCTCGGTCGATTTCTGGGTCATAGGATGGAGGACGGAGGAGCAAGGAAACGAGGAGGGATATTGAGAAGCACCCTGTGTCTCATTTCGAAGGCTGCTTCCTCCAGAGCAGTGGTTTTCAAACCCTGCACATTTTGTGTTGCTGCATCCCAGTTCGCCTACTTATACTACGACCTAAAAGTATGTACTCTTTTTGTGAAGAAAAAGTACATACTTTTGAGTGTGTAGCAGAAGAGTATGCAAGCTTTGGGACATACTACTTCATCATCTATAACGGACTCTGTTGCTTAGTTACGTGCATCCCGTCACCGTTTAAACTGCCCTGTCAATCATCCACATTAAAATTCTCCACATTCAGTTTAATTTCCTACCGTATTGGAGAGAAATGTAGTAGCACGTTAATCTGCCATTCGTGGGTCTTTAATGCAGAGACTCTCCTCATGTGTTTGCAATTTAAATATAATGATGCATTTAAAAGCCAAACGTATCATTACAAAAGTTCACAATGCTGCTGCAGGTGAAATATAATGTGTATAACTTTGAATAAATATCTGTTTGTCAGGTTAAATACTGATAATTGATCACTCAAACCCCATCTAAACCTCTCTACTTAACTGTCGGACTCTCACATCCATCATGTTTGTAGTTTTTTTCAACACTTTTTATCCGCGTTTGTAGTTCTAATCGAATCCTTGTCCAACTCGCACTGGGTTGTGGGCAATATCAGCCGTTAGAGTGTGCATCGATCTGTACTTTGAATTCTGACCAGAAATAGTTGACCATCCAGGTATCTTTGGAATACTCTTTTCAACATACTACGATTTGGGACATACTAATTAAATTTTCGAATACTCTTTAGTATGGATAGTATGCGACTTGGGCCGCAGCATGTGTCTCCCTCATTTATCACACCTGGTTCAACTCATCAGCTCATTAGTAGAGACTGCAAGAACTAAATTGGGTGTGTCTGATAAGGGAGACATACAAAATATGCGGGGCTGGGGTGCCTCCAGGACAGGTTTGAAATCCACTGCTCTGGAGGCCGCAGTCGAAGGCTGCATGCATCATCAAGGTTTAGAACAGTACTTTGCTGTCAAGGCAAGAAACATTTCATAGTCAATTTCAAGTAATAAATAATTTTCATTCATTTAACTAGTGTGAGAGTGCAGCGACGCTGTGAACGTGTTGGCATAGCAACGTGATATTTCCTGCCTGTTTGTCCTACAAAGGGTGTCTCGTTTAATTCTGATTGAGGACACTCTGTATACCGCATCCTTCACAGGATGTGTCCTCCGGAGGACGCAGCCTTCAAAATTAAATGAAATGAGACAGTTTATGTCGTCCGAGCGGAGAGTGAGAGGCTCTGTCCACACCCGAAAAAAGTAAGCTTGTCTGTATTAAAGCTCCTTAAACAGCCAAATCTGCAGAATGTGTTGGGCTACGGGCAGTGCGAACATCACCAACCTTTTTACCCACCTCCATGTCCATCACCCTTCGGATTACACCATTTTACAGAGAGTAGGTTGCGATTATTTTACTAGACATGGAATGGGGAATGTTTCATTATCCTTTTAACAGTGATTTTCAGTGTTCATATATTTATATAAAGGGTTCTATTTGCAATCAAGTCATGGCCAATACGGCCTGTTTACAGCGCTTGATTTTTTTTTTTTTAAATCTATTACACGATTAAAACTGATCTAGAAAAACTGAGTGACCACATTGCTACATTAAACTCTGTAAAATGTTATGTTGGTCGCAGTGCCATGCATTTAATGCCTCATCTGCGGCCATTCTAGGCGCACATTAAAACTGAATTTGCAGCGCGCTTACTACATGACTTCATTTGTGCCGGCACAACGATAGGATAGGTTAAAGAGCTTAAAATACAGGTACACAAGTTAACAGGTTAAAGTATCAGTTTTGATGTTAATATTTATTCATCATACTGTTGAACTTGACAATATTTTCTCTCGTTATTTCATAGAGAGCTTCAAAGAAGATGCATGTGCCCTGTGTTGATCAGTATCCAATTATGTTTGTTAGGTAAAAAAGGAAAACGAAATAAACAAAGTAAAAATTATTTTGACTGGTAACTTTTTCCCCCAAGGTTTTGATAGATATCGCGATTATATCGATATTGTGAATTCTTTTGGCCACAATAACTGCGGTGTGAAAAATCTAATATCGTGACAGCCCTAATGGATAGATGCACTTTTATGGACTTCAAAAACAAACCATCAAGTCAATGCCATTATAATGCTTGGAAGAGCCAGGACTTTTTTAATATAACTCTGATTGTATTCGTCTGAAAGAAGAATGTCATATACACCTAGGATGACTTGAGGGTGATTAAATCATGGGGTAATTTTCATTTTTGGGTAAACTATCCCTTTAAGTAATGCCTTCTGAAGTGAAGCGATGGGTTTTTGTAAGAAAAATATACATATTTAAAACTTTATAAACTATAATCACAGCTGCATACACGTTTATGAAAGTCGAGTTCTGGTGGAAGAGTGACCTCTGACACAACGCATCACGGACTATGTAGACTAAACGTAAGCTTGAAAATTGACGACAAAGTGGAGAGGATAGAGCAAAACACAATGCCGGTCACGTGATATTTATCGGTATTGTGAAATAAAATTTCTCATATCATAAGTTTGTGGTCATATCGCCCACCCCTAATGGATAGATGCACTTTACAAAGCTGGGAAGAGCCAAGATGTTATTTATGTTATGTTATGTGATTGTGTTGAGCTGAAAGAAGAATGTCATATACACCTAGGATGGCTTGAGGGTGAGTAAATGATGGGATCATTTTAATTTTTCTGTGAACTATTCATTTAAATCTCTACTACTATGGTGTTACACAGCAAAATAAGAGGGACACAGAGCTGCTTCTTGGAGTTGATGCTCAGGGTCTTCACATCTACAGCCCCAACAACAAGCTCAGCCCCAACAAATCCTTCCCCTGGAGTGGAATCCGAAACATCTCGTACAGCGAGAAAGAGGTTAGGAGAACCAAAAAGATGAACTACAATCAATAATTGGGACAAAATGTTTGTTCAAACATACATGCCTTATATGTCTCTTCTCAGTTTACTATCAAACCATTGGACAAGAAAAAGGAAGTTTTTAAATTCTACTCCTCTCAGCTCAGAGTTAACAAACTGGTGAGTTAGTTTTATTAATGTTTCTGTAATAGTCTATCAAAATAGTTGCTTATGTCATTTGTGTATATTAGATATTACAGTTGTGTATTGGGAACCATGACCTGTTCATGAGGAGGAGGAAGGTGGATTCCATAGAGGTGCAACAGATGAAGGCTCAGGCCAAAGAGGAGAAGGCCAGGAAAAAGGTCTGTCATTTTACTTCCATTCATTAGTGTAATGTTTATTATCATTAACCTTCTTCATTAACGATAGAACTGTGTGGTATTCATTTAAATATAATGAACGTCATAGCTATAAACATTAAAACAACAGAGGCTTAATAAACTAACTTACGCAATACATGTTGAGCTTCAGTATGAGCAGAATAAAGTACACTACCATTCAAAATTTGGGATCAGTAACTTTTGTTCACTGGGGCGCATCTAATCGATAACTTGCAGTGAAGACATTTATAAAACAAATATTTCTATTTTAAATAAATACTGTTGTTTTGAATTTTCTGTACATCAAAGAAAGATATTAAGCAGCAGAGCTGGAAACTTGAGTCTGCGATTTGGAAAAAAGACTCGTGATTCGTGAACAATTGACCTGAGACTTGACTCGAGATTTGACATGGGTTTTTGGCACGGCATTCCCGATTGCGTTCTCTATTTACTACCCCACGTGACAGCACGAAACACTGCCTTTTACTATTCATTCATTTACAAATATGTGCTGCAGCAGCGAATATCACAAAACATTTCTAAACGCATCAAACCAGCAAGCGAGTGATGCATCTGAAGGCACGTGAATTCATCACCCATTAGAAAACTGCTGTTAAATAAATTAGCAATAGTAACAATATAGTCAAGCATCTGGATTGCACAAGCACTTTCATATGCAATTTATGACCCTGTCCGACTCATTTCCAGAAACAACACACGCAGATGGAAATGTTCTTCTTTGTGTCGTTTACTGTAACGCTTGACTATAACATAGACTGTATACACAGGTATATACACAGGTTTTGTTACCACCGGCGCTCACTGGAAGACTACATTATCCAGCATTGCTTGAGATATACAGCAAACTATGGCAACTCAAATAGCTCAAAATACACAGCACTTTTTTTGCCCCTTGTGGTGGTTCTAAATGGTATAATTTTATACAACGCTGGAAAGTAGTATTTTGTGTGCTTTACAATTTTAAAGTAAAATAATCTGTTTTGATAGTTCAATACACTGTTAATTATAACAACTAGCTGAAAAAAAAGACTGGAGTAATGATGCTGAAAATTCAGCTTTCACAGGAATAAATTACATTTAAAAAAAAAAACAAAAAAACAATAATCTTACCGGATGTACCCAAACTTTTGAACAGTAGTGGACATGAATTAAACAGATTTTTAAAAATGTACAGTACTGTGCAAATGTTTAAGGCACGTTGGTATTTTCACACGAAAAATGTATTTATATAGTTTACTGTAGTGTGTCAGTAGGAAATATCAGTTTACATTTCCAAACATTCATTTTGCAATTAATTGTAATAATCCAGTGAGATTTTTTTTTTTTAAAATGCACAATAAATCTGACAGCAGCCGGTATGATCTGATCTCACCATCATCGAGTCTGTCTGTGATTACATGAAGAAACAGAAAAAACTGAGGCAATGTCTCCCAGACACTTGAGGAAACCTTCCCTCAAAACTACAGTACTGTGAAAAGTTTAGGCACTTGTCAGAATGCTTTAAAGTGAGAATGCTGTCAAAAATAATGACATAAATGGCTTTTATTTATGAATTAACTTCTATAAATATTAACTTCTAACCCCTTTTGCGCTTTTTTCACCTGCATCTGTTCCTACACCTGTTCATGTAGTTTTGCAGGAAGATTTCTTTAAGTGTCTTGAAGACGTTGCCACAGTTCTTCTGGATTTAGTCCATCTCAGTGTATGTTTCTTCATGTAATCACAGACAGACTCAATGAAGATGAGATCAGATCTCCATGTGGAGCATAGAGACTATTGTCAGACTCTTTATGCATACAAAAATCTCACTAGATTATTAAAATGAATGGCAATTCATTTATACATGTAAACTGATATTTCCTACTGACACACTACAGCAAAAGATATAAATAACTGGCTCAAACCCACTTTTTGTGTGTAAAAATACTAGCAAGCCTAAGACTTTTGCACAGTACTGTATTTGTGTCATTTTAGATTTACATAAAAATTTTGTCTTGTATTATCTCTGCCATTGGCTTATTATGTGTGTGTATATTTAGGTTGAGCGTCAGATTCTTGCGCGGGAGAAGCAGATGAGGGAGGAAGCAGAGCGAGCGAAAGAAGAGATGGAGCGGCGTCTGTTCCAGCTACAGGACGAGGCTCGAATGGCCAATGAAGCTCTAGTGAGGGTTTTGCTAAGCTTGAAATTGAGCGATGCCAAATAGTTTACTCTCTTTTCACTGCCCAGCTTGTAATATATTGTCCTCAGAGCCCCAGCAGTATAAAAGTATGTGGTCCAAACATAAATTTGAGATGAACTGCAGCGGTATTAAAGTCTAAACCATTGTCCTGGACTCCCATTAGAATTCCATTCATGCTTTGACTGAGATTCCTTGAGCTTGATACCGTAAGTCTTTCTTATCAGTTTCCCTCTCTGTAGCTGCGCTCCGAGGAGACAGCTGACCTACTGGCGGAGAAAGCCCAGATCGCAGAGGAGGAAGCCAAACTACTGGCCCACAAAGCAGCTGAGGCAGAACAGGAAAGGCAGAGGCTGGAGGTTACAGCTCTCAAAACCAAAGAAGAGAAGAGACTGATGGAGCAGAAGATGAGAGAAGCAGAACAACTGGCGGTTAAGCTTGTTGAGCAATCAGAGAGAAGGTGAGCCATTACGGTTTTCAGTCGTTGATACCAGTACCAGTGAAATTTCATCATTCTGGATACTTATTTCACAGCAGAAATTATGTTAATGAACACACTTTTTAATTCAAAAGTTAAATATTAACAAAATGAATGAAAACAATGGCTTCAGTTATTCTCTCTTAACAGTTTCAAGTTTTCAATGAATTATTCAAGTAAACATAGACATTTTAATATTTAAGTTGTGCTCAATTTTACACAAAGAAATAATACATTTGAAAAATATTCAGTTATTATACTAAAATATTTGACATTGTGCCATGATTAACCAATCAGAATCAAGTTTCACATTTTAATTAAAGAGGTTTAATTCTTCATGTTTTTGTGACGTTCAGACTGAAGGAGGCAGACCACCTGAAACAGGATCTGAATGAAGCTAAAGACGCAGAACGGAGGGCAAAACAGAAACTCCTGGAAATCACCAAAACAACATATCCCGTAATGTTGCCGTGACATGTATCAAACGTATTCTGCTGTTTATTGTCCTCATAATGCTTTTTAAACATGTAATTTGTCATGTTCTCAGTTAATAGCAGCATACTCCAGCCCTCCTCCACCCCCTGGGCCAGAGAGTCCAGAGGTGGCTCTAGACATGGGCGGCTCCATCCGAATGGACTTCAAAGACTCTGATATGAAGAGACTTTCGATGGAGATTGAGAGAGAACGGTACGCACTTGATCATGTTATGTCCGAAAACGTATTGAAAAACAAAGCTGAATTCAAGCTGCTGTCTCCTTGTGTGTGTCTCAGGCTAGAGTACATGGAGAAGAGCAAACATCTTCAAGACCAGCTGAAGGAGCTCAAATCAGAGATTGAATCCCTTAAGCTGGAAGAGCAGCAACAGGCTGGAATCTACAGCCTCAGGAGTTACGCTGAACCTCCTTATATTCCCCACAGCAATGTAAGAAACTCATTGCAAATAATTTGTAAGAAAATAGGCATAAACTAGCTAAAACGAAAAACGTGTTCAAACGTTTTTCAACAAACACATATTAAATTGAACAAAATTGACAGTAAAGAGTCTTTAGTTTAATCATATTTATAAAAGACAGATACTCTGTACCGATTCTTTCCGAAAACAGCCGAACTCGGGGCGGCGTGCAGTGAGCTGGGTTTTAAGCACACACACACACACACACACACATACTTTTGATTCACTATAGGTTTGTGTTGTTTACTTTATATGCACTGCCAACAAATGCAGTTTCACTCACCGCCTGCGGTTTGGGCTCATGACCGGGAACAAACAAACACTTGCAGAACTCCGTTGCTGCTCCGGTAAAACAAACTGCATCCATTGTTTCCTTAACGCTGGGTTATTTGGGAAGCTGAACAAGGCTATCTTTCACTCAGAACCGGAAGCACACTTCTTTTAGTGGCTTCTTTGATTTTTGTGGTCTAAACACAAAATGACAGCACTGCCAACGGCTTCCATAACCCAAACGAAGCTCGTTGATGGACGAGGCTCTTGCTCTCGCTTGGGTTGATGTGCGCACATGGTTATCCAGGAGAAGTGCCCATACAAGGAATTCCACACTTTATGACGTCATATGGGCCATACTTGACAAAAACTTTCCAAAACGTATTTGAATCCTGAAGGAGTGTATTTGGCACATAAATACTCCGTCATACGTCTAACTCTGTTGTTTTTTTGTTGTTTTTTTTTAATAATTTTTGCTATGTTTACAGTGTAAATAAGTCAGAATGCATGAAATAGCGTTAGACCCCCCCTTTAAGCATCACAGCTGTTGTCAGCATTGCTGGTAATAATAAATGTTTCTTGAGCTCCAAATCAGCATATTTGAATGATTTCTGAAGAATCGTGTGACACTGAAGACTGGAGTAATGATGCTGAAAATTCAGTTTTCCCCAATTCTTTTCATGAAATAGTTCACATTCCCAAAAGACTAACAATGTTCTTATTCTGCCGTACGTGTCTGTTGCAGAGAAATTCTGCCTACATGGCTCAGATGGCCTTCTATGAGGAAGTGTGAAAGAACAATCCAGCCTCTGTTTCAGGAGCAGGAGGATCTGGAGGAACAGTTTGCAGCTTTCACTGAAGCATGCATGTACACCAAAACTGTACACCAAACCTCATATACCGTGCTTTTAAAATTAATATATTTCTTTGTTTGTTTGTTTTTTGAGTCAGCCAGTTTGGCTTTGTGTACACCTTAAGTCATGTTTTACTAATACCACAAATTGTTTGGCACATTCAAGCACATGAAACTGTGTTTGTTTGTTCACATGCCAAAAATATGTGCCAGAAATGCAAGGTATTAAGGGATATTTCAGATACAGATAGTGCCTTCAGAATGATTCAATAATGAAATGAACAGAAGGTTGTAATGCCACCAGAAATACAAGGACTTAAAAAGTATTACTATTACATGATCCTTCTATTCTTTTCCTATGGGATGCTTCATCAGTTTAACACTAGGTGCCTTTTACACATGCCACAGATAGTGGCTTTAACTACAATATCAGTAAATTTCAATAGATTTTTAAGTAATTGCATGTTTTGAACTTTGGATTGTGCTCTTTTTTTCTGTGTTTTTGAATATGTAGATGATTGATATTTTCCAGTACACTCCAGTGCCTTTTGAAAAGGCTTGCACTACTCATTGGGCTGGATGATTCTCTACCGATGCACTCTTTCTCACGTTATGACTGGTCATATAATTTGCTTGGTGAGCGCGTCAGCTGTAACTTCTCTTATCATATTCAGGAACAGAGGTAGATTGATGGCCTCTCTGTTTATAAATGTGCTGTACTCATCCATTTTGGCTGGAGACTCACACTCTGAGTGTTTTTTGAATCTGTGACAGTTTTTGATATAGTGCTTACACAGTCAGGTGTATTGGTTTATCTACCATTTTCTGTTCCTAAATCAACTGACACTTGGACTTAGTGTTATGGTTGTGAGCCATGTTGACATTTCAGAACATTTACATCTGGGTAACATTTCTGATCTTGTTATTTTCCTGCAAATAAGAGGATTTTGTTTTTGTTTGTTTTTTGGTTTTTTTGAGCGTCAAAATGTCCTTTGTTTCAAATGCAATGTATGCAATTAGATCGGACGCATACATTTTGCACTTAATGTTTTTTTTTTTTCTTATGTTTTGAATGCTCTTTAAGACGTTGAATTTGTTGTAGCAATGTTGGTTTGAGACAAATTAACCTTCTCATATATAAAGGGATGAGTTGTTACGATAGTGGAGTTGTAATGCCTCATTATGTTACATCTGATTGTATATTTATTTAATCAGCATGCTATTTTTCCATCAATAAGAGACCAGTGAAATGCATGCATTAAAGGGATCGTTCACTCAAAAATGTAAATTCTGGACAAAGAAAGCTATTTGGAAGAATGTTTGTAACCAAGCAGATCTCCCATTGACTACCATAGTATTTTTTTTTTTTTTTTTTTCCTACTACGGTAGTCAATGGGGATCGAGATTTGCTTGGTTACAAACATTCTTCCAAATATCCTCCTTTGTGTACAGCTGAACAAAAATGTATACAGGTTTGGAACAACTTGAGTGTGAGTAAATTATGACAGAATTTTCATTTTTGGGTGAACTATCCTTTTAAAATAGATTTTGGAGCAATATCTTTTCTAAATACACTACATGCATTGCTAAGTCTTAGTTTAAGTAGTGGAAGACATTCCTTTTATCGTCAGCATGACTGTGCACACTAGTTTGAGATGTCTTATGAAGTATAGAGTGACTTCACAAGGCAATTGTTCATGTTTTAATGAATGCCACTAAGTGCCCAGTTTATCTTTTTGATTAGTCGTTTGTGTTTGTCTTTATCCAGCTGCACCACATAAATAATTTGTTTTTGGCATGAATTTCATAATGTCACAATCAACATGGATGGCTTTCGCTTCCTTTCAGAACACAAGCTGCTTGTTATATTATGTGTGCCATGGATTCAGACACAGATTGTCCATATGAATATGGACTTAGAGCAAGCTCATGTGCAGTGAATTGTTAATGATGTACAAATAAACTGCAAAGATGCATTTAAAAGTTTTTAGGAGTGCTGGAACCTTATTGTATTTGTACTGATTTTATTCTTTTTCTGCTCTTAAATTGGACCGTTAGAGACGGTGAATTGAGGAGACTTCAAACTCTGCAGTTTTGTCCCAATTGTGCACCGTTACTCTAGGTGGTGATATAATTAGGCATTTTGTGTTTTGGTTCATAACTGGAATCCTACGGGCTATTTTGAATTTTTGAATATTTTTTCGATCTCCTGGCCTTTGGTCTTATCTTGTCTTATAAAAATCATCCAAAAGGTGGCGCTATAATAAACAACAATTTAACAGTAAGTTTACTTTTGAAAGGTATGGTATGTTTACACGACAACAAACAGAAACATTTTTCTTCTGTGTTTTTCACGTACAGACGACAACATTGTCAAAATGCTCCCTATTCACGCTGTTAAAAACGATTAAAATCGCTGTATTATGCATGGCAGGCCAGTAGTTGGCGAGGTCATTGTAAAGAAAAACTATGCGCCATTACGCAAATTCGCGTTTTTGTAGTTTACACTGAGACAATAACGGTATCGGCTTTAAAAAATTGCACTTTGAATCCCGTTTTCAAACGTTTGCGTTTTCAGGACCTAAAAATGCCATTGTCGTGTAAATGAACGGCCAAAACGCGTCAAGTTTTCAGTTTTTAGTTGAAAATGGTGTCAGCCCTAAATTGCCCCTTGTATTGCTGTAGCCTGTTTCATCAAAACCTAACTATCATTGAAGAATTAAGATGGACTTTGCTGGAAAAACCCTATCATAAGATGCATTTCAACTCAATAGCTAATCATCCACGTGGTGCTTGGACCCCTATGATTGCTGGTTATATTTGTGCTTTGTGTCCAGATGCAGGTGCTGCGTAAAACAACAAGAGACCAAAACATACAAATCCAATTTGTATGTCTGGCCATTTATCTCACACTTATTTTTAACAACAAAATACAAAATGCTTCAGTGGCTATCTCTTGAGGTTAAAGTACAAAGTGAAAAAAGTCTTTGGCATTATGAAAAAGTTCTAGTCACTGCCAAAAGAGGGCGTAATAAACTACTTTATGCAGCTAAAAATCTCTTATAATC
This sequence comes from Paracanthobrama guichenoti, assembly GCA_018749465.1. NCBI lineage: Eukaryota > Metazoa > Chordata > Actinopteri > Cypriniformes > Gobionidae > Paracanthobrama > Paracanthobrama guichenoti. The sequence continues at coordinate 6,791,089 of CM031963.1, forward strand.
CTTCTTACAAGTAATTTCGCACTTTATTGAGCTTGTAAAAAGAAAATTAGGCTCTTTTAACATCAAATAACTTAAGAAGAATATTAGCATGTTTCACTGAGAAATGTTGACTTTGTATTTGTAGACATGCACGTGCTGTACATCTAAAGTCTTTGCCTCAATGACGCATGGATGACGCTTACTTTTTACGCCATATACTGAGGGGTCAAGTCCCATCTAGGGTGGGTTTCATGGTGGACTGGTGGAAGCATATTTGGCCCATAATCCAAACGTTGATGGATTCACACCATCCTTTGCTAATGTCTTCTGGGATAACGAGAACGTCGTGTAGCTAATCAGCAAGACAAAGGTTAGTAGTTGTTAAACTGTAGTGGATGTGGGGAAAGCGTTTAATTATGAATTCTTACACAAGTTCTAAAGACCAAACAGCCTAATTGAAAATGTATGACACGTGATAAAGTTATGGTAAGGTCACAATCAAATCAATTTCACAAACATCCTCTTGCTTCTTGTTGTAGACCAGTACATTTCAATCTATAGATGACATATTTAGTTTTAATTACATTTGTATTTTATTGTTTATTTTATTTATATTTTATTCTGGCACTCTAATGTTTTGTGATAAAGGACATTGCTTCCTCAGATACAGAAGTTATGGGTAGTTATAAGATATTTGTAATGATGCATCTGAGGCCTGTTATATTTTTCTCTGGTGGTTACAACAACAATCAGATCCACCCACAAATATTTAATGTACAGTGAAATATGGATGTGTCCAAGGCTGTATATTTTATCATGCATTATCATACATTACGCATTCAAGGCCATCTGGCAAGTAGTTAGAAGAAGGTGGAAATCTTGTGGAAAATCCAACTTGGTGTTGAAGATTAGAACTAATTATATTATTTTCTGAAATTCTATTATATGCGAGTTATAGATGCAAATTGCTTTGAAGGACAGTTTTTGAACAGAACAGGAGTAGGCCTACCAAATGTATAAAGTGATCCAAGATATTATTATTATTATAAAACACCGAATCAGTTCAATAAATTTATGTAGTGAAATATCCAGTGGTTATTTTTAACCACCATTATTTATGATTATTTTCTTTAAAGTTTGCAGGATAAAATCAATGCCCAGTGTTATGATAACATAATACAATACAATCCATTGTGTTAATGTCATGGCAAAGCCAGACGTGATTGGAAGATTTATGAAATAATAATATATTTTTAATGTTCTATAAATAATTAGTTTTTATAAATATATTAATTAATATAATATTTATATTTATAAAATGTAATATATACAATTCATTTAGAATATTATTTAAGAGACCTACAATATACATTAGTCTATAATATATTTTATAAATATTTGAGTTATTATTAAATATACTTTATATCATTGTAAAATATACAATTTAAAAAATTACTTTTAATATGTATATATATATTAATTAATTTTGCATTAGCAATGTAAATGCATTCTTTTTTATAAAAGTTTATATATTAATTATATATATTATATAATGTGTGTAAATATATTAATTTATATATTTACATTTCTATGTTAATGTATAAAGAAATATAGATAGACCCATCATATGCAACAATAGTAATGGCTCTTGAGTATAAATGTGCTTAATAAATGTTTTGTACAGTGTAATTAATTTCAGTGAAGTGGTAGCTTTTATTTATTATGTATTTTAACATTATTTTGTATTGATTAAAATCATTTAAATCACTGGTAAGATTTCTCAATGAAAACGGATTGACATAGAATCGTTAGAATGTTGCATTGTTCCCTGGACAGGGATTGAGTGCTTCTATAGACAAGCCAAGCATCAACTGTGAAGGTCACATTTTTGTGTGTTTGCGATGGGGGTTGGGTCTCTTCCTCGTCTGGTCTTTTATTCCAGTATACTTCAGTGTTTAAGCGATGAGTCACCAGAATGTTTTGTACCTCGTACTGCAGGCACAGGGACATTGTTTCCCATCCAGCTCCTTCATGGCGTGCCAGCTTAAAAATCTATGCAGATTTTTACGGTCCCATCTCCACCACTGATGTGTTTCACATCCAGTGTTGCCTCTGGCAGTGTTCTGCTCAAAAAGTTCGAAATATGTTTTAAATAGACTTGCCAGTCCAGGTATTTTTGAATGTTTATTCGTTTGTTTGCAGTGGTAGACATTATTGCCTTCAAGAAGCACTCTGGGAAAGTGGCAGCACATTGCATTCGCTCGAGGCAGATTGGGAAATATTTTATATTCACGACACTCATATCTACTGTGTCATAGCACATATCTTTCAGATTGAACACATTCACGTTTTTGAAAACAGTTTTATTTGATTCATTAGCCTAACCATTTCAAGTTGGAAAGCTGATGTGTTTTATTTTAAAAATGTTCACTTTCTTCACATCAAGCTTGTACTCGACAGAGCCAAATGACTGGATGGCTTTTCCCACAGCTCATTTAAACTAACTGTTATTTGCTCATCATCAGTGATTCCCCTCTTGTTTGGTGACTTGAACAAGACCTAAATGGGCCCTGTGTGTAAAGCGAGACCTTGCATCTTCAGGCACGTCCCACATGGCAACATTTCCTCTATTTTTGTATCAAATTAAGACAATCACAGTCAACTCAGACCAAAAATCATTAGATTAACGAGGCTGTAAAATGCACACTTTTACAAACCAGAGAGATGAACAAAAACAAATCAATTGAGTGAATATTTGAATTTTAGAACTTTTTTTCATTATGTCTTGCTATTTTTTGCAATTGTTAATATAGTAGCGCTGTACTCACATTTCTTTTAATGGGGTATTTAGATGCAGAATTGCTGATTTAGCCCACTTAAGCAAGTAAACAAGACATTATCTCAGTCTTCATCTGTGCACTGTCACTATTTTTCCTCCAGAATGAAACGATCATTATTGGCTAATAGTGTCATCTACTCTGTGAGACGTCTCCGTGTTTAAAAATTAAAGTAGGCGATCACTCCAAGGTAGGAAAATATGTACGTTAATGAAAAAGAAATGCAGTGTGAAATACATTAGTGCAATGGCGTACTTGAGACCACCTGTTTTTACTGCCCATCATCCAGATTTGATGTGTCTGGAGTTTTCCTGCAAGGCAACCCAGCTAAAGGTCATATTCTCGCTCTTGTCTTTTTATTTTCTTCTAAAAGTTTCCAGGAAATGAGGATATTATCATCCTTGCAGATTATGTAATAAAAGTAATAAATCCAACACGCTTTCATTGAATTTCATACCTATTTTATGTTTTGACAAATTGGTGGTTAATTTGTATAAATTCCTATGATCCTATACTATTCCTATCTGCTTACTCCCCACTGATGAATAGGTTAAGGGTAACCTTCTTGGTTAATTTTTTCAAAATGTCATTTTTTTGCATGAATCAAATCTCACCTTGTAAAATCAATTGTTTTAAAAATAAATAAAACGATAAAAGTTAGGCAACACTGACAATACACTGACGGTACAATTTTAGGGGCTGGACAATGAAACTGAAACGCTGGCCAATATAGTGTTGGAGGTTTCACGCCACTATTATATATGCGTGGCATATATTTTACATTCCATCAGTAAGAGGAGAGTGCGAAGGTTGATTTAGCAAAGCAATACCACAGCTGCACAGAATATATTGCAATCCTTACAACATAATGGGAGACATATCAGAGTTCAAAAGAGGACAGATTGCATGTCTCGCTGGCTAATCTGTGATCAGCAAGTGTTTGTGGTGTATCGAGACCTATGGTATCCAGGGCAATGTCGCCACACCACCACATTGAACGAACCACATCCAACAGGAGTAACTGTCGATGCAAGAGGAAGCTGTCTGAAAGGGATGTCTGGGTACCAACCCAGATTGCATCCAAAAAACATAAAACCACAGTTGCTCAACTCACTGCAGAAATAAATGTACACCTCGATTCTCCTGTTTCCACCAAAACTATTAACCAGGAGCTCCACAGAGTTGATATTCATGGTCGGGCTGCTGTAGCCGAACCTTTGGTCACTTGTGCCAATGCCAAATGTCTGCTTCATTGGTGCCAAGAGTGCAAATCTTGGGCTGTGGACAATGTCAAACATGTATTGTTCTCAGATGAGTCCACCTTCACTGTCTTTCCCACATTTGGTAGAGTTGTGGTGTGGAGAAGCCCTAAAGAGGCTTAACACCCGGACTCTTTCTGCCCAGAGTGAAGCACGAAGGTGGATCAGTGATGGTCTGGACCGTAATTAAATGGCATCCCCTACTGTGCTTGATGTCCAAGGACTACCGAACCATTCTGGAGGACCATGTGCACCTAATGGTTCAAACATTGTACCCTGAAGGGGGTGCCGTGTATCAGCATGATAATGCACCAGTAAACACAGCAGGACTGGTGAGAGAGCGGTTTGATGAAAATGAAAGTGAAGTTGAACATTTCCCATGGCCTGCTCATTCACCAGATCTACATATTATTGAGCCACTTTGGGGTATTTTGGAAGAGCGAGTCAGAAAACGTTTTCCTCCCCCAGCATCACATAGTGACCTGGCCGCTGTTCTGGAAGAGGAACGGCTCAAAATCCCTCTGGCCGCTGTGAAGGACTTGTATCTCTCATTCCCAAGACAAAGTGATGCTGTATTGGCCACAAAAGGAGGCCCTACACCATACTAATCAATTATTGTGGTCTAAAACCAGGTGTTTCAGTTTCATTGCCCAGCCACTGTACAGTGTTAATATGCAGGAATTTCTTCATAATAACACAGTACAATGGGCCACATGTTTACAGACTTTTCTTAGAATGTGTAGGGTTAAAGGAAATAGCCGTAACTAATTTTAAACACAATGTCCACAAACATAAAATTGTACAGTGTAGACATAACTACAGTGTAAACATATTATCTGATAATAGTAATATCAGAGAAGGTGGAATCAATTACTATATTATTATAACTTTGTCGTCCTTGTGTTGTTCAACTGCTGCAGCTATAAGCATTCAGCTCGTTTTCAATCTACTACCACATTTCACCGCACCATGCTTTATAGCAGCCAGAACTTCTTTTCTTTATTTACAGACATGACGAACACATATATAGATGAATGACGAAAGTATGCAATTTACAGAAAGTACTTTCCGCCAGTTCTAAAATATAAATCACCATAAAGACTTTTGATGTACTTTCTCATTAATGAAATGATGTGCATGTGCATAGTGTATAATTAATTAATGTACTAGGCCATAGAAATTAAATTTTACCTTATAATAGAATGTTGTAAGGCAAGGCATGTTTCTTTATATAGCACATTTCATACGCTATGGTAATTCAAAGTGATTTACATAGAAATGGGAATTAAAATAATCACAAAATAAAAGTAAGGAAAATTAAAACAGTTATAAAAGGACTTAAAAGAGTAAAAGATGATACATAGACTTCTTATGGTAAAACATTTCAGCTTATATTTAATTAATTTCCCCACTTGCTCTGGGACTTCCCCATACCGGCTGTCTCTTTCCTGTGGATTTATTTACGCACGCCTAAATCATTTGTCGGACGTCTCCAGCAGATCCGATCTTTCACCCAAAATTGTTTAAAATTTCTGTCCACGCTCCGATTAATCACCCACGCAGTTTCAGTTTCATAGAATTGTGAACTCTTCTGAAGTGCAACATGAAATTTGGTAGTCGAGGCTCAAAATCTAATTAACAGCAGCCGAGTTATTCATAGCAATTTGCATAACATCTGTCTTATCCAAATGATCTCAGTCTGCTAATTACTGCTCATTTATTGTGTCTGACTTGTTAATGTGCCGTGAGATAGAGTGAAGTGAATGTGTCTTCAGGTCGGGGTGCTCAGGTGTTGCCTTGCAAAAAACCCAGAGCTTTCGGCTGACTGACTTATGTTCGTATGCAGGCTATGATTAAACAAAGGGGTTCTCTTTTGTATCATATTGGAAGAACACGACAGGTTTTAGAGCAGATTGTTGTAAAATCCCAAACAAGAACATAATTGCCGTCTAACCGATAAAGTGCTTCGCAAAGCATTTTCCACAAATGTAATGAGGATGGGTCCGAAAGATAACGTAAAGCTGGTGGACACATTTTCAGAAACTTTTCTTAAACAATAAATGTTAGGAGGGCAAAAGCTATTAAATATATTAAAAGTATCATGAGTGAGTTATAACAAGGAAGAAAATAGGGAAGAAATTTTTGAGCTACATAATAATAGCTAATAGTTGTTTCCGGCAAGGTGTCATTGACATTGCTTGGTATTGAGTAAGTTCAGAAGGAAAAAGACCAATTTAATACTTTAATAGTCAATATTTCTCAGTGGAAGGCTCTCTGGGACACAGCTGAGGGTTTCAACATTTAGATGATTCATCGTGGCAAATTCAAGGATCTCATAAAGCCTGTGTCAGTTTTACAGGCTTCACACCTAGCTGACTTCAAACCTCCATTTCACGAACTGGTCAGAGGAACTGTGGCGTCAAAAAATGCCATGCAATTTAGAAACATTTACAACTCCCAGGTGGTACACACCATGAAGCAGTAAAAACATTGAAT